>JARQOD010000001.1:639007189-639115222 GCA_033576555.1 Oophaga sylvatica
GGACATTCTGGTACCATTCTTTATTCTGGCTGTGTTTTTAGGCAAGACTGTGAGAGACCCGATTCCCTTGGCTGAGAAGCAACCCCACACATGAATGGTTTCAGGATGCTTAACAGTTGGCATGAGACAAGACTGGTGGTAGCGTCACCTTGTCTTCTCCGAATGAGGCGTTTTCCTGATGTCTCAAACAATCGAAAAGGGGATTCATCAGAGAAAATAACTTTACCCCAGTCCTCAGCAGTCCACTGCCTGTACCTTTTGCAGAATATCAGTCTGTCCATGATGTTTTTTCTGGAGAGAAGTGGCTTCTTTGCTGCCCTCCTTGAGACCAGGCCTTGCTCCAAGAATCTCCGCCTCACAGTGCGTGCAGATGCACTCACACCTGCCTGCTGCCATTCCTGAGCAAGCTCTGCACTGCTGGTAGCCCGATCCCGCAGCTGAAACACTTTTAAGAGACGGTCCTGGCGCTTACTGGTCTTTCTTCGGCGCCCTGGAGCCTTTTTGGCAACAATGGAACCTCTCTCCTTGAAGTTCTTGATGATGCGATAGATTGTTGACTGAGGTGCAATCTTTCTAGCTGCGATACTCTTCCCTGTTAGGCCATTTTTGTGCATTGCAATGATGACTGCACTTGTTTCTTTAGAGATAACCATGGTTAACAGAAGAGAAACAATGATGCCAAGCACCAGCCTCCTTTTAAAGTGTCCAGTGGTGTCATTCTTACTTAATCATGACAGATTGATCTCCAGCCATGTCCTCATCAACACCCACACCTGTGTTAATGGAGCAATCACTGAAAAGAGGTTAGCTGGTCCTTTTAAGGCAGGGCTGCAATGATGTTGAAATGTGTTTTGGGGGATAAAGTTCATTTTCTAGACAAATATTGACTTTGCAAGTAATTGCTGTTAAGCTGATCACTCTTTATAACATTCTGGAGTATGTGCAAATTGCCATTAGAAAAAGTGAAGCAGTAGACTTTGTAAAAATTAATATTTGTGTCATTCTCAAAACTTTTGGCCATGACTGTACATACACTTCTACATAGTATATAGCCTCTGATTCAATTGCCGGGCAATGCCGGCTTTTGTGAAATGACAGAACCACCTGACATGAAATGACACATGGTTTACATAGAGTTTAACCATGTCTTTTCATGTAGTTTGATATATGGTTTTCACTAACAATTACATGAGTGTATGTGTGCAAAATGTCAGACATCGATTAAACATAATCTATAGTGGTAGTTGCCACATAGAAGAAGTGATAAGGAGAAACGTGGTGGCTTAAAATAGATAATTTTTATTAAACATTATTAAAACCAATAATTGTGGATACAGACAAAAAGGGAATTTACAAAAAATAGGGTAAGGAGACCCAGTGACTGCTGTATATCAGTGCATACTTATGAATAAAAACTTGTCACAATTTGCAGAAATTCTGGCAGCCTAGTCAGTTAAGCAAAGAAAAGAGGATTTCACCTTCATATGCAATGCAGCAATGTGCAAAAAGGCTGCTGTCACACTCACCAGTGTGAAATAAGTGGGAGTAATAGGTAGAATGAATGGTGACTTATCCACAAGTAATAAGTGCAATGCCTGATAGCGTGCAGGGAAAATAAATGTATTTAGACCAAGGTATAATCACCACATCTAGAAGGGAATCATAGAAATATGTAATCCCACTTACATGAAAAGCACCTGCACGCTAGATGACAGGAGGGAGAACAGCAGTATGGGTCGCCTAGACGCCCAAAATTTCAGACATGTAGGGGTTAATTAAAGGTGTAAATTCGTAGCAAAAAAAATGTGTTTTTCTACAACGAATTTACACCTTTAATTAACCCCTACATGTGTGAAATTTTGCACACATACACTCATGTAATTGTTAGTGAAAACCATATATCAAACTACATGAAAAGACATGGATAACTCTACGTAAACCATGTGTCATTTCATGTCGGGTGGTTCTGTCATTTCCAAAAGCCGGCATTGCCCGGCAATTGAAACAGAGGCTATTTTACTATGTAGAAGTGTATGAACTATAAATATATGTATATATACATGTCACAATGATATGAATATATATATATATATATATGTATTCTATGTGTGTATATCTAGTGTTTACATGGAAAGAAAGGTTTTTTTTAATTACGATATTTCTGTCCCATTGACTTGCATTGGGTTTCCGGTATCGGAATCGGCGATACCCGATACTTTTTGAGTATCGGGCCGATCCAATCCGATCTGATATTTCTGGATATCGGGCAGTTGGCTCAACACTGTTAGTAATTTTAACGCTGGTGGAGCTTTGCGTAGATGGCCTAATAGAATGAGTACCACACAATGTTACTATGCCCAAAATAATTGTCCAAGCAAGATGCAGCTAAAAGTTATTATTAATTTGAGCGCTGGTGGGGCTTTGTATAGATGGCCTAATAGAATGTGTACCACTCACTGCTGCTATGCCCAAAATTATTGTCCAGGCAAGATGCAGCTAAAAATTATTATTAATTTGAACGCTGGTGGAGCTTAGTATAGATGGCCTAATAGAATGCGCACCACACACTGCTACTATGCCCAAAATTATTGTCCAGGCAAGATGCAGCTAAAAATTATTAGTAATTTGAACTCTGGTGGGGCTTAGTATAGATGGCCTAATAGAATGAGTACCACACACTGCAACTTTGCCCAAAATTATTGTCCAGGCAAGATGATGCTAAAAATTATTAGTAATTTGAATGCTGATGGAGCTTAGTAAAGATGGCTGTTATGAATGTGCTAGAGATGATTTCTGAACAGAGGCTCCCTCTGGTGGTTACAGACAGTACTGAGCCTTTCAGCGAGGAATGGCAATCTGGGATCGCTGACTGGTCTGATATAAAGGAGGTTCCCTCCCATGATGGTCGCCGGTGATCAATTGTTCTTGTCTCAATTGTGGTTCCTGGTTCATTTGGAAGTTTGCTGCATCTTCTGCTATCAGATAAGATATTTTCTGCTTTTATTTTTGTGCTTGCATTTTGCATTGTTCCCTGCACTTCTGTGGAGGTCAGCCAGGTTCCCTCCGGGGGCTTGTGCTCCTCTCAGTTTATCTGAAGCCACTGTTATTTGTTCATTTGCTTTTTCCTGTTTTTTCAGTGTCTGCGGCTTAGTTTTGTTACACCAGAGATCTGATTTTAGGTGGTAGAGATCGTGTGATCTCAGGTGTTTTTGCAATCAGAAGAGTTGGTATTTTTTAGGGGTTTTTTTTGGATTGCAGTGAGTATCCTTTCCTGTACTTTTCTGTCTAGACAGATTGGGCCCCAGCGTTTGCTCATTCTATTTTCTGTCTGTGTCCGTGCTTCTTCTTGTCTAACCGCCATTACATGTTTGGGGGCTTCCTATTTTCTTTGGGGATCTGCTCCGGGGCAGATAGCTTTCATCTTTCTGCCTTTAGGTGTAGTTATCTCTCAGGCTGTGACGAGGCGTCTAGGATCAATGTAGGAACGCTCCACAGCTACCTCTAGTTGTGTGGTTAGTTCAGGGTACTGCAATCCAATAGGTTCCAGCCTCTCTGGTATATTGCCGTTTTTGCTTATTCTCCTCAGCTACCAAAACACAACAGTATCATCACCTGATTAGAAAACTGGGGAGAATAAGCAAAAACGGCAATACACCAGAGAGGCTGGAACCTATTGGATTGCAGCACCCTGAACTAACCACACAACTAGAGGTAGCTACAGACCTGCCTGGCAAAAAGTGATAGGAACTGATGTAACCTAGCCCTCAAAAGGGCTGGAATTACAACTAGTCACTACTCCCAACCTATCTGTCTATTTAAGAGCACAGACCTGCCTGCTAAAAGTGCTAGGAACTGCTGTAACCTAGCCCTCAAAAGGGCTGCAGTTACAAACTAGTCCCTACTCCCTAAACCTTTCTGTCTATTTAAGAGAAAATTCGCTTGCAATTCACAGTTACAATATAGCGCTAACAGCAGCAGCAGTGCCGTCTAACACTCAGCTACAGCAGTGGGAAAATGGTGGCGATGAAGAAAATGGCTGGGTCTTATAGAGCAAGGACATGTGACATACACAGCCAATGACACATGCCCTTGCTTGTGTGAAAAAAAGCACTTCGCTCCGTGTGTGTGTTGCTGATAGACGGACTGCACCTCCCCACTGGAAATGCGGGAAAGAGAAAAAAAATGGAGATCTTCATTATTTCTGCAGAGATCCATCCCATGCCCCTCCCCCCGCCCCGCTGTACACACAAATTGTGTATTAAAATTGATTATCAGCATTACTGTGAAAAAATCCAGTTACGATTTTGGTGCACGAACAGTTATCGAACACAACCTCGAACAGCTGGATTTTTTCCAAATCATTTGGGTTCGTCGAACGGCTCGAACACCACCCAAAAGAGCTCGAATTTGAGATTGGCGAACAGTTCGAGTCGAACACCGCTCATCTCTATACAAAATACACCTGTCCACAACTCAGTCACACTCCAAACTCCACTATTGTGAAGACCAAAGAGCTATCGAAGGACACCAGAAACAAAATTGTAGCCCTGCATCAAGCTGGGACGACTGAATCTTCAGTAGGCAAGCAGCTTGGTGTGATGAAATCAACTGTGGGAGCTATAATAAGAAAATGGAAGACATACAAGACCACTGATAATCTCCCTAGATCTTCGAATCCATGCAAGATCTCACCCCTTAGGGTCAAAATGATCACAAGAACGGTGAGCAAAAATCCCAGAAAAACACAGGGGGTCCTAGTGAATGACCTGTTTAGAGCTGGAACCACCGTAACATATGCTACCATCAGGAACACACTACACCAACAGGGACTCCGATCTTGCAGTGCCAGATGTGTCCCCCTGCTTATGCTAGTGCAAGTCCGGTCTCATCTGAAGTTTGCGAGAAAGCATTTTGATTATCCAGAAGAGTATTGGGAGAATGTCATGTGGTCTGATGAAGCCAAAGTAGAACTGTTTGTTAGAAACAAAACTCGTCGTGTTTAGAGGAGAGAGAATGCTAAGTTGCATCAAAAAAACACAATACCTACTGTGAAGAATGGTGGTGGCAATATCATGCTTTGGGGCTGTTTCTCTGCAAAGGGAGCAGGAGAACTGATCTGTGTGCATGAAAGAATAAATTGGGCCATGTATGAGATTTTGAGTGCAAACCTCCTTCCATCAGCAATTGCATTGAAGATGAAACGTGTGTGGGTTTTTCAGCATGATAATGATCCCAAGGATATGTAGGTCCTGGAGTTGCCTAGCCAGTCTCCAGATCTCAACCCCATAGAAAAACTTTGGAGGGATTTGAAAGTCCATGCTGCTTAGCAACAGGCCCAAAACATCATTGCTCTAGAGGATAGATATGCATGGAGGAAAGGGCCAACATACAATTAACAGTGTGTGGCAACCTTGTGAAGACTTACAGAAAACGTTTGACCTCTGTCATTGCCAACAAAGGATATATAACAAAATATTGAGATGAACTTTTGTTTATGACCAAATACTTTTTTTCCACCATCATTTGCAAAATAAATCTTGCAAATTATGATTTTCTGGATTTGTTTTCTCATTTTGACTCTCATAGTTGTGGTCTACCTATGATGTCAATTACAGGCCTCTAGTGTTGAGCAATAGTTTCCGATATTGGGAAATATCAGATCAGATTGGATCGGACCGATACTCAAAAAGTATCGGATATCGCCGATTCCGATACCGGAAACCAATGCAAGTCAATGGGCCAGAAATATCGGAATTAAAATAAACCCTTTCTTTCCTTGTAGGTTAATTCTACATGAAGGAAAACAACTAAGAATACTGTAGAATGTATTGGGGAAGGTGGAGGAGACATTAAAGGCATAGAGGTTTATCCAAATCAAATGGAATAGCAGGAATAAAAATTATTTTCAAGACGTTCGGAGTTACAATGAAATTGACTATGTTGTTAATCTAATAATAAATGAAACCCCGCGCTAAACCTAAGAGCACTTAAAGGACGATGATAAATCTAGAAAATTATAAGGTATAATGGAAGATGCTGAACTCACTGTAATTGCTGGGTTCAAGGGAGAGAGAAAATCCTATGAGTAATGTTCCTTCCAGATATATATTATGTTAATATGTTGATAGAGAATGTGCACAGGGTAGACGTATAAGAATATTATATTGCGTTGAGTAGCAAATTCAAAAACAATACAGGACCAGATGTATTTATAGATCCAAAAAATAGGTTCTAGATGTATTCCTGCTCAAAGCCTGTTTACTAAGAGAAGGATATTGAATAATTATATGTAAATATAAATAATGTGCATAAAGATCACATGTGGCTACTATACTTACAGAACGTGTGGATAATGAAATATGCTGTAGAAGGAGCCAAAATGCTGGATGGCATTGTATATTGAAATGAAATAAAGTTGCGAGTGTGTCTCACATTTAGCAATACTGCCACAGCCTCAAAGGTTTGCTATAATACATAGTATTGATGTTTGCGCAGAAGATCCACTAGAAAATGCTTTATAAGCTTTCTATATCGTGATACTCACTAGATGTACTTGACTCAGATGTACTGCGGGGGTTAGCGTCGTATGACAGGTAAGTAGTGAGTGTGTCTCACGATTGATAATATTTGTAGAAAGAAAAGTCGACACACACCCGGCGTGCTCCGGCCGGAAGCAACGCCTGAGTTAGCGACAGCTAAGGGGTGGAATAGTGTGGTGACGTCACAGATCTGCTTCGCCTGTATGAATATGCAGGGGTGTGCAGGGGCTTGAATGTACTGACGCGTTTCAAGGGATCACAGTCCCTCTTCCTCAGAGCTCTGCGTTGCTTCCGGCCGGAGCACGCCGGGTGTGTGTCGACTTTTCTTTCTACAAACGCTCTCTCTTAGTGAGCATTACGGCGAGTCTCTCATCTCCTATCTATCTGCACGCAGTGAGTACCATGTCAGCGAAAGTTTATTAGGTTATTCCTGAGCAGATTCCTTGTGCTTACAATACTATTTATCTCAGCAAACTCTCTAGCTGCGGTGATATTATCAATCGTGAGACACACTCACTACTTACCTGTCATACGACGCTAACCCCCGCAGTACATCTGAGTCAAGTACATCTAGTGAGTATCACGATATAGAAAGCTTATAAAGCATTTTCTAGTGGATCTTCTGCGCAAACATCAATACTATGTATTATAGCAAACCTTTGAGGCTGTGGCAGTATTGCTAAATGTGAGACACACTCGCAACTTTATTTCATTTCAATATACAATGCCATCCAGCATTTTGGCTCCTTCTACAGCATATTTCATTATCCACACGTTCTGTAAGTATAGTAGCCACATGTGATCTTTATGCACATTATTTATATTTACATAAAATTATTCAATATCCTTCTCTTAGTAAACAGGCTTTGAGCAGGAATACATCTAGAACCTATTTTTTGGATCTATAAATACATCTGGTCCTGTATTGTTTTTGAATTTGCTACTCAACGCAATATAATATTCTTATACGTCTACCCTGTGCACATTCTCTATCAACATATTAACATAATATATATCTGGAAGGAACATTACTCATAGGATTTTCTCTCTCCCTTGAACCCAGCAATTACAGTGAGTTCAGCATCTTCCATTATACCTTATAATTTTCTAGATTTATCATCGTCCTTTAAGTGCTCTTAGGTTTAGCGCGGGGTTTCATTTATTATTTAATTATACTCAGTCTGGTGGGTTAACACGGAGCCCTCTTCCTAACCATCTGCAGCTTCCAAGACACTGGTTTATTGAATTCATCATTTGGTTTTCTATATTCACTTTCATAACAGGTATAGCGCCAGTGTTTTTCTATTCTTCTATGTTGTTAATCTTTTTTATATTTTGGCACATATGTATGTTTCACTACTTCCATGCTCTTCACCTTCTTTCTTACTTCTCCCACACTTTCTCCTTCATGATCCTCAGCAGCAGCATCTTTTTCATCAACTTCTTCTTCACCTTATTTATCTTCTTCTTCAACTTCTTCCTATTATTTTTTTTTACATTCTTCATATTTTTCTTATTCAAGTATTATTCTTCTTCATATTCTAATTCTTCATCTTCTTCCTATTCATCTTCTTCATCATATTCTTATTTGTGACAGGCATTCCTGTAGTTGTGATCTATAAAAGTTTGAAGATTACACCTTCCGCTTTTCCTGTCACGAAAGATTTACAACAGGATTTGTCCGCGTTCAGTTTGGCCTGCAGCAGCAGGCATTTTCCAGGGGCACCACGAGGAGGAACGGACTCACCCCCATACACTGCTTAGTCTTCTTCTGCTTACAATTTAGATCATATATTTTGCTCTGTTTTTTAGTCTTATGCTTAATGTTCTTCTGCTTTTTCATCTTCTGCTTTTTTTTCTTCTGCTTCTTGGTCTTCTGTCTCTTGTTGTTCTGCATCTTGGTGGTTGTCTTCATGTTCTTTGTCCTCTTGGTCATCTTCTTCTGGGTCATCTTTTTGGTCTTCTTTGGGGTGGTCTTCAGGCTCGTCGTATTCATGGTCGTCGTTGTCTTTGTAGTCGTCGTCTATTCGGGGTGTTCTTCAGGGTCGTCGTCAGGGAGATCCAAAGTGATTCCCAAACCATTTCAAAAATCTTCAACTTGGAAATGTAGCAGAAGGTACAAGAAGGGTGAGTAACTGCCGAGAACCAGCTGACTGTCCTGGAACCCGGATGGGTAGTAGAAGGAACAAGAGCCAATGGCACTACCGAGGACCAACTTACGGTGCTGGAACACGGTTACTAAGCAGGAGGTACCTGTGCTAGAAAGCACTACCAAGGACCAGCAGACATTGCTGGAACTCGGATACCGAGATGGAGGCACCTAGGCCAAAGGAACTGTGGAGAACCAGCTGACGGTACTGGAACCCGGATGGGTAGCATAAGGTACAAGAGCCAATGGAACTACCGAGGACCAGCTGACTGTGCTGGAACCCGGAGGGGCAACAGAAGGAGCAGAGCCAATGGCAGTACTAAGGACCAGCTGACGTTACTGGAACCGGTTACTAAGCAGGAGGTACCAGTGCTAGAAAGCACTACAAGCACCAGCAGACGTTGCTGGAACTCGGATACCGAGATGGAGGCACCTAGGCAAAAGGCACTGCCGAGAACCAGCTGACGGTACTGGAACCCGGATGGGTATCAGAAGGTACCCATGAAAAAAAAAATTGCAAGGCCGCGAGCCGGCCGCAGTTACCGAATCCCACAGTCCTACAGGGGTTGCTTGTCCTGTTGCACTACGGAAACAGCCTTTAGTTCCATATCCCGCAGCCCACATAGGAAGCACCTAAATTTCAGGCACCATAGAGTCGGCTAACCGACGGCAACACGACAGGACAACGTATTGGAGGCAAAGTGACATTGACACTGCCCAGAAACAGCTGGCGTGCTGTAACCTGGCTGGGCAGGGGGAGTACCCATGCCAAAGACACTGCCGAGAACCAGCTGACGGTACTGGAACCGGATGGGTATCAGAAGGTACCCATGAAAACCAAAGTTGCAAGGCCACGAGCTGGCCGCAGTTACGAAACCCACAGTCCTACAGGGGGTGCTTGTGCTATTGGCACTACGGAAACAGCATTTAGTTCCATATCCCGCAGCCCAAATAGGAAGCACCTAAACTGCAGGCACCATAGAGTCGGCTAACCCGACCGCAACATGACAGCACAACGTATTGGAGGCAAAGTGACGTTGACACTGCCCGGAAACAACTGGTGTGCTGGAACCAGGCTGGGCAGGAGGAAATACCCGTGCCAAAGACACTTCTGAGCAGCAACTGGCGATGTTGGAGCCCAGGGATGACAGTAGAAACAGAGTGGAGGTAGAGGCCTAATTGGAACAAGTTTATAATCTGTACTTGTGTGAGTGTGGACAGAGCAGGAGACATTGCCGGATACACAGCTGGGGATCAGCTCACATTATTGAACCCCAATAACACAGGAGCATATGTTGACTGTGCATACGGCACTTCCGAGCAGCAATTGGCGACGTTGGAGCCAGGGATGACAGTAGAAACAGAGTGGAGCCAGAGGCCTAATTGGAACAAGTTTAAAATCTGTACTTGTGTGAGTGTGGAAAGAGCAGGAGACATTGCCGGATACACAGCTGAGGATCAGCTGACATTACTGAACCCCAATAACACAGGAGCATATGTTGACTGTGCAGAGGGCACTTCCGAGCAGCAACTGGCAGTGTTGGAGCCCAGGGATGAGAGTAGTAACAGAGTGGAGGTAGAGGCCTAATTGGAACAAGTTTAAAATCTGTACTTGTGTGAGTGTGGACAGATCAGGAGACATTGCCGGATACACAGCTGGGGATCAGCTGACATTACTGAACCCCACTAATACAGGAGCATATGTTGACTGTGCAGACAGCACTTCCGAGCAGCAACTGGCGACGTTGGAGCCCAGGGATGACAGTAGAAACAGAGTGGAGCCACAGGCCTAATTGGAACAAGTTTAAAATCTGTACTTGTGTGAATGTGGACAGAGCAGGAGACATTGCCGGATACACAGCTGAGGATCAGCTGACAATACTGAACCCCAATAACACAGGAGAATATGTTGACTGTACAGAGGGCACTTCCGAGCAGCAACTGACAGTGTTGGAGTCCAGGGTCAATCAGGGTATAGGCTGAGGCCTAATGTGAGCAAGTTTCAAATCTGATGTGTTTTGAATTTTGATGGAGCAGGACAGATTGCCGGACACACAGCAGGGGAGCAGCAGGCGTTGCTGAACCCACTAACACAAGAGCTAGTGTTTTTCTCTGTGCATACAGCACTTATGAGCAGCAAATGGCGGTGTTGGAGCCCAGGGTCAATCAGGGTGTAGGCTGAGGCCTAATTGGAGCAAGTATTATATCTGATGTAACTTGAATTTGGAGGGAGCAGGATTTATATCATGACACACAGCAGGGGATCAGCAGGCGTTAATGAACCCACTAACACAGGAGCTAGTGTTTTTCTCTGTGCATACAGCACTTCTGAGCAGCAACTGGTGGTGTTGGAGCCCAGGATCAATCAGGGTATAGGCTGAGGCCTAATTGGAGCAAGTATTATATCTGATGTAACTTGAATTTAGAGAAAGCAGGACTTATTGCCGGGCACACAGCAGGGGATCAGCATGCGTTACTGAACCCCTTTAACACAGGAGCTAGTGTTTTTCTCTGTGCATACAGCACTTCTGAGCAGCAACTGGCAGTGTTGGAGCCCAGGGTCAATCAGGGAGTAGGCTGAGGCCTAATTGGAGCAAGTATTATATCTGATGTAACTTGAATTTGGAGAGAGCTGGACTTATTGCCGGACACACAGCAGGGAATCAGCATGCATTACTGAACCCCTTTAACACAGGAGCTAGTGTTTTTCTCTGTGCATACAGCACTTCTGAGCAGCAACTGGCAGTGTTGGAGCCCAGGGTCAATCAGGGTGTAGAAATCACATATAGAGTAGTTGCCTAGTTCCGTGGCACTTCAAAATGTATTTACTCCAAACAAGAGAAACGGAAGCTTTACTACCATAAAATGATGAATTTTATTCCAAAATATTTAAATATAGACATTAACAATATAAGCGCATATATGCACATGGCGACAACAAGTGCAACCAAAAAAGCCTACATAGGGTATAGGGGTTCAAATGAACGCATACAAGTAGATTTCATAATCCATTAATGCTGCCTAAGGAACGGTATGTACACCTGTAATATAGTACAGACAATGTATGTAGGACAAGTCATCATCATCATTACTTATATGTGACAGTAAAAAATACACTCATTGAGGACAAATCTTAGTTCACACCCCATATATTAAAGGTCCAGCATGTAATCCTGATAATATGGTGCAATAATCATGCATAACCAAGAAAAAGTGCATCGTGCATAGTGCAAATAGCAATGTATGCCTGCAAGTGCATGTGAAACAACGCCAACGGATAGAAAAGGTATATGCTATCTAGGTATCAGAGTGCATAGCGACTGCTGGCGAATGGCGATATAATACTCTACCTCAATAAAGGCTGCGGCACCCTCACGCGCGTTTCATTTGTAGCTTGTTCAAGAGGGGAAGTGCGTGTATGTTTGCGCGTCTGTTTTGCCGCCCAGACTGGCTTCCTGCTCTGACGCGTCGGGTTGGGTAGGGGCTGGGCGTCATATGACGCTGACTTGCAGTGACGTTGCACAGCGTTCGTCAGCGGTAGCGCCGCTACCAAGCCGCTATCATGACTGATTCCCTATATAAACATGCACCTAAGAGCAACCATACACGCACGTCCCCTCTTGAAGAAGCTACAAGCGAAACGCGCGTGAGGGGTGCCGCAGCCTTTATTGAGGTAGAGTATTATATCGCCAATCGCCTGCAGTTGCTATGCACTCTGATACCTAGATAGCATATACCTTTTCTATCCGTTGGCGTTGTTTCATCTGCACTTGCAGGTATACATTGCTATTTGCACTATGCACGATGCACTTTTTCTAGATTATGCATGATTATTGTCATGGGTGCATCGCCACGAAGATCGTCGCGATTGCACATTCTGACTTCTCACAGCTGAGCTGCTGTTTCTTTGTGTTTGGTAATGAGAGAGTTAATTTTACCTAGCTCTTTGCTAAGACTAGGTCCAGCCTCGCCCGGCTGCTTTTGATTATGTTCTAATTAGTTTCCTTTATATTCCTGCCAGTCTGGGTGTTAGACGCCGGTTGAAAGCATTCATGTAGTCTAGCAGACTGGAGCGGTTCTGAGAATACTTAAGCTAAGAGCTCCTTAGTTGTTTTTACTCTTATAGCTTATAGTTTATCTCTGAGACCTTAGGTGTTCCTACTGTGTGTGAGTGTTGTATGTAAGACTTTATTTACTTTATTTCTTGTCTTTCTTGTATGTCTTTCTGTTCATTAACCGTTACCTGTTCATTCCCTTTGGTGGTATTCAGGGTCCTTCTTAGGACTAGAATACAGTTGGCAGGGATTGATAGGAGACAGGGTTTACGCTGGTGGCCTGGACCTCTGTACCTTTAACAGTACCTCCAGGTTGAGGGATTAGTTAGGACCCAGTTTAGGGTCAGCTTAGACCCCGGTCACCCTCTAGCCGGAGACAGCGTATAACATATTCCGTTTTGACCCACTGGACATTCTGTCAGGTAAATCTATGTTATCATATATCTATGCGCATGTTATATAGTATGTTGCCCTTTTGATATAGATTACTGACATCACATATATATATCTGCTATACAGCGTGACAATTATTGCGCCTTATTATCAGGATTAGATGCTGGACCTTTAATATATGGGGTGTGAACTAAGAGTTGTCCTCAATGAGTGTATTTTTTACTGTCACATATAAGTATTGATGATGATGATGACTAGTCCAACATACATTGTCTGCACTATATTACAGGTGTACATTACCGTTCCTTAGGCAGCATTAATGGATTATGAAATCTACTTGTATGCATTCATTTAAACCCCTATACCCTATGTAGGCTTTTTTTGTTGCATTTGTAGTCGCCATGTGCATATATGCGCTTATATTTTAAATGTCTATTCTTAAATATTTGGGAATAAAATTCATCATTTTATGGTAGTAAAGCTTCCATTTTTCTTGTTTGGAGCATATCAATCAGGGTGTAGGCTGAGGCCTATGTGGAGCAAGTTTAAGATCTGATGTTGTGTGAATGTGGAGGGAGCAGGAGACATTGCCGGACACGCAGCAGGGGAACAGCTGGCGTTACTGAACCCCACTAACATAGGAGCTTGTGTTTTTCTCTGTGCAGATGGCACTTCTGAGCAGCTACTGGCAGTGTTGGAGCCCAGGGATTACAGTTCAGGTGGTAGAAACATGAAAACAACAGGAGACATGGATACTGTAGCCAACCAATTATTTAATCTGAAACAGGACAGGCAAATTCAGGTGGGATCCAGGCCTTGTTCATTTTCAGAAAATTAAGCCGGTCAACCATATTGGAGGATAGTCGGTCTGTTAGTACACCACCTGCGGCACTAAAGACGTGCACCGATAATACACTAGCAGCAGGGCAAGCCAGCACCTCCAATGCATACTGGCTAAGCTCTGGCCATGTATCCAGCTTAGAGACCCAATACTTGAAGGGGGAAGAGCCGTCTGGGAGTACACTGAGAGGGCAAGACATGTAGTCTGTCACCATCTGACGGAAACATTGCCTCCTGCTGACTGGAGCTGTCTGTGATGGTGTAGACATTTGTGGCGGGGACACAAAACTTTGCCACACTTGGGCCATACTGGTCTTGCCTTGTGCAGCAGCGCTGCTTCTGCTCTCTCTTGGTGCAGAGCTTCCTCCACTGCCTCGACGCACAGAGCTGCTTTGTAAAGCACTAGCAGTACTGCTCTCGGGTGGAATGGAGAACATGATGGAATGCACCAGTATGTCTTGGTACTCCCGCATTTTAAGCTCCCGGTTCAACGGTGTTATGAGGCTTTGTAATTTGTCCCGGTAGCGAGGATCTAGGAGGGTGTACACCCAATAATCAAACTTGGTGAGAATGTGATCGATGCGGCGGTCGATTCTCAGGCACTGCAAATCAACCATGTGCTGCAGACTCCCAACTGGCCAAGAAACGCTGTCCCCTGCAAGAGGCGTCATCTCTGCCTGCTCTGCATCACTCCACCCTCACTCTACATACTGACTACTAGAGCATTGTGTACCTCCCTCCTCTGGAGAGATGTCTTCCTCCTCCATTGACTCCTCCTCATCCTCCTCACAAAGTGTCCACTGCCTAGGCCTTTGTGAGGAACCACATTGTGCAGACTGTCCAGAAGGATATGGCATTTGCGACTCCTCATCCTCCACCTCTTCCAAAACCTCTCCCTTAGTGCTTGCAGTGTTTTTTGAAGCAGGCAGATAAAGGGGACAGTTATGCTGACTTGTGCATCATCTGCACTCGCCATCTGCGTGGAATCATCGAACGCAAGCAAAACGTGGCAGTTGTCCTTCATAGAGGCCCACTCAGTGGTGGTGAAGTGTGAACGGCGCGCAGTGCGACTTGTTTGCGAGTGATGCAGCTGGTACTCCATTACTGCTGCCTGCTGCTCACACAACCATTCCAACATATGCAACGTGGAATTCCACCTGGTGGGTAGGTCACATATGATGCGATGTTCCGGAAGGCGGAATCGGCGTTGCAGAGCTGCAATGTGCGATCTTGCCATGCTGGAACGCCGCAAGTGAGCGCACTCTATGCGGACCTTGTGCAGCAGTGCATCAAGATCTGGATAGTCCCTCAAAAAACTCTAAAGACAAAAAAAACCTGACTGGCACTTCCAGACTAATGTGAACTAGGTGCAAACCAAAGGGAGCTACCCCCATGTAAAACATACAAAAAAAGGCTGCACTCAAGCATATTAAAGCATGACAACATAGAATACATGAAATTTTGAATAGCAATATGGCTTTGGAGTATAAGGAAAAATTTGAGACGCTTAGTATAAACATTTGGCCAAACATTTTAAAGCCCACAAACCATCGCAAGGTGGTCTCAATTCTGGTGAGTCCCTGACCTAATGTGAACATACCTCTATTAGGCTGATATCTGAATTTCTGTGTGAATATGCACCTCTGTCAGTAATGCCTGCATTTATGGGTAAAGTAGGGACCTGGTGTAATTAAAATCACAACTGGTGGGGGCGGAGTGCTCGGTCAGTAAGCTAACATTCAAAAGACAAAAAAACTTGACTGGCACTTCCAGACTAATGTGAACTAGGTGCAAACCAAAGGGAGCTACCCCCATGTAAAACATACAAAAAAAGGCTGCACTCAAGCATGACAACATAGAATACAAGAAATTTTGAATAGCAATATGGCTGTTAGGGTTCAAGTTCCTGCTGCTGCACAAGGGGAGTCTCAAACCACTCCCACTGCTGTCCCCCATTCATCTCCGGCCGCAGTGGAGCCTGCTCAGCAGAAACATCGGTCCCAGCATCTTGCCCATTCCAGTACTGTGCAGAGACTTGCTGCTACCTCTCCTGGATCTGCTGTTATAGCCAGTGCTGGAGCAGACGTCTTTGGGATGCTGTGTCCCTCACAAGGATCTCTCCTCACAGCCGGATCAGGTAACCGGCGTTACAGAGACATTCATTGTCTGTCATCGCTCACACCATTATCACCAACGGGGTAACCGGCGTTAGAGACATTCATTGTCTATCATTGCTCACACCATTATCACCAACGGGTGACTGATGAAGGTCCATGATGCAGGACCGAAACGTTTCTTTTGTTACTACTGTGAATAAAACAGCCCACGCAAAATATACTTTAAGCTAAGTACCGATTTATTTTTCTATTTAGTCACGGTGTGGGAACCTACTCGGTCACCGCTTCCTTGGTTGTGCACACGATCATTTTCTCATATGTCTTTGGGACGAAGTCCTGCGTTTCCCCTTCTGAGCATGCCCAGGGTAAGATCTCTCATTGGAGATCAGGGGTCACATGTTCAGGTACTGCAGCAGCTCCTGTTGGTCCGCCAGGAAGGTCCTGAAACTACATGTGTTTGGAACAGTTTCTCATTGGTCCTTGTTTCTGGCAGGTCCTGTAGCTGTTGCTATAAAAGGGTGGCATGGCTGGGCCGCCATGCGCTAATATCAAACGTTATATGCTTTGCGCCCATGTGGTCATGCATGTGTGTGGTTAGGGCCCGGCTGAAATAAGCCCCTAGAATACCGACTTAATCGGTGAGGAGTTTGGTATGCTAGCTAGTCAGGGTCGGTGTCCTAGATGCCCTAGATTGCCGGCATAACCGGTGAGGAGTTTGATTACCGTATTCAGGGCCTGTCGTTCAGACGCCATAGATTGCGGGTGACTCCCGCGAGGACATTAGCGCATGATCACGTTCTATGTTCGCTTAGCTGTTCACTGTGTACCTGGGTGCCTGACAGGACACAGAAGTTTGTCTCAGCGGCTCTGTGATGTAACAGGGTTCACTTTCAACGCTAGACAGCGCCCTAGCGTGTTTATTTTGCGACTCAGTTGTGTTAAGTGAGTTCGCACACATCGCCATATAGCGCTGCGGCACTCCTTCTAGCGGCTCTGTGGATTAACAGAGTTTGCACATATTGCCACAGCACATTACGGCGTTTAATTTGGCGACTCTGCGGGATAACAAAGTTCGCTTCTTGCGCCATTTTACTAGCAGCAGGCTCCGCCTGCACGGTGGACCCCGGGCTGCGAACGCACCTCTCCACATCTTATATTTGGTGCGTTCCGCAGACTCTAACATAATATTAATGCCAGGGTCTGGCTAGTAAAATGGCGGATGAACAGCGTTTACAGCTGTACATCCAGCAGCTGGAGGGTAGGTTGGCAGCTCTTGAGCGCACAACCTCAGCTGTGGATGTTACCGCAGTCGCTGTTCAGGCTGCTAGCGTAGCTGCAGCCAGTTTGTCCTCTGCCACCTCTGTCCCTACATTGTCCCACCTCCCGCTTCCAGACAAGTTTGCTTGTGACAGCAAGCAATGTCGGGGATTCGTAAGTCAGTGCTCCATACACCTCGAGCTTCTGGCTGCACGTTTCCCCACGGATCGGGCACAAGTGGGCTTTGTGATAGCTCTTCTGTCGGGCAGAGCGTTGGAGTGGGCAACGCCGCTGTGGGAGCGCGATGACCGTGTGGTGCAGTGCGCTTCTCGTTTTCTGGAGGCTCTGAAAAAGGTTTTTTTAGGACCTCAGGTCACCCACGATATGGCGCTCCAACTGATGGCAAGTACCCAGGGTTCGGCTTTGGTCAGCCATTTTGCTGTCCAATTTCGGACTCTGGCCTCGGAATTAGAGTGGCCAGATAAAGTCCTCATTCCCGTGTTTTGGAGAGGACTGGCGGGTCATGTGAAAGACGCCTTGGCTACGAGGTAGATTCCTGCCACACTGGAGAAGCTTATCGCTATTTCCACCCGCGTCGACCTCCGTTTCCACGAGCGGAGGCTGGAATGTGCCCAGTGTAGTCAGAGCGTCCGGTTGGCTCCTACCTTCGCCACCCCTCTGGAGTCGCCTGTTTAGGCGCCCGACCTTCAGGAGGTTGCTCCTGCAGGATCTAAATATCGGGTCACTCGTCCATCCCCGATTTGTTATATTTGCCAGCAGCAGGGACATTTTGCCAACCGATGTCCACAGCAGCTGAATAAATGGTCGTACCCAGTAACCGTAGGAACAGGGTCACTGGATGCCATGAGTTTTGCCCCTAAAGTGCTCCTCAAGGAGATAATTACCCACGGTTCTACCACCCTACCCGTCAAGCTGTGTGTGGATTCTGGGGCAGAGGGGAATTTTATGTCATCCTCCTTTGCTTCTCCCACACCATGCCTTTGGTGTTGCTGGCTGAACCAGTATCGGTACGGGTGTTGAACGGAGCAATTCTGCCCTCACAAATCACCCATCAGTCTGTCCCACTTACCTTGTCTATGTCTCCTTCCCATCAGGAGAATATATCATTTTTTATCCTCCCTGAGGGTATACGTAGATGAGGTTTTGTTGGGATTACCCTGGCTCTGCCACCACACTCCCCATATTGAGTGGTCTTCAGGGAGAATTCTGGGTTGGGGTAATTTATGTAAAGGCAGATGCATTAGGGACAGCGTGCAGGTCAACACCACTGAGATACCCATAGACCTCTCTCCTCCTCCCAAGGTCTATTGGTCTTATGCCGACGTTTTCTCAAAGAAGGCTGCGGAGACTCTTCCGCCTCATCGCCCCTATGACTGTCCTATCGACCTCTTGCCTGGAGCTGAGCCTCCTAGAGGAAGGGTTTATCCCCTCTCTCTTCCTGAGACAGAGGCCATGTCCCAATATATTCAGGAGAACTTGGCAAGGGGATTTATTAGGAAGTCGGTGTCACCAGCGGGAGTGGGGTTCTTCTTTGTGCAGAAGAAGAATGGAGAATTACGTCCGTGCATTGATTATAGGGTCTCAACGCTATCACCGTGAAAAATAAGTATCCTTTGCCGCTAATCTCTGAGCTCTTTGAAAGGCTTCGAGGAGCAAGGGTATTTACTAAGCTAGACCTGCGGGGTGCGTATAACCTGATTCGCATCCGTGAGGGGGACGAATGGAAGACGGCATTTAACACCAGGGATGGGCATTATGAATATCTGGTAATGCCCTTTGGGCTCTGTAATGCCCCAGCTGTCTTCCAAGACTTTGTGAAGACATCTTCCTGGATATGTTGACCACCTCGGTGGTAGTCTATCTGGATGACATTCTCATCTCTTCTCCAGATATGGCCTCCCACCGGAGAGATGTCTGCAAGGTCTTCGACCTCTTGCGACCAATTTCCCTATATGCGAAGTTGGAGAAGTGCATGTTTGAGCAGGAGTCTCTACCTTTCCTGGGCTATATCATCTCCACCCAGGGATTGGCTATGGATCCTACCAAACTACAGGCTGTGATGGATTGGCAAGAACCCCACTCCCTTAAGGCGGTGCAGCGCTTTATGGGGTTCATTAACTACTATCGCCAATTCATTCCCAACTTCTCTACTTTGGTAGCTCCCTTGGTAGCCCTCACCAAGAAGGAGCTAATCCCAAGTTGTGGGTTCAGAGGAGGTCACCAAGGCGTTATCCTCCATCAAGTCGCATTTCGCCAGTGCTCCCATCTTACATCACCCTATGTCGATAAACCGTTTATCTTAGAGGTGTATGCCTCTTCTGTTAGTGCTGGAGCAGTCCTTTTACAAAAGTATGCCCAGGGTCGGAAGCATCCCTGCTTCTTCTTTTCCAAGACCTTTACACCAGCAGAGAGGAATTATTCCATCAGGGACAGGGAGTTACTGGCTATGAAGTTGTCCTTCTCCGAGTGGAGACATCTTCTGGAGGGGGCTCGCTTCCCCTTCCAAGTATTCACGGACCACAAGAACTTGGTGTATTTGCAGACAGCCCAGCGGCTAAATTCCCGTAAGGCCAGATGGTCCTTTTTCTTCTCCCAGTTCCATTTCACCCTCCATTTCCTCTCCGTGAGAAGAACATTCGCACAGACTCTCTATCTCGCTCCGTGGTGTCCTCTGAGGAGGTGGAGGAGGAGCCTCGGCTTTTTGTCCCTACAGAGAGCCTAAGAACGGTGGCTCCGGTTTCGCTTGAGTCTGTGCCTCCGGGCAAGACTTTTGTGCCCACCAATTTGCGACCGGAAGTACTCTCTTGGGCACATTCGTCCATGGTGGGAGGACATTTTGGGACAAAAAGAACTTCTGAGTTGCTGGCGAGGACATACTGGTGGCCGCAGATGGCTCGTGACGTCAGGGAATACGTTAAGGCGTGCGTCTCCTGCGCCAAGAATAAGTCCCCTCGACAACGGCCAGCTGGGTTTCTTTTCCCTTTACCGGTGGCAGACAGGCCTTGGGAGGTGGTCGGGATGGATTTTGTGGTGGGCTTACCCAAGTCTCGGGGCTGCACCATCATCTGGGTGATAACCGACCACTTCTCCAAAATGGTACACTTAGTGCCGTTACCACGGTTACCGTCTGCACGGGCCTTGGCAGCATTATTCATTAGGCATATTTTCCGCCTACACGGTATGCCAGACAAAATTGTCAGTGATCGAGGTCCCCAGTTTGCGTATCGGTTCTGGAAAGAGCTGTGTCGTTTACTCAGCATTGAGTTGAATCTCTCCTCTGCATACCATCCCGAGATGAATGGGTTGGTAGAGAGGGCCAACCAGACATTGGTCACATACTTGTGACATTTTGTCTCTGCCAGGCAGGATGACTGAGCATCCTTGCTACCGTGGGCTGAGTTCGCTCTAAATAATGCTGTGGCTGACTCCACCAGACAGACCCCATTCCTCCTGAACTCAGGGTGGCAGACTGGGCTGTGGTGGCACGGGACATTTGGGACCGCACCCAGGATGCCATTCAGGCCTCCAAAGAGAGGATGAGGTCTTCGGCCGATGCCCATCGGCGCCCCGCTCCTGCATTTGCTCCGGGTGACCTAGTGTGGCTTTCTGCCCGAAACATCAGGCTACGTGTAGAGTCCACCAAGTTGGCACCTTGCTTTTTGGGCCCCTTTAAAGTTCTTGAGCAGGTGAACCCGGTGGTCTACCGCCTAGCCCTTCCGCCCCGCCTTGGTATCACTGACACCTTTCACGTGTCCCTCCTGAAACCCGTGGCCAATTCCCGGTTTTCTGAGTCATCTGCCTGGACGTCGGGTTCATCGACCGACGATCATGAGGCGAACGCCATTGTTGGGTGCAAGGTGGTACGAGGCAAAAAATTTTATTTGGTGGATTGGAGGGGTTATGGGCATGAGGATAGGTCCTGGGAGCATGCCGAGCATGTTCACGCTCCACAGCTCATCGCTGCCTTTGAGCGCAGTGAGGCCCAAAGAAGGGGGGCCCTAGGAGGAGAGGTAATGTTAGGGTTCAAGTTCTCGCTGCTGCACAAGGGGAGTCTTAAACCAGTCCCGCTGCGGTCCCCCATTCATCTCCGGCCACAGTGGAGCCTGCTCAGCAGAGACGTCGGTCCCAGCGTCTTGCCCATTCCAGTACTGTGCAGAGACTTGCTGCTGCCTCTCCTGGATCTGCTATTATAGCCAGTGCTGGAGCAGACATCTTTGGGATGAAGTCCTGCGTTTCCCCTTCTGAGCATGGCCAGGGTAAGATCTCTCATTGGAGATCAGGGGTCACATGTTCAGGTACTGCAGCAGCTCCTATTGGTCCGCCAGGAAGGTCCTGAAACTACATGTGTTTGGAACAGTTTCTCATTGGTCCTTGTTTCTGGCAAGTTCTGTAGCTGTTGCTATAAAAGGGTGGCATGGCTGGGCCGCCATGCGCTAATATCAAACGTTATATGCTTTATTCAAGCCCCTTGAATACCGACTTAATCGGTGAGGAGTTTGGTATGCTAGCTGGTCAGGGTCGGTGTCCTAGATGCCCTAGATTGCTGGCATAACCGGTGAGGAGTTTGATTGCCGTATTCAGGGCCTGGCGTTCAGACGCCATAGATTGCGGGTGACTCCCGCGAGGACATTAGCGCATGATCACGTTCTATGTTCGCTTAGCTGTTCGCTGTGTACCTGGGTGCCTGACAGGACACAGAAGTTTGTCTCAGCGGCTCTGTGCTCGGTCAGTAAGCTAACATTCAAAAGACAAAAAAACCTGACTGGCACTTCCAGACTAATGTGAACTAGGTGCAAACCTAAGGGAGCTACCCCCATGTAAAACATACAAAAAAAAGGCTGCACTCAAGCATACTAATGCTTGACAACATAGAATACAGTCATGGCCAAAAGTTTTGAGAATGACACAAATATTAATTTTTAACAAAGTCTACTGCTTCACTTTTTCTAATGGCAATTTGCATATACTCCAGAATGTTATAAAGAGTGATCAGCTTAACAGCAATTACTTGCAAAGTCAATATTTAAGGAATATCCAGGAATGGAGGAAGACACCCAGTGACAAAGTAACAACAGAAAATCAAAGGTGACACAATGTGAATAATAAAATATAATTTTATTGAATCAAATATACGAAATTAATAAACAACCAAATTGTATATGCAATAAAATACGTACATGAATGGTATTAATAAAAACAAGAGGCAATGACCTATTCACGGAACAGCTATAAAATATGAAGTGAGCACCTTAGTGTATAAGCATATGTCTTTGAATAATTCCTGAGAAAACTTATAATATATGGCAGGTATAGTGACATATGCACATGTAAAAACTAGATTGCTCAATACAAAGCCAGGTAATAAATCCAGCGATGTGTGATGACCTGCAATATCTACTGTTGATGTGAACAACAATATATAATAAAGAAAAAATGTGCAAAAGAGTATTGTGCAAAAAATAATATATATATACAATTGTGTGGAAAAAATACGTCAAATAAAGATGCACTATGCACCGAAAAAACTATACAATAAAAACAGCAATATATATATGTGTTTGCACTAAATGGTACAGAAAATACTGAACTTGTGAAAAATAATAATAATTAAATATGGGCAAAGTGCAAATGAAAAGCCATACACCGCAGAGAGTGAAGTGAAAAAAGCAAGCTGTTGAAGAAAACTATTGGCGTCCACTATTGCAAGATGTCAGCACCATATATCGCAGTGCTGGAGTAAAGGGTATCAGAAATACCGCCAGACTGTGGTAAATTACCTGGGAGCTGTGGAAAGGTAATGGCCTCTGAAGAACGCGCCCCAACGGGCGCGTTCTTCAGAGGCCATTACCTTTCCACAGCTCCCAGGTAATTTACCACAGTCTGGCGGTATTTCTGATACCCTTTACTCCAGCACTGCGATATATGGTGCTGACATCTTGCAATAGTGGACGCCAATAGTTTTCTTCAACAGCTTGCTTTTTTCACTTCACTCTCTGCGGTGTATGGCTTTTCATTTGCACTTTGCCCATATTTAATTATTATTATTTTTTCACAAGTTCAGTATTTTCTGTACCATTTAGTGCAAACACATATATATATTGCTGTTTTTATTGTATAGTTTTTTCGGTGCATAGTGCATCTTTATTTGACGTATTTTTTCCACACAATTGTATATATATATTATTTTTTGCACAATACTCTTTTGCACATTTTTTCTTTATTATATATTGTTGTTCACATCAACAGTAGATATTGCAGGTCATCACACATCGCTGGATTTATTACCTGGCTTTGTATTGAGCAATCTAGTTTTTACATGTGCATATGTCACTATACCTGCCATATATTATAAGTTTTCTCAGGAATTATTCAAAGACATATGCTTATACACTAAGGTGCTCACTTCATATTTTATAGCTGTTCCGTGAATAGGTCATTGCCTCTTGTTTTTATTAATACCATTCATGTACGTATTTTATTGCATATACAATTTGGTTGTTTATTAATTTCGTATATTTGATTCAATAAAATTATATTTTATTATTCACATTGTGTCACCTTTGATTTTCTGTTGTTACTTTGTCACTGGGTGTCTTCCTCCATTCCTGGATATTCCTTATATATTACCGGATGGTCTGCCATCCACACATGGGTTGTATTAGTCTCTATATATTCACATATATTTTATCTTTTGATAAATTAATTATTATTATTTTTATTATTGTGATATATATACAACCTTTTTTTCTTTAAAGTCAATATTTGTCTAGAAAATGAACTTTATCCCCCAAAACACATTTCAACATCATTGCAGCCCTGCCTTAAAAGGACCAGCTAACCTCTTTTCAGTGATTGCTCCATTAACACAGGTGTGGGTGTTGATGAGGACATGGCTGGAGATAAATCTGTCATGATTAAGTAAGAATGACACCACTGGACACTTTAAAAGGAGGCTGGTGCTTGGCACCATTGTTTCTCTTCTGTTAACCATGGTTATCGCTAAAGAAACACGTGCAATCATCATTGCAATGCACAAAAATGGCCTAACAGGGAAGAGTATCGCAGCTAGAAAGGTTGCACCTCAGTCAACAATCTATCGCATCATCAAGATCTTCAAGGAGAGAGGATCCATTGTTGCCAAAAAGGCTCCAGGGCGCCCAAGAAAGACCAGCAAGCGCCAGGATCGTCTCTTAAAAGTGTTTCAGCTGCGGGATCAGGCTACCAGCAGTGCAGAGCTTGCTCAGGAATGGCAGCAGGGAGGTGTGAGTGCATCTGCACACACTGTGAGGCGGAGACTCTTGGAGCAAGGCCTGGTCTCAAGGAGGGCAGCAAAGAAGCCACTTCTCTCCAGAAAAAACATCATGGACAGACTGATATTCTGCAAAAGGTACAGGCAGTGGACTGCTGAGGACTGGGGTAAAGTTATTTTCTCTGATGAATCCCCTTTTCGATTGTTTGGGACATCAGGAAAACGACTCGTTTGGAGAAGACAAGGTGAGCGCTACCACCAATCTTGTCTCATGCCAACTGTTAAGCATCCTGAAACCATTCATGTGTGGGGTTGCTTCTCAGCCAAGGGAATCGGCTCTCTCACAGTCTTGCCTAAAAACACAGCCATGAATAAAGAATGGTACCAGAATGTCCTCCAAGAGCAACTTCTCCCAACCCTTCAAGAGCAGTTTGGCGATCAACAATGCCTTTTCCAGCACGATGGAGCACCTTGCCATAAAGCAAAGGTGATAACTAAATGGCTCAGGAACAAAACATAGAGAATTTGGGTCCATGGCCTGGAAACTCCCTAGATCTTAATCCCATTGAGAACTTGTGGTCAATCATCAAGAGACGGGTGGACAAACAAAAACCTAAAAATTCTGACAAAATGAAAGCATTGATTGTGCAAGAATGGACTGCTATCAGTCAGGATTTGGTCCAGAAGTTGATTGAGAGCATGCCAGGGAGAATTGCAGAGGTCCTGAAGAAGAAGGGTCAACACTGCAAATATTGACTTGCTGCATTAACTCATTCTAACTGTCAATATAAGCTTTTGTTACTCATATGTTTGCAATTATTATATTTCTGTCTGTGATAAAAACATCTGTCAAACACACATAAAAACCAGAGGGCAGCAGATCATGTGAAAATATAATATTTGTGTCATTCTCAAAACTTTTGGCCATGACTGTACATGGAATTTTGAATAGCAATATTTCTTTGGAATATAAGGAAAAATTTGAGACCCTTAGTATAAACATTTTGCCAAATATTTTAAAGACCACCAACCATCATCAAGGTGGTCTCAATTCTGGTGAGTCCCTGACCTAATGTGAACATACCTCTATTAGGCTGATATCTGAACTTCTGGGTGAATATGCACCTCTGTCAGTAATGCCTGCATTTATGGGTAAAGTAGGGACCTGGTGTAATTAAAATCACCACCTGGTGGGGGCGGAGTGCTCGGTCAGTAAGCTAACATTCAATAGACAAAAAAACCTGACTGGCACTTCCAGACTAATATGAGCTAGGTGCAAACCAAAGGGAGCTACCCCCATGTAAAACATACAAAAAAAGGCTGAAATCAAGCATACTAAAGCATGACAACATAGAATACATGAAATTTTGAATAGCAATATGGCTTTGGAGTATAAGGAAAAATTTGAGACGCTTAGTATAAACATTTGGCCAAACATTTTAACCCCTCTCTGACATCAGACGTACTATCCCGTCCATGAAACCCGTGCCAATCTGACCATAGACGGGATAGTACGTCATAGGCGATCAGCTGCGCTCCTGAGGGGAGCGCAGCTAATCGCCGCCGGGTGTCAGCTGATTATCACGGGAAGAGATCTCGTTGGCGACATTTGAGTTTCAGCATGCGACGGCCATGTTTCCGGAGGCCAGCTTTCAGGACGGCACGGCATTGCAGCAGCGGAGCTGCTGGGATCTTTCCGGCTAACAGCGAAATGCCGGCGGAACCCCCCCACGCAGCACTGAGCCCCACCGCTGCCCCGACACCACCACCGCACGCATCACAGGAAGGCTGATCGGGACCACCACCGGAGCCCCCTGGCGGCCATCTTTCAGGAGGCCTCCACGTCACAGCTACGGGGGCTTTCCGGCTAGGATGAAATGCCGGCGGAGCCCCCCACGCAACTCTGAGCCCCGCTGTTGCCCCGACACCACCACCGCACCGCAGCGAAGCTGCATTGGGACCGCCGCCGCCACCGGAATTTTAGGTATGTTGCGACCATAAGATGCACCCCCATTTTCCCCCAAAATTTTGGGGGAAAAAAGTGCGTCTTATGGTCCGAAAAATACGGTAACTTTTTTGTGTTTTTCCCAAAATAAAAAAGGTTGTGATTGAGACAAAAGATGTACAATCTATAGTATCGCAAACTATTCGTAGCTATTACAATGCAGGAAGGTAACCTACAATGCAATAGATGATTAATTAAACCAGAACTCTGGGTGACATATTTAAACATAGTTCCAAAATGGAACAGGGCAACTCTCTATCATTTAATATACCACAGAGAATTAGAGCTTCCAGCCCAAATAGAGATATGAGGCAATATATATAAAAGATACAAACTTTATTAACAAATATTACTAAAATGTTCACAATATTGTAAATATAAGATGAGAGGTACAGTGGTGAGTAGGAAGATACAAACACCTGTCGCACAAAAAATCAGCACATCTGAATCCAAAAAGTGATCTATGTTTGAAATAAATCAGTCAATTTACTATCCGGACAGGAAAACAATATATATTCCCAAAGTGGGGTAACATATCATTCCATATAATATGTGGGATAATTAATCCATCATATCCTGCCTGGAGCATAAATGTGCCAAAGAGTAAAACAGATAGATCTGATATGGCATTAGAGAGAAAGAGGGGGACAGAAAAAAGAGAATCCCCCCCACACATCTACCAGCTCCTGTGAGGTGCCATGTCAGCTGCGGAAAAAGATGCTGGAAAGTGCTTACCCATGTTGGGGAAATGTAACGGACCAGGTACGTGCCCCGACGCACGTTTCGCTCCTTGAGCTTCCTCGGGGGCAGTGCAATAGATGAGGCTACAAAAAATAGGCTAATACTAATCTGGCTGGGCCTGCAGGCCACGAACCAGCAGAAAGGCTCCTCTGTTGTGAATACTCTGGAGGCGACTTCTGAGCTGGGGCTCCCTCCGGTGGTTGCTGAGGGTAATGAACTAATTGCTGAATGGCCTTCAGCTGGCTCTGAATGGTCTGATATAAATGACCTGAGTTCCCATCAGCCTTGCCAGTAATCAATTGTTCTTCCTGGTCTTGCTTGGAGCTCAGCTTGCATTCCTGCTCTCTTTCAGATAAGTGATTTGCTGTTTTTTTCCTCTGGTTGGATTTTCCTTGCTTGTTTGCTGCTTGCAGTGGACTCCAGCCTGGTCCCCTTTTGGGGCCTGGCGCTGCAATTGTGCTCATTTTGTATTTGCACTTTTTCTCTGTTCCTTTGTCACTTTTTATTTGCTGAATTGCTGTGTTTTACACCAGAGATCTGATTTAGGTGGTAGAGATTGTGTGATCTCAGGTTTTTTGTTAATCAGAAGTGTTGGTATTTTTGTCAGGGTTTTTTTTGGGTTGCAGTCAGAATTCTTTCCTATACTTTTCTATCTAGACAGAATTGGGCCCCAGCGTTTGCTCATTCTATTTTCTGTCTGTGTCCGTATTTTCTTCTTGTCTAACCGCCATTACATGTTTGGGGGCTTCCTCTTTCTTTGGGGGTTCTGCTACGGGGCAGATAGATTTCATCTTTCTGCCTTTAGGTGTAGCTATCTCTCCGGCTGTGACGAGGCGTCTAGGATCACCGTAGGTACGCTCCACAGCTACTTGTAGTGTTGCGGTTAGTTTAGGGTCCTGCAGTCCAATAGGTTCCAACCTCTCTGGTGTATTGCTACTTTGCTATTTCTCCTCAGCTACTGAAACATAACACTCCTCTATCTACTCCTATATAGTGTTTGCAACCAGTCTAGCTGGATTCGGATGGAAGCACACTAATAGGAGAAATTCAGAAAAAAAAAGCACTGCAGAAAAAATGGACAATGTATGAGGCAGTGACGCACGCTGAGCGGACTACAACCAGCAGTGGATGCAGAACAAACTTCAGCGTGAGCTGCACTCACACACAGAGACCTGACAGACATCCGTGAACAGTGCAGAGAACTGTGCACTACCAATGAAAGGCTCCGCTATCTACTCCTATAGTGTTTGCAACCAATGTAATGGATACGGATGGAAGCTCAGCACACTAATCGGAGAGATCAGTAAAAATGAATAGAGCAGCAGCAATTAAACAAAAGAAAAAAGTATGAGGCAGTGACGCACACTGAGCAGACTACAACCAGCGGTGGATGCAGAACAAACTTCAGCGTGAGCTGCACTCACACACAGAGACCTGACAGACAGCCGTGAACAGTGCAGAGAACTGTGCACTAGCTATGAAAGGCTCCGCTATCTACTCCTATAATGTTTGCAACCAATGTAATGGATACGGATGAAAGCGCAGCACACTAATAGAAGAGATCAGTAAAAATGAATTGAGCAGCAGCAATTAAACAAAAGAAAAAAGTATGAGGCAGTGACGCACGCTGAGCAGACTACAACCAGAGATGGCTGCAGGACAAACTTCAGCGTGAGCTGCACTTACACACAGACCTTGCAGACAGCTGTGAAAACAGCACTGCAAGGCAAAAGGAAGCTTTACACAGCGGTTGCTAAACTAGCCTGGGTAAAGCACAATACAGAAAATCGCTATCACTAACTGTCCCTCAGAGTCAGAAGAGCAGCGTTCTGTCCCTAACTGAATTCACAGCAGAGTGAACCCAAAATGGCGGCAGCGCCTTTTATAGTGCATTCATGACATCATTTCAGCAGCCAATCACAGCCATGCCATTAGTTAACATGCCAGCAGCCTAACAAGATGTGCCCACACTTCTTAGGATTCCTCATTGGCTGAATCAAATCACACTGCCTCTCATAGCATTATGGGAACTTCCGATTCCGGTATTCGATATGGCAAAAGTATCGGAACTCAGTATCGGAATTCCGATACCACGAATATCGGCCGATACCCGATATCTGCGGTATCGGAATGCTAAACACTACAGGCCTCTCATCTTTTTAAGTGGGAGAACTTGCAGAATTGGTGGCTGACTAAATACTTTTTCCCCACTGTGTATATATGTATTCTGTGTGAAAATATCTATTCATCTATTCTATTCTAACCTGTCACGTTGTGATTTTACTGATCGCGGCACAAGAACTACCGGCTTTTATTATATTTTTTACCGAATGTCACCGACTTTTTCAGATTTTAAGAAAATTGCATGTGTTACCGATCACGAATCCGAATGTTCCATATTTGTGCCAAATTTATGTTTGGCAAACGTTTTTCGAACATATCCGCTCATTTCTATTAATATCATATTAATCATGCTTATCTTATCATTTCACCTTCATTCACCCCCTTTTTAATTTAATAAATTAATTTAATTATTTTCAAATACATTTGTATATTAATTATTCAGCTTTATATTTGGCCACTCATTCTCTTTCCATCACTAATCTTATTTTTATGATCCTTATAGTACTTTGTATACACTTACTATTTATTTAATCACCACTTAATCCTTTTCCTCTTCACAATATTTACTCATTTACCAGCTTCCCTTTTTTTACATTTACATGCTCCATTTTTACCTTCCATTACTCTTTTCCCGGGGCTTCAGCAGTTGCTACCACAAATCCTATCCACTGCCGATGGTTATGCGCATGCGCCGGACATGAGCACACTGATGACATGTAAGGCGCAGTCTCAATGCGGGTGCCAAACATTCACTACCAACTGATTGGTGAAGTGAATCGCGAGCATCCTGCATGACCTCACTCCTATGTCTCCCTTAGATTCAGAGCGCAGCTCAGCCACTCCATGCGCCGTCATACCTGGGGGCGTTCTCTCACTTGACACGATCCTTCTCTCATTTGTCCTTATGAATATTTAAACCCCTGACACCCTGTGCCCAGACACGCCCTCGAAGAAGCTGGGTGAAACGTGGGCATCGGAGCAGAGGGACGGCACTGTTTCACATTTTCATAAGTTAACCTTGATTTAATTCTGCTGTTTCATTCAGATCAGTTTTTTTTACACTTATCTTTACATTTAATGAATTACATTAATGAATTACCTCTGTCTACTTATTGTGTTGAACTGATCCAACTTATAATTTTGTAGCAATACATGTTTATATGCTTTAATTATACTTTAATATTGGCAATAGGCACTTTAATATTCTATGTAGCACTGACATTCTGTATAAAATATTTTTTATGTAATTTATTTATATAGCAGTATTCAGATTTTTCATGTATGTTATATCATTATTTGAGCCTTCTACTGTTCAAGACGTGAAGTTTCTATCATGGCTAGCAATTATTATTGATTGAGTACTCGTCCCTCCATTTTTTCTTTCTTGCACCTTTCTTAATTTTAACTTTGCTTCAATTTTATCATGTTATTATTAAAATAAATTTAGTTTTAATGTACTTGTGTTCTAATTTTGCTACTCCCTCCCCCTATGGTTAAATCCACACCTAGGGTTTTAAATTATTTCTACATTTTAGGGAGGAGCACCTTATAATATAAGAGTATCACATTGTTAAGGACTTTAATTTAGATAATGTATCTAGGTATGTATCAATGATATTATTGAAGTCACCCAATGTTAGCATTGGCATATCAGAATACAGTCCTGCGAAGTTTAATTGCTTTTTAAAGATATTGATAGAGAAAGATGGTGGGATATATTTTCAGACAAGAATAACAAGTTGGCTATATATTTTCCATAAAAGGCATATATATTGTCCTTCTTTATTTATGTATTCCTTTATTTTTACAAAATGGACGTTATTGCATATTAGCATACTGACACCACTGGAATAAGAGGAAGGCAGAGAGCGGTAGGAAGTAATTTTTTCCAGCTATGAGACTTATTCTATCACTGTTAATAGGGTTGCTCAAAGTATACATACAGTGGCATGTAAAAGTTTGGGCACCCCTGCTCAAATTTACTGTTATTGTTAACAGTTAAGCAAGTTGAAGCTTAAATGATCTCTAAAAGACATGAAATTAAAGATGACACATTTCCTTTGTATTTTAGACAAATAAATAAATAAAATTATATATATATATATATATATATATATATATATATTAGTGATGGACGAGTACTAAAATGCTCGGGTGCTCGTTGCTCGGGTCGAGCATATTGAAATGCTCGGGTGCTCGACCCGAGCAATGAGCCCAATGTAAGTCTATGGGAAACTCGAGCATTTTTACTGGGGTCCCCCAGGGGGTTTGAACAGTGCTCAAATGACATGGGAACACCATTTCTGACTTCCAGGTCACTGTTGTGAACAATGTTGCCAGAGTGTTGAGGCTGAAGAACCTCCATTGGCGAATTGCAGTGTTGAGGCTGAAGACCAGGCAGTGGTCAGTTTCAGTGTCCAAAACGCATTCAAATCCCTAGAGGAAAAACGCAACCATTTTTCCCTGAGTTTTCTGCCAGGAGGTGCGGATTCTCTGCAGAAAATTCCATAGGCTAATCTGCAACATCTGCACATACCCTAAATGAATGTATATGTGCGTATGTACGTGACAACACATTGCAACAGAATAATTGGATATTTATTTTATAATTTTTGTCATAATAACTAGCCACTAGAGAAAGCATACTTTGTTATTTAGGACATCATATTAAGTGTATTATGTTCAGGCAAAAAGGAAGTCTGTGTGGATGATTGATTTCGGCCTTAATTTTAATTTTTGACAACTGTTTGGCAAGGAAATTGATATAAAGTCTATTACAATCAATATCAAGCAATTGCACCTTAGTTTCTATCAGTCAGCATGCAGAAACCTTGACAGCATAACTAGGAAGCTAATTAATATCTAAGTGTGAGTTTGATTTCATATCCTTCTATTGACATGATTGAAATACAGTGGTAAACTATGACAACTTATTAATGAAATTGTAGCCATAAGAGACAAAGTAAAACTACAAACAGAAAATATATACAAGCTGAAAATGCCATTGGGAAGGGATATAGGAAAGATGTGTATCTTCGTACCGTGTTAGCCAGTAGATAGAAAAATATTTAGACTTGAGAGTCCTCAGTGGTTGATACCTTTTAATGGCTAACTGAAAATATGGTAACAAATTGCAAGCTTTCGAGGCTACTCACGTCTCTTCATCAGGCAAAGACTAAAACAAAAGCTGAAGAATCACATATTTATATACACAAAGGACACAGGAATAATGCAATAGGTAAGACAAGTGACGTGAAGCAGAACTTGCATTATGGCAGAGGGATGAACATAAATATGGCTAGTTCATAGATAAGGAGTGAAAGTTTTATTACCCTCTGATTGGGGTCTGGTATTGTGTTCCATGGAATTACTTGTATTAAAATCTAACTTCAAATCTGAGAAGGATAGAAAAGTCTGGGAATATAAACTTATGATGACCTTTGACACTCTTAGTGCTGGGATGAATATATCCCAGAGTTTTATGTCTTTCTACAACAATTAAGGAATCTGCTTCCCTGACCTTTTAGGGTCATCACAACACAATACCAGACCCCAATCAGAGGGTAATAAAACTTTCACTCCTTATCTATGAACTAGTCATATTTATGTTCATCCCTCTGCCATAATGACAGTTCTGCTTCACGTCACTTGTCTTACCTATTGCATTATTCCTGTGTCCTTTGTGTATATAAATATGTGATTCTTCAGCTTTTGTTTTAGTCTTTGCCTGATGAAGAGACCTGCGTAGTCTCGAAAGCTTGCAATTTGTTACCATCTCATTGGGAAGGGAGACAGTTTCATGACAAGATATAACTATTTACTTGAGAAGGGAACATCACTAGGTAGAAGGATAAAATCTTATTCTACACTAGTTAGGAGGATTATCTATTTTATTGAATTACAACATTATTAATTGAAATTCTCCACTACTTAGTTACAAACCATTAAATCTGCAGAGAGATCAGTGTCACTGTCAGAGACAGTCAGACTACCATAAAGGTGGCAGAGAAAATATTTCTGCCTATCTATTTGCTGAATTCTGATTAAATGCTCCGTATGCAGGATGTTACTGCAAGAGTGGAAGGGTCTAAGCAGATCTATATGTCAGAATGCTATATTTCACCTGTAACTAGGGTGGGGTTAATAAAAAAAAAAGAAAAAATAATTAATATGATTAGCCCAAGCATTCCTTCTAACATCACCAAAATGGCACTTTCTTAACCCCATAACGACCAGAGGTATTTTTGATTTTGAATTTTCATTTTTTGCTCCTCTTCTTCCCAGAGCCATACTTTTTTATTTTTTGGTCAAAATGGCCATATGAGGGCTTGTTTTTTGTGGGAGGAGTTGTACTTTTGAACAACACCATTGGCTTTAACATATTTTGTTCTGGAAAATGGGAAAACAATTCCAAGTGCTGTGAAATTGCAAAAAAAGTGCAATCCCACAATAGTTTCTTGTTATTTTTATACCATGTTAACTAAATGCTAAAACTGACCTGTCATTATGATTTTCCAGGTCATTATGAGTTCATAGACACCAAACATGTCTACGTTCTATTTTATTTTAAGTGGTGAAAAAAAGTTCCAAAGTTTGTTAAAAAAAAATGCGCCAATTTCCGGTACCAATAGCAGCTCCATTTTTCATGATCTCAGGTTGGATGAGGGCTTGTTTTTTGCATGCTGAGCTGACATTTTTAATGATAAAATTTTGGTGCAGATACAATCTTTTGATTGCCCATTATTGCATTTTAAGTCAATGTTGCGGCGACCAAAAAAAGTATTTCTGGAATTTTGACTTTTTTTCTCGTTACTCCGCTTGACAATCGGGTTAATTCTATTTTTATAGTAATAGATCAGGTGGTTCTGAAAGCAGCGATATGAAATATGTGCATGTTTTTTTTAATGTTTTATTTTGAATGGGGCGAAAAGGGGGTGATTTGAACTTTTATAATTTTTTAATATTTTTTTATTTTTTTAATATTTTTAAAAACTTTTTTTTACTTTTTGCATGCTTCAATAATCTCCATGGGAGACTAGAAGTTGCATTTATCCTATCGGCTCTGCTATATACAGGCGATAATCAGATCGCCTGTATGTAGCAGAAATGCTCACTTGCTATGAGTGCTGTCCAAAGGGCGGCACTCATAGCAATCTATGACAACCATAGAGGTCTGCTGGAGACCTCTGGTTCTAATACCAACCCATTATTGACCCTCAATCACGTGATGTGGTTACTGATGGGCGGATTTTCCAGCGTGCTTGCAGGAAGCGTGAGTTGAATGCCGCTGACAGAGATTGACAGCAGCATTTTGAGGGTTAACAGCCGCAAGTGGATCATGATTCCACCTGTGGCTGTTTGAGGCTGTTCTAAACAGATGCCCACATCAAAGGGAGGGTATCAGACATTGGCTTACTATGACACCCGATATCGGAAAAGAGGTTAAATGGGGGGGGACATAACTTTTACTTAGACACTGGAAACACAATCAGCAATAATAGTGCTCACTAAAGAAGAGTGGATATTTTGAAATTCTAATTTTTTTTGCAAATTGCATAATTAAAATGTAGAATAGTGTGAATTTCTACTGGAGTCAAGGGAACATGTTTTGAACTCTGTAATGCAAACACAGATTTTTTAATTACTTCAACCTATCTGGCCTTGGGTTCATAGAGGTAATGTAAAGTAAGCAACAGCATATTAAACAATACACTGTGGCTTCAGACTTTTTAAGGCAACATAAATTGTATACAAGGTCTAAAAAATATCCCTTTTGTGGGGGACAGAGTCATGCATTTCTGTTGTTTATAGACAAGTGGTGCAAAATGGAATAAGTTGTGGCATTCCTCACACACAGAGAAGTGTTAAATCTGCAGGGAGCACAGAGTAGTCACCTTGTTATACATGCAGTTGGAAACCATCCACTATACAAAAGCTTCACTGATAGTGATGAGTGAACCTGTGGACATTTGAGTTCAACCAACATGTAAGAAAATGTTTTGCTTAGGTCTGAACTTGACCCCGGACCCAAACCCAATAGAATGGGGTCCCGAAATTTGGTGTTTTAAAATAGCTGTAAAATTGTCATAGTCAAGGCTAAGGTGATGCAAAATGATGTAAATTGGGGTGAGAGCAGAACAATTGCCCTGTAAACAAATGTGAATAGAGAAATTATTTAAAATAAGACAGAACATTAAAAAGCAGTCATATGAGGAGGAGGTAGCTAACACTGGCTTTGTGTTTTTTTGGGGGGTTGGGGTGGGTACTTTGAAAACAGGCAGTATAATAATCTGCTGGTCACTGTCTCTCTGTATACATGTTGTGTAATATTCTGCACTTTTTTTCAGTTGAAAAAAATAATGGGAGCATCAAATACAGTAGGCGATGTTGCTATGTTGTTGCTAGTTATGGTGTAGCTACTGCAGGGAGACAAAGAACATGGTTGATCTGTACCTACTACCAGGGCTGTGTAGACGGAGTCGTGTAATCGGTGTCGGTGTCCATTTTGGCAGCATCAGAGTCAATATAAAATGGACGACTCCAACTCCTAAAATATATAATAAATTGGGTACTGTAGTTCAATGCAGTATGTGCTGTAAATTTTTTCATAAGAATTTGGGAATGTTATTAAATGTACTATAAATATCTGTTCTATTTCTGATCTATGGATGTAGGCTTTTAGTTTAGATGAACCTGTGCTGCACCTTATGTATATGCTCAGTAGTGAGGTAGTGCTGTGGAGTCATAGATTTGTGGAGTCAGAGTTGGGAATCAGGAAAAATGAGGAGTCAGAGCTTTTGCTTACCAACTTAAGAGCCCTGCCTGCTATGCGCCCTAATGAAACATCTTCCTCTGGTGCACACAGGCAAAAAGATGTTCTGCATAATTTTGTAGGTGCGAATATCGCTGGACGAATGGTGAGGCCAGAACAAGAAGAGATGGTTTTAGATTGGTTGGCTGAGAGTGCCTTCAGTTTCTTTGTTTTGTCTTTTACCCAGTCCCCTGCTGAAAGTGCAGATTTTGCACCTGCGGCAAATGGGCATCTGTCTTTCACCTCACCCCCTGCAAATCGGGCAAGCAGTCTGAGCCCCAAGTCATGCAGAAGTCACTTCTACTTTTTGATGACTCCGCTGGTTGTGGTTCTGAGGGCCATCCACCTGGACCTAGCATTCAATTGGATGAAATTGAGTGCACTAATGCCCAGCCACTTGTTTTGTTGGAGTATGAGTACGTGGGAGGGTTAGTGCAAATGGTCAACGAATCACCACAGCACATTTTTGATGATGATGAAACACAGGTGTCAACTGCTGCAGGTTTCTGCTGTGTGTATTCTGGCAAGGAGGGTAGGGATGAGGACTGAGTGGAACATCATGTGGATGATTATTATTATTATTTTTCATCTTTTTCAAAAGCACCATTGATTCCATGGTGCTGTACATGAGGAAAGATTACATGCAGAACACAAAGAGAAATTACAATGAACAAACTAATAGTGACAGACAGGTACAAAAGGGACATGGGTTTTCAAGTTCCACTTGAAATTACAGAATATAAGGGATAATCAGATGTGTTGGACCACAGAAATCTACAGGGTAGGGAAACTTGGGAGAAGTCTTGCAGGCGATTGGATGAAGAACATTGTGGAGGAGAGAAGGAGGTCTTGGGAGGAACAGAAGATATAGGCAGATTAGTTGAGAGATATATGGGGGAGACAGATTATGGACGGCTTTTGTAGGTCAGTGTTAGTAACTAAAAGTGGATACATTATGGAACTGTGAAACAATGAAGGGATTAGCAGAGGGGAGAAGCAGAGCAGTAGTGAGGATAGAAGTTGATTACAAGAGCAGCAGATTAAGGACAGACTAGAGAGGTGTGATGATGCAATGATAGATGATGAGGTCCTAGATCATACATAAAGTCAAGGACATCGGAGTGATGCGGGCAGTTCAGAGGAAGAGGTGATGGTCATGCTACCCCTCCTACACAGCAAAAGAGGGAGCAGGGTGCAAATGCATGAGGCTGGCCCCTAGACATTACGTTGGCTGCTACTGTACACCGCGTCAGGACCCTATCTATTATGTCAGCTGCTACAAGCACTGAGGCTGACCTCTAGCCATTATGTTGGCTGCTAATGCTCACCGAGGACGGCCCCTAGCCATAACGTCAGCTGTCGCTTTCCATTTTGCCTCCACCTTCTTCTCCTTTTCCTCCACCGAATTCTCATCTGGTCAGAAAGTGCGGGCCGTCTATGTGCACTTTTGGCGTTCTCACCCTGCTGCTGCCCACCTGTCTGTGGTGCAACATCACTTCTGCCTTTTTGTTCCCTGCCTCATATGTGACGTACCCACAAGTTAGAACTCCCCCGTGCATATGCAAGAGAGACTGTGTGAGCAGCAGGCGACAGTGAAATTTCAGAGGGGAGTGTCGCTCTGTGGAACAACACTACTTCAAGACCAACAAGTGGGCCTCCATGTGGGACATATGTGCCGTGTTGCGCTGCATGATCTGTACGAATATGACCAGCATTGATGATGTCATGATCAGAGTTACTATCCAAGTTCTATGCTTCCTTGAAAAAAGGCTTCGGGCGATGATGGATCAGGTGGTTGCACAGAAGGAACAGGAGGAGGAGATTAGCTCTGAGATTTATGGCGGAGACAGATTATGAATTGCTTTATATGTTAGTGTTAGTAGCTTGAAGTGAATATGTTGTGGAATTAGAGTCAATGAAGAGATTTGCAGAGGGGAGAAGCGCCATGGAACTGAGCATACCACAGCCAGCTCAAAGGAGCTCCCTGAAAAGACATTGAAGGTTTGCACTCTGTCTCATCAGAGACAAAAGCGAGGCCTAAATGTTCTTAACTGAGCACCACCTGTTTGACGAGGCAACTGAATGTGAAGCACAAGCACTGCAGTATACATCTGAAAAACAATGAAATGAGCCTCCTCTGCAGTTTCGGCCTCTTCTTCATCCTCCCAAGCAACAGTGCCACCTAGCTCTCTGCGAAGAGAGGATGTGACAGCACCACCACATGCAGTATCATCGAGCATCCCTACACTATCCCATTAAAGCGTTCACCTGTACATCCCCAAACACTGTATCCCATATGGCCTCACAAGTCAATTCTAAGGGCTATGACTACGGTTGGGATCATGGGATCCACAGTATGTGGTTAGCAGCTGCCGCTACTTTTTGAGAGGGCCATCCCTGCCCTGCGCAAACATGTTGCTTCATCAGTGTAAAGATCAACATAACCACAGGTACAAAGACCAGTAAGCACGGGCAGTGATGTTATATCTCTATAACTGCCCTCTGGCTAAATGTTGTGGCTGCTAGATCTGAAACAGAAAGCATTTTAGTGCATGTCTTATCACCACAGAGGTTTGTGGATGGTTCTCAAAGAATAGACAGATTTATGGTTGGTGCCGCTAAACCTCAAGCCCAGACAGGGGTGTTCGATAATGAACGAAATCTCGTAGCAGCTCTGGGCCTAGCCGCTTTAACCCACTTCCCTTGCCTGGAGCATGTGCTAAATTTGGTGGTGTAGAGCTTCCTTAAAAATTACACAGATATGTCAGAGTCCTGCTGCTGAAACTGAAAGCCATCTGTGGGTGCTCTCACCCTGATGCTGCACACCTGTCTGCTTTCCAACTTCACTTCTGCCTTCCCACTCACTGCCTCACATGTCACATACCCACAAGCTTGAACTCCACCTTGCATATGATAGAGAGACTGTGTGAGAAGCAGATTATACTGGAGTTTGAGCGCAGCACACACTGGTGAGTTGCTCTGTGGAACACCACCACTTCAAGACCAATTAGTGGGTCTCCATGCTGGACATGTGTGCCGTCTTACACTGCTTCAAGTACTCCATGAATATAACAGCATCATCTGCGTTACCATCCCACTTCCATGCCTACTAGAAAAATAAGGCTCCAGGCGATAATGGATGAGATGGTGGCACAGGAGTAAGAGGACGAACTTGGACCATTCACACCATTATCAGGAGAGCATCCACATATGTCTTGAAGGATGGGTTCCTGTACCAACAGCATCTAGGTACACAAATATCCACAAGGGGACAGTTTAGAAGGATAATGAGGAAGATTAAGAGGAAGAGGATGAGGTACAACCATGTTGATAGCGGGATGCTTATAGCAGCTCACAGGATTCACTAAAGCGTGGCTTGGGGGTACAGATGATACAGAGGACTCAAAAAATACACCTTCCACTGAGGACAGCTGGTCAATGCTTCTAGGCAGTCTGACACACATGAGGTAATACATGCTGCAGTGCCTGTGCAACGACCGCTGAGTTGGTGGGATTGTTGCAAGTGCTGATTACTCTGTGGCCACCTGCTGCATCCCACACTACAAACACAAAAGTGCCATCCTTACTTCAGTCACTAGAGTGAGATTAGAAAATGCGGAAATACAAGCGCGCGCTAATAGGTGCACTACTGAAGGCATCCTCATCCTCATCATGGCTAAAGAGGAGGAGGAAGTCACCAACGCATCTGGAGCACAGTAACTAGAGATAAGCAAACTTGTTAAGAAAACATTCGCCAATCTCAAATTCAGCACAAACTTTGAACATTCTTATTCGTGTTTGGATTCCAGAGCATTTTTCCTAAAAATTGGCAACATATTGGAAAAGTTGGGTAAAAATTGAGTTCACTAAGGGCTCTATCAGATGTCAGTGTTTTTGGTAGCAGCACGGGCCACAAAACATTTTGCATGCGTTCACGCTGATAACGCACGGATGACGTCTGTGGGTCATCATTGTGACACGTACTGGCACCTGGAAATCACCAGCACTATTCTGGATGTTCCCAAGTACTGTGTGCTGAAGACAGCTTACATCACGTCCCCTGCTTGTGCTGCTATCAGCTCTAGCAGGAGACAATGTTGAGATTTGTATTCAACTGTTAACAGTGAGAGCAGGCGACAGCTGATGGGAGTATTCGCATGCCGCCTCCTGCGCTGTAAATAAATAAGTTTAAAAAAATATGATGTTGGCTTTCCCTATATTTTTGATAACCAGACAGGAAAAACTGACAACTGCGGGCTGCAAACCTCAGCTGTTAGTTTCAGCAATCTGATTATCAAGGATAGAGGGTTCCACACACTGTATTTTTGAATTATTTAAAAAGATAATTAAAACAAACGTAATGTGGTCTCCCCATTTTTGACAACCAGCCAAGCTAAAGCAGACAGCTGTGGGCTCGTATTCTCAGGCTGGTAAGAGGCCATGAATATTGCTTCCCCAGCCTAAAAATAGCAGCCTGTAGACAACCCAGAAAAAGCACATCTATTAGATGGGCAGCATGGTGGCTCAGTGGTTAGCAGCGCTGGGGTCTTGACTTCAAATCCCACCAAGGACAACATATGTAAGGAGTTTGTATGTTCTTCCTGTATTTGTGTGGGTTTCCTCTGGATTCTCCTGATACCTACCACACTCCAAAAAGACATTCTAATAGGGAATTTAGATTGTGAGCCCCATTGGGGGACAGCGATGACAATGCATGTAAAGTGTTGTGGAATATGATAGGGCTATTTAAACAATGCATAATAAATAAATAAATACTAACCTCTGGGATTGATGTCACCTGACATTATAAATATGACATCAAACCAATAGTATTACCCCACTTGACACCACACCAGGGCAAGAGGGAAGAGCGAGGCTAAACATCAGAACTGGCTCATTTAATGGATGGGCCATTTCTTGGGAGGCTAAGAGCTGATGTTATTTAGTCTGGAAGGGGAACAATAACTATGGCCCATTCCTAGATTATTACTATCAGCCAGCAGCTGTCTTTTTAGCCTTTGCTGGTTATTGAATATAGGGAACTCCATGTCATTTTTTGGTGGTATCTCCTTTAGTAACTGGTAAAGGCTAAGCAAACAGCTGCGAACTTATATTAGTAGCTTAGGAATCTATGAATATTGGCCTGATCCAAGAATATTAACATAAGCCCCCAGCCATCGGCTTTCCCTCAGCTGTTTATGAAAATTACAGGGGAACTCACTCATTTTTTTTTATTAACAAGTGCAGTAAAATACTCACCCAAGGAACCCTTATTCCACAGCCTTCAGGTGTTCTAGCAGCTGGAAACTTTAGTAACCTTGAAATGTCCCTCAAAGTTTTATATGAGGTTTTTGCACCTCGCAGCTGCTGGGAGTCTCGGTGGCTGTGTACTCTGGGAACCTGATGAATTCAAGCCACTGGGTCTTATGGTAGCTCCAATGCCAGACTGTTGAATGATGGATTGTTGAGTGCCGAACTCGCAGATGTTTATCAGTCCGGCATTGGCACTCACAAAGCAAGAGAAACAGCTGTTATAAACTCAGGTGACCTTACTGTTCTTAATGACAATTAAAAATATAATTGAGAAAATATGCGTGATAGTTCCATGTAATTTTCATAATCAGCAGAGTGAAAGCCGACAGCTGGGGCTGATGTTAATATTCTGGGAAATACACAATAGTCATAAAGTTTCCAAGGCTATTGATATCAGCTCACAGCTGTATACTTAGCCTTTCCTGTTTATTAAAATTGGGGACCCCCAAAAAAGAACATAATAAGCAGCAAAGGTTATCCAGAACTGCTGTAGGTTGATATTAATAGCCAAGGAAGGGGCCATGGATAATGGCACCTCCTAGACTAAAAATCTCAGCTCTCAGCACTGGCACTTAGCCTTGCTTTTCCCACTTGCCCTAGTGAGGTGGAAAGTGGGGTTGTAGTTGGTGGTTGATGTCACCTTTGTATTGTCAGGTGACATCAAAACCAGATGTTAGTAATGGAGGAGTGTCTATAAGATGCCCTGATAACTAACCTGTAGAAATATTGTATAAAAAAGACACACCCCCAGAATAAAGTTGTCACGGTGTGTGACACGACCCAATGGGTGGTCGGTCAGCGGACGGCACAACTCACACACAACGGGATGGGAAAGTGGGAAAGGCGAGAGGAGGGCCCTAACAATAGGGAATGAGGGATGGTCACCACCTGTGCTAAAACCTGAGCCTGTCCCTTCACTCCCCTAATGCCCTATGCGGGTCCTTCCCCCTGCTGCCATCAGGATACCTCCTCCCTAGTTGTCACCTATAACTGCCCTGGCTAGTGCACTAGCTGGCAAGGAGCTCTAGCCTTACCTCTGCTGATAATAAACACAGGGGCAAATGACAAACACCAAAGAGACAAGGTAACAAAATACACCACACTTAGCTTGTGAACACCGCTGCTAACCTTCACACAGCAGAAAACACAGCAACTGGACTCCAAACACCATACGTGGCTGACACCAGAGAGCTGCTCCTGCTAGGCTGGTTTCCAGAAATGACCTATATCACCAACAGTCAGCTGATGCATCAGGTGACCTTTTAAAGGATGGTGGTATTGATCACCACCCACATCAACTTACCCAGCAACACTGCAGTAAAACCAGATTGGCAGCGGAGAAAAACTGACATTAGCCCCAGATGGTCCAAAAGGAAAAAAGTTTTAAGTGAGAGGAACCAGAGCTGCCACAAATCCAAAAATGGATCGAGACAAAAGTCCTTTAACTGAAAGAATGACACAGACTCCTTTATTTAAACTAACTGTCGCGACTCTGTTGTCAAGTGTCCCTTGAACCAGAGGCTCCTTCCCTGTCCCTAACATTAGTGGGGTCCTAGTTTGCCCTGTTCCCCAGATTCCTTCTGATGGTGAAGACACTGGGGCCACATACCTTGCCTCAGCTCCAGAATCTGCCCTTAGTCTGTACCATTCTCCCACCCTGGCAAGAGGGAAGTTGTAGTGTACCGTAATACACCAACCAGACTAACAAGGTAATATGAACAGGGATGAAAGAAAATACCAATCATATAAATATACACACATAAACAACAGAGGTAAACACCGGGAAGTGGAGGATGGGGTTAAACTAAAGTAGGAGAAGAAAGGGAATTATTACACACTCAAAACCTAGCAACAGTCACAGATAAATACACCAAATATCTTCTCCCATAACAACCACCAACAACATCCAGCCATGTAGCATAAGCTAGCACTGACAATGAGGGCTAGGCTGGATCCAAATTACATAGGAGATAGGAGTGGCTAACAATGCACAGCTGAAAGACTTAGCGCAGGAAAGCTTTCAGGAGCTCTTAACTGAACCGAATAACTCCTACACTGTTAAAAGAAATTTACGCCATTTAATATGAAAGTGAATTAATTCAAATCAGTGCAGGAGTAGGAGAAATCAGACACTGCGGTCTTCTGGCTCCTCTCTGTCTCTGTAAACCTGTGATACTAAATTAAACCATGTCATCTCCAAGTCCACTGAAGCCAATGTCCTTTGTAACAGAATTAAAAAATAAAAGCAATATTCCTCACCTGTCAGCCGACAAGATAATAATCCATTTGTCCCCTGACGCATCTAGCTCTGCAACATCTAGATGGCAAGTTGCATTGTTGCATGATGCAACTATACAGTCTGCCATCCAGCAGGGACACAGTATAATTCAAAGACATATTACAAAGGTGACATCAACCCCACAAATATGAACCTCACTTGTCACTGCCACAGGGCACGTGGGAAGAGACGGGCAAAGTGCCAGAATTGTTGCATCTAACATATGCAGCTCCATACTGCTATTTTTAGGCTGGGGGTCAATATCCATGGCCCCTTACCAGCCTGAAAATACCAGCCCCCAGCTTTAGCTTGGCTGGTTGCCAATAATTAGGGGGACCCCATGGCATTTTTTTAGTTATTTATTTTAATAATTTAAAAAAGTTTGAGACCCCTCTATTCTGGATAACCAACCTTGCTAATGTTGACAGCTGAGGACTGCAGCCAGCAGCTGTCGGTTTTGCCTAGCTGGTTATAAAAAATACAGGGGAACCCATGTCAATTTTTTTTTGTTATTATTTATTTGTAACAAAATTGAAGGGTCAATTAATGCCACTTTTCCTGTTGTCTGACCCTAATTTGAGCTGTTTTTGCAGCTTATGGGTGCCCCGAAGGTGTTGTCTATGCGTTTCGTTTAGCCTCCCATTGAGTTAAAAGGTGTTCGGCTATGTTCGGCGAACATCGAGAAGTTCAAAGAACATAGCCAAACAGAACCATAAAAGGTTCATTCATCTCTATCCCTCACGGAAGGGACTGCTAGCATGGCAGAAATGTGGAATTCCTTACTCAGTACATTGCAACATCCAGCACCATCATCTGCTATGGTTTGTATTAGAAGGAAGCTGCGTTTATCTATTGCCTGTGTAGAAGCCTGCTTGAAATAAATAGGTTAGACACTGAAAAAACCCATCTGAGCCTGCTGATTCCTATACAGACTAAATATCCTCACACCACAGTCCATAATGGTGCCTACAAGTACAGAGCTAGCCCTAATCAAAGAACTATTAGATGGAAACTAGGACCTAAACTCCCTAAAAGTTCATCAAGTTGCTTCACGTTCCTCCTAAAGAACCAAAGATCAGAGTGTGAATTAACTACAAGAGTAGTGTTGAGCGATACTGCCCGATATCCTAAAATATCGGATCGGATTGGATCGGCCCGATACTCAAAAAGTATCGGCTATCGCCGATCCGATACCGGAAACACAATGCAAGTCAATGGGACAGAAATATCGGAACTAAAAAAAACCATTTCTTTCCTTGTAAACACTAAATATACACACATAGAATACATATATATATATATATATATATATATATATATATACATGTCATTTATAGTTTTATACACTTCTACATAGTAAAATATAGTTCATACACTTCTACATAGTAAAATAGCCTCTGATTCAATTGCCGGGTAATGCCGACTTTTGTGAAAATACAGAAACACCCGACATGAAATGACACATGGTTTACATAGAGTTAACCATGTCTTTTCATGTAGTTTGATATCTGGTTTTCACAAACAATTACATGAGTGTATGTGTGCAAAATTTCACACCTGTAGGGGTTAATTAAAGGTGTAAATTTGTTGTAAAAAAAAACTGACTTTTTTGCTACGAATTTACACCATTAATTAACCCCTACATGTGTCAAATTTTGCACACATACACTCATGTAATTGTTAGTGAAAACAATATATCAAACAACATGAAATGACATGGTTAACTCTATGTAAACCATTTGTCATTTCATGTCGACTTCTGTATTTTCACAAAAGCCGGCAATTGAATTAGCGGCTATTATACTATGTAGAAGTGTATGAACTATAAATATAAATATATATATATATATATATATATATATATATATATATGTGTGTCACAAATTCAATGACATGTATATATATATGAGGTGTAAAATTGTTGAAAAAAAATGCGTGGGCTCCCGCCCTATTTTCTCAACCAGACAGACAAAGCCAGCGAGTGGGGGCAGATAATAATAGCCCAGAGAGGGACCATTATTTTTGGCCCCCCCTGGCTACTAACATCTGCCCTCAGACACCCCAGAAAAGGCAAATCTATAATTGGATTCACCCTTTCTGGCACTTTGCCCGTCTATTCCCATTGCCCTGTAGCGGTGGCGAATGGGTTAATAAACGGTTAAAGCCACCTTGCTATTGAAAGGTGACTTTAAGCCAGGTTAATAATTGAGAGCTGTCAATTAGACAACTATCAATTATTAATCCTATTGTATGAAATAAAAATAAAACACACACACTTTAATAAATATCATTTTAATGAAATAAACACACAGTTTTTGACAATATTTTATTTTACTGCCATTCCTTGCGAAGCCCTTTTTCACCTGTAATAAAAATAGAATAATAAAGCAACATTATTCTTACCTATCCGATGTTCAGTCAGGTCCCCCGATGTAATCCTTCTGAAAGGGTTAATATTTACTGCAGAGACTGCAGCTAATGCTGACAGTCTCACAGTAAACCCCCAAATGAATGAGCTCCTCTCCTGTCTGACAGGAGAGGAAGTGGTTAGCATAATTGATTGCTTTCCACTTTCACTTCAGGTCAGCCAGGGACACCCACAGCATCAGTGACGTCAGAGGGAATCCCGGCTGACCTGAAGTGAACTGATTAACAAAAATAGGGGATCCCCTCGAAAAAAAAAATGGCGTGAGGTCCCCCCTATTTTTGTTAACCAGCCTGATAAAGCAGACTACTGAGGCCTGGTTTTTCAGGCTGTTAAGGAGCCAATATCCATGGACCTTGCAAGCCTGATAATACCAGGCCACAGCAGTCTGCTTATCTTGGCTGGTTAACAAAAATAGGGGATCCCCTCGAAAAAAATGGCGTGGGGTCCCCCCTATTTTTGTTAACCAGCCAGATGAAGCAGACTGCTGAGGCCTGGTTTTTCAGGCTGGTAAGGATCCAATATCCATGGACCTTGCAAGCCTGATAATACCAGGCCACAGCAGTCTGCTTAGCTTGGCTGGTTAACAAAAATAGGGGATCCCCTCGAAAAAAAAATGGCGTGGGGATCCCCCTATTTTAGTTAACCAGCCATTTAAAATGCAGACTGCTGCAGCCTGGTATTAAAAGTCTGTCAAGGCCCATGTATTTTGGCCCTCAACAGCCTAAAAATACCAGGCTGCAGCAGCCCCACAAATGGCGCATCCAAAGATGCGCCAATTGTGGCACTTTACCCGGCTCTTCCCACTTGCCCTGTAGCGGTGGCAAGCGGGTAATAAGGGGTTAATGTCACCTTTGATTGATCGGTGACAATAAGCCCGGTTAATAATGGAGTGGCGTCAATAAGACACCGATCCATTATTAATCATAGTTTGTAAATTTAAAAAAAAACACAGCAAGAAAAAAGTCTTTTAATGAAATAAAATACCACACAGTTTTCATTATTTTTATTACACTCTCATTCCTGCGACGCTGTCGATTTCCTGTAAAAAAACAAAAATAATAAACCAACACAAATACTACCTGTCCGACGCAGTCCAAGATAACGCGTGTCCCACGATGAGTCCAGCTCTGCTACACCTGCATGCCAGGCTGAGCCTGACATCCACATGGAGCAGAGCTGCTTACCTGAGCTGCGTCCCCGGCGGTGACATAATCCGGACTGGTTTACGGCCAGCGGTCGCGAGAGTACAGCTGGCCGAGATTACCCAGTACCCGGCAGTCACTGCAGTTATCGCGAGATTCTGCACGTGACCGCCAGGGACAGGGTAATGGTGGCCATCCAGGAGGACGTGACCGCCGGGGAAGGGGATCTTCTGACAGGTAAGTGCGGACTCTGCTGAGTCCTGACACCTGACAGACCCGACCGACACTGACAGTGACAGTTTTGTTCTGTGACACAGGAACTCCCATAGACTTGGTCGGAAATCTCCGATTCCGGTATCCGATATGACAAAAATATCGGAACTCAGAATCGGAATTCCGATACAGCAAATATCGGCCGATACCCGATATTTGCAGTATCGGAATGCTCAACACTATACAAGAGGAGTAGTGTTCTGAACCAAAGGAAAGATTTCACAGTGAGAAAAGTAAATAACGAAATACCAATAAAAGAATAAAGCAATTCATCTTAATCTACAGCCTACCTACTAAAGTTAAACAAAAGAGAGGTGTCAAGTATAGCAAGGAAACAACAAGGTGAACATCCTTAGCTAAAAGCTCACAGACTGCCTTCAAATATAAATACAATGTCAGAACATCTAAATGAATCTATCACCAGCAGGAAACGGCAACTGGGGGACTGAATATAAAGTTGCACCCAAAAGGTGATAGGTTGACAAAGGAAATCACCTGTGTTAAGATAGAGAGAGACTGCAATTAGAAATCAAAACCCAAACACTCAGAGAAAAAGTCTCCTGTGGCTAGGCAGAAAGAGAAGTCGACCACAAAACACAAGTTCAAGGGATCAAATCCATGAGCGAGACAGGTTAAACAACAAGGTGGAAGAGTATGTGTCCACACATCTCCACATACTGATTGATGCATCTGGCCCACTTAAATTCTGTGTCTTCAATTTGGACACAAGGCCTGAGCTTGCCCTTTACGCATGTAGGTACTGGCCTGTCCTCCAGAAAGTGTTCTGTTGGAAAGCGTGTTCAGCATTTCAGGAGCTCTGATCACAGACAGGAGCATGTGCTTGTCCACATTAAAAATGAGTGAACCTTTCAAGGTTTGGTTTGGTTTGGTTCGGCGAACGTTCCAATGTTTGCCGAACATGTTCGTTGAACTTACCCAAACGCCATTGAATTGAACGGGAGGCAAAATGCAATGCTTAGACAACACCCTAAGGGGAAAAAAAGCTTCCCCAACAGCTCAATTAGGTGCAGACACCAGGAAAAGTGTCATCAATTTACCCAGGGTACAAATAGTATAATTGTGCAGCATGGATGCATGGGGCAGAGTTTGGACTACCATTTCTGGCTGAAACATTGATTAATAACAGGTGAGTGAGTGACAGATGTAGGCCTGGTGCTCTGAGAGGTCTGCCAAATAAAGGCAACACACATGAAGGAGACCGAACTTGGAGTCAAAACATTTCCAAAAATTATGGGCAGACACCAGGAAAAGTGACAACAATTGACCCACAGTAGAATGTTGACCCATAAATGTTGTACTAACTAGGATTCTCTCTCTCTCTCCTCCGTGCCAGACATGCGTACCATGTATTTTTCGGGTTGAAAAGTTCATGACAGATCCGTCTGAAAACGGATCCGTTGGCATCCGTTTGACCACTTTTTTGGCGGATCCGCTTTTTTCACACTTTGGCAGATTTTAACTGATGCCAAACGACTGAAGTGTGAAAGAGGCCTAAGCTGGCACCTTCCATCGGATTTTATGGCTGTTTGAGGAGGACAGTGACATATAGAGTCCATAGTCTAGTGTATGGGGGGGCAGTTTTACCAGGGTGGCCATATTTGTAATCCTCTCCTGTGTGATACTGTCTGCTGAGTCATGTATCTAATCCTTTCCTGTGTGATATTGTCTGCTGAGACATGTATCTAATCCTTTCCTGTGTGATACTAACTACTGAGCCATGTATCTAATCCTCTCCTGTGTGATACTGTCTGCTGAGTCGTGTATCTAATCCTCTCCTATGTGATACTTACTGAGCAGTGTATCTAATCCTATCATGTGTGATACTGACTGCTGAGCTGTGTATCTAATCCTCCCATGTGCAATACTGTCTGCTGAGCCATGAATCTAATCCTATCCTGTGTGATACTGTCTGCTGAGCGTGTATTAATCCTATACTGTGTGATACTGTCTGCTGAGCCGTGTATCTAATCCTCTCCTTGTGATACTGTCTGCTGAGTTGTGTATCTAATCCTCTCCTATGTGATACTGTCTGCTGAGCCGTGTATCTAATCCTCTACTGTATGATACTGTCTGCTGAGCCGTGTATCTAATCCTCTCCTTGTGATACTGTCTGCTGAGTTGTGTATCTAATCCTCTCTACGTGATACTGTCTGCTGAGCAGTGTATCTAATCCTCCCATGTGTATACTGTCTGCTGAGCCTTGCATCTAATCATCTCCTAGTGATACTGTCTGCTGAGTCGTGTATCTAATCCTATCCTGTGTGATATACTTTCTGCTGAGCCGTGTATCTAATACTCTCCTGTGTGATACTGACTGCTGAGCCGTGTATCTAATCCTCTCCTGTGTGATACTGTCTGCTGAGCCGTGTATCTTATTATGTGTGAACTATATGGGGGTAGTATTTGTGATCTATATGAAGGTAGTATGTGTGAACTATATGGCAGTATTATCTGCAGAAAGAGGACCCATTCTAGGGTGGTTCTGGCTGAGAGCCTACACGGGTCTGGGGGCAGCATGATCTCCACTTAGGTACAGTCATGGGGTGGCTGGTGAGGCAGCTGAAGAGAGGGGTCTCATTTTTATTGTTACTATATTGCTACATTTCCCTCCAGCCTGCTTCCCAGTATCACCCCAGACTGCGTCTGTCTCCTTGCTTTCACACATCGCCAAGACAGGATCTGAAATACTCTGTGCTGCTGTCACCCTGCTCCCTCCACTATATATCTCCCAGAATCCTTGCTGCCTGCAATCCTCGGTGACTGCCTACTTGTCAGTATAAGTTTGCAGTCACCAACAAAATAGCTGCTCACTGTGTTCCTAAATATAATCCTCTCTTATCACTTAGCAAACACCCAGAGGGGGGGAGAGGAGTGACATCACACCCATGTCAGCAGACTCAGCCCATATTTACTGCAGTGCAGTAATGTGAGCTAGTTGTACACTAGGGTTTTGTCAAATTTCAGTAGCTGCTCCCCCTAGTTTTTAAAAGTGGAAATAGCAAACATTTTAAAATTATTTTTCATATTTTACTAAATTATAAACAAATTATAATATTTTTTAAGAAAATGTAGACATTAATTCTTTACATTTTTTTCAATTGCTGGGAAAAAAAAATTCATGTCACCTTTCCTTCAATAGATCACAGACTGAACATGAGTCAACAGTGTGATGCAGCAGCAAAAAAGGCAAATACAATTCTGGGATGTATTAACAGAAGCATACAGTCTAGATCACGTGAGGTCATTATTGCCCTCTGCTCCTCTTTGGTCAGACCTCATCTGGAATACTGTGTCCAGTTTTGGGCACCACATTTTAAAAAAGACAGCAACAAACTGGAGCAAGTTCAGAGAAGTGTGACCAAAATGGTGACCGGTCTGCAAACCATGTGCTATGAGGAACGGTTACAGGATTTGGGAATGTTTAGCTTGCAAAAAAGAAGATTGAGAGGAGACTTAATAGTTGTATACAAATATTTCTAGGGATGTCACATTGTAGAAGGATTATCTTTATTCTCATTTGCACAAGGAAAGACTAGAAGCAATGGGATGAAACTGAATGGGAGGAGACACAGATTAGATATTAGAAAAAACTTTTTGACAGTTAGGGTGATCAATGAGTAGAATAGGCTGCCATGAGAGGTGGTGAGTTCTCCTTAAATGAAAGTCTTCAAACAGAGGCTGGACAGACATCTGTCTGGGATGATTTAGTGAATCCTGCTTTGAGCAGGGGATTGGACCCGATGACCCAGGAGGTCCATTCCAACTCTACCATTCTATGATTCTAAGACCACTAATGTTAGAAAAATGTGAGGTTAGTAACTCAGGTATTTGACTGATCAATTCACTCACAGTACAAATTTGATAATGGTACAGCAGCAGTCAGCCATGCATGAAGAATCAGGGTCTTGGCCAGATACATCATGCAAAAATTCAAACTGCTTTTTTGCTCAGCCACACTCAGGTGGCACAAATATAAGTTTTGTTGACTACTATTGTTTGGCTGGAATCACATTAGCGATTTTAAAATTGTACAGATTTTGCACTTGCAAAGTTGGACGAGTGTAATGTGTAGTGCCGGCGTCCCTGCCCTCTGCCAGGCAGGGACGCTGTTCCCCTCACCCCTCTGCTCCGGGTCCGGCGTCCTCCTTCCGCTCTGCTGGCGGGGCGCGCTCCTTTCCTGCCACTATGCTTAGGGCGCGCGCGCGTGCGCTACCCCCCTCTTAAAGGGGCCGCGCGCGTCATCCTAAGGAGTCCCCGGCCAATGGCCGGAGGACTTCACCTTACATAAGGCACCTCCTCCAAAATGGAGGTGCCCGAGCAATGTTGTTGCACTGTTCACTACTCTGCTTCAGTCCTCAGGGTCATTGCCAGATACCTGTCTGATTCCTGCCAGGTTGCTGTCTGTTACCTGCCTGCTAGCCTACCTGGAGGCTCCGCCGTCACGTGCTGTGATCTTCTGCTATTCCAGTGGCTCTTGCCCGCTCACCTGGGAGCGCTCATCTGTTACCTGCCTGCTAGCCTACCTGGAGGCTCCGCCGTCACGTGCTGTGATCTTCTACTATTCCAGTGACTCTCGCCCGCTCACCTGGGAGCGCTCATCTGTTACCAGCCTGCTAGCCTACCTGGAGGCTCTGCCGTCACGTGCTGTGATCTTCTGCTATTCCAGTGACTCTCGCCCGCTCACCTGGGAGAGCTCATCTGCTATCTTCCTGCTAGCCTACCGGGAGGCTCAGCCATCACAGGTCGTATCTACCTTCTTCCAGAGACTGCCCCGGTCACTTGCCGTGACCTCCTGCCCGCTCATCCAGAGACTGCCCCGGTCACTTGCCGTGACCTCCTGCCCGCTCATCCAGAGACTGCCCCGGTCACTTGCCGTGACCTCCTGCCCGCTCATCCAGAGACTGCCCCGGTCACTTGCCGTGACCTCCTGCCCGCTCATCCAGAGACTGCCCCGGTCACTTGCTGTGACCTCCTGCACGCTCATTCAGAGACTGCCCCGGTCACTTGCTGTGACCTCCTGCCTGCTCATCCAGAGACTGCCCCGGTCACTTGCCGTGACCTCCTCCCATTTATCCAGAGACTACCCAGTTATCTGCTGTGACTACCTGCCCGTCCACCCTGGTCGCCACCCGCTCCCTTACAAGGACCGCCCCTTTGTATAGTAGCTCAGAGGTTCCGCCTCCCAGACCCGTTACAGTTTGCTCGGGCCATGGAACCCGGTGGCGCCCAAGTTCCCTCCATCTCGGACCTGTGTCATGAACTGTCCCGTCAGAAGTCCCAACAGGAGTCCATCCTGGGTCACCTGCTGAATGTCAATTCTCGCCTGGACACTCTGACAACTCCACCAGCAACCACTGCTGGTGCCATGACTCGCAATCCGGCAGCTCTCCTGCTCCCCAATTCCATGGGCCCCTGTCACGGACCCCGGCTCTCCGCACCTCCTCGCTTCGGAGGCGACCCCGCTCAGGCTCGGGGCTTCATTAATCAGTGCACTCTGCACTTTGAACTCCTCTCCCACCAGTTTAACTCCGACCGGGCCAAAATTGCCTTCATCATGTCCCATCTCACCGGGGAGGCCCTGGCCTGGCTGAATCCTCTTTGGGAGAGAGGAGACCCTCTGGTGTCCGACCTGTCTGCCTTTCTCGCGGCTTTTCGGAAAGTCTTTGACGAACCCGAACGAAAGATCTCATCCGCATCATCTCTGCTACGCCTCCGTCAGGGAAATCTCACCGTGGGCCAATATGCCATACGGTTTCGTACCCTTGCCTCGGAGCTGGCCTGGGACAACGACGCTCTGGTATCTGTTTTCTGGGAGGGTTTGTCCGGCCGTATTAAAGACGAACTCGCCGGTCGGGACATTCATACCACTCTCGATGACCTTATAACTCTCGCCACCTGGATTGACCTACGGTTCCAGGAGCGGGCCAAAGAGGTCACCCGTGAGAGGAGGTTTCCACGTCTAGCTCCTACGTTTCAGAAACCCGTCACCCCCTCCGTTTCTCCCCAATTACACTCTCCTGAGCCTATGCAGGTCGACCAGACCAAGATGGTCAAAACCCGTCAGGACTTACGCCGTGCCGAGGGGAGTTGCTTCTACTGTGGCAGTAAGGAGCACCGGATTCGTACCTGTCCGGAGAGGTCGGGAAACGCCTGTGTTTAGGTTCGGTCAGAGAGGTCGACCTAGACAAGGAGAAAGCCTCTCCATCTCTGCTGCTCTCAGTCTCAATTCTCTGTGGGGAGAATCGTTATTTTGAACTAGCCCAACTTGACTCTGGAGCAGCCGGGAATCTTATGTCACAGTCCCTGGTAGAAAAATACCGCATTCCCACCAAACCTCTGGTTGTACCATTATCAGTCGCTGCTGTGGACGGGGGTCTTTTACCACGCCCCATCCAACTCATCACCGAACCCATAACTCTGCAAGTGGGAATGCTGCATTCTGAGAGAATCTCTTTTCATGTTCTACCTGGACTCTCTCACGCCCTCTTACTAGGTCTACCTTGGCTCCAGAGACATGGACCCGTGCTCGACTGGCAGACCGGAGAGGTTCTTCGCTGGGGACAGGATTGTTATAAGACGTGTTTGGTTCCTGTTCATCCCGTTTGTCCTTCTCCTACCCCAACTAATCTACCTGGACTTCCGATTCCCTATTGGTCATTTGCTGGTGTCTTTAATAAAAAAGAGGCAGAGACATTACCTCCTCACAGACCATACGACTGTCCTATCGACCTGTTACCTGGTACTACGCCCCCCCGTGGGCATATTTACCCATTGTCCGCTGCTGAGACCCGGTCAATGTCCGAATATATCGAGGAGAATTTGGCCAGGTTATTCATCCGGAAATCCACCTCTCCGGAGGGAGCAGGCTTCTTTTTCTTAAAAAAGAAGGACGGCTCTCTCCGTCCCTGTATAGATTATAGAGGACTTAACCAGATCACGGTGAAGAATAAGTATCCCCTTCCGCTCATTCCAGAATTATTTGATCGTTTGCGGGGGGCTAGAATCTTCACCAAACTGGACCTCCATGGGGCGTACAACCTGGTCCGTATCCGTCAAGGGGATGAATGGAAGACGGCCTTCAACACCCGGGACGGCCACTATGAATATCTAGTGATGCCCTTTGGCCTCTGTAATGCTCCCGCCGTCTTTCAAGAATTGGTCAATGACATCTTCCGGGACCTTCTCTATTCCTGCGTAGTGGTGTACCTGGACGACATATTGGTCTTCTCTCCGGATCTCCAGACTCACCAGAGGGACGTTCGTCAGGTTCTGCTCAGGCTCAGGCAGAATCACCTCTTCGCTAATTACGAGAAGTGCCTCTTTGAGCAAACCTCGCTTCCGTTTTTGGGCTACATTATTTCTCAGACCGGTCTACGAATGGATCCAGAGAAACTGTCTGCCATCGAAAAATGGCCTCGACCGGAGGATTGAAGGCCATTCAGCGGTTTCTGGGCTTTGCTAACTATTACCGTCTCTTCATACCGCACTTCTCTTCCCGGACTACCCCAGTTTCCGCGCTCACCCGAAAGGGCACTAATCCCAAGGAGTGGACGTCCGAAGCAGAGGAGGCCTTTCTTTCCTTAAAACAGGCTTTCTCTTCCGCCTCGGTGCTTCATCGCCCGGATGGCAACAAACAGTTCTTCCTGGAGGTTGACGCTTCCTCCTCTGGAGCCGGAGCGGTACTTACTCAGAAATCATCTTCCGGGAGGATGGTAACTTGCGGCTTCTTCTCCAAACTCTTCTCCTCTTCTGAGCGCAATTATTCCATAGGAGACCGAGAGTTATTGGCCATCAAACTGGCATTGGAGGAGTGGCGTTACCTACTCGAGGGGGCTCTTCATCCGGTAATTATTTACACTGACCACAAAAACTTGTTTTACCTGCAGCATGCCCAGAGGCTTAACCCGCGCCAAGCCCGGTGGTCCTTGTTTTTTGCCCGCTTTGATTTTGTTCTACATTTTCGCCCGGCTGACAAAAACATCAAGGCGGACGCCTTGTCCCGATCCTTCCTGGTGTCGGATCTCGAGGAGGAACCTAAACATATCATCGATCCTGCCAGAGTCATGCAAGTGGCGCCCGTGAGTCTAAACCGTCTCCCTCCCGGTAAGACGTTTGTATCGGTAACCGATCGGGAGAGAATCCTACACTGGGGTCATTCGTCTAAATTAGCTGGCCACGCTGGTCAGAGAAAGACCCTCCAACTTATTTCTCGGCATTACTGGTGGCCTACCCTGCACAAGGACGTAATAGACTTTGTTGCTACCTGTGCCTCCTGTGGCCGCAACAAAGTTCCGAGACACCTGCCTGCCGGTCGCCTTCTTCCGCTTCCTGTACCCACTGCTCCCTGGCAGCATATAGCCATGGACTTCATTACGGATCTCCCTGTCTCTGCTGGTTATTCGGTCATTTGGGTGGTCGCTGACCGCTTTTCCAAGATGGCTCACTTTATTCCCCTGCCAGGCCTTCCGTCTGCACCCGAGCTGGCTAAAGACTTTATCCACCACATTTTCCGACTTCATGGCCTGCCTCGTCACATCGTGTCGGATCGAGGGGTACAGTTCACCTCACGTTTCTGGAGAGCTACTTGTAAATTATTAGACGTCACCCTGGACTTCTCCTCCGCTTACCACCCACAGTCCAATGGTCAAGTGGAGCGGATCAACCAGATCCTGACCAGTTACCTCCGGCACTTTGTTAATGCCCACCATTCTGACTGGGTGGATCTCCTGCCATGGGCCGAATTTTCTTACAACAATCACGAGAGCGAATCTTCCTCCAAATCCCCGTTTTTTGTAGTCTTCGGTCAGCATCCTCGGATACCTTTTCCCGTCTCCACCTCAGCGGACAATCCGGCTGCAGAATCCCTTGTTAACAAATTTTCCGCCATATGGGAGAGTACCCGGTCCGCACTTCTTCTGTCATCCGAGCGTATGAAAAGACATGCTGACAAAAAACATCTGGATCCTCCTCAATTCCGTCCTGGGGATAAGGTCTGGCTCTCGTCCAAGTATGTTCGGCTCAAGATTCCTTCCTATAAGTTAGGTCCTCGGTTCATCGGTCCTCTGGAAGTCCTCAGTCAGATCAACCCGGTGGCCTATAAATTGAAACTCCCGGCCAACTTGCGGATTCCTAACTCCTTCCATGTATCTCTCCTTAAACCGGTGGTACTTAACTCTTTTTCCAAAACTACAGGCACGCCTCCTGCTCCGGTTTCAGCTGAAAACGAATTTGAGGTAGAGAATATTCTGGCCACCAAAAGGGTAAGAGGGAAGACCTATTTTTTGGTGGATTGGAAGGGGTTTGGTCCTGAGGAGAAAACGTGGGAGCCGCGGGAAAACATCCATGCCCCTCTCCTCCTAGCTAAATTTTTCTCTGGCCTAAAAAAGGGGGGACCTAAAGGGGGGGTACTGTAGCGCCGGCATCCCTGCCCTCTGCCAGGCAGGGACGCTGTTCCCCTCACCCCTCTGCTCCGGGTCCGGCGTCCTCCTTCCGCTCTGCTGGCGGGGCGTGCTACTTTCCTGCCACTATGCTTAGGGCGCGTGTGCGTGCGCTACCCCCCCTCTTAAAGGGGCCGCGCGCGTCGTCCTAAGGAGTCCCCGGCCAATGGCCGGAGGACTTCACCTTACATAAGGCACCTCCTCCAAAATGGAGGTGCCCGAGCAATGTTGTTGCACTGTTCACTACTCTGCTTCAGTCCTCAGGGTCATTGCCAGATACCTGTCTGATTCCTGCCAGGTTGCTGTCTGTTACCTGCCTGCTAGCCTACCTGGAGGCTCCGCCGTCACGTGCTGTGATCTTCTGCTATTCCAGTGACTCTCCGCCCGCTCCCTGGGAGCGCTCATCTGTTACCAGCCTGCTAACCTACCTGGAGGCTCTGCCGTCACGTGCTGTGATCTTCTGCTATTCCAGTGACTCTCGCCCGCTCACCTGGGAGCGCTCATCTGCTATCTTCCTGCTAGCCTACCGGGAGGCTCAGCCATCACAGGTCGTATCTACCTTCTCCAGAGATGCCCCGGTCACTTGCCGTGACCTCCTGCCCGCTCATCCAGAGACTGCCCCGGTCACTTGCCGTGACCTCCTGCCCGCTCATCCAGAGACTGCCCCGGTCACTTGCCGTGACCTCCTCCCATTTATCCAGAGACTACCCCGGTTATCTGCTGTGACTACCTGCCCGTCCACCCTGGTCGCCACCCGCTCCTTACAAGGACCGCCCCTTTGTATAGTAGCTCAGAGGTTCCGCCTCCCAGACCCGTTACATAATGCAAGTGTCATGCGATTGTCATGCATTTTTCATGCGAGTACAATCAGATTTTTCACACCTAGCACCCGATTTATATCCTAATGCAGTGTGATTACTATCCAATAGTGTTGAGCGATACTGCTCGATATCTAAAAATATCGGATCGGAATGGTATCGCCGATATCACTAAATATCGTCGATATCCGATTCCGATACCGGAAGTCCCATGTAAGTCTATGGGAACAAAATATTGCAACTAAAAAAACACTTTCTTTCCTTGTAAACACAAAATATACACACTTAGAATACATATATCTATATATACATGTCATTGTGACATATATATGTGTCCTGTGTGCCTTAATTGAACTGTTTTTTTGCTTGAGAATTGCAAAAATCATCATAGACTGTATTTGCCATTTTTCCGTCATATCTGCGCCACGAGGCACAGGTGAAGAATAAGGGGGTGCTCTCGTGGGCGTACACTCACTCCGTGGCGCGAAAACGATGTCCGCACACTATAAATGTTACTGCAATGTAAGATCGTGCCCCACAGCTCTGGAGTTCCGCCTCCTCATCCTCCTCAGTGGGCGTAAACGAACGCGAAGGTCCCGCCTCCCTACAAAAGATGTCGCCTCTCCTGATGCTAATGACACATGTGACTTTGCTGAGATGGCGAATGGACGTGAGCAGAAGTGGGAAGGGATGGAGGAGTCACAGCTCTCCCCCCACGGAAGCGACCCGATCGCCACGGAGCCACCGTTTGGCACCCGGCCTGAAACCCTCCTACGCTGGAAGAAGCGGAGGATGCCCTAAAACTACAATTGGAGCGGCGCCAATCCCTCTTACCCCCTGAAGTGTCTGTACCGGAAGGTGAGGCACCCGTTCCAGTAGAGGAGGCCGTGCGGGCATCCCAGCCCTTGCAATCTGAACCGGTTGCCAGTATCTCAGTGGAGGCACCCGTTCCAGTACAGGAGGCCGTGCGGGCATCCCAGCCCTTGCAATCTGAACCGGTTGCCAGTATCTCAGTGGAGGCACCCGTTCCAGTAGAGGAGGCCGTGTGGGCATCCCAGCCCTTGCAATCTGAACCGGTTGCCAGTATCTCAGTGGAGGCACCCGTTCCAGTACAGGAGGCCGTGCGGGCATCCCAGCCCTAGCAATCTGAACCGGTTGCCAGAATCTCAGTGGAGGCACCCGTTCCAGTAGAGGAGGCCGTGCGGGCATCCCAGCCCTTGCAATCTGAACCGGTTGCCAGTATCACAGTGGAGGTACCCGTTCCTGCAGAAAACGCCGCACCAGCACCCCAGATCCCGCTGTCTGCCCCCATCGCTGAGGCAGAAGAAGCGACACCCGTCCTCATGGAGGAAGCCGCGCAGGCACCAGAGCTCTACCTGCCTGTACCGGAGCCCCGACCGTCATCTGTTCCAGAGCCGGCTGCTTCCGCCACAGGTGAGCGCCGCCAGGACTGGGGGGCGCCAGGAGAGCTGCCGCAAACCGGACAACGTAAGCTGGCATTTGATGGTGGAGACATGGAGCAGCTGGTGGAGGAGAATTACAACCGGCGTCAGGAGGAAGAGTGGAGACGTCGGGAGCGGGAAGCAGAGCGACAAAGGGAGCAGCGAGAATCCCAAAAGCTTCGGCAACGTCACCTGGAGAAGGACCTGGCAGAGAAGGCAGGTATGAGAAAAGATAAAAGTACGGTGACGGAGCCGCGGCGTAAGGGTGCAGTACGGAACTTTAAGTTAAAAAGTGGTTGGGGCTTCATCCAGGAGCCTGGACTTTATTTAGAAGTCTTTGTAACCCGGCGGGACGTGGAGGCTCACCTCCCAGAAGGACACCCGGGGAGGGACCTGTTGCCAGGAGACTTGGTGACTTACACCCGACACTGGGGTTACAATGGATGGTACGCCCTAAATGTTACCAGGTGCGACCCCTACTCCCCAGAGTGTCAGGAAACTGACAGACCCTACGAGCCTTCAGCCTCCCCCAACCAGGCCTCTGCACAAGTGCCCACCCCACGCCGTAAATCTCCCCAGCCTCCCTCAGTGGTCTCCTCAGCAGCCCCAGCTATGGAGATGATAATGATAGCTGGCCCGTACCCAGCGCCTGTTAGGCCCCCTGGGGTTCGTACAGTCCGGGACATAGGGTTCCAGACCCGGAGGGAGACGAAAGAGGTGGCCACACAGACCCAGATAGCGGGTCACGACGTCACTGTACACGCCACACGAAGTCATCAGGTCTGGGTGGACCCTCCTGTCACGGATGTTTGGCAAGCTCCACAACAGTACCAGGTGGTACCTGGAAGAGGCCAGCCAAAGAAGTCTAAATAACCCGGACAGGGTCTCTGTATGTAAATAGTTAAATTATTGATGTACCCGGACGGGTGAATGTTCATAAAAAGAAGTTTATTGTTGCCTTAATATACCCAGTTGGGTAATGGTTTGATGTACCCGGACGGGTGAATGTTCAGAAGAACAAGTTTATTGTTGCCTTAATATACCCAGGTTGGGTAATGGTGTTTCACTACAGTTCAATTTTGAAGCCATGAACTGTAGTGGCTCACAAATTTTTCTGTAAATAGTTGGCACTTCGGTGCTCCATTTTGGTTTTACAAAAAACTTTACTGTGCACTATTTTCAACTACCTCAGAAACTAAAAACCCGTTTGGTGTGGCCGAAAGTGAGGTCTGCTCAAGGAAAGTCTTGCAGCCCACCCAAGACCACAGTTGGAGGTTTGGAGTGGGTCCTCCACAAGCACAAGTAAAGGACACTGTGAAGTTACCCCGGTGGGGTTGTAGTCCTAAGAAGTCTCCACGAACTTCGTCACTAATGCTATTTGCACTTTTGTTGAATATGTATTTATTAACACACATGTAGAACACATATCAAGGGTATCAACAGTAACAAAACATGTCACATAATATAAGCCATTTGCACTTTTGTAATGTTATTATTAAAAATTTTATTATGCAACGTTTAACTTGAAGTGTTTCCTGCTTTCTTACTACGTCGCATAGTCCACTCTGCTACATCACTTTGCACCATTGCTCTATCTCACATCTATCTGCCCTGGAAGGATAGCGTGTTACCTGTAGAAGACTTTTCACCTACCTGCACTACACCATCCCTTCCAGAGGACCTGCACAGCAGCGCTGGACACTCTGACCAGGTACTACAGGTGGCGTCACGACAAACTACACGAACATTCTATCATCCCCTGGAAATATCCCACATTCCAGTGATCGCCCAGGTCACGGACCGAGCTGTGCTACTCGTGACATCCCCCATAGAAGTCGACGTGATCGGTGCCGAGTACCCCCAAAACCCCTGTCTCTGTGCGACTCAACTTCCCTCACTGTGCTGGCACTTTACATTTACAATGCCTCTGGGGTTTTTTTTTTGGGGGGGTGGGGAACATTCAGACTTTTGCTATGGGGCCCCATGATTTATATGTACGCCCCTGCTGCTGAGGAATGGTATTTAAGGCTGTTAAGGAGCCAACATACATGGACCTTGCCAGCCTGATAATACCAGGCCACAGCAGTTTGCTTAGCTTGGTTGGTTAACAAAAATAGGGGATCCCCTCGAAAAAAAAAGGCGTAGGGGTCCCCCTATTTGTGTTAACCAGCCAAGTAAAATGCAGACTGCTGCGGCCTGGTATTAAAAGACTGTCAAGGCCCATGGATTTTGGCCCTCAACAGCCTGATAATACCAGGCTACAGCAGCCCCACATTTGGCGCATCAAAAGATGTGCCAATTGTGGCACTTTACCCGGCTCTTCCCACTGCCCTGTAGCGGTGGCAAGTGGGGTAATAAGGGGTTAATGTCACCGTTGATTGCACGGTGAGAATAAGCCCGGTTAATAATGGAGAGGTGTCAATAAGACACCGATCCATTATTAATCCCAAATTATTAAATGCATAAAAAAAAGACAAAGCAAGAAAAAAGTCTTTTAATGAAATAAAAGAGACAACACAGTTTTCATTTCTTTTATTATACTCTCATTCCTGCGACGCCATCGATCTCTGTAAAAAAAGAAAAAAAACAAAAACAACAGTATACCACCTGTCCGACGCAGTCCATAGTAACGACTGTCCCACTGCGATCCAGCTCTGCTACATCGCAATGACAGGCAGAGCCTGTCATCTCGACGCAGCACAGCTGATTACCTGCTTCCCCGGCGGTGACGTCATCGGACTGACTGCTTTACGGCCGGGATTACCCAGCAGTCACTGCAGTTATCGCGAGAAACTGCACGTGACCGCCGGGGAAAGATGATGGCGGCCATGAAGCAGTCCAGCCCGTGACGCCGGAGATCTTCTGCCAGGTAAGTACCGCTGACTCCTGACAGACCCGACCGACGGACACTGACAGTGACAGTGACAAATCCGATTCCGGTATCCGATAAGACGAAAATATCGGAACTAATTATCGAAAGGCCTATAGAGCTAATATCGCCGATAACCGATACTTGCGGTATCGTATCGCTCAACACTACTATCCAACTGCAATGCAATTTTTAACAAGAGCTTTTACATAGAGAAATTCTCTAAGTCATTAGAAAACATATATATATATAAAGTACAGACCAAAATTTTGGACACACCTTCTCATTTAAAGATTTTTCTGTCCATTCCTTGTGTTCTTTAGCCCAAACAAGTCTCTTCTGCTTGTTGCCTGTCCTTAGCAGTTTTTTCCTATCAGCTATTTTACCCTGAAGGCCTCCTGCACAAAGTCTCCTCTTAACAGTTGTTGAAGAGATGTGTCTGCTGCTAGAACTCTGTGTGGCATTGACCTGGTCTCTAATCTGAGCTGCTGTAAACTTGCGATTGCTGAGGCTGGTGACTCGGATAAACTTATCCTCAGAAGCAGAGGTGGCTCTTGGTCTTCCTTTCCTGGGGCGGGCCTTATGTGAGCCAGTTTCTTTGTAGCACTTGATGGTTTTTGCAACTGCACTTGGGGACACTTTCAAAGTTTTCCCAATTTTTCGGACTGACTGACCTTCATTTCTTAAAGTAATGATGGCCACTCATTTTTCTTTACTTAACTGCTTTTTTCTTGCCATAATACAAATTCTAACAATCTATTCAGTAGGACCATCAGCTGTGTATCCACCAGACTTCTGCACAACACAACTGAAGGTCCCAACCCCATTTATAAGGCCAGAAATCCCACTTATTAAACCTGACAGGGCACACCTGTGAAGTGAAAACCATTTCCGGTGACTACCTCTTGAAGCTCATCAAGAGAATGCCAAGAGTGTGCAAAACACTCATCAAAGCAAAAGGTGGCTATTTTGAAGAACCTAGAATATAAGACATAATTTCAGTTGTTACACACTTTTTTGTTAAGTATATAATTCAACATGTGTTGATATCTTCAGTGTGAATGTACAATTTTCATAGTCATGAAAACACAGAACTTTAAATGAGAAGGTGTGTCCAAACTTTGGTCTGTATCTGTACTGCATATATAATAGAAAACAAAAAACAAGAAACAAATTCCTAAAATAAAACAAAATAAAAAATATATTGCAAAACATGCATGAGGTTGTAATAATAATAATAAGGGTATTTGGTAAACATAATTTTGATCAAAAGAATGTACAAGCCATCCTGCCACGTCAAGGCAACCCTTTGTGGGACAGTCATATATAATAGATAGATAGGTAGATAGATTGATAGACAGATAATAGATAGAAGAAAAGTCGGCAATTCAGCAGCCGCATAGTGTAAAATCACAACAGGAGCCAACAGGATAGAATAGATGGATTACATACTGTAAATACACATAGACTAGGTAGATATACATATGTCAGTGACATATACAATTAATACAGTGTGTGTGCAGCTTACTGTACATGTATTTAATTAATAAAAGATAATTTTTCTGTAAAAAATTGCATGGGCTCCTGCATAATTTTCTTAACCAGCAGAGGGAAAGCCAACAGCTTGAGGCAGATGTTTATAGCCTGGGAAGGAGGTCATACCCATGGAGCTTCTAAGGCTATTAATATCAGCTCACAGCTGTATAATTAGCCGTTTCTGGCTATTAAAATGGGGGACCCACTCAAAAAAATGACGTGGAGTTCTCTTATAATTAATAACCAGCAAAGGCTATGCAGACAGCTGCGGGCTGATAAGAATAGTGTAGGAAGGGGTCATAGATACTGGCCCCCCCCAGGCTGAAAACATCAGCCTTCAGCTTCCACCAGAAAAGGCACATCTCTAAGATATGCCAATTCTGGCACTTAGCCTCGCTCTTCCCACTTGCCCTGTAGAATTGGCAAGTGGGTTGATAGCTGGGGGGTTGATGTCACCTTTGTATTATCATTGTATATGTCTCTGACATCTGTATAACTATCTATTCTATGTGTATTTACTGTATGTAATCCATCTCTTCTACCCTGTCGGCTGTTGCAGTGATTTTACAGTACAAGGCAGATGAATTGCCAGCTTTTCTTCTATCTATGTAACTATGTAATATATAAATATATATATATATATATATGTATGTGTGTCACTGACATCTATATATCTGTGTATTCTTTGTGTATATATCTGTGAGGATATGGCCGCTTACTAAAGACTATAGGACAATGGACGTAGAGTTCACACCTCTATGAGAATGAGACCTTTTCCAGCACAGAGGAACGGTTGCATCAAAATTGTTGTATTTTATTAGATATTTTCTTGCTGTGTTTTATTATTAGTGATTTGATTGCTCGTCAGTTCATTCTCAGGAATCAATGTTTCCATTCGGTGACAGTAAAGCCCCGTCACACATAACGAGATCGCTAGCGAGATCGTTGATATGTCACGGGTTTTGTGACGCAATAACGATTTCGCTAGCGATCTCGTTACGTCTGACAGGTAGCAACGATCAGGCCCCCGCTGTGAGATCGCTGATCGTTACAAAGCTTCCTGGACCATTCCTGGGTCGTTGCGCTCCCGCTGGGCAGTGTGCATCGCTGTATTTGACACCTAACCAACGACCTCGTTAGCGATTCAGAACTGAGACACGTAGGTGTGCATAAATTGGACTTTTCCGCGCCCCTCGTCCCCGATTGGTGGTCACTACAGCATTCTCATTTCCTGCCGTGCATAAAGAAAGCAACAGAATAGCGATTCCATCCTTTGTTTCTGACCTTGTGCTGGATTGCAGATCTTAGCAGAATTCTCCGGGCTGTGTGGAGTCACAGTCAAAGAACACTACAATCCACAAACCAGAACGCTTGTCAGGAACAAAGCCCAGATGAATGGATACAGAGTCACAGTCGAAGAACGCTGCTACGATCTGAAATCAGAACGCAAACAGGAGCAAAGGGACTGAATTGCTACAAAGTGGCTTTATTTTAAACCTGCCGGCTAATCAGAACGCAGTAACATCCACCAATCGGAGATGATTGGTGACACAGTACAGCCCCTATCAAGGTGTGGATCGTTGAAATAGCTGCTATGTGAAAGCGTCCCAACGACCAACGAGATCGTTAGTTAGATTGCTGGGGCGGCCGAAATTGTTGGGAAGTTCTGCATGTTTGACAGCTCCCCAACGATCACGATACGGCTCTCCAGCGATCTCAAAACCGTGACGTAATAACAATCTCGCTAGCGATCTCGTTATGTGTGACGGGGCCAAGGAAGATGAGCAGGCTGGTTCTTATGTAAACCTAACGACAGACAATAGATTGTAAAAGGTACATGTAAAACAATCATCCTATCAATCCACTCTGAATCTCAAGGTCTCTCCCCATTGTACTGCTAGCCTAGGCCCATTGTGTGGTTGATGATACAACAGGTTGCGGAATGCAGTGATGGACAGGAGGCAGAGCAAGGGTTAACAACTTTAATTAACAATTAAGCAAAAAGTGTTTGCATTTTCTACTCCATTCCAGAACCTCTCACATTCGCATGGGATCTATCAGATATTGTATCTTGTTGTAGTTCTTCTATTCCTTGATACACCTGAGATAAAAGTGCTTAGCTGCTAATTCTTGTGTGATTTAATAGCCTGGCCAGTCGTCAACAGTAATGCAATCCAGATATTCAAAGTAATTTTATACTGCCTTCTATCATACACAGTAAATTAAAATGTTCCATTAACTAAACAAATTCCACTTGTAATAAATCACGCTGCTCTAAGTAAATCACAGTTAGTGAAAACAAAATTATAATTCCATCACATTGATTAAGTGGAGGTAAGAAATTGTAAAATATATCATATTTAATGAAAACAGTGTGATTATTAAATACCAGTAACTTTTGTGCTAAAGTTACTATGATACTCTATTGCCATTTATTTTCACTGTAAAAAAAAGTTTTAAGAGGCCTAACTCTATTTGCATCTAATTGAGTATCTGCATGAGTCTGCAAGCCCTTCATCTAATCAATTTCTTGAGTATGTGGTATATACTATAGCTCTGTGCCATTGGTAAAACATTAAGAAAATTTGCTGATGTTTTTCATGACATGTTTCATAGTTAGGGAAAACTTTCACTTGCTGTATTTCAAAAGTAGAAATAGTAAATTAATAATAAAATATCATGTTTGATATATTAGTACATTGCTCAAGCACAAGATTTAACGATATAAAGCTAGCTTATTAAGATGCATGTAAGAATTAAAAATCATAGAATACATCCCACCAAACTTGATATGATCTGCATTTCAAATAAAATATCCATCTTTAAAAGAGATTTGAGTAAGAAGAAAATGTATTTAGAATAAAACTTACAATTAAAGGAAATAAAGATAAGATGTAAAATGTGTATATAGGACCCATATGAACAAGAAAGAATGATACGCCATGGCTCAAAAGAGTAAAGTATTTAAATAAAATACTGTCTGCTCAAAGCAAAGACTGTTGTACACCAAAAATAATCAAATATTCAAGCATAAATAGAGATGAGCGAGCACTAAAATGCACAAATGCTCGTTAATCGAACTTCGCAATTTTTAATGTTCGTGCACTGAAAATGTTGAATGAATGGAGAACAGCAAGGAGAAGACTCCAGGAAGTATCTGTGACTCCCAGATTTCTTCCAAGAACAATAGTGTTAAACTTTAAACCCATGTTAAGGACTAACAAAAAAAACATTCAAAATTGACGAGAAATTGGAGTTTACAGGAAAAAAATGTTAAACATTCTTTTCTGTATAATGACTTGTATATAAGGCAAAATTTAAATATATTTTTTTTAAAATTTAAGCAAATCAAAATAAATTTTTTATTAAAAAATTAAAATTTTAGTGTAATTTATGAAGGAAAAAGAAGTAACAAAGATTAGGGACTCAGATACACCCTGTATTAGACACAAAAGAGGACCTCATACACATTCTGTTCAAATTATAATGTAGAGGTACTCCTAGACTCATAAACGCTGTGCACAAAGTGAAAATCATGCCCACAATTAAAAGTAGGGTCATTCATACATCCTTGAAGGCACCACCTGTAGTGCCTCATTCAAATATTGTGAACAAAGTGTAGTTGTGGTACTTCTTCACTCATAAAGGCTTTGCATACAGTGCAAAGTCAGTAAAAAATTATAAGTAGGGTCATCCATAGAACCTAGAAGGCAAAAATTGGCGGGCCTCATTCATATATTCAACATTAAAAACACTTTGTGTGCTGCTGTCATCTGGTGGTGTTGGAAAGTTAGATCTAATCGAGGCTTTCTTCAATGTAATTTGAGTGAGCCTGTCAGCACTTTCTGTTGGCAGGTGAAAGTGCCTGTCTGTTATGACCCCACTGGTAGCACTAACCATCCGTTCAGACAAGAAGCTAGCAGCAAGGCTGAAGATCACAGGGAATTAATGTGTACACTAGTTTTGTCAAACAGGTATTGCTTGACCATTAGTGATGGGCGAGCACTAAAATGCTCGGGTGCTCATTGCACGGGTTGAGCATATTGGAATGCTCGGGTACTCGACCCGAGCAACAAGCCCAACGTAAGTCTATGGGAAACTCGAGCTTTTTTTTCGGCACACCCTCGGCGGTGTTTAGAGGGTCTAGAAATTGCTGAAATCGATTGGAACAGTGCTCAAATGACATGGAACATCATGAGGAAGACCCCTGGAAGCATTTCTGACTCTCAGGTCACTGCTGTGACAAATGTTGTCAGAATCTTACGCCACTTTTACAGACACACAAAAACAAAACCAAAATGTATTTTCCTGGGAAATAAGTGAAAAAACATCTTTTCCAGGTAATTACTTGTATATAAGGCAAAATAAATAGCCAAAAACAAAAATGATGGTGCAAGCTTTGGACTATGCTGACAAGAAGCGTTTTTGATGAGTTTTTGAACTTTATCATTGCTTTCAACCAAGACAAATGCATTCACTGGGAAATGTCAATTTAACATTTTACAACCTTATGTGGCCATGTGGTGTGTAACACATCATCAGAAACATCCTGTTTCATTTATGAAGGAGAAACTCTGAAAGTCACAAAGCCTATTTTTATAGGGCTATCATGCTTCCTTTAATATTCTTAGAGATCCATCAGCCGGCTATGCTTTGTTGTTCCCATTATTAAACAGTGGGTCTCCTATACTGTTATTGCCTATGCAGTGAGTGGCAGGGCTGTGACAAATTAAGACGCACCCCAATGCCCCTTTGAAAAGATGTACAGGAGGGCCTTCTGAAAAAAAATTCCCATTATTACGAAGTGATCTCCCCATGCTGTTTGCCTATGCATTGAATGCAAGTCCTGCCCTGCACCAAATTTAGACGCACCCCAATACTCCTTTGAAGAGCCGTACAGGAGGGCCACCTGAAAGCAATGTTCCCATTATAAGGAAGTTGGTACTCCCATACTGTTTGCCTATGCAGTGAATGCAAGGCCTGCCCCAAATTTGTATGCACCTCAATAACCCTTTGAAGAGACATACAGGAAGGCCACCTGAAAAAAATGTTCCAGTTTTTAGGAAGTTGGTACTCCCATACTGTTTGCTTATGCATAGAATGCAAGGCCTGCCCTGCACCAAATTTAGATGAACCTCAATACCCCTTTGAAGAGCCGTACAGGAGGGCCACATGAAAGCAATGTTCACATTATTAGGAAGTTGATACTCCCGTACTGTTTGCCTATGCAGTGAATGCAACACCTGCCCCAAATTTGGACACACCAAATAAACCATTGAAGAAAGGTACAGAAGGGCCACCTGAAAGCAATGTTCCCATTATTAGGAAATTGGTACTCCCACTCTGTTTGCCTATGCAGTGAATTGCAGTGTTGAGGTTGAAGAACCTGCATTGGAGAATGGCAGTGTTGAGCCTCAGGAAGATGCAGTGGAGAATTGCAGTGTTGAGGCTGAAGAACCTGCATTGGAGAATTGCAGTGTTGAGCCTGAAGAACCTGCAGTGGAGAATGGCAATGTTGAGCCTGAAGAACCTGCAGTGGAGAATTGCAGTGTTGAGGCTGAAGACCCGGCAGTGGAGAATTGCAGTGTTGAGGCTGAAGACCCGACAGTGGAGAATTGCAGTGTTGAGGCTGAAGAATCTGCAGTGGAGAATTGCATTGTTGAAGGTGAACAACGTGCAGTGGAGAGCTGCATTGTTGAGGCTGAAGAATCTACAATGGAGAATTGCAATGTTGAGGCTTTCCTAACGGTGTTTGAAAGGATTGAAACTCCTGCAAGATCAGTGAGCAGAAGTCCTGGCGCCACTTGACTATGATTTAGCTTTGCAGGGCGCTAAAGAGTATGGCAAGCTAAAATCGGAGATTGTTGCATGCTTGGGGGTAACAGTGACTCTCAGGGCACAGCGGGTTCACCATTGAGCCTATCAGCTGGACAAACCACCGAGCTCCAAAGTGTTTGACCTGTTGCACATGGTCCAGAAATGGCTGCAGCCAGATTCCTCTACACCTGCGCAGGTAGTAGAACGGGTGGTGATGGACCAGTTTGTGCACTCCCTGCCGAGGTCCGTAAAGACTTGGGTTGCCCAGGGTGACCCCGGAATGCCGATGAACTTGTTGGACTGGTCAAGAGATACCAGGGGATGGAAGGTTCCATGGGAAAGCAGCCCACTCCATATCAGAGGTCCCAACAAGGGGCGGAGGCCAAAAAAGGGATGGGGCCCCAATACTGTTTGCCTATGCAGTGAATCCAAGAGCAGCCACAAATTTGGATGTACCACAATGCCTTTTGAAGAGACGTAAAGGAGGGTCTCATGAAAAAAGGTTCCAATTATGAAGAAGTGGATCTCCCATAGTGTTTGCCTGTGCAGTGACTGCAAGGGCTGCCAAAAATCTGGAGCCACTCCAATGCCCCTTGGAAGAGACTTAGTGGAGGGCCTCATGAAAAAAGGTTCCCATTATAAAGGAGTGTGTCTCCTATTCTTGTAATGCCCATGCACTAAGTGTATAGGCTGACAAACATTTACCCCTGAAAGGTATACATGAACATACTGTACAACCATTATTTTTTGCATGAGTATCGCAAACACCCTTTAAAAAAATAATGTGAGTGTTGCATCATGGACCACGGTCACCCAGGTGATATAGTGGTGGTGAATGATGATGAGGAGAAGGGGGAGGACAACAGCAAATAGCCAACATCATGAAGCATATACCCAGGTGTGGGTGTGAAGAGGTGCATGGGAATAGAACTCTCAAAAAAGACACTGGATTTGAGTTTCTGTTACGCTGCTATCATTCGGTGGTGTAGAGATGTCTGGCCCAATCCAGCCTTTGTTCATATTTATAAGAGTCAGCCTGTCAGCATTTTCAGTTCACAGGCGGATGCGATTATCAGTTATAGTTCCACGAGAGGCACTAAAACCCCGCTCTGACAAAAGTCTAGCGGCCGGGCAGGCCAGGACCTCCAAGACATAGAGAGCTAGTTCATGCCACGTATCCAACTTTGAGACCCAATATTTATAAGCCACAGAGGAATCATTGAGTTGGTATGGTCAGCAAGGTACTCCCTCAGCATCTTCCCAAAATTTGCACTTCTTGGGAGAATTCCCCACGTCTCAGGACCTGTGAGATCAGAGGGACTAAGAAAGCTCTCCCAGAACTTTGACAGTGTTCCCTTGCCTCTGCTGGATTGGAGTTGTGTCTCTCTTGCCTGTACTCCTTGGTTGTCCAAAGAACTGTGACCTCTGCCGCCAGCATTTTCAGATAGGAATTTTTCATAATTCCGCAACAAGGGCCTTCTGGTACTGCCCAATTTTAGTAGACCTGTCTGCCTCAGGAATAAGCGATAGAAAGTTCTCCTTGTACCATGGCTCAAGAAGTGTCTCCAACCAGTAATGACTGTCACTCAAAATTTTGAAAACTCGAGGGTCACGGTCAAGGCAGCGTAACAAACTCAGCAATGCATGTCAGACTGCTAACAGGAAAGACTTCAGTGTCCTCACCAAGATGACGACTGACCATGCACTCCTACTCTTGTCCTACTCTTCCCTGTCCTCAGGACATCCACGCTGAACAGACGGTATGACAGATGTGTCGGTTATACTGTCTATAGCACATGAAAAGAGATCATGTTCCTCCTCCTCCTACTCCTCTTCCTGTTATGATCTGCTACAAGCACTAAGGAAAGAAGGGAGGTCTGTCCCTACAATAGAACTAAGCTGGATCCCTACGATGTAACGGGGATCCTGATCCTGCGATCAGACCCGCTAAAGTCCTCAGCTAGTCTGACAGAAGACCTATAGATGTGAGGGAGGGATCCCTACAAGGACTAGGGACTGGGAGAAAAGATGGACACCTCCTAACAGAAGTTGTAGCAGCAAAAGGCAAAACAAAGAACATAGAACATAGAGGTCAAAAGACCAAGCAAAAACTATCTGAGTTAGGTAACAAAGCACCTGGCTAGCTTAAGAGTATAAGTTACAATGAAGTCCAGCAAAGCCAGAAGGGTGGAGCCGGATTAAATAGGCCACAAAGGTCATGTGACCAGCAAGATAAAAAAAACCTAACAGGAGAGTTCTAACACTTCCTCATTGTCACCCAATCCACATTGGGATAAGATGAGGCTAGGCTGTGTGTAATCACCATGTATGGTTTCTTGCTCTATCTCATCGTGATGCGCCTGCAATGCATCCTCTTTGATTGTGAGCAGAGAGCGTTTCAGAAGAGAGAGGGGGATGGTGATGCTAATATTGGTGTCATCGCTGCTCACCATCTTGGTGAAGTCCTCAAAGTTTTGGAGGATGGTACATATGTCTGACATCCATGTCCACTCCTGAGTAGAGTTGAGCGATACTTTCCGATATCCAAAAGTATAGGATCGGAATGGTATCGCCGATACACAAGAAATATCGGCGATACCCGATACCGATACCGGAAATCCAATGTAAGTCTATGGGAAAAAAATATCGGAATTAAAAAAAGCCCATTCTTGCCTTGTTGGTTAATTGTACATGAAGGAAAACAACAAAGAGTAATGTAGAATGTATTGGGGAGGTTGAGGAGACATTAAAGGCATAGATATTTAACCCAATCAAATGGAATAGCATTAATATTTTTTTTTAAAGATGTTTCGCATTGACTAACAAATTGACAATGTTGTTAACCTTTTTTCTATTTTGGCAAATATGTATGTTTCACAACTTCCATGCTCTTCACCTTTTTAACTTTTGCCACACTTTCTCCTTCATAATCTTCAGCAGCATCATCTTTTTCATCAAATTATTCTTCATCTTCACCTTCTTTATCTTCTTCTTAAACTTATTGCTAGTCATCTTTTTGTTAACATTACTCATATTGTTCTTATTAAACTATTATTCTTCTTCATATTCTACTTCATCTTCATCATATTCTTATTTGTGACAGAGATTCCTGTACTTGTAATCTGTAAAAGTATGAATTTTTCATCCTTGCGTTCTTGCTGTCACAAAAGATTTAAATTACAACAGTATTTGTCCGTGTTCAGTTTAGCCTGCAGCAGCAGGCATTTTCCAGGGGCACCACGAGGAGGAACGGACTCACCCTCATACACTGCTTAGTCTTCTTCTGCTTATAATTTAGAGCATATATTTTGCTCTTCATTTTGGTCTTATACTTCATGTTCTTATGCTTTTTCATCTTCTGCTTATTGTTCTTCTGTCTCTTGTTCTGTATCTTGTAGTTTGTCTTAACCTTCTTTGTCCTGTTGGTGATCTTCTTCTGGGTAATCTTTTATTTCTTCTTTGTGATGGTGTTCAGGCTGGTTGGCTTCATGCTCGTCGTCCTTGTGGTCGTCATCTTCTTCGGGGTGGTTATCAGGGTTGTCGTCTTCATTGTTGGAGATCCATAGTGATTACCCAACAAAACATTTAAAAAATATTCAATTTGTAAATGTAGCTGAAGGTACAAGAAGGCTGACTAACTTCCGAGAACCAGCTGACGTTACTGGAACCCGGACGGGTATCACATGGTACAAGAGACAATGGAAGTAACGAGGACCAGCTGACTGTGCTGGAACCCGGAGGGGCAGCAGAAGGAAAAGAGCCAATGGCACAACCGAGGACCAGCTGACGTTACTGGGACACGGTTACTAAGCAGGAGGTACCTGTGCTCCAAAGCACTACCAAGGACCAGCAGACGTTGCTGGAACTCGGATACCGAGATGGAAGGCACCTAGGCCAAAGGCACTGCGGAGAACCAGTTGACGGTACTGGAACCCGGACGGGTAGCAGAAGGTACAAGAGCCAATGCAAGTAATGAGGAACAGCTGACTGTGCTGGAACCCGGAGGGGCAGCAGAAGGAAAAGAGCCAATGGCACAACCGAGGACCAGCTGACGTTACTGGGACACGGTTACTAAGCAGGAGGTACCTGTGGTCCAAAGCACTACCAAGGACCAGCAGACGTTGCTGGAACTCGGATACCGAGATGGAGGCACCTAGGCCAAAGGCACTGCGGAGAACCAGTTGACGGTACTGGAACCCGGACGGGTAGCAGAAGGCACCCATGAAAATGTAAGTTGACAGTCCGCAAGCCGTCCGCAGTTACCGAATCACACAGTACTACAGTGGGTGCTTGTCCTATTGTCACAACGGAAACAGCCTTTATTTACATATCCCACAGCACACATAGGAATGACCTAAACTGCAGGCACCATATAGTCGGCTAACCAGAATGCAACACGACAGGACAACTTATTGGAGGCTAATTGACGTTGACACTGCCAGGAAACAGCTGTCGTGCTGTAACCAGGCTGGGCAGGAGTCAGTACCCGTGCCAAGTACTTCCGAGCAACAACTGGCGGTGTTGGAGCCCACGGATGAGAAGAGAACAGGGTGGAGGCAGCAGGACTTTTTGCCGTACACACAGCAGGGGAACAGCTACATTACTGAACCCCAGTAACACAGGAGCAAGTGTTGACTGTGCTAACAGCACTTCCAGGCAATACATTGGTTGCAAACACTATAGAAGTACACAAAGGGGCCTTTCATACCTAGTGAACAGTTGTGTGCAGTGTTCACTGCCGTCTCTACGGAATAACCACACTTAGGCCTTATAACTTTTCAGACTTTCTTTATCAATCTACCAAGATGAAGAAGGCAGGGAGTAAGGCACGTGGTCGTGGCCGTGGAGTTTCAGCAGGGAGAGGACGTGTGGATTCTGTGGCTGCTGCCGCCCCCAGTGACACAGCATCCACCAGTTTTCCCCGTGAGCGTTCCTTTATGCGCACTTTTGTAGGAGGTCGGCGTACCCCCCTGCTGCGGGAAGAACAAATTGAAGCCGTTGTTGGTTGGATGGCAGCCAATGCATCGACTTCAATTGCTTCCACCTCCTCTCAGGACCACAGCACTGTTGAGCAACCATCTGTCTCTTCACCGCCTGCCAAATTGCCCAGGCAGTCAGAGAGTTCTGTACAGGAGCCAGCTGAGTGTCAGCTTCTGTTCTCAGAATCTGTTGGCTTGCAAACAGGGGCCCAGCCAAGCAGCATTCTGGAATGTGAAGAAGAGGGAGTATGCAGTGATGCACAACAGCTGTGTCTCTCTGAATCTGAAGAGGCGGGTGAGACAGTGCCGATGGTCAGCACACCGCAGAACGCATCTGATGATGATGAGACTCAGGTGCCAGTTTCTGTTGAGCATGGTGCTGGCCAGACCACCCAACAGCAGCAGGTGTTGGAAGAGGGTAGTGGAGATGATGAGGTCCAAGACCCAACATGGCGTGAGGAACAGGAAGGTGGTGGGAGCAGCTCAGAGGAATAATAATAATAATAATATTTATTTATATAGCGCCATCATATTCCGCAGCGCTTTACAGTTTAGCAGTTTCAGAACACAAGTCATAAGTAACAACGTTAACAATACAAATAATTAAAGCAAAATAAGTCGCCCCTGCTCGTGACAGCTTACAATCTACAATGAGGTGGGGGAGATACAAAGTATAGGTGTTTATATACAATGGTGCATTTACAATGATGGTCAGCCATCTTAAGGGAGTGAGGGATGGATGGAGATAGTGAATGGGCTAGACACACACACCACACACTTACACAGAATACATAGAATTACTTTGATTGGTGAATGTGATAGGCTGCTCTGAACAAATGTGTTTTGAGGGAGCGCCTGAAACCATGCAAATTGTGGATAGTCCTAATTTCTTGGGGTAGAGCATTCCAGAGGATTGGCGCAGCGCGGGAGAAGTCTTGGAGTCGGGAGTGGGAGTTACGGATTAGTGCAGAGGTTAGTCGAAAGTCGTTTGCAGAGCGCAGCAGTCGGTTAGGCCGATAGATAGAAATGAGGGAGGAGATGTAGGGGGGTGCTGCACTGTGGATAGCTTTGTGGCTGAGAACCAGTACTTTGAATTGGATACTATAATGAATGGGCAGCCAGTGTAAGGACTGGCGAAGAGCGGACGCGTCCGAGTACCGATTAGCCAGATGGATTACCCTGGCTGCTGCATTAAGGATGGACTGGAGAGGGGATAGTCGAGTAATGGGGAGGCCAAGTAATAGAGCGTTGCAGTAGTCCAGGCGTGAGTGGATCAATGCTACAGTGAGGGTTTTTGTTGTTTCCATGGTGCGAAAAGGGCGGATTCTAGAGATGTTCTTTAGGTGTAGGCGGCAAGAGCGGGCAAGTGATTGTATATGGGAGGTGAAGGAGAGATTGGTGTCAAACATAACACCCAGACAGCGAGCCTGCTGCCGGGGTGTTATTATGGTGCCGCCCACGGAGAGGGATATGTCAAATTTAGGGAGTTTAGTAGACGGCGGGAGCAGAAGAAGTTCAGTTTTTGAGAGGTTGAGTTTCAGATAGAGAGCGGACATGATGTTGGAGACTGCGGACAGACAGTCGGTGGCGTTCTGTAGTACAGTGGGGGTGAGGTCGGGGGATGACGTGTATAGTTGTGTGTCATCAGCATAAAGATGGTACTGAAAGCCAAATCTGCTGATGGTCTGTCCAATTGGGGCTGTGTAGAGAGAGAAGAGAAGGGGGCCAAGGACTGAGCCCTGGGGTACACCGACAGTGAGAGGAAGAGAAGATGACGTGGAGCCAGAGAACAAAACACTGACGGAGCGGTCAGAAAGATAGGAGGAGAACCAGGAGAGAACAGTGTCCTTAATACCTAGTGAGTGGAGCCTAGACAGTAGGAGACGGTGGTCAACCGTGTCGAAAGCTGCAGAAAGGTCGAGAAGAATGAGCAAAGAGTGGTCACCGTTACGTTTTGCTGTAAGAAGGTCATTGCTCACTTAGATGACGGCAGTTTTTGGCGAATGTAGGGGGCGTAAGCTGGACTGTGAAGGGTCTAGGAGGGAGTGATTGGAGAGGTAACGGGTGAGGCGGGAGAAGACTAGGCGCTCCAAAAGTTTAGAGATGAAGGGGAGATTGGAGACCGGTCTGTATTTGTTTGTGCAGGAAGGGTCGAGAGCGGGTTTATTTTGTAGTGGAGTAATGATGGAGTGTTTGAAGGCAGATGGGAAAATGCCAGAGGAGAGTGAGAGATTAAAGATTTTATTTAGGTGAGTTGTGACAACTGGAGAGAGAGACTGGCGGAGATGTGAGGGAATGGGGTCGGTAGTGCATGTAGTCGGACGAGAGGAAGAGAGGAGTCTGGACTCTGGAGACTTCTTCTTCTGTGATGGGATCAAATGTGGAAAGTTAGCCAGGGGAACAGCAGGGTGGGATGGGAGTCACAGCCCTTGGTGGTTGAGAGCAGATTTCCTGACGGATAGTATATATTTTTTATATAAAATGGGAGGCCAGGTCGTCAGCACAAATGTCTGTGATAGGGGCTTGTGCTTTTGGTCTGAGGAGGGAGTGAAAAGTGTCAAACATTTTCTTGGGGTTGTTGGCTAGTGAGGAGATCAGGGTGGTGAAGTAGGTTTGTTTGGCGAGGTGAAGGGCAGCATTATAAGTTCTTAACATGAATTTAAAGTGGATGAAGTCTTGTGGTGTGCGGGTTTTTCTCCAAAGGCGTTCAGCACTCCTAGAGCATCGCTGAAGAAGTTGAGTTTGCAATGTGATCCAGGGCTGTTTTACTGTGTGTTTGGAAGTTCTGAGGGTGAGCGGCGCTACTTGGTCAAGGGTGCTTCTAAGAGTGTCATTGTAGTGATGAACAGCCAGATCAGGACGAAAAAGAGGAGATTGGGGACAGTGATGAGTGTAGGGAATCTGAAAGTGTCTGAGGGTTAATGGCTTGTAGATTTCTGAATGTGTGGTAGGTAGGAGTGCGCTGGGGTGGTGGAGGATTTGTGAGCGTGAAGGAGAGAATGTTGTGGTCAGACAGTGGAAGCGGTGAGTTATTTAGGTGGTAGATTGAACAGAGGCGGACAAAGACCAGGTCAAGGGTGTACCATCCTTGTGTGTCTCAGAGGTTGAAAGCTGTGAGAGGTCTAGAGAAGTGGTTAGTGATAGAAGGAAGATAGAGGAAGACATTGCCCCAACGGTACAAACAGGAGGGAGAGTTAGGCTGCAGACTCGGTTGCCTGTAGCCTCCATTTTGCCACCTGTTCGGAGCAGTTGTCTTCCAAAAGTCAAAACGTGCGCTCCCAGGACTTGCACTGCGTGGTCCTTTTTTGACACACTTGCAGATGATATTTGCTATGTCAAATGCAAACTGTGTAATCAAAAAGTAAAAAGAGGTAAAAGTGTCAGTAACCTCAATACCACTAATATGTGGAAACATGTGCGGACAAAGCACGTAGTTGAGTTACAAAGACACACTGGAGATGTAGGCCAACCTACAGCAGCACCTACATCTTCAGGTTGTGTTGAAGCCTCTTCATCGAGCTCACACACAGCTGGTTCTGCTTCCTCACAGGATCGCCATGGAAGAACCTCGGTCACTGTTGTCCAGAGACAAAGTGTTATTCCACACACAGCAGCAAGTTCCCTGTCATCCTCACACTTCCAGGCCACAAAACAGCCATCGGTAGCACAGGCATGGGATAAAAGACGGCCATACTTGGCAAACCATCCACGAGCACAGGTTCTGAATGCTGGCATTGCAAAACTCCTGTCCCTTGAAATGCTGTCATTCAGGCTGGTGGAGACTGACAGGTTCCGTAACTTAATATCATTGTCAGTCCCACAATACAATGTGCCAAGCCGATTTCATTTCAGCAGGCAAGCCGTCCCTGGTCTGCAAAAGCATGTTGAGGGAAAAATTTAACATGCGCTAGTAAACGCCCTCAGTAGCAAGGTCCACCTGATGACCGATGCGTGGACCAGTACCCATTGTTATTATCTGCTACAAGCACTAAGGAAAGAAGGGAATTCTGTCCCTACAATAGAACTAAGCTGAATCCCTACGATGTAACGGGGAACCTGATCCTGCGACCAGACCCGCTAAAGTCCTCAGCTAGTCTGAACGAAGACCTATAGTTGCGAGGGAGGAATCCCTACAAGATCTAGGGACTGGGAGAAAAGGTGGACACCTCCTAACAGAAATTGTAGCAGGGATAATTTAACAGAAAACAAAATACTTTGAGATCAGAAGATCAAGCAAAACTGACTGAGTAAGGCACCTAAGCACCCGGCTAGCTTAACAGTAGATAATACAATGAAGTCAAGCAAAGCCAGAAGGGCGGAGCCAGACAAAATAGGGAAAAAAGTTCATGTGACCATCAAACTGAAACAAAACCTAACAAGAGGGTTCTAACACCCATGGCCAGGGACGATAACTTTCCCTCACTGCCCATTGGGTCAATGTTGTGGAGCCGGGTACTGATCTTGCGAGTGGCGCTGTACGTGTTCTGCCAACTCCAAGGATTGCAGGAATCAAGTCTGTACACATTGACTCCTCCTCCTACTCCAGTTCCTCAGAATCATCGCTGCAGGAGCCGTCACGGTCTACCTCCACATGGACCCGTGAACGCTTACCTGTTGCGAGCGATATGAGCACAGCCATGTCCAAACGTCAACAGGCCGTCCTGAAATTAATTTCCATGTGGAATCGAAGCCACACAGCGCAGGAGCTCTGGAATGCCATCAAGCAGGAGAGCGACGTGTGGTTTTTGGCAGCGAATCTCCAGCCAGGCTTGGTAGTGTGTGACAATGACCAAATCTGGTGGCAGCTCTGGGCCTTGGCAACCTCACTCACATACCATGTCTGTCACATGTGCTCAACTTGGTCGTGCAGAGTTTTTTGAGGGACTATCCGGATCTTGATGCACTGCTGCACAAGGTCCGCCTAGAGTGCGCTCACTTGCGACGTTCCAGCATGGCTAGATTGCTGATTGCAGCTCTGCAACGCAGATTTCGCCTTCCTGAACATCGCATCATATGTCACGTACCCACCAGGTGGAATTCGACGTTACATATGTTGGAGCGGTTGTGTGAGCAGCAGCCAACAGTAATGGAGTATCAGCTGCATCAGGCGCAATCAACTCGCAATTTGCGCCGTTCACACTTCACCACTACTGACTGGGCCTCTATAATAATAATAATAATAATCTTTATTTATATAGCGCCAACATATTCCGCAGCGCTTTACAGTTTAACAGTTTCAGAACACAAGTCATAAGTAACAACGTTAACAATACAATAATTAAAGCAATATAAGCCGCCCCTGCTCGTGACAGCTTACAATCTACAATGAGGTGGGGGAGATACAAAGTACAGTGTTTATATACAATGGTGTATTTACAATGATGGTCCAGCCATTTTGAGCGAGTGATGGATGGATGGAGATAGTGAATGGGCTACAAACACAGACTTACACATAGAATGACTTTGATTAGTGAATGTGATAGGCCGCTCTGAACAAATGTCTTTTGAGGGAGCGCCTGAAACCATGCTAATTGCGGATAGTCCTAATTTCTTGGGTAGAGCATTCCAGAGGATTGGCGCAGCACGGGAGAAGTCTTGTATTCGGGAGTGGGAGGTACGGATTAGTGCAGAGGTTAGTCGAAGGTCGTTTGCAGAGCGCAGCAGTCGGTTAGGCCGATAGATAGAAATGAGGGAGGAGATGTAGGGGGGTGCTGCACTGTGGAGAGCTTTGTGGGTGACAACCAGTACTTTGAATTGGATACTATAATGAATGGGCAGCCAGTGTAAGGACTGGCGAAGGACTCTATGAAGGACATCTGCCACGTTTTGCGTGCGTTTGATGAGTCAACGCGGATGGCGAGTGCAATGATGCACTAGTCAGCCTGACTGTCCCCCTTATCTGCCTGCTTCAAAAAAACAATGCAAGCACTAAGGGATGAGGTTTTGGAAGAGGTGGAGGATGAGGAGTCACAAATTCCATCACCTTCTGGACAGTCAGCGCAACGTGGTTCCTCACAAAGGGCTGGGCAGGGCTCACTTTGTGAGGAGGATGAGGAGGAGTCAATGGAGGAGGAAGACATCGCTCCAGAGGGAGGTACACAACGCTCTAGTCAGTATGTATAGCGAGGGTGGGGTGATGCAGAGCAGGCAGAGATGACGCCTCTTGCAGGGGACAGCGTTTCTTGGCCAGTTGTGAGTCTGCAGCACATGGTTGATTTCATGCTGCAGTGCCTGAGAAACGACCGCCGCATCGCCCACATTCTCACCACGTCTGATTATTGGGTGTCCACCCTCCTAGACCCTCGCTACCGGACAACTTACAAAGCCTCATCACACCGTTGAACCGGGAGCGTAAAATGCGGGAGTACCAAGACACACTGGTGCAATCCATAATGTTCTCCATTCCAGCCGAGAGCACTGCTGCTACTATGCTTTACAAAGCAGCTCTGTGCGTCGAGGCAGTGGAGACAGCTCTGCAACAAGAGGGAGCACAAGCAGCGCCTCTGCACAGGGCAAGATGTTATGATTTGGTAGCTGAGGAGAGCAGGCAAAAAAGGCAATACACCAGAGAGGTTGGAATCTATGGGATTGCAGTACCCTGACTAACCACCACAACTAAAGGCAGCCGTGGAGCGTACCTACTTTGGTCCTAGACGCCTAGTCACAGCCTGAGAAGCTAACTACACCTAAAGATAAAAAGAGGAAAGCTATCTGCCCGGAGCAGATCCACAAAGAACATAGAAAGCCCCCAAACATGTAATGGCGGTTAGACAAGAAGAAATACTGACACAGACAGAAAATTGTATGAGCAATTGTTGGGGCCCAAACTTCATAAATAGAAAAGGATAGGAAGGGCACTTTCTGCAATCACAAAAAAACACTGAAAAGTACCAACTCTACTAATTACAAAAACACCTGAGATCACACGACCTCTACCACCTTAATTAGTTCTCTGGTGTAACAAAAACTAAACAGCAGCCACAGAAAAAAATGGAAAAGGAAAATGAACAAACAACAGTGGCTGAACTAAACTGAGAGGAGCACAAACCCCCAAGGGGACCCGGCAGACCCCCACAGAAGTGCAGGACAATATGCCAAAAAAAACAAAACAAAAAATAAAAGAAGAAAATGTCTTATCTGTTAGCAAAAGTGCAGGCACGAAACAGCAAGCTACAAAGTGTACAGGATTCAAAGATGAGACCAGAACAATTGATCACCGTCAACCCTGATGGAGGGAACCTCCCTTATATAAGACCAGTCAGTAACACCTGATCTCCAATCTTCACAATCTTCATTGGATAGTTCAGTACTGTTTGTAACCACCAGAGGGAGCTTCTGCTCAGAATTCTTTTCTATCACATTCACAACAGCAAGACCAGTATGTTCCAAATGTGGCGAAGTTTTGTGGCAGCGCCACCAATGTCTACACCATCCGAGACGGCTCCACTCAGCAGGAGGCAAAGTTTCCGTAAGATGGTGACAGACTACATGTCTTGGCCTTTCAGTGTACTCCCAGATGGCTCTTCCCCATTCAAGTTTTGGGTCTCTAAGCTGGATACATGGCCAGAGCTTAGCCAGTATGCATTGGAGGTGCTGGCTTGCCCTGCTGCCAGTGTATTATCGGAGCGCTTCTTTAGTGCTGCAGGTGGTGTACTAACAGACCGTAGCATGCGACTATCCTCTGTTAATGTAGACCGGTTTAGTTTTCTGAAAATGAACAAGGCATGGATCTCGCATGAATTTGCCTGTCCGGTTTCAGATTAAATAACTGGTTGGCAATGTTATCATGTCTCCTGTTATGTTCATCTTTCTACCACCTGAACTCTACTCCCTGGGCTACAACACTGCCAGTTGCTGCTCACAAGTGTTGGATGCACAGATCAAAAAAATTGCTGATGTGTTTGTGGGGTTCAGTAACGCCTGCTGTTCCCCTGCTGTGTGTCCGGCAAAAATTACTGCTAGCTAGCTACACATGTTGAAAAAAACATGACATGTTAAAGTGCCTACTGCTACACATAGATAAGAGGCTACACCCTTATTTCTAAACTGTAAACAAGTGAAACGTCACCTTTAAAACCATAAAATTATTAGTCTTTGTCACAAATCTGTAACAAAATAATTGTGACATATTACTGCAGATATCCACATGTGGAACACAAATGCCAACACAAAAGCCTACTTATGCTATAGGGTACTGATGGTGAACCTTGTCACTCCATAACTTAGAGAAATCCAACTCACATCATGCCTCAAATGCTGCAATGTTGGAAGTGCATAATGTGGGTTGAACTTTGACAACAGCTGCAGTGCGAAGGTTAGCCTTCAGTGTTCTTGGCTTTTAAATAAAAGCATACAAGTAAATTTAATAATCCATTGTTGATTAAGGGACGTGATGTACACCTGTAATATTGTGGAAACAATGGATGTAGGACTAGTCCTCTTCAACATTACTTATATTTGTGTCATTTGAAAAAATACATATTTAAATACAAATTTAACAACAGATATCATAAAGGTCCATCATGTAAAAATGAGAATCGGTAACAAAAATCATGCATTACCTTGTTAAACTCAATAGTGCATAGTCACAATAGCTAAATATATATCTGCAAGTGGTGCTCAAACAACGACAACTGATAGAAAAGGTGAATGATATCTAGTTATCAGACTGAATAACGACACCTGTACAATGTCGATATAATACTGTACCTTAACAAAAAGGCTGTTTGCAACCAATGTATTGTATACGGATGGAAGCGCGTCACAGTAATAGATTTGAGTTATTTGAAATAGAATGGAGCAGCACCAATTAGAGAAGAATGTCAAGGATGAGGCAGTGAGACACGCTCAGCAGAGTACAAGCAGCAGTGTTTGAATAACTAACTGGAGCGGGATCTGCACTCCAAAAATGAGAACCTCTGACTACAGTAAACAATGCACACAACTGTTCAGTAGCTGTGAAAGGCCCGTTTGTGTACTTCTATATTGTTTGCAACCAATGTATTGGATAATGATGGAAGCACGTCACACTAATAGATTTGAATTATTTGAAATATAATGTAGCAGCAACAATTAGAGAAAACTGTCAAGGATGAGGCAGTGACACACGCTCAGCAGAGTACAAGCAGCGGTGGTTGAAGAAATAACTTGAGCGGGATCAGAATTCAAAAATTGAAACCCTCTGACTACAGTAAACAATGCACACAACTGTTCAGCAGCTGTGAAAGGCCCGTTTGTGTACTTCTATATTGTTTGCAACCAATGTATTGGATAATGATGGAAGCACATCACACTAATAGATTTGAATTATTTCAAATATAATGTAGCAGCAACAATTAGAGAAAACTGTCAAGGATGAGGCAGTGACACACGCTCAGCAGAGTACAAGCAGCGGTGGTTGAAGAAATAACTTGAGCGGGATCAGAATTCAAAAATTGAAACCCTATGACTACAGTAAACAATGCACACAACTGTTCAGCAGCTGTGAAAGGCCCGTTTGTGTACTTCTATATTGTTTGCAACCAATGTATTGGATAATGATGGAAGCACGTCACACTAATAGATTTGAATTATTTGAAATATAATGTAGCAGCAACAATTAGAGAAAAATGTAAAGGATGAGGCAGTGAGACACGCTCAGCTGAGTACAAGCAGCAGTGGTTGAAGAACTAAATGGAGCGGGATCTGCACTCAAAAAAAAAAAACTCGCAGACTACAGTGAACACTGCACACAACTGTTCACTATCTCTGAAAGGCTCCTTTGTGGACTTCTATACTGTTTGCAACCAATGTACTGGATACGGATGGAAGCACATCACACTAATAGATTGGATTTTTTTTAAATAGAATGTAGCAGCACCAATTTGAGAAAAATGTCAAGGATGAGGCAGTGAGACACGCTCAGCAGAGTACAAGCAGCAGTGGTTGAAGAACTAAATGGAGCGGGATCTGCACTTAAAAAAAAAAAAACCTCACAGACTACAGTGAACACTGCACACAACTGTTCACTATCTCTGAAAGGCTCCTTTGTGGACTTCTATAATGTTTGCAACCAATGTATTGGATACGGATGGAAGCACGTCACACTAATAGATTTGATTTTTTTGAAATAGAATGTAGCAGCAACAATTAGAGAAAACTGTCAAGGATGAGGCAGTGACACACGCTCAGCAGAGTACAAGCAGCGGTGGTTGAAGAAATAACTTGAGCGGGATCTGAATTCAAAAATTGAAACCCTCTGACTACAGTAAACAATGTACACAACTGTTCAGTAGCTGTGAAAGGCCCGTTTGTGTACTTCTATATTGTTTGCAACCAATGTATTGGATACGGATGGAAGCACATCACACTAATAGATTGGATTTTTTTTAAATAGAATGTAGCAGCACCAATTTGAGAAAAATGTCAAGGATGAGGCAGTGAGACACGCTCAGCAGAGTACAAGCAGCAGTGGTTGAAGAACTAAATGGAGCGGGATCTGCACTTAAAAAAAAAAAAACCTCACAGACTACAGTGAACACTGCACACAACTGTTCACTATCTCTGAAAGGCTCCTTTGTGGACTTCTATAATGTTTGCAACCAATGTATTGGATACGGATGGAAGCACGTCACACTAATAGATTTGATTTTTTTGAAATAGAATGTAGCAGCAACAATTAGAGAAAACTGTCAAGGATGAGGCAGTGACACACGCTCAGCAGAGTACAAGCAGCGGTGGTTGAAGAAATAACTTGAGCGGGATCTGAATTCAAAAATTGAAACCCTCTGACTACAGTAAACAATGTACACAACTGTTCAGTAGCTGTGAAAGGCCCGTTTGTGTACTTCTATATTGTTTGCAACCAATGTATTGGATACGGATGGAAGCACATCACACTAATAGATTGGATTTTTTTTAAATAGAATGTAGCAGCACCAATTTGAGAAAAATGTCAAGGATGAGGCAGTGACACACGCTCAGCAGAGTACAAGCAGCAGTGGTTGAAGAACTAAATGGACCGGTATCTGCACTCAAAAAAATAAAACCTCACAGACTACAGTGAACACTGCACACAACTGTTCACTATCTCTGAAAGGCTCCTTTGTGGACTTCTATACTGTTTGCAACCAATCTATTGGATACGGATGGAAGCACATCACACTAATAAATAGGATTTTTTTTAAATAGAATGTAGCAGCATCAATTTGAGAAAAATGTCAAGGATGAGGCAGTGACACACGCTCAGCAGAGTACAAGCAGCAGTGGTTGAAGAACTAAATGGTGCGGGATCTGCACTCAAAAAAAAAAAACCTCACAGACTACAGTGAACACTGCACACAACTGTTCACTATCTCTGAAAGGCTCCTTTGTGGACTTCTGTACTGTTTGCAACCAATATATTGGATACGGATGGAAGCACGTCACACTAATAGATTTGATTTTTTTTAAATAGAATGTAGCAGCAACAATTTGAGAAAAATGTAAAGGATGAGGCAGTGAGACACGCTCAGCAGAGTACAAGCAGCAGTGGTTGAAGAACTAAATGGAGCGGGATCTGCACTCAAAAAAAAAAACCTCACAGACTACAGTGAACACTGCACACAACTGTTCACTATCTATGAAAGGCTCCTTTGTGGACTTCTATACTGTTTGCAACCAATGTATTGGATACGGATGGAAGCACGTCACACTAATAGATTTGATTTTTTTTCAAATAGAATGTAGCAGCAACAATTTGAGAAAAATGTAAAGGATGAGGCAGTGAGACACGCTCAGCAGAGAACAAGCAGCAGTGTTTGAAGAACTAACTGGAGCGTGATCTGCACTCAAAAAAAAAAACCTCACAGACTAGAGTGAACACTGCACACAACTGTTCACTATCTGTGAAAGGCTCCTTTCTGTACTTCTATAGTGTTTGCAACCAATGTATTGTATACGGATGGAAGCGCATCACACTATAATTTCAATTGAATGGAGCAGCAAGAATTACACTAAAGAAAAAAAAAAAAAATAGAGTCTATGAGTGACACGTGCAGATGCCTACAAACAGCGTTGGATGCAGAGCAAACTGCAGCGTCACCTGCACTCTCACACACACACCTTGCACAGAGCTGTTAAAACAACACTGCAAGGCCAAAGGAAGCTTTACACAGCGGTTGGTAAACTAACCTGCCTAGAGCACAGTACACAAAATCGCAATCTCTAACTGTCCCTCAGAGTCAGCACAGCAGCGTTCTGTCCCTAACTGAATTCACAGCACAGTGACGCTAAAATGGCGGCGGCGCCTTTTATAGTGCATTCTGACATCATTTCAGCATCCAATCACAGCCATGCCATTAGTTAACATGACCGCAGCAGTACAGGATGTGCCCACACTTCTTAGGATTCCTCATTGGCTGACTAAAATCACATTGCCTCTCAAAGAATTATGGGAACTTCCGATTCCGGTATACGATATATGGAAAATATCGGAACTAAGTATCGGAATTTCGATACAGCTAATATCGGCCGATACCCGATACTTGCGGTATCGGAATGCTCAACTCTACTCCTGAGGTCTTATGTGTGGAGTCTGAACTGAATACCGACGACCTTATTGATGCTGGTAGTCAACAACTGCCCTCTTCTGCTCACAAATCCTTTCCAACATCTGCAGTGTAGAGTTCCAATGCATGTGGACATCACACACCAGTCGGTGAGACGGAAGAAGCAAATGCTGCTGAAGCACAGCAAGGGATGTGGAAGCTTTAGCTGACTTTCTAAAATGGGCACCCAAGTGGCGTACTTTGACAAGCAGATCCAGCAGCTCTGGGTAGGTTTTGAGAAACTGCATCACGAGGTTAAACACATGGGCCAGGCATGGTACGTGTTTGAGCTTGCCTCATAACCGCCACCAGGTTGTGGCCATTGTCTCTTATAACCATGCCTGGCTTTAGGTTCAGCGGTGTCAGCCACAGATCTGCCTGGTCTTTCAGAGCAGTCCACAACTCTTCAGCATTGTGCGGTTTTTCACCTAAGCATATTACAGTAGCTTCAGCACAACCTGCTGCTGCTTGGCTGAGGCAGTGCTGCAGTGCTTCCAACTTGTGACTGATGTGGGAATTTCAGAGATGGAGGCTGAAGAGGAAGAGGATGAGGTGCAGGAGCTGTAGACTATTGGGGCAACCCTGATTGACCTAGGGCCCACAATCCTCGGCATCGGGAGGACGTGTTCTATCCCAAGGTCTGACTGGGTCCCGTCTTCCACTATGTTAAGCAAGTGTGCCATCAGCGAGATGTACCGTTCCTGCCCAAAAGCACTTGTCCACGTGTCCATGGTTGGGTGGACTTTCCCATTAACTAAATTGTTGTGGGCATGGCTAATGTTGTGGGACACGTGCTTTTGTAATGCGTGGACGGCACACCTGGAGAAATAGTGGCAGCTGGGTTCAGAGTACCGAGGGATGGCCACCACATCAGGCCATCAGTTCTTCCCATATATATAGTATGATGGCCCCAGTTATCCCATATGTATAGTATAATTGCCCCAGTTCTCCCATATATATAGTAGGATGGCCCCAGTTCTCCCCATAGATATATAGTATGACAGCCCCAGTTATCCCCATATATATAGTATGACGGCCCCAGTTATCCCCATATATATAGTATAATAGCCCCAGTTCTCCCATATATGTAGAAGGATGGCCCCAATTCTCCTTACATATATATAGTATGACGGCCCCAGTTCTCCCCATATATATAGTATGACGGCCCCAGTTATCCCCATATATATATTATATTAGCCCCAGTTCTCCCATATATATAGTAGGATGGCCCCAGTTCTACATATTAAAAATAATGAAGTTTATACTCACCTAATCCTGATTCCCAGCACTGCAGCCTCCATTTTCTTTTCCGGTCCGCAGAGTGGCATGAGACAATGTCATCACACCGCCTGTGTGAGCACACTGAAGTCTCAGAAAGCTGTGGTCTGCAGCTTATGAGACAGACCAAGGCTTCTACTAGGAATTTCGGGGCCCCATAGTGGCAAAATTTTCGAGTTCCCTTGAGACTCCGCTCAGGTTCCACACCAGCTCCGCATCTACCGTCCCAATCTTGGAAAAACTCACCTTCACCAACACACCCTCACTGATCACATATTAACAGTTCCCATCAAACACCAGATCACATTGATAACCAGCAGCTTTTGTTCTGGACAAAATAATTTTTAAGCTGATACCATGACACGGTAGACTCTTTCGGCCGGGCCCTACTGTACTCTAAACTATTAAAAATTATTATATATTTATGCATTTTTCTTTAAGGGAATGAGTCACATAAATTTTTAAATTTTTTTTAAACAACCATTAATACCACATAGAAGGGACAAATATCGTCACACCATGACCAGACCACATATTACCACCACATAGTGACTGAATAATACCACATACAAGGAACAAATACCACCGCACTATGGCGAGACCACATATTACCACCACATAGTGACTGAATAATACCACATACAAGGAACAAATAGCACCACACCATGGCGAGACCACATATTACCTCCACATAGTGACTGAATACTACAATACTGATCATTAATTAAAAAAAACAAAACACAATACTAAGTGGCATTGTATACAGGAACTCTGTATTTACTGTCAGTGTACAGGTAATACAGTATTCACTGGTGACATTATACACAGGACTCTGTATATACTGTCAGTATTCAGGTAATACAGGGATCACCAGTAACATTATACACAGGAGCTCTGTATATAGTGTCAGTGTACAGGTAATACAATGATCACTGATGATAATGTACACAGGATCTCTGCATATATTGTCAGTGTACAGGTAATACAGTGATCACCAGTGACATTATACACAGCAGCTCTGTATATAGTGTCAGTGTACAGTTAATACAGTGATCACCACTGCCAGTGACATTATACACAGGAGCTCTGTATATAGTATACAGTGTATAGTGTCAGTGTACAGGTAACACACTGACCCACCAGTGACATCTCTATCTGAAGTCCTTCATCTTTGCTTTCCTTTTTCATCCAGCACAGACCGCATCACTTCTTCCAGCCAGGACTGTTGTGAACATGTTGGAGACGACTTCGGAGCTGAAGCTCCCTCTGGTGGTTGCTGAGGCTATTGAACCTATGTTGAACAGTAAAAATCCACCACCTGCAACTGATGACTGGTTATCAGGTGGTATGGACTGGCCTGATATAAGTGAGCTGACCTCCCATGGTTCTTGCCGGTGATCAATTATTCTTCCTGGTCTAGGTTGGAATTCAGCTTGCTTTTCTGCTGTCTCCTGCTTGCATTCAGATAAGTCTCTTTCAGTTTTTTTTTACTGTGGTTTGATTTTCCTTGCTTTTTTGCTGCATTGCTTTTTGACTTCAGCCAGGCCCCTTTGGGGGGCTTGGGCTGCTCTCCGTTCGTTTTTTGTATTTGTTCATTTGCTCAGTTCTTGTGATATTTTACTGCTGGGTAGCGACGTGTCCACACCAGAGATCTGATATAGGTGGTCGAGACCGTGTGGTCTCAGTATTTTTGGATTCAGAAGTGTTGGAGTTTTTCCTAGGGTTTTTCTGGGTTGCAGACAGTATTCTCTCCTGTGCTGTCCTATCTAGACAGTTTTGGGCCCCAGCGTTTGCTCAATCTATTTTCTGTCTGTGTTCGTGTTTTCATCTTGTCTAACCGCCATTATATGTTTGGGGGCTTCCTATTCTTTTGGGGTTCTACTCCAGGGCAGTTAGCTTTCCTCTTTCCATCTTCAGGGATAGCTAATCTCTCCGACTGTGACGAGGCGTCTAGGGCACCGTAGGAAAGTCACACTGCTTCTTCTAGTTGTGCGGTTAGTTTAGGGGTCTGCAACCTATTAGTTTCCAACCTCTCTGGTGTTTGGCTGCTTATGCGGTTATCTGCTCCTGTCTCCTCAGCTACCAAAACATAACACAGACAGGACTCGTCTCTGCAAAAAATAACACAGTTACCTAGAGCACCACTTCCAGAGCACATTCCCCACTTTTTCCCTTTCTTCTACACTACACATTTGAAAACAGAGGTGCACCCACAATCAATATACAGTATTATTGGTTATTATGCAACTCACCATTCCAAATATAAATTATAATCCACCACTGTGCACCCACTAACTATAAATAGCCACTTTCACCATTTAATATATAAATTAACTCGCACCTGTACTCTTTCAGTCAATTCATTACCAGTCACTTCATCCTCAACGCTTCCCACTATGAACCTCCCGCTTTAACTCTAACCCCGATTCTTTATATTTACATGCCCCTTCCACCCCAATTCATTGTCATGTATTCTCTCTCTCCCACCCTCTATTCATTATCAACTGATCTATCCCACATTCAATACATCATTTACTCCCCAACCCTCAAAATTCATTATTTGTTTTCCCCCAGATCATCATTTGCTCTCTCACCCCACCTTCAATTCATCATTTGCTCTCCCCACCTTCAATTACATTGATGTGCCCCATCACTCACACTGAATTTGTCATTGGCAGTCCCCAGTCCTCTCCCCACTTCATTTGCAGTCCCCCCTCTTTAATTTGAAATCCACTTACTTCATCCATTGCAGTCCCCTACCACCCCTCACTTCATCTGCAGTGCCCCTTCATCATTTGCAGCCTCCTATCCCCCTTCCATTTCATTATGTGCAGTCCCCCCTCAGACACTTCAACATGTGCAGCCCTGTTCAGTTTTATTAGCTGAGGAGGCAGGAGAAAAAAACTGCAAAGGCAGCCAAACACCAGAGAGGTTGCAACTAATAGGTTGCTGACCCCTAAACTAACCACACAACTAGAAGCAGCCGTGGGATGCTCCTACGGTGCCCTAGACGCCTCGTCACAGCCGGATAGATTAGCTACCCCTGAAGAAGGAAAGAGGAAAGCTAACTGCCCCGGAGTAGAGCCCCAAAAGAATAGGAAGCCCTCAAACATATAATGGCGGTTAGACAAGATGAAAACACGAACACAGACAGAAAATAGAATGAGCAAACGCTGGGGACCAAAACTGTCTAGATAGGACAGCACAGGAGAGAATACTGTCTGCAACCCAGGAAAACCCTAAGAAAAACTTCAACACTTCTGAATCCAAAAATGCTGAGACCACACGGTCTCGACCACCTATATCAGATCTCTGGTGTGAACCAGCAGTAAAATATCACAAGAACTGAGCAAATGAACAAATACAAAAAGAGAACAAAGACCAGCACAAGCCCCCAAAGGGGACCTGGCTGAACTCAAAAGCAAGGCAGCAAAAACAAGGAAAATCACACCACAGAAAAAAAACAGAAAGTAGCTTATCTGAATGATAGCAGGAGACAGCAGGAAAGCTAGCTGAATTCCAACCTTGACCAGGAAGTAACAATTGATCACCGGCGAGGATCATGGGAGGTCAGCTCACTTATATCAGGCCAGTCCGTCCCACCTGATAGCCATTCATCCATTGCAGGTGGTGGACTTTTGCTGTTCAACATAGGTTCAATACCCTCAGCAACCACCAGAGGGAGCCTCAGCTCCGAAGTCGTCTCCAACACGTTCACAACACAGCCCCACTTAACTCGCCACTTCATCATGTGAAGCCCCTTTACCCACACTTTCTTGTGCAGCCCCATTCCCCCCAACTTCACCATGTGCAGTCCCCTTCCCCCCACATCATCATGTGCAGCCCCACTTACTCCCACCACCAATCATGTGCAGCCCCACTTACCCCCACCATCAATCATGTGCTGCCCAACTTACCCCACCACCCTTCATGAGCAGCCCCACTTACCCCCACTACCCATAATGTGCAGCCCCACTTACCCCACCACCCATCATGTGCAGCACCACTTACCCATGCCACCCATCATGTGCAGCCCCACTTACCCCACCACTTCATGATGTGCAGCCTCACTTACCCCTGTCACCCATCATGTAAAGTCCCACTTACCCCTGCCACTTCATCTTGTGCAGCCCCACTTATGTTAGGGATCGAGTTCCTGCTGCTGCACAAGGGGACTCTCGAACCAGTCCCGTTGTGGTCTCCCATCCATCTCCGGCCACAGTGGAATCTGCTCATCAGAGACGTCGGTCCCAGCGTCTCGCCCGGTATAATACTGTGCAGAGACTTGCTGGTGCTGCTCCTGAATTCTCTGTTGTAACCAGTGATGGAGCAGGCAGATTTGGGACTAAGTCCCCTGTTTCTCCATCTGCTCAGACACAGCTGCGACTCCTATTGGTCCTCCAGGAAGGTCCTGAAGCTGGTGGTGTTCTAAGCAGCTTCCTATTGGTCCTTTCTGGAAGGTCTCGCCCTCGTGGCTACTATAAAAAGGTGGCATAACTGCACCGCTGTGCGCTAGTATCAAATCTGTTACGTGCTTGCGCCAGTGTGGTTATGCATGTGTTTAGGGACCCGGCTGAAATAAGCCCCTAGAATACCGGCACCTCCGGTGAGGAGTTGTGAGTATGGGTTCAGTGCTCTGGCTGTATAGCCCCTAGTATACCAGCTTCTCCTGTGAGGAGTTTGCAGTGTGCATTGCTGACTACTTTATATTTTAGCTGCGCAGTCTGGACGTAACCTGGTGGCGGCACGCGGACATCGCTATTAGTCAGCGTTTAGGTTGCGACTCTGTGGAGCAACAGAGCTCTCTTATACCGCCATATAGCGCCACATCCTTTTGTTTAGCGGTTCTGTGGCGTAACAGAGTTTGCTCACTTAGCCATATAGTGCTACGGAGTCCATATCTGCAACTCTGCGGGATACCAGAGTTCGCTCGTACCACCTACTGCGCCATCTTACTAGCAGCAGGTTCTGCCTGCACGATGGACCCCGTGCTGCGAACTCACCTTTTATTTATATTTATGTGGTGCATTCCGCAACCCATAGCATAATACTAGCGCCAGGGTCTGGCTAGTAAAATGCCGGATGACCAGCATCTACCGCAGTACATCCAGCCACGGGTGTTTCTCGTGCGGAACCTAAGTCTCAGGCCACTCAACTACCCGTGGTCTGTAATCTTTGCCAGCAGACAGGACACTATGCTAACAGATGTCCACAGCGATCGGAGAAGCGATCGCGTCTAGTGACCCTGGGAGGAGGTTCACTGGAGACAGCTGCATTTTCCTCCAAGATGACATTTAAAGGGACAGTCACTGTAGGCTCTTCCACTCTTACAGTCAAGCTTTGTGTGGACTCGGGAGCAGAGGGGAATTTCATGTCATCTACCTTTGCTCGACGTCACGCAAAACATCTGGTAGCGCTCGACAAACCAGTGACTGTCCGTGTAGTGAATGGGTTGACATTGCCCTAGCAAATTACACATCAGACTGTTCCCTTACTTTGTGTGTATCCCCTTCCCATCAGGAAAGTATTTCCCTTCTCATCCTTCCTGAGGGAATAGACAAAATCCTACTGGGAGTACCCTGGCTCCATTTCCACTCCCCTCATATTGATTGTACCTCCATTAGGATACTGGGTTGGAGTGAGACATGTAAGGGCAGATGTGTCAGGGAGTGCATCCAGGTTACCACTACAGAGATACCCGTAGATCTTACTCCTCTTCCCAAGTGCTATCGGTCATATGCAGACTTGTTCTCTAAAAAGGCTGCAGAGACTCTTCCGCCCCATTGTTCCTACGACTGTCCTATTGACCTCTTGCCTGGAGCAGAACCTCCTCGGGGAAGGGTCTATCCCCTCTCTCTTCCTGAGACGGAGGCTATGTCTCAATATATCCAGGAGAATCTGGCAAGAGGGTTCATTAGGAAGTCGGTGTCACCAGCAGGGGCGGGGTTCTTCTTTGTGCAGAAGAAGAGTGAAGAATTACGTCCGTGTATAGATTACAGGGGTCTTAACGCCATCACCGTTAAGAATAAGTACCCATTGCCCCTGATTTCTGAGCTCTTTGATAGGCTCCGGGGAGCAAAGGTATTTACTAAATTAGATCTGCGTGGTGCTTATAACCTGATTCGCAACCGTGAAGGGGACGAAAGAAAGACGGCTTTTAATACCAGAGACGGGCATTATGAATACCTGGTGATGCCCATCAGGCTCTGTAATGCCCCAGCCGTTTTCCAAGACTTTGTCAATGACATCTTCCGGGATATGCTTTCCACCTCTGTAGTAGTCTATCTGGATGATATTCTCATCTTTTCTCCAGATATTGACTCTCACCGGAGGGATGTATGCAAAGTCTTCGACCTTTTACGGGCGAATTCCCTCTATGCAAAGTTGGAGAAATGCATGTTTGAGCAGGAGTCTTTACCTTTCCTGGGCTATATCATCTCTGCCCAGGGATTGGCTATGGATCCTGCCAAATTACAGGCTGTGATGGACTGGCAAGAACCCCATTCCTCTTAAAGCGGTGCAGCGCTTTACGGGGTTCATTAATTATTATCGCCAGTTCATTCCCCATTTCTCGACTTTGGTAGCTCCCTTGGTAGCCCTCACAAAGAAGGGAGCAAATTCCAAGTTGTGGTCTGAGGAAGTCTCCAAGGCGTTCTCTTCCATCAAGTCGCATTTTGCCAGTGCTCCCATATTACATCGCCCTGATGTTGATAAGCCGTTTATTTTAGAGGTGGACGCCTCTTCTGTTGGTGCTGGAGCAGTCCTGTATCAAAAGAATGCTCAAAGTCGGAAGCATCCCTGCTTCTTCTTTTCTAAAACCTTTACACCAGCAGAGAGGATTTATTCCATCGGGGACAGGGAGTTACTGTCTATGAAGTTGGCCTTCTCCGAGTGGAGACATCTTCTGGAGGGGGCTCGCTTTCCCTTCCAGGTCTTCACGGACCACAAAAACTTGGTGTACTTGCAAACAGTCCAGCGGCTGAATTCCCGCCTGGCCAGATGGTCCCTGTTCTTCTCCCGGTTCCATTTCTCTCTCCATTTCCTCTCCGGTGAGAAGAACATTCGGGTTGATGCTCTGTCTCGCTCCGTCGTATCCTCTGCGGAGGTGGAGGAGGAGCCTTGTCTTATTGTCCCCTGTGATAGCCTAAGAACTGTGGCTCCGGATCGCTTGAGTCTGTGCCTCTGGGCAAGACTTTTGTACCCACCAATTTGTGACTGGAAGTACTTTCTTGGGCACATTCCTCCAGGGTGGGTGGACATTTTGGGACAAAAAGGACATTTGAGTTGCTGGCGAGGACATACTGGTGGCCACATATGGTCCGTGACGTCAGGGAAAATATTCAGGCATGCGTGTCCTGCGCCAAGAATAAGTCCCCTCAACAACGGCCGGCTGGGTTACTTTTTCCTTTGCCAGTGTCAGACAGGCCTTGGGAAATGGTCGGGATGGATTTTGTGGTGGGCTTACCCAAGTCTCGGGGCTGCACCATCATCTGGGTGATAACCGACCACTTCTCCAAAATGGTACACCTGGTGCCGTTACCATGGTTACCGGATGCACGGGCCTTGGCAGCATTATTCATTAGGCATATTTTCTGTTTACACGGTATGCCATACAAAGTCGTTAGTGATCGAGGTCCCCAGTTTGCGTCTCGGTTCTGGAGAGAACTGTGGCGGCTACTCAGCATTGAGTTAAATCTCTCCTCTGTGTATCATCCCGAAACGAATGGGTTGGTAGAGAGGGCCAACCAGACCTTGGTCACATATTTGCGACATTTTGTCTCAGCCAGGCAGGATAACTGGGCATCTTTACTACCGTGGGCTGAGTTTGCTCTCAATAATGCTGTGGCTGACTCCACAGGACAAACCCCATTCCTCCTGAACTACGGTCAGCATCCGCGGGTTCCGGTGCCCATGCCTGTGTCGTCCGCCGACTCCAGGGTGGCAGACTGGGCTGTGGAGGCACGGGGCATTTGGGACCGAACCCAGGAAGCCATTCAGGCCTCCAAGGAGAGGATGAGGTCTTCAGCTAATGTTCATCGGCGCCCCGCTCCAACATTTGCCCCGGACGACTTAGTGTGGCTCTCTGCCCGGAACATCAGGCTGCGAGTAGAGTCTACTAAGTTGGCACCTCGTTATTTGGGTCCCTTTAAGATCCTTGAGCAGATAAACCCTGTAGTCTACTGCCTAGCCCTTCCACCTCGTCTTGGTATCTCTGATACCTTTCAAGTGTCCGTTCTTAAACCTGTGGCTAACTCCCGGTTTTCCGATTCATCTGCCGGGACGTCGGTTTCATCTACCGATGATCATGATGTGAATGCCATCGTAGGGTGTAAGGTGGTACGGGGCAAAAGATTTTATTTGGTGGATTGGAGGGGTTATGGGCCTGAGGATAGGTCCCGGGAGCCTGCCGAGCGCGTTCACGCTCCGCAGCTCATCGCTGCCTTTGAGCGCAGCGAGGCCCAAAGAAGGGGGGCCCTAGGAGGGGGGTAATGTTAGGGATTGAGTTCCCACTGCTGCACAAGGGGAATCTCGAACCAGTCCCGCTGCGGTCTCCCATCCATTTCCGGCCGCAGTGGAATCTGCCCAGCGTCTGGCCCGGTATAATACTGTGCAGAGACTTGCTGCTGCTGCTCCTGGATTCTCTGTTGTAACCAGTGTTGGAGCAGACATATTTGGGACTAAGTCCCCTGTTTTTCCATCTGAGCATGCCCAGGGCAAGATCTTCCATTGGAGATCAGGGGTCACATGCTCGGATACAGCTGCGACTTCTATTGATCCTCTAGGAAGGTCCTGAAGCTGGTGGTGTTCTAAGCAGCTTCCTATTGGTCCTTTCTGGAAGGTCTCGTACTCGTGGTTACTATAAAAAGGCAGCATAACCGCATGGCCGTGCGCTAGTATCAAATCTGTTACGTGCTTGCGCCAGTGTGGTTATGCATGTGTTTAGGGACCCGGCTGAAATAAGCCCCTAGAATACCGGCACCTCCGGTGAGGAGTTGTGTGTATGGGTTCTGGGCTCTGGCTGTATAGCCCCTAGTATACCGGCTTCTCTGGTGAGGAGTTTGCAGTGTGCATTGCTGACTACTTTATATTTAAGCTGCGTAGTCTGGACGTAACTCGGTGGCGGCACGCGGACATCGCTATTAGTCAGCGTTTAGGTTGCGACACTGTGGACACCAGAGTTCTCTTATACCGCCATAAAGCGCCACATCCTTTTGTTTAGCGGCTCTGTGGAGTAACAGAGTATGCTCACTTCGCCATATAGTGCTACGGCGTCCATATCTGCAACTCTGCGGGATACCAGAGTTCGCTCATACCACCTACTGCGCCATCTTACTAGCAGCAGGTTCTGCCTGCACGGTGGACCCCGGGCAGCGAACGCACCTTTTATTTATATTTATTTGGTGCGTTCCCCTTAACAACTTACGCCCACCACTTCATCATGTGCAGCCCCACTTACCCCCGCCACCCATCATGTGCAGTCCAAACTTACCCCACCACCCATCAAGTGCAGTCCCACTTACCCCCACCACTTCATCATGTGCATCCCCAGTTACACCCTCCACCCATAATGTGCAGCTTCACTTAGCCCCGCCACCCATCATGTGCAGTCCCACTTACCCTTGCCACCCATCATGTGCAGCCTCACTTAGCCCCGCCACCCATCATGTGCAGTACCACTTACCCCTGCAACCCATCAAGTACAGTCCCACTTACCCCCACCACCCATCATGTGCATTCCCACTTACCCCTGCCACCCATCATGTGCAGTCCCACTTACCCCTGCCACTTCATAACGTGCAGCCCCACTAACCCTTGCCACCCATCATGTGCAGTCCCACTTACACCCGCCTCCCATCTTGTGCAGTCCCACTTACCCACCCACCCATCATGTGCAGTCCCACTTACCCCTGTCACTTTATCATGTGCAGTCCCACTTACCCCTTCCACTTTATCATGTGCAGCCCCACTTACCCCCACCACTTCATAGAATGGCAGAGTTGGAAGGGACCTCCTGGGTCATCTGGTCCAACCCCTGCTCAAAGCAGGATTCACTAAATCATCCCAGACAGATGTCTGTCCAGCCTCTGTTTGAAGACTTCCATTGATGGAGAACTCACCACCTCTCGATGCAGCCTGTTCCACTCATTGATCACTCTAACTGCCAAAAAGTTTTTTCTAATATCTAATCTGTGTCTCCTCCCATTCAGTTTCATCCCATTGCTTCTAGTCTTTTCGTGTGCAAATGAGAATAAAGATAATCCTTCTACAATGTGACAGCCCTTGAGATATTTGTATACAGCTATTAAGTCACCTCTCAGTCTTCTTTTTTGCAAGATAAACATTCCTAAATCCTGTAACCGTTCATTATAGGACATGATTGCAGACCAAACACCATTCTGGTCGCTCTTCTCTGAACTTGCTCCAGTTTGTTGCACTTCATCATGTGCAGCCCCACTTACCCTCGCTACTTCATCATGTGCAACCCCACTTACCCCGGCCACACATTATGTAGTCTCATTTATCGCCCAAACCAAATTCTACCATGTTCAGCCCTCTTTCACCCCTTCGTCCTCACCCACTGAATTAATTTAATAAAGAAAAAAGAAAAAAAAGTTTTCCATACTTAACTCACAGTCACTCCCCAGCAGCGCCTCTTTGCTTCCAGGGTCCTGTATATGTCGGTGTGTGCGCGATGACGTCATCACGCACACCCGACATCTGACCCAGAAGGACCCTCCGTACATGGAGGGAGCGGGAGCTACGGAGCCTTCAATAGACGGCTGTGCACAGCTCACTGCCCCGGCATGATAGGTCTGTGATGCGAGCGGCTGTGTCTGCTGCCGGCCACGTCACAGACTGTACAGCGGACACGACCGCGCACAATTTGCTGTGCGGCCGGCCCTGTACAGCTGCTGGGGGAGTGGCCGGGGGGGGCATTTGCCTCTCTACCACCCAGCCCAGCCCGCCCCTGGACATACCCCAAGAGACTTGCAGCTGTAATTGCAGCAAAAGGTGGCGCAACACAGTATTAAGTTAAAGGGGCCGAATAATATTGCACGACCCACTTATCAGTTTTTGTATTTCCACAAAAATTTTAAATAATCAATAAATTTCGTTCAACTTCATAATTGTGTCCCACTTGTTGATTCTTCACCAAAAATTTACATTTGATATCATTATGTGGGAAAAGGTTGAAAAGTTCCAGGGGGCCGAAAACTTTCGCAAGGCACTGTAGGATGACAACACAAAATTCTGTGGATTCAGCTGTTAGGGTTCGAGTTCCCGCTGCTGCACAAGGGGAGTCTCGATTCCCCCCGCTGCGGTCTTCCATTCATCTCCAGCCGCAGTGGAGCCTGCTCAGCAGAGACGTCGGTCCAGGCATCTTGCCCACTCCTCTACTGTGCAGTGACTTGCTGCTGCCTTTCCTGGATCTGCTATTATAGCCAGTGCTGGAGCAGTCGTCTTTGAGACAAAGTCCTGCGTTTTCCCATCTGAGCATGCCCAGAGTGAGATCTCTCATTGGAGATCAGGGGTCACATGTTCAGGTGCTGCAGCGGCTCCTATTGGTCCGCCAGGAAGGTCATGTAGCTACGTGTGTTTGTAACAGCTTCTCATTGGTCCTTGTTCCTGGAAGGCCTGTAGCTGTTGCTATAAAAGGGTAGCATGGCTGGGCCGCCATGCGCTAATATCAACCATTGTATGCTATGCGCCAGTGTGATCATGCGTATGTGTGGTTAGGGACCCGGCTGAAATAAGCCACTAGAATACCGACTTAATCGGTGAGGAGTTTGGTATGGTAGCTGGCCAGGGTCGGTGTCCTAGATGCCCTAGATTACCGGCGTAACCAGTGAGGAGTTTTGATTGCCGTATTCAGGGTCTGGCGTTCAGACGCCATAGATTGCGGGTGACTCCCGCGAGGACATTAGCACATGATCACGCGTTATGTACGCTTAGCACTTAACTGTGTACCTGAGAGCCTGACAGGACACAGCACTTTTCCTCAGCGGCCCTGTGACGTAACAGGGTTTGCTTTCGACGCTAGACAGCGCCGTAGCGTTTTACTTTGCGGCTCACTGAAGCTAAGTGAGTTCGCACCTATCGCCATATAGCGCTGTGGCATTTCCGTTAGCGGCTCTGGGTATTAACAGAGTTTGCACTTACTGCCACAACGCGCTACGGCGTTTATTTTAGCGACTCTGCGGGATAACAGAGTTCGCTACTTTCGCCATTTTACTAGCAGCAGGTTCCGCCTGCACGGTGGACCCCGGGCTGCGAACGCACCTCTCTACCTCATATATTTTGTGTGTTCCACAGACCCTAACATAATATTAGCGCCAGGGTCTGGCTGGTAAAATGGCGGATGACCAGCGTCTACTACGGGACATTCAGCAGCTGGAGGGTAGGTTGGCGGCTCTTGAGTGCACAACCTCAGCTGTGGATGTTACCGCAGTCGCTGTTCAGGCTGCTAGCGTGGCTGCAGCCAGTGTGTCCACTGCCACTTCTGCCCCCACAATATCCCACCTCCCGCTTCCAGACAAGTTTGCTGGTGACAGCAAGCAATGTCGGGGATTCGTGAGTCAGTGCTCTATACAACTCGAGCTTCTGGCTGCACGTTTCCCCACGGATCGGGCACAAGTGGGCTTTATAATTTCGCTTCTGTCAGGCAGAGCGTTGGAGTGGGCCACCCCGCTGTGGGAGCGTGACGACCGTGTGGTGCGGAGTGCTCCTCGTTTTCTGGAGGCTCTAAAAAAGGTCTTTTTAGGACCTCAGGTCACCCACGATACGGCGCTACAACTGCTGGCATTGGCACAGGGTTCGTCTTTGGTCAGTCTGTTTTCCGTCCAGTTTCGGACTCTGGCCTCAGAGCTAGACTGGTCGGATAAAGTACTCATTCCAGTCTACTGGCGAGGACTGGCTGATCATGTTAAAGATGCTTTGGCTACCAGGGACATTCCCGCCACACTGGAGAAGCTTATCGCCATATCTACCCACATCGACCTCCGTTTTCACGAGCGGAGGTTGGAGCGGTCCCAGTGTAGGCAGAGGTTCCGGCTGGCTCCCACCTTCGCCAGACCTCTGGAATCTTCCAGCCAGGCGCCCGACTCCCATGAGGCCATGGAGGTTTCTCGAGCTGGACCTAAGTCCCGGGCCGCTCGAGTACCCGTGGTCTGTAACATCTGCCAGCAGTTAGGACACTATGCCAACAAATGTCCATAGCGGTCGGGAAAACGGTCGCGTCTAGTGACCTTGGGAGGAGGTTCACTAGACACTGCGACATTTTCCACCAAGTTGTCCTTTAAAGGGACAATTACAGTAGGTCCATCCACGCTCTCCGCTGAGCTCTGTGTGGATTTCGGAACCGAGGGGAATTTCATGTCCTCTGCATTTGCTCTCCGCCACACTATACCTCTGGTGATGCTCGCCAAACAGGTGACTGTGCGAGTAGTGAATGGATCAACTCTGCCCTCCCAAATCACCCACCAGACGATCCCTCTCACTTTATCTATGTCCCCGTCCCATCAGGAGAGTATTTCTTTTCTTGTCCTGCCCGAGGGAATAGACGAGGTGTTGCTGGGAGTACCTTGGCTCCGTTACCACTCTCCCCATATTGAGTGGTCCTCTGGGAGGATACTGGGTTGGGGTGATTCATGTAGAGGCAGGTGTATCAGGGAGTGCGTTCAGGTCACCACCACAGAGATACCCGTAGATCTCACTTCTCTTCCTCAGTGTTATTGTGCATATGCAGACGTTTTCTCCAAGAAGGCGGCGTAGACTCTTCCACCTCATCGCCCCTACGACTGTCCTATTGATCTCTTGCCTGGAGCAGAACCTCCTCGGGGGAGAGTATACCCCCTCTCGCTCCCTGAGACTGAGGCCATGTTCCAGTACATTCAGGAGAATCTGAAGAACACACCGCACACCGAAAATGAAAAGAAGAGAAGAAAAGAACCAAGGCAGTGACTAGCCAACCGAAAATTGGATATATGAATAATAATCAGTAAACAAATTGCAGAAAATGTAAATTTTATTAAACAATGTTGTACAGAGAGTAAATATCAATGTAATAAAAATTGATGAATAATAAAAAACCAGAAACATCTGACAATGCACCTTAATAGTTACAGGCTCAGATTGATAGACCAGGAGTATAATAAATAAAAAATATTGAATATACAAACAATATTGTGTGATATAAATAGAATATATATGTGTATCACTATTTGTATATAACATATATGTGAAAACTGAACTCAAATATAAACACAGAAGTGCTAATAATGTTCAAATTCAAAAAGCCATGCTGTGATACAACACCATTATAAGAAAAATCCACATCATGTGTTAACATAACTAGTGCATCAGCTGCTGTGAACATAAAACACCGTGACTCAATAATAATATAAACACAAGTGCTGTGAGACTAAGACACGTGCCAGACGTGGCCTAGATGAACATAAACACTACCTGGGAGCCTTAACCCCTTAATGTCCACTAACGTGCAGAGTCCGTCATGGCAAGGTGCCAGTTCCGGCACCAGGACGGACTCTGCACGTCATGCCTTTGATCTACCACTGCGTGTAAACACGCAGTGGTAGATCAGTGCTGACAGCTGTCACAGACAGCTGACAGGCACGGCAAGCGGTGCGGGGACCTTTGCCGTCGGTCCCCGCACTCACAGCGCTGTGATTGGTCAGTCAATCTGACTGACCAAACACAGCAGCGATCGCGCAGGAGAAGCTGAAATTTCAGCTTCCCCAGCGCGATCAGTGCAGGAGCCGGCGCTGCAGTGGCCAGGCTTCCTGCACTGACAGCCAGGAACGGAGCCCCAAACGCCCCTGGCTGTTAACCCCCTGACTGCTGCGATCCAGCGCGATAGCAGAGCTCAGGGGGGAGGCAGAGGGTCGGGAGCTCCCTCTGCCTCAGTTCGGCACCCTGCACTGTATTTGCAGGGGCCAATCTCTGCCTTGATGACCCGGGGTTGTCATGACAACCTCCGGGTCATTTAGCTACGGAAGCTGCTGTGATCATGTCACAGCAGCTTCCACTATAGTTGCAATGCATTGCAATGCCAGAGCATTGCAATGCATTGTAACTGCAATCAAAAGTAAAAAAAGCGAAAGTCCCATAAAGGGACAAGTTGAAAAAATCATTTTTTAAAAAAAATTGTAAAAAAAATATTAAAAAATAATTTAAAAAAAATCCCCTAAAAAATACATATTTTTATGTAATAAAAAAAATAAAAAACAAAAAAAATACACATTTTAGGTATCGCCATGTCCGTAAAAATCCCATCTATAAAAGAATAAACCTAGTTAACCCCTTCAGTGAAAGCCGTAAAAAAAAAACACAAAAAAGTAGTAAATTATACTTTTTCCAAGCGGTATCATCACACCGCTTGGAAAAAGTGCAATAACACGCGATCAAAAAGTCAGATATAAATAATCATGGTACCGCTGAAAACAGTCATCTTGTCCCGCAAAAAACAAGCCGCTATATAGCATCATCAGCGAAAAAATAAAAAAGTTATAGCTCGCGGAATAAACTGATGCAAAAATAATTATTTTTTCTATAAAATTCTTTATTGTGTAAAAAACACCAAAACATAAAAAAAATATATAAATGAGGTATCGCTGTAATCGTAGTGACCCGAAGAATAAAGCTGCTTTATCAATTTTACCACACGCGGAACGGGGGAAAAAAAATTAAAAAAAAAACAATTCCTGAATTGCTGGTTTTTGTTCATTCTGCTTCCACAAAAATCGGAATAGGAAGCGATCAAAAAACGTTATGTGCCCAAATATGGTACCAATAAATACGTCAGCTCGTCCCGCAAAAAATAAGCCCACAGATAACTCTGTCGGCCGAAATATGGAAAAATTATAGCTCTCAAAATACGGCGATGCAAAAAATTCTTACAAAAAATTATTCCAAAAAAAAGCATCTTTTAGAGTGTGACAGAAGCTAAACATGAAAAAAGGATGTAAATCTGGTATCACTGTAATCGCACCGATCCGAGGAATAAAGTCGCCTAATCACTAATATCGCACGAGGAACGGCGTAAAAAAGAAAACCAATTCTTCATCTTTGTTAGATTTGTTCATTGTGCCTCCCAAAGGTCGCAGTAAGGCGATCACAGTGGTTCCCCCCCGCATATGGGGTATCAGCGTACTCAGGACAAAATGCACAATAGCTTTTGGGGTCCTATTTCTCCTGTTACCCTTATAAAAATAAAAATTTGGGGCAAAAAGGTCATTTTTGTGGAAAAAAATATGATTTTTTTTATTTTCACGGCTCTACGTTATAAACTTCTGTGAAGCCCTTGGGGTTCAAAGTGCTGACCACACATCTAGATAAGTTCCTTGGGGGGTCTAGTTTGCAAAATGGGGTCATTTGTGGGGGGTTTCTACTGTTTAGGCACATCAGGGGCTCTCCAAGCGCGACATGACACCCGCAGACCATTCCATCAAAGTCTGCATTTAAAAACGGTGCTCCTTCCCTTCCGATCTCTGCCATGCGTCAAAATAGTGGTTCCCCCCCACATATGGGATATTAGCGTACTCAGGACAAATTGCACAATAGCATTTGGGGTCCTATTTCTCCTGTTACCATTATAAAAATAAAAATTTGGGGCAAAAAGATTATTTTTGTGGAAAAAAATATGATTTTTTTATTTTCACGGCTCACGTTATAAACTTCTGTGAAGCACTTGGGGGTTCAAAGTGCTCACCACACATCTAGAAAAGTTCCTTGGGGGTCTAGTTTCCAAAATGGAGTCACTTGTGGGGGTTTCTACTGTTTAGGCACATCAGGGGCTATCCAAACGTGACATGACACCCACAGACCATTCCATCAAAGTCTGCATTTGAAAAAGGCGCTACTTCCCTTTCGAGCTCTGCCATGCGTCAAAATAGTGGTTTCCCCCCACATATGGGGTATCAGCGTACTCAGGACAAATTGAACAATAACTTTTGGGGTCCTGTTACCCTTTGGAAAATAACAATTGGGGGTGGAAAGATCATTTTTGTGGAAAAGATATGAATTTTTAATTTTACTGCTCTACGTTATAACCTTCTGTGAAGCCCTTGGGGTTCAAAGCTCTCACCACACATCTAGATAAGTTCCTTGGGGGTCTAGTTTCCAAAATGGGTCACTTGTGGGGGGTTTCCACTGTTTAGGCACACAGGGACTCTCCAAATACGACATGGCATCCAATCTCAATTCCAGCCAAAAAAGTCAAATGGCGCTGCTTCCCTTCCGAGCTCTGCCATGCGCCCAAATAGTGGTTTACCCCCACCTATGGGGTATCAGCGTACTCAGGACTAATTGCACAATAAATTTTGGGGTCCTTTTATCCTTTGGAAAATAAAAATTGGGATGAAAAGATCATTTTTGTGGAAAAAATATGATTTTTTAATTTACGGCTCTACGTTATAACCTTCTGTGAAGCGCTTGGGGGTTAAAAGCTCTCACAACACATTTAGATAAGTTCCTTGGGGGGTCTAGTTTCCAAAATGGGGTCACTTGTGGGGGGTTTCCACTGTTTAGGCACACAGGGACTCTCCAAATGCGACATGGCGTCCAATCTCTATTCCAGCCAAAAAAGTCAAATGGCGCTGCTTCCCTTCCGAGCTCTGCCATGCGCCCAAATAGTGGTTTACCCCCACATATGGGGTATCAGCGTACTCAGGACTAATTGCCCAATAACTTTTGGGGTCCTTTTATCCTTTGGAAAATAATAATTGGGATGAAAAGATCATTTTTGTGGAAAAAATATGATTTTTTAATTTTACGGCTCTACTTATAACCTTGTGTGAAGCCCTTGGGGGTTAAAAGCTCTCACAACACATTTAGATGAGTTCCTTGAGGGGTCCAGTTTCCAAAATGGGGTCACTTGTGGGGGGTTTCCACTGTTTAGGCACACAGGGACTCTCCAAATGCGACATGGCGTCCAATCTCAATTCCAGCCAAAAAAGTCAAATGGCGCTGCTTCCATTCCGAGCTCTGCCATGCGCCCAAATAGTGGTTTGCCCCCACACATGGTATATCGGTGTACTATGGAGAAATTGTACAACAAATATTTTGGTTCATTTTCTCCTGATACCCTTGACAAAATTTTAAAAAATTGTGTCGAAAGAAAAATTTTGGGAAAAAAAGTTAAATGTTCATTTTTTCCTTCCACATTGCTTCAATTCTTGTGAAGTACCTAAAGGGTTAATAAACTTCTTGAATGTGGCTTTGAACACGTTGAGGGGTGCAGTTTTTAGAATGGTGTCACTTTTGGTATTTTCTGTCATATTGACCCCTCAAATTCACTTCAAATGTGAGGTGGTCCCTAAAAAAATGGTTTTGTAAATTTTGTTGGAAAAATGAGAAATTGCTGGTCAATTTTAACACTTATAACTTCGTAACAAAAAAAAATTTTGGTTCCAAAATTGTGCTGATGTAAAGTAGACATGTGGGAAATGTTATTTATTAACTAATTTTTGTGACATATCTCTCTGATTTAATGGCATAAAAATTAAAAGTTTGAAAATTGCAAAATTTTCAAAATTTTTGCCATATTTCCATTTTGTTCATAAAAAAACGCAAGTTATATTGAAGAAATTTTACACTATCATGAAGTACAATATGTCACGAGAAAACAATCTCAGAATCGCCAAGATCGTAGAAGCGTCCAGAGTTATAACCTCATAAAGAGACATTGGTCAGAATTGTAAAAATTGGCCTGGTCTTTAACCTACAAAATGGCTTGGTCATTAAGGGGTTAAATAACGCAGATGGTCTGGAAGAACGCGCCCCGACGCGCGTTTCGGAACTGTATTCCTTCGTCAGGGGAATACAGTTCCGAAACGCGCGTCGGGGCGCGTTCTTCCAGACCATCTGCGTTATTTAAGGCTCCCAGGTAGTGTTTATGTTCATCTAGGCCACGTCTGGCACGTGTCTTAGTCTCACAGCACTTGTGTTTATATTATTATTGAGTCACGGTGTTTTATGTTCACAGCAGCTGATGTACTAGTTATGTTAACACATGATGTGGATTTTTCTTATAATGGTGTTGTATCACAGCATGGCTTTTTGAATTTGAAAATTATTAGCACTTCTGTGTTTATATTTGAGTTCAGTTTTCACATATATGTTATATACAAATAGTGATACACATATACATTCTATTTATATCACACAATATTGTTTGTATATTCAATATTTTTTATTTATTATACTACCTGGTCTATCAATCTGAGCCTGTAACTATTAAGGTGCATTGTCAGATGTTTCTGTTTTTTATTATTCATCAATTTTTATTACATTGATATTTACTCTCTGTACAACATTGTTTAATAAAATTTACATTTTTTGCAATTTGTTTACTGATTATTATTCATATATCCAATTTTCGGTTGGCTAGTCACTGCCTTGGTTCTTTTCTTCTCTTCTTTTCATTTTCGGTGTGCGGTGTGTTCTTGATCTTCCGGGTGGTCTGCCATCTCGTTTTAGGATTTGTGTGTATCACCTTCACTATTTTTTTGGATGTT
>JARQOD010000001.1:639115322-639151488 GCA_033576555.1 Oophaga sylvatica
TGGAAAAGATATGAATTTTTAATTTTACTGCTCTACGTTATAACCTTCTGTGAAGCCCTTGGGGGTTCAAAGCTCTCACCACACATCTAGATAAGTTCCTTGGGGGTCTAGTTTCCAAAATGGGGTCACTTGTGGGGGGTTTCCACTGTTTAGGCACACAGGGACTCTCCAAATACGACATGGCATCCAATCTCAATTCCAGCCAAAAAAGTCAAATGGCGCTGCTTCCCTTCCGAGCTCTGCCATGCGCCCAAATAGTGGTTTACCCCCACCTATGGGGTATCAGCGTACTCAGGACTAATTGCACAATAAATTTTGGGGTCCTTTTATCCTTTGGAAAATAAAAATTGGGATGAAAAGATCATTTTTGTGGAAAAAATATGATTTTTTAATTTACGGCTCTACGTTATAACCTTCTGTGAAGCGCTTGGGGGTTAAAAGCTCTCACAACACATTTAGATAAGTTCCTTGGGGGTCTAGTTTCCAAAATGGGGTCACTTGTGGGGGGTTTCCACTGTTTAGGCACACAGGGACTCTCCAAATGCGACATGGCGTCCAATCTCTATTCCAGCCAAAAAAGTCAAATGGCGCTGCTTCCCTTCCGAGCTCTGCCATGCGCCCAAATAGTGGTTTACCCCCACATATGGGGTATCAGCGTACTCAGGACTAATTGCCCAATAACTTTTGGGGTCCTTTTATCCTTTGGAAAATAATAATTGGGATGAAAAGATCATTTTTGTGGAAAAAATATGATTTTTTAATTTTACGGCTCTACGTTATAACCTTGTGTGAAGCCCTTGGGGGTTAAAAGCTCTCACAACACATTTAGATGAGTTCCTTGAGGGGTCCAGTTTCCAAAATGGGGTCACTTGTGGGGGGTTTCCACTGTTTAGGCACACAGGGACTCTCCAAATGCGACATGGCGTCCAATCTCAATTCCAGCCAAAAAAGTCAAATGGCGCTGCTTCCATTCCGAGCTCTGCCATGCGCCCAAATAGTGGTTTGCCCCCACACATGGTATATCGGTGTACTCTGGAGAAATTGTACAACAAATATTTTGGTTCATTTTCTCCTGATACCCTTGACAAAATTTTAAAAAATTGTGTCGAAAGAAAAATTTTGGGAAAAAAAGTTAAATGTTCATTTTTTCCTTCCACATTGCTTCAATTCTTGTGAAGTACCTAAAGGGTTAATAAACTTCTTGAATGTGGCTTTGAACACGTTGAGGGGTGCAGTTTTTAGAATGGTGTCACTTTTGGGTATTTTCTGTCATATTGACCCTCAAATTCACTTCAAATGTGAGGTGGTCCTAAAAAAATGGTTTTGTAAATTTTGTTGGAAAAATGAGAAATTGCTGGTCAATTTTAACACTTATAACTTCGTAACAAAAAAAAATTTTGGTTCCAAAATTGTGCTGATGTAAAGTAGACATGTGGGAAATGTTATTTATTAACTAATTTTTGTGACATATCTCTCTGATTTAATGGCATAAAAATTAAAAGTTTGAAAATTGCAAAATTTTCAAAATTTTTGCCATATTTCCATTTTGTTCATAAAAAAACGCAAGTTATATTGAAGAAATTTTACCACTATCATGAAGTACAATATGTCACGAGAAAACAATCTCAGAATCGCCAAGATTCGTAGAAGCGTTCCAGAGTTATAACCTCATAAAGAGACATTGGTCAGAATTGTAAAAATTGGCCTGGTCTTTAACCTACAAAATGGCTTGGTCATTAAGGGGTTAAATAACGCAGATGGTCTGGAAGAACGCGCCCCGACGCGCGTTTCGGAACTGTATTCCTTCGTCAGGGGGAATACAGTTCCGAAACGCGCGTCGGGGCGCGTTCTTCCAGACCATCTGCGTTATTTAAGGCTCCCAGGTAGTGTTTATGTTCATCTAGGCCACGTCTGGCACGTGTCTTAGTCTCACAGCACTTGTGTTTATATTATTATTGAGTCACGGTGTTTTATGTTCACAGCAGCTGATGTACTAGTTATGTTAACACATGATGTGGATTTTTCTTATAATGGTGTTGTATCACAGCATGGCTTTTTGAATTTGAAAATTATTAGCACTTCTGTGTTTATATTTGAGTTCAGTTTTCACATATATGTTATATACAAATAGTGATACACATATACATTCTATTTATATCACACAATATTGTTTGTATATTCAATATTTTTTATTTATTATACTCTGGTCTATCAATCTGAGCCTGTAACTATTAAGGTGCATTGTCAGATGTTTCTGTTTTTTTATTATTCATCAATTTTTATTACATTGATATTTACTCTCTGTACAACATTGTTTAATAAAATTTACATTTTTTGCAATTTGTTTACTGATTATTATTCATATATCCAATTTTCGGTTGGCTAGTCACTGCCTTGGTTCTTTTCTTCTCTTCTTTTCATTTTCGGTGTGCGGTGTGTTCTTGATCTTCCGGGTGGTCTGCCATCTCGTTTTAGGATTTGTGGTATCACCTTCACTATTTTTTTGGATGTTCAATACACTATATTGGTTATATATATTTGGGTGATTTATTATTCCACATTTCTTGTTTGCATTCAGGAGAATCTGGCAAGAGGGTTCATTAGGAAGTCGGTGTCACCAGCAGGGGCAGGGTTCTTCTTTGTGCAAAAGAAGACGGAGAATTACGTCCATGCATTGACTACAGGGGTCTTAACGCCATCACCGTCAAGAATAAGTACCCGTTGCCCTAATCTCTGAGCTCTTTGATAGGCTCCGAGGAGCAAGAGTATTTACCAAGCTTGATCTACGTGGTGCCTATAACCTAATTCGCATCCGTGAGGGGGACGAGTGGAAGACAGCTTTTAATACCAGGGATGGGCATTACGAATACCTGGTGATGCCCTTCGGGCTCTGTAATGCTCCCGCTGTTTTCCAAGACTTTGTCAATGATATCTTCTGGATATGCTCTCCACCTCTGTGGTAGTCTATCAGGATGATATTCTCATCTTTTCACCAGATATAGACTGTCACCGGAGGGATGTCAACAAAGTCTTCGACCTCTTACGGGCAAACTCCCTCTATGCCAAGCTGGAGAAATGTGTGTTTGAGCAGGAGTCCTTACCTTTTCTGGGCTATATCATCTCTGCCCAGGGATTGGCTATGGATCCTGCCAAACTACAGGCTGTAATGGATGGCAAGAACCCCATTCTCTTAAAGCGGTGCAGCGCTTTATGGGGTTCATTAATTATTATCGCCAGTTCATTCCCCATTTCTCGACTTTGGTAGCTCCCTTGGTAGCCCTCACCAAGAAGGGAGCAAATCCCAATTTGTGGTCTGAGGAGGTCTCCAAGCGTTCTCTTCCATCAAGTCGCATTTTGCCAGTGCTCCCATATTACATCGCCCTGATGTTGATAAACCGTTTGTTTTAGAGGTGGACGCCTCTTCTGTTGGTGCTGGAGCAGTCCTATATCAAAAGGATGCTCAAGGTCGGAAGCATCCCTGCTTCTTCTTTTCTAAGACCTTTACACCAGCAGAGAGGAATTATTCCATCGGGGACAGGGAGTTGTGGTATGAAATTGGCCTTCTCAGAGGTGGAGACATCTTCTGGAGGGAGCTCGTTTTCCCTTCCAAGTCTTCACCGACCACAAGAACTTGATATATTTGCAAACGGCTCAGCGGCTAAATTCTCGCCAGGCCAGATGGTCACTATTCTTCTCTCGGTTCCATTTCACCCTCCATTTTCTCTCCGGTGAGAAGAATGTTCTGGCCGACGCTCTCTCTCGCTCCTTAGTGTCATCAGAGGAGGAGGATGAGGAGCCTCGGCTTATTGTCCCTGAATAAAGCCTGAGAACTGTAGCCCCGGTTTCGCTAGAGTCTGTGCCTCCGGGCAAGACTTTTGTGCCCACTAATTTGCAACCGGAGGTACTCTCTTGGGCACACTCGTCCAGGGTGGGTGGACACTTTGGGGCAAAGAGGACAACTGACATATTGGCGAGGACATACTGGTGGCCACATATGGTCCGTGACGTCAGGGAGTATGTTCAGGCGTGTGTCTCCTGCGCCAGGAACAAGTCCCCTCGACAACGGCCAGCTGGGTTACTTTTTCCTTTGCCGGTGGCAGACAGGCCCTGGGAGATGGTCGGGATGGACTTTGTGGTGGGCTTACCCAAGTCTCGGGGTTGCACTATCATTTGGGTGATCACCGACCACTTCTCCAAAATGGTGCACTTAGTGCCGCTACCACGGTTACCTTCCGCACAGGCCTTGGCAGCATTATTTATTAGACACATCTTCCGTCTACACGGTATGCCAGACAAGATTGTCAGCGATCGAGGTCCCCAATTTGCATCTCGGTTCTGGAGAGAGTTGTGTCATCTACTCTGCATTGAATTGAACCTCTCCTCTGCATATCATCCCGAGACGAATGGGTTGGTAGAGAGGGCCAACCAGACCTTGGTCACCTACTTGCGACATTTTGTCTCTGCCAGGCAGGATGACTGGGCATCCCTGCTTCCGTGGGCAGAGTTTGCGCTAAACAATGCTGTGGCTGACTCCACCGGACAGACTCCATTCCTCTTAAATTACGGCCATCATCCGCGGGTACCGGTGCCCATGCCCGTTGCTTCCGCTGACTCCAGGGTGGCAGACTGGGCTGTGGAAGCACGGGACATATGGGACCGCACCCAGGATGCCATTCAGGCTTCCAAGGAAAGGATGAGGTCTTCTGCCGATGCTCATCGGCGTCCCGCTCCGACATTTTCTCCTGGCGACCTAGTGTGGCTCTCCGCCCGAAACATCAGGCTACGGGTGGAATCCACTAAATTGGCACCCCGCTATTTGGGTCCCTTCAAGGTTCTCGAGCAGGTGAACCCTGTGGTTTACCGTTTGGCCCTTCCGCCTCGCCTTGGTATCTCCGACACCTTCCATGTGTCCCTCCTAAAACCCATGGTCATCTCCCGGTTGCCTGAGTCATCTGCCGGGACGTCGGGTTCGTCTTCGGACGACTACGAGGTGAATGCCATTATTGGGTGCAAGGTGGTACGAGGCAAAAAATTTTATTTGGTGGATTGGAGGGGTTATGGACCTGAGGATAGGTCCTGGGAGCCTGCCGAGCATGTTCACGCTCCGCAGCTCATCGCTGCCTTTGAACGCAGCGAGGCCCAGAGAAGGGGGGGTAATGTTAGGGTTCGAGTTCCCGCTGCTGCACAAGGGGAGTCTCGAACCCGTCCCGCTGCGGTCTCCCATTCATCTCCGGCTGCAGTGGAGCCTGCTCAGCAGAGACGTCGGTCCAGGCATCTTGCCCACTCCTCTACTGTGCAGTGACTTGCTGCTGCCTTTCCTGGATCTGCTATTATAGCCAGTGCTGGAGCAGTCGTCTTTGAGACAAAGTCCTGCGTTTTCCCATCTGAGCATGCTCAGAGTGAGATCTCTCATTGGAGATCAGGGGTCACATGTTCAGGTGCTGCAGCGGCTCCTATTGGTCCGCCAGGAAGGTCATGTAGCTACGTGTGTTTGTAACAACTTCTCATTGGTCCTTGTTCCTGGAAGGTCCTGTAGCTGTTGCTATAAAAGGGTAGCATGGCTGGGCCGCCATGCGCTAATATCAACCATTGTATGCTATGCGCCAGTGTGATCATGCGTATGTGTGGTTAGTAGTGTTGAGCGATACGATACTGCAAATATCGGGTATCGGCCGATATTAGCTGTATCGGGCTTTCGATTCCGAGTACCGATATTTTCGTCATATCGGATACCGGAATCGGATTTGTCACTGTCACTGTGAGTGTCCGTCGGTCGGGTCTGTCAGGAGTCAGCGGCACTTACCTGGCAGAAGATCTCCGGCGGTCACGTCCTGGACTGCTTGATGGCCGCCATTATCTTCTCCCTGGCGGTCACATGCAGTTTTTCGCGATAACTGCAGTGATTGCAGGGTAATCCCGGCCGTAAACCAGTCCGATGACGTCACCGCCAGGGAAGCAGGTAATCAGCTGTGCTGCGCCGGGATGACAGGCTCTGCCTGTCATTCTGATGCAGCAGAGCTGGATCGTCGTGGGACACTCGTTACTATGGACTGCGTCGGACAGGTGGTATACTGCTGTTTTTTTTTTTCATTTTTTACAGGAGATCGATGGCGTCGCAGGATGAGACTGTAATAAAAGTAATGAAAACTGTGTTTTTTTTTTTTATTAAATTAAAAAACTTTTTTATGAACATTCACCCATCCGGGTACATCAACAATTTAACTATTTACATACAGGGACCCTGTCCGGGTTATTTATAATTCTTTGGCAGGGGTGTTCCAGGTACCACCTGGTACTCTTCTGATGCTTGCCAAACATCCGAGACACCAAGGACCACCAGGACCTGATGACGTCGTGTGGCCTGTACAGTCAAGTCGTGACCCGCTATCTGGGTCTGTGTGGCCACCTCTTTCATCTTCCTCCGGGTCTGGAGCCCTATATCCCGGACTGAACGAACCCCAGGGGGCCTAACAGGCGCCGGGTACGGGCCAGCTATACTTATCATGTCCATAGCTGGGTCTGCTGAGGAGACCACTGAGGGAGGCTGGGGAGATTTACGGCATGGGGTGGGCACATGTGCAGAGGCCTGGATGTGGGAGGCTGAAGGCTCCGAGGGTCTCACAGGTTCCTGACACTCTGGGGAGTAGGGGTCGCACCTGGTAACATTTAGGGCGTACCATCCATTGTAACCCCAGTGTCGGGTGTAAGTCACCAAGTCTCCTGGCAACAGGTCCCTCCCCGGGTGTCCTTCTGGGAGGTGAGTCTCCACGTCCCGCCGGGTCACAAAAACTTCTAAATAAAGTCCAGGCTCCTGGATGAAGCCCCAACCACCTTTCAATTTAAAGTTCCGTACTGCACCCTTACGCCGCGGCTCCCTCAGGGTTCCTTTTTCTTTTCTCATCCGGTCCTTATCTGCCCGGTCCTTCTCCAGGTTACGTTGCCGAAGCTTTTGGGATTCTCGCTGCTCCCTTTGTCGCTCTGCTTCCCGCTCCCAATGTCTCCACTCTTCCTCCTGACGCCGGTTGTAATTCTCCTCCACCAGCAGCTCCATGTCTCCAAAATCAAACTGCAGCTTAGGATGTCCGGTTTGCGGCAGCTCTCCTGGCGCCCCCCAGTCCTGGCGGCGCTCACCTGCGGAGGAAGCAGCCGGCTCTGGAACAGATGACAGTCGGGGCTCCGGTACAGACAGGTAGACCTCTGGTGCCTGCGCGGCCTCCTCCATGAGGACGGGTGTCGCTTCTTCTGTCTCAGCGACGGGGGCAGACAGCGGGATCTGGGGTGCTGCCGGTGCAGAGTTTTTTGCAGGAACGGGTGCCTCCACTGCGACAACGTCAACCGGATCACATTGCAAGGGCTGGGATGCCCGCACGGACTCCTCTACAAGAACGGGTGCCTCACCTTCCGGTACAGACACTTCAGGTAAGAGGGATTGGCGCCGCTCCAAGTTTAGTTTTAGGGAACGCCAGCTGGCTTCCATCCTGGCGACCTCCTCCCGGTGCCGGGCCAGGCCTCTTAGGGTATCCTCCGCTTCTTGCAGCGTAGGAGGGTTTCCAGGCCGGGTGCCCAACGGTGGTTCCGTGGCGATCGGGTCGCTTCCGTGGGGGGAGAGCTCTGACTGCTCCATCCCTTCACACTTCTGCTCGTGTCCATTAGCCATCTCTGCCAAGTCACATGTGTCATTAGCATCTGGAGAGGGCCCCTCTTTTGTAGGGAGGCGGGACCTTCGTGTTAGTTTCCGCACACTGAGGAGGATGAGGAGGCGGAACTGAAGAGCTGTGGGGCACGATCTTACATTGCAGTACCATTTAGAGTGGTCGGCCATCGTTTTTGCGCCACTGAGTGAGTGTACACCCACGAAGAGCACGCCCTTCTTCTTCACCAGTGCCTCGTCGTGACGCAGATATGACGGAAAAATGGCAAATACATTCTCTGATGATTTTAGCAATTCTCAAGCACAAAACCAGTTCAATTCAGGCACACAGGACTCGCTTATAGCGAGCTACAGAATCCTGTTCGTGACGCTCAAGTTGAGTCGCACAGAGCCAGAGGTTTTGGGGGTACTCGGCACCAAGCCTGTTGACTTCTATGGGGTATGTCACGGCTATACCCGGCAATTGAATCAGAGTCTATTTTACTATGTAGAAGTGTATAAACTATAAATATATGTATATATATATATGTCACAATGACATGTATATATATATATATGTATTCTATGTGTGTATATTTTGTGTTTACAACGAAAGAAAGGGTTTTTTTTGTTGCGATATTTTGTTCCCATAGACTTACATGGGACTTCCGGTATCGGAATCGGATATCGACGATATTTAGTGATATCGGCGATACCATTCCGATACGATATTTTTAGATATCGAGCAGTATCGCTCAACACTAGTGGTTAGGGACCCGGCTGAAATAAGCCACTAGAATACCGACTTAATCGGTGAGGAGTTTGCTATGGTAGCTGGCCAGGGTCGGTGTCCTAGATGCCCTAGATTACCGGCGTAACCGGTGAGGAGTTTTGATTGCCGTATTCAGGATCTGGCGTTCAGACGCCATAGATTGCGGGTGACTCCCGCGAGGACATTAGCACATGATCACGCGTTATGTACGCTTAGCACTTAACTGTGTACCTGAGAGCCTGACAGGACACAGCACTTTTCCTCAGCGGCCCTGTGACGTAACAGGGTTTGCTTTCGACGCTAGACAGCGCCGTAGCGTTTTACTTTGCGGCTCACTGAAGCTAAGTGAGTTCGCACCTATCGCCATATAGCGCTGTGGCATTTCCGTTAGCGGCTCTGAGTATTAACAGAGTTCGCACTTACTGCCACAACGCGCTACGGCGTTTATTTTAGCGACTCTGCGGGATAACAGAGTTCGCTACTTTCGCCATTTTACTAGCAGCAGGTTCCGCCTGCACGGTGGACCCCGGGCTGCGAACGCACCTCTCTACCTCATATATTTGGTGCGTTCCGCAGACCCTAACATCAGCCCAATTCTTCCTGAGAACGTCAACTTTTGAATCAGGTTATTATGACATATAAGAAGATCCCCCACATTTCTCATGTAATCCATTTTGTGTCCCAGGATGTGTTTGACAAGCATTTGTATAACACATATTTCTGCCAAACGATTATGCAATGTCCCAATTCCCTTTGAACTTGCATTATAAAAGATCACCACATCCAATAATAAGCAGAGATTATTCTGATAGAAAACAGTGTGTGTCTTGCTGTTTTATTCTTCATAGCTTTGGTACCTAAGACAGAGAAACCCTGAGTAAGATTAGAAATTCTGTCTCTAACACCCTCACCCACCTCGTCTTAATTTGAACTTCAATTCAAAGCTGTAAATGCTGTTCCAGAGCCTGATACTGCATGCATGGCTGATTGCTGCCTTGCTATTCTAAAATTTGTACTGTGGGTGAATTGAGGCCTCTTTCCAGGTGTCTGCCCCAAATTTGATGTGTTTTAGCAGCTATTGGGCCCATTTGAAGTTGTTGTGTATGCATTTGTTTTTGCCTCTTATTGACTTTAATGGCGTTCGGCTATGTTCGGTGAATCTTCGACTAATAAATTGGCGCACATTTCAAATTCAGCGATAGTAATACAAACTGAACATTGAAATGTTCTCTCATCTCTAAAGGCACTGTCACATTTAGCGATCGCACCAGCGATCACGACAACGACACGACCTGGCGAGATTGTTGGTGCGATCGCTATATGATCGATAGTTAGCTTCCAAACACAAAGATCTCATCAGAGATCAGCGATCTGTAACGACCTCTGCGGTCGTTGGGAAAACCTAGTCCCGCCTGCGACGCTGGTAAAGTCGTTCATAAAGGGTGTCACACAATGTTCATGAGCGATCAGCGACATCGCAGCGGGGGCCACATCGCTGCTACATGTCACACACAGCGGCGTCGCTAACGAGATCGCTGCTGCGTCATAAAATCGCTGATGCTTTAGCGATCTCGTTAGCGATCTCGCTTAGTGTGACAGTACCTTTATTGTGAGGGACATTGTAAAACCTTCAGTTGGCATCTTTTGAGGTAGTCTATTGTGGATTTTGATGTGGGTTTAGGACCATTATCGATTTGTAGAAGCCATTCTCTTTTCAACTTTAGATGTTTTACAGATAGTGTTATGTTTGCACAAAGAATTTGTTGAAATTTAATTGAATCTATTCTTCCCGCTACCCGTGAAATATTCTCTGTGTTACTCGCTGCACCACAACCCCAAAGCATGATTGATCCACCCCATGATAATGGTTAGTGTAATGTTCTTTTACTGAAATTCTGTGCACTTTTTTCTCCATGCATGCTTTTGATCATTGTGGCCAAAGAGATTTATTTTAACCTCATCGATCCACAGGACTAGTTTTTGAAATGCATCAGGCTTGTTTAACTGTTCCTTTACATATTTCCGACACTGAATTTTACGGTGAACTTGCAAGAGAGGTTTTCTTCTGATGACTCTTCCCTTAAGGCCATTTTTGTGCAGGTGTCTGTGAACCATAGAACAATGTACCAAAACTGCAGAGTCTGCTAAATCTTTCTGAAGGTCTTTTGCAGTCAAGTGGAGTTCTGATTTGCCTCTCTAGCAATCTTACGAGCAACTCTTACTGAAATATTGCTTTGACTTCCAGACGTTATCTTGACCTTGACTGTTCCTGATAGCTGTAATTTCTAAATTACATTTAAAACTGAGGAAAAGGCAACTTGAAAATGCTTTGCTATCTTCTTGTGGCCTTCTCCTGCTTTGCTAGCCTCAACTATTATCATTTTCAGAGTGCTAGGTAGCTGCTTAGAAGAATCCATGGCTGCTGTTTTCCAGCACAAGATTAGAAGAGGCTGAGTTTTTATAAAGCTTGGAAGCAAGACATAACTTTAACAGGCTAATTAAGTTCTCAAACATTGCTAAAAGTTACCCCAACACACAAATCTCCAAGGGTGCCCACACTTTTGCATTAGCCCATTTTCCTTTTTTGGAATTTTTAAAATGAAAATACATATTTTTTTTGTCTAAAGTTCAAATGAAATGTGGCATCTTTAACATTAGGCCTTTTAAAGATAATTTCACGTTTTGTTTTCAACTTGCTGCAGCGTTTCGCCATAACAGTAATTTTCACCAGGGGTGCCCAAACTTTTACATGCCACTGTACAGGTGTTTATAACAAAATTAAAATATCAACAAAAAGTTAAATTATTTCAGCCTTTCAATATAAAAAGTGAAACTCATATATTATATAGAGTCACTGCAAACAGAGTAATTTATTTCAAGTGTTTATTTTTGTTAATGTTGATGATTAAGGCTTACAGCCAATGAAAACCCAAAACTCATTATCTCATAACGTATTCTAATTTACTAACACCAGCTTGAAAAATGATTTTAAAATCTGAAATGTTGGCCTATTGAAATGTATGTTCAGTAAATACACTCAATACTTGGTCAGGGTGTTAGGGCTGGCGGAACGCACCAAATAAATATAAATAATAGGTGCGTTCGCAGCCCGGGGTCCATCATGCAGGCAGAGCCTGCTGCTAGTAAGATGGCACAATATGGCGGTATAAGTGAGCTCTGTTACTCCACAGAGTCGCAGATATAGAAGCTGTGGCACTATATGGTGGTAACAGCGAACTCTGTTACTCGACAGAGTCGCTGTGGTAGAGACTGTGTCCTGTTAACCTCACAGGAACACACAGATCACTGCAGAGCGGTTAGCAATCCGTGGTCATGCAAACAATAACGCAAACAACCAATTCCTCACAGGAGCAGCCGATATTCTAGAGGCTATTTCAGCCAAGCCCTGAACACGTGCATACTAGTGTTGAGCGATAGTGCTCGATATCTAAAAATATCGTATCGAAATTGTATCGCCAATAGCACTAAATATCGTCGATATCCGATTTCGATAGCGGAAGTCCCTTGTAAGTCTATGGGAACAAAATATCGCAACAAAAAAAACCCTTTCTTACGTTGTAAACACAAAATATACACACATAGAATACATATATATATATATATACATGTCATTGTGACATATATATACATATATTTATAGTTTATACACTTCTACATAGTAAAATAGACTCTGATTCAATTGCCGGGTAAAGCCGTGACATACCCCATAGAAGTCGACGGGCTCGGTGCCTAGTACCCCCAAAACCTCTGGCTCTGTGTGACTCAACTTGGGCGTCACGAACAGGATTCTGTAGCTCGCTATAAGCGAGTCCTGTGTGCCTGAATTGAACTGGTTTTGTGCTTGAGAATTGCTAAAATCATCAGAGAATGTATTTGCCATTTTTCCGCCATATCTGCGTCACGACGAGGCACTGGTGAAGAAGAAGGGCGTGCTCTTCATGGGTGTACTGTACACTCACTCAGTGACGCGAAAACGATGGCTCTAAATGGTACTGCAATGTAAGATCGTGCCCCACAGCTCTTCAGTTCCGCCTCCTCATCCTCCTCAGTGTGTGGAAACTAACACGAAGGTCCCACCTCCCTACAAAAGAGGGGCCCTCTCCAGATGCTAATGACACATGTGACTTGGCAGAGATGGCTAATGGACACGAGCAGAAGTGTGAAGGGATGGAGCAGTCAGAGCTCTCCCCCCACGGAAGCGACCCGATCGCCACGGAACGGATACCCTAAGAGGCCTGGCCCGGCACCGGGAGGAGGTCGCCAGGATGGAAGCGAGCTGGCGTGCCCTAAAACTAAACTTGGAGCGGCGCCAATCCCTCTTACCTGAAGTGTCTGTACCGGAAGGTGAGGCACCCGTTCTAGTAGAGGAGTCCTTGCAATGTGATCCGGTTGACGTTGTCGCAGTGGAGGCACCCGTTCCTGCAAAAACCACAGCACCGTCAGCACCCCAGATCCCGCTGTCTGCCCCCGTCGCTGAGACAGAAGAAGCGACACCCGTCCTAATGGAGGAGGCCGCGCAGGCACCAGAGCACTACCTGCCTGTACCGGAGCCCCGACTGTCATCTGATTTAGAGCCGTCTGCTTCCTCCGCAGGTGAGCGCCGCCAGGACTGGGGGGCGACAGGAGAGCTGCCGCAAACCGGACACTGTAAGCTGCAGTGGAGTGGTGGAGACATGGAGCAGCTGGTGGAGGAGAATTTCAACCGGCGTCAGGAGGAAGAGAGGAGACGTTGGGAGCGGGAAGCAGAGCGACAAAGGGAGCAGCGAGAATCCCAAAAACTTCGGCAACGTAACCTGGAGAAGGACCGGGCAGATAAGGACCGGATGAGAAAGGATAAAGGAACCCTGTGTGAGCCGCGGCGTAAGGGTGCAGTACGGAGCTTTAAATTGAAAGGTGGTTGGGGCTTCATCAAGGAGCTGGACTTTATTTAGAAGTCTTTGTGAACCGGCGGGACGTGGAGGCTCACCTCCCAGAAGGACACCCGGGGAGGGACCTGTTGCCAGGAGACTTGGTGACTTACAACTGACACTGGGGTTACAATGGATGGTACACCCTAAATGTTACCAGGTGCGACCCCTACTCCCCAGTGTGTCAGGAACCTGTGAGACCCTCGGAGCCTTCAGCCTCCCACATCCAGGCCTCTGCACAAGTGCCCACCCCACGCCGTAAATCTCCCCAGCCTCCCTCAGTGGTCTCCTCAGCAGCCCCAGCTATGGACATGATTAGTATAGCTGGCCCGTACCCGGCGCCTGTTAGGCCCCCTGGGGTTCGTTCAGTCCGGGACATAGGGTTCCAGACCCGGAGGGAGATGAAAGAGGTGGCCACACAGACCCAGATAGCGGATCACGACTTGACTGTACAGGCCACACGACGTCATCAGGTCCTGGTGGTCCTTGGTGCCTCGGATGTTTGGCAAGCATCAGAAGAGTACCAGGTGGTACCTGGAACACCCCTGCCAAAGAAGTATAAATAACCCGGACAGGGTCCCTGTATGTAAATAGTTAAATTGTTGATAAATAGTTAAATTGTTTATGTACCCGGACGGGTGAATGTTTATAAAAAAGTTTTTTAATTTAATAAAAAAAAAAAAAAAACAGTTTTCATTACTTTTATTACAGTCTCATCCTGCGACGCCATCGATCTCCTGTAAAAAAATGAAAAAAAAAAAAAAGTATACCACCTGACCGACGCAGTCCATAGTAACGAGTGTCCCACGACGATCCAGCTCTCCTACATCAGAATCCCGGCGCAGCACAGCTGATTACCTGCTTCCCCGGCGGTGACGTCATCGGACTGGTTTACCCTGCAGTCACTGCAGTTATCGCGAAAAACTACATGTGACCGCCAGGGAGAAGATAATGGCGGCCATCAAGCAGTCCAGGACGTGACCGCCGGAGATCTTCTGCCAGGTAAGTGCCGCTGACTCCTGACAGACCCGACCGACGGACACTCACAGTGACAGTGACAAATCCGATTCCGGTATTCGATAAGACGAAAATATCGAAACGAATTATCGAAAGGCCGATAGAGCTAATATCGGCCGATAGCCGATATTTGCATTATCGTATCGCTCAACACTAGTGCATACAAAGCTCCTCATCGGAGGTGCCGGTATTCTAGGGGCTTATTTCAGCCGAGCCCTAACCGCATGCGTACATGACCACACTGGCGCAAAGCACATAACAGAATTGATACTAGCGCATGGCCATGCGGCCATGCAACCCTTTTATAGCAGAAACTACAAGACCTTCCAGAAATGGACCAATGAGAAACTGTTTCAGAAAAGAAGCAGTTTCAGGACGTTCCTGGTGGACCAATAGGAGTTGCTGCAGCACCTGAGCATGTGACCCCTGATCTCCAATGAGAGATCTTACCCTGGGCATGCTCAGAAGGGAAAACGCAGGACTTAGTCCCAAAGACGTCTGCTCGCCGCTGACCAATACTGGCTACAATAGCAGAACCTGGAGAGGCAGCAGTAATCCTGGGGATGGTTCGAGATTCCCCTTGTGCAGAATCGGGAACTCGACCCCTAACATTACCCCCCCTCCTAGGGCCCCCCTTCTTTGGGCCTCGCTACGTTCAAAGACAGCGATGAGCTGCGGAGCATGAATATGCTTGGCAGGCTCCCAGGACCTATCCTCAGGCCCATAACCCCTCCAATCCGCCCAAAAAAATTTTTTGCCCCGTACCACCTTGCACCCTACAATGGCGTTATCCTGGTGTTCGTCCGTAGACAAACCCGTCATCACGGCAGATGAATCAGGCAACCGGGAGATGACCACGGGTTTTAGGAGGGACACATAGAAAGTGTCGGAGATACCAAGGTGAGGGGGAAGGGCTAAATGGTAAACCAGAGGGTTCACCTGCTCGAGGACCTTGAAGGACCCATATAGAAGGGTGCCAACTTAGTGGACTCCACCCGCAGCCTGTTTTTTGTGGCGGAGAGCCAAACTAGGTCGCCAGGAGAAAATGTCGGAGCGGGATGCCGATGGACATTGGCAGAAGACCTCATCCTCTCCTTGGAAGCCTGAGTGGCATCCTGGGTGTGGTCCCAAATGTCCCGTGCCTCCACAGCCCAGACTGCCACCCTGGAGTCGGCGGAAGCAACAGGCATGGGCACCGGTACCCGCGGATGCTGGCCGTAATTTTAGAGGAATGAGGTCTGACCGGTGGAGTCAACCACAGCATTGTTTAGTGCGAACTCCGCCCACGGGAGCAAGGATGCCCAGTCATCCTGCCTGGCAGAGACAAAATGTCGCAAGTATGTGACCAAGGTCTGGTTGGCACTCTCTACCAACCCATTTGTCTCGGGATGATATGCAGAGGATAGGTTTAACTCAATGCAGAGTAGACGACACAGCTCTCTCCAGAACCGAGACGCAAATTGGGGACCTCGATCGCTGACAATGTTGTCTGGCATACCGTGTAGATGGAAGATGTGTCTAATAAATAATGCTGCCAAGGCCCGTGCAGAAGGTAACCGTGGTAGCGGCACCAAGTGCACCATTTTGGAGAAGTGGTCGGTGATCACTCAAATGATGGTGCAACCCCGAGACTGGGTTAAGCCCACCACAAAGTCCATCCCAACCATCTCCCAGGGCCTGTCTGCCACCGGCAAAGGGAAAAGTAGCCCAGCTAGCCGTTGTCGAGGGGACTTGTTCTTGGCGCAGGAGACACACGCCTGAACATATTCCCTGACGTCACAGACCATATGTGGCCTAGAGTATGTCCTCGCCAATAACTCAGTTGTCCTCTTTGCCCCAAAGTGTCCAACCACCCTGGACGAGTGTGCCCAAGAGAGTACCTCCGGTCGCAAATTAGTGGGCACAAAAGTCTTGCCCGGAGGGCACAGACTCTAGCGAAACCAGGGCTACCGTTCTCAGGCTCTCTTTGGGGACAATAAGCCAAGGCTCCTCATCCTCCTCCTCTGATGACACTAGGGAGCGAGAGAGAGCGTCGGCCCGAATATTCTTCTCACCGGAGAGGAAATGGAGGGTGAAGTGGAACCAAGAGAAGAAAAGGACCATCTGGCATGGCGAGAATTTAGCCGCTGAGCCGTTTGCAGATGCACCAAGTTTTTGTGGTCCGTGAAGACTTGGAATTAAAAACGAGCCCCCACCAGAAGATTTCTCCATTCAGAGAAGGCCAACTTCATAGCCAGCAACTCCCTGTCCCCGATGGAATAATTCCTCTCTGCTGGTGTAAAGGTTTTAGAAAAGAAGAAGCAGGGATGCTTCCGACTTTGAGCATCCTTTTGATAAAGGACTGCTCCAGCACCAACAGAAGAGGCGTCCACCTCTAAAATAAACGGCTTATCAAAATCAGGGTGATGTAATATGGGAGCACTGGCAAAATGCGACTTGATGGAAGAGAACGCCTTGGAGACCTCCTCAGACCACAACTTGGGATTTGCTCCCTTCTTGGTGAGTGCTACCAAGGGAGCTACCAAAGTCGAGAAATGGGGAATGAACTGGCGATAATAATTAATGAACCCCATAAAGCGCTCCACCGCTTTAAGAGAATGGGGTTCTTGCCAGTCCATTACAGCCTGTAGTTTGGCAGGATCCATAGCCAATCCCTGGGCGGAGATAATATAGCCCAGGAAAGGTAAAGACTCCTGCTCAAACACGCATTTCTCCAGCTTGGCATAGAGGGAGTTTGCCGTAAGAAGTCGAAGACTCTGTTGACATCCCTCCGGTGAGAGTCTATATCTGGTGAAAAGATGAGAATATCATCCAGATAGACTACTAGAGAGGTGGAGAGCATATCCCGGAACATGTCATTGACAAAGTCTTGGAAAACAGCGGGAGCATTACAGAGCCCAAAGGGCATCACCAGGTATTCGTAATGCCCATCCCTGGTATTAAAAGCTGTCTTCCACTCGTCCCCTTCACGGATGTGAATCAGGTTATAGGCACCACGTATATCTAGCTTAGTAAATACCTTTGCTCCCCGAAGACTATCAAACAGCTCAGAGATTTGGTGCAACGGGTACTTATTCTTAACGGTGATGTCGTTAAGACCTCTGTAGTCAATACACGGACGTAATTCTCCGTTCTTCTTCTGCACGAAGAAGAACCCCGCCCCTGCTGGTGACACCGACTTCCCAATGGACCCTCTTGCCAGATTCTCCTGAATATACTGGGACATGGCCTCCGTCTCAGGAAGAGAGAGGGGATAGACTCTTCCCCGAGAAGGTTCTGCTCCAGGCAAGAGATCAATAGGACAGTCGTAGGGGCGATAAGTCTCCACAGCCTTCTTGGAGAAAACGTCTGCGTATGACCAATAACACTGGGGAAGAGGAGTAAGGTCTACGGGTATCTCTGTGGTGGTGAACTGAACGCACTCCCTGACACACCTGCCTCTACATGAATCACCCCAACCCAGTATCCTCCCAGAGGACCACTCAATATGAGGAGAGTGGTGACGGAGCCAAGGTATTCCCAGCAAAGCCTCGTCTATTCCCTCGGGAAGGACAAGAAAGGAAATTACTGATGGGAAGGGGACATAGATAAAGTGAGAGGGATTGTCTGGTGGGTGATTTGTGAGGGCAGAGTCGATCCATTCACAACTCATACAGTCACCGATTTGGCGAGCATCACCTGAGGTATAGCGTGGCGGAGAGCAAAGGCAGAGGACATGAAATTCCCTCGGCTCCAGAATCCACACAAGGCTCGACGGTGAGAGTGGATGGACCTAAAGTAATTGTCCCTTTGAAGGACAACTTGGTGAAAAATGCCGCTGTGTCTAGTGAACTTCCTCTCCCAGGGTTACTAGACGCGACCATTTTCCCGACCGCTGTGGACATTTGTTGGCATAATATCCTAACTGCTAGCAGATGTAACAAACCATGGGTACTCGAGCGGCCCGGGACTTAGGTCCCGCTCGAGAAACCTCCATGGCCTCATGGGAGACAGACGCCTGACTGAAAGATTCTAGAGGTCTGGCGAAGGTGGGGGCCAGCCGGAACCTCTGCCTACACTGGGACTGCTCCAACGTCTGCTCGTGAAAACGGAGGTCGATGCGGGTAGATATGGTGATAAGCTTCTCCAGTGTGGCGGGAATCTCCCTGGTAGCCATGGTGTCTTTCACATTGCCCGCCAGTCCTTTCCAAAACACGGGATTGAGGACTTTATCTGGCCAGTCTAACTCCGAGGCCAGAGTCCGAAATTGGACAGCAAAATAGCTGGCCAAGGACGAACCCTGTGAACTTTCCAGCAGTTGGAGCGCCGTATCGTGGGTGACCTGAGGTCCTAAAAAGACCTTTTTTAGAGCCTCCAGCAAACGTGGAGCACTCCGCACCACACAGTCGTCACGCTCCCACAGCGGCGTGGCCCACTCCAACGCTCTGCCCGATAGGAGAGATATTACAAAACCCACTTGTGTCCGATCAGTGGGGAAACGTGCAGCCAGAAGCTCGAGCTGTATAGAGCACTGACTCACGAATCCCCGACATTGCTTGCTGTCACCAGCAAACTTGTCTGGAAGTGGGATAGTGTAGGGGCAGAGGTGGCAGTGGACAAACTGGCTGCAGTCCCGCTAGCAGCCTGAACAGCGACTGCGGTAACATCCACAGCTGAAGTTGTGCACTCAAGGGCCGCCAACCTACCATCCAGCTGCTGGATGTTCCACTGTAGACGCTGGTCGTCCGCCATTTTACTAGCCATACCCTGGCGCTAGTATTATGTTAGGACTGGTGGAACGCACCAAATAATTATAAATAATAGGTGCGTTCGCAGCCCGGGGTCCACCGTGCAGGCAGAGCCTGCTGCTAGTAAGATGGCACAACATGGCAGTATAAGAGAGCTCTGTTACACCACAGAGTCGCAGATATAGAAGCTGTGGTACTATATGGCGGTAAGAGCGAACTCTGTTACTCCACAGAGTCGCTGTGGTAGAGACTGTGTCCTGTTAACCTCACAGGAACACACAGATCACTGCAGAGCAGATAGCAGTCCGTGGTCATGCAAGCAATAACGCAAACAACCAACTCCTCACTGGAGTAACTTGTATTCTAGAGGCTATTTCAGCCAAGCCCTGAACACATGTGTTAGAGGTCGAGTTCCCGATTCTGCACAAGGGGAATCTCGAGACATCCCTGCTGCGGTCTCCCATCCGTCTCCGGCCGCAGTGGACTCTGCTCAGCTTAGACGTCGCTCCCATCGTCTCGCTTAGTCTAACAGTGTGCAGAGGGTTACTGCTGCCTTTCCAGGCTCTGCTATTGTGGCCAGTACTGGTTAGTGGCGAGCAGACGTCTTTAGGACAAAGTCCTTGTTTTCCCCTTCTGAGCATGCCCAGGGTGAGATCCCTCATTGGAGATCAGGGGTCACATGCTCAGGTACTGCAGCAACTCCTATTGGTCCACCAGGAAGTTCCTGTGACTACTGGTGTTCTGGAACAGTTTCATTGGTCCTTGTTTCTGGCAGGTCCAGTAGCTGTTACTATAAAAGGGTAGCATGGCTGCGCCTCCATGCGCTAATATCAATTGGTATATGCTTTGCACCAGTGTGGTCATGCATGTGTGTGGTTAGGGCCCGGCTGAAATAAGCCCCTAGAATACCGACTTAATCTGTGAGGCGTTTGGTATGCTAGCTGGTCAGGGTCGGTGTCCTAGATGCCGTAGATTACCGGCATAGCCAGTGAGGAGTTTGATTGCCATATTCAGGGCCTGGCGTTCAGACGCCATAGATTGCAGGTGACTCCCGCGAGGACATTAGCACATGATCATGTTCTATGTTCGCTTAGCAGTTAACTGTGTACCTGGGTGCCTGACAGGACACAGAAGTTTGTCTTAGCGGCTCTGTGACGTAACAGGGTTCGCTTTCAACGCTAGACAGCGCCCTAGCGTGTTTATTTTGCGACTCAGTGATGTTAAGTGAGTTCGCACACATCGCCATATAGCGCTGCGGAACTCCTTCTAGCTGCTCTGTGAAATAACAGAGTTTGCACATATTGCCACAGCGCGTTACGGCGTTTATTTTGGCGACTCTGCGGGATAACAGAGTTCGCTTCTTGCGCCATTTGGTGGACCCCGGGCTGCGAACGCACCTCTCTACATCATATATTTGGTGCGTTCCGCAGACCCTAACAATGTGCATACAATAACTCCTCACCAGAGGTGCCGGTATTCTAAGGGGCTTATTTCAGCCAAGCCCTAACCGCATGCGTACATGACCACACTGGCGCAAAGCACAAAACAGAATTGATGCTAGCGCATGGCCATGCGGCCATGCAACCCTTTTATAGCAGCAACTACAAGACCTTCCAGAAATGGACCAATGAGAAACTGTTTCAGAACACAAGCAGTTTCAGGACCTTCCTGGTGGACCAATAGGCGTTGCTGCAGTACCTGAGCATGTGAACCCTGATCTCCAATGGGAGATCTTACCCTGGGCATACTCAGAAGGGGAAAGGCAGGACTTAGTCCCAAAGATTTCTGCTCGCCGCTGACCAGTACTGGCTGCAATAGCAGAACTGGAAAGGCAGCAGTAATCCTCTGCACAGTATTAGACTGGGCGAGACGCTGGGACCGACATCTCTGCTGAGCAGAGTACACTGCGGCTGGAGACGGATGGGAGACCGCAGCGGGGATGGTTCGAGATTCCCCTTGTGCAGAAGCGGGAACTCGACCCCTAACACAGGGCATCTTTTGCATGAATTACTGCATTAATGCAGCATGGCATGGAGGCGATTAGCCTGTGGCACTGCTGAGGTGTAATGGAAGCCCTGGTTACATTGATAGCAGCCTTCAGCTTGTCTTCATTGTGGGGTCTGGTGTCTCTCATCTTCCTCTTGACAATACTCCATACTTTCTCTATGGAGTTAAGGTCAGGTGAGTGTGCTGGCCAATCAAGCACAGTGATACTGTTGTTTTTAAACCAAGGTATTGGTACTTTTGGCAGTGTGGACAGGTGCCAAGTCCTGCTGGAGAATGAAATTTCCATCTCCAAAAAGCTTGTCAGCAGAGGGAAGCATGAAGTGCTCTAAAATATCCTGGTAGACTGCTGTGCTGACTTTGGTTTTGATAAAACACAGTGGACCTACACCAGCAGATGACACGGCTGCCCAAACCATCACTGATTGTGGAAACTTCACACTAGACCTCAAGCAGCTTGGATTGTGTGCCCCTCCACTCTTCCTCCAGACTCTGGGACCTTGATTTCCAAATGAAATGCAAAATTTACTTTCATCTGAAAACAACACCTTGAACCACTGAGCAACAGTCCAGTTCTTTTTCTCCTTGACCCAGGTAAGATGCTTATGGCGTTGTGTACCGATCATGAGTGGCTTGACACAAGGAATGCGACACTTGTAGCCCATGTCCCGGATACTTCTGTGTGTGGTGGCTCTTGAAGCAATGACTCCAGCAGCAGTCCACTCCTTGTGAATCTCACCAAAATTTTTCAATGGCCTTTTCTTAACAATCCTTTCAAGGCTGCGCTTATCCTGGTTGCTTGTGCACCTTTTTCTACCGCACTTTTTCCTTCCACTCAACTTTCCATTAATTTGCTTGGATACAGCACTCTGTGAACAGCCAACTTCTTTAGCAATGACCCTTTGTGGCTTACCCTTCTTGTGGAGTGTGTCCATGACTGCCTTCTGGATATCTGTCAAGTCAGCAGTCTTCTCCATGATTGTGGAGCCTACTGAAACAGACTAAGGTACCTTTTTAAATGCTTAGGAACTCTTTGCAGGTGTTTTTTGTTATTTATTCTAATTTACTGAGAAAATGACTTTTGGGTTTTCATTGACTGTAAGTCATAATCATCAACATTAACAGAAATAAACACTTGGAATAGATCACTTTGTTTGTAATGACTCTATATAATATAGGAGTTTCACTTTTTGTATTGAAGAACTGAAATAAATTAACTTTTTGATGATATTCTAATTTTCTGAAAAGCACCTCTATATTGCTGAAGGCAGGGGATTTATGTTAGTGACACCACTGCAGCGCTGAAATTAAAAAAATAATGCTGGAGAGGAGCTTTAATAAAACTTTAAGCATGTGACATAAAATTTTGCATTGGATGCTTTGGATGCATGGTGTGAGACATTATTAACTCAATGCTAAGATATCAATGCTCAATAACTTGTCACGCAAACTGGACATTTTCTTATTCTAATAACATTCATCACTGTTCTGTAAATTAATTATTATAAAATACATTAGCTACATTTTTATTGATTAGTTTCAAGAATTTTTCTCTTAGTTTAATCTGGGAAGGTATTTCTTTCCATTTCATTTTCAGTAGTGCAAGAACTTTATATGCAATAGTGTGTTTAAAGAGTTACATATAGTTGTAGCTTAAGATGTTCTATTTGGCGACATCTAGTGGAGACTATTAATATTTCCTCTTGATTTCACAATGAATTCATGTTGATGACACAGTATTTACTGTACATTTCATAGGAAGATTTATTGTATATTGCATGCAATATTTAACAGTGTTGTCTGAGAATGTTTGTTAAAATACATCCAAAAATGAGGACTAAGGGTATGTGCACACGTTGCGGATTGGGCTGTGGAATTTCCTGAGCTGATTCTGCCTCTATTGGCAGAAAACGCATGTCAAAATCCGCACATTTTTTACGATTACTTTGTGGACTTTATGCAGCTTTTTTGCACATTGGCATGCATTTTTTGCTCTGCGGATTTCATTAATTCAATGGGTGTAGGAACGCAGCGGATCCCCAAAAAGAATTGACATGCTGTGGAAAACAAACCGCTGTGAAATCAGTGCGGAATTTTCTGCAGCATGTGTATAGCAATTTGTTTTTCCCATTGATTAATATTGTTTGATCAAACACTTGCGGATCTGCTACAATGCCGGGCGAAAAATCCGCTGCTGATCGGCAACAAATCCGCAACGTGTGCACATACCCTTAATGTCCTATACCTTAGGTTTCATTGCATGTGATTCACACTTGTGAAACAGACCATGCAATGTAAAACAATAAGTAAATCCATTTCTCCTTTGCATATTTCTCCTTTTGGTGAAGTACATGCACACTATAAGGTGCTGTGTATTTTTTATTTGAAAATGTAAACTGTTATTATTATTTATTATTATTATTAGAAAAGTTATTTCTTGACTGAGTACAAAAATATAAAATACACCCTCTTTGAATTCTAAGGTTTTATAGATTGGGAAATAGAAAAGATATTTGGTCCCTGAAACCATAGTCTAGGGACCAGATTTTTAGTATTAAAATTAGGTAAATACAATCTAAGATGACCAACAACACATGACAAATTGTACCATCATTATTTAATAAAACTTTGTCAAAATGCAGAATCAGTGTGTGAAAAATTAAGCACATCCCATGAATCAATAGATTGTAGAACCATGTTTAAAAAATAATTTGAAGTAATTGTCTTCCAAATGACTTTATCAGTCTCTCATATCCTTCTAGAGGAATGTTGTTGACCAACTCTTCTTCAAAACATTGCTGAAAATTCATTAAGATTTGCAAGAAATTGTTTATGCACATCTTTCTTAAAGTGGCACAACTGCATTTTAATTGGGTTGACGTTTGGAGTTTGACTGTAATACCTTCATAACTCTCATTTTCAGTCATTCTGATGTGTTACACTAGCGCCCGGACGGGTTAGCACGAGCTTGGATCATGGACCCACTGTGCCACGGACCAGACTTACCCCAGAGGAGTGTGACTAAGCCGCTATCTTGGTTTTCGCTGGAGCCTCTAGTGGTAAAGTCAGGCTTGTGCGGCAGGTAGCTGCCAGGTACCATTCTAGGGCGGCATACGGTAGTAGCAGCTGACCCTCAAGGGGACAGGACACTGTAACGACAGGTGCAGGCAAGCACTGTAAACTGTCTGGCTCAGCTGATACATAGACAGGCAAGTACTGGCAGCCATGGCTGGAATGCAGGCAAGAGCTGGCAGATACGGGTGATGCACAGGCAGGTGGGTACAGTCAGACACGGCTGGTATACAGGCTGGTTGGTGAAAGATAGCATGGCTGATACATTGGCAGAGTTAGGAGCAAGTACAAACTGAAGGACCATGAACAGTTTCAGGAAGGACTGGCTCACAGACATGTACGACTGGAATACAGTGATGGGTAGGACCCACTTCAGACTGGATGGACAGTAAAAGTTTCAGGAAGAACTGGGTCACTGGCAGATATAATTGGAATACAGGAACAGACAAGGCCCAGTTTAGACTGGACAGACAAGGAACCGCGGGTGCTGCAGATGCAGAGCCGCACACGTGGTCAAGCAGGAAGCCAAAGGCATTGTCACATAGGAAGCCGCAGACGCGGTCAGGCAGGAAACCAACAGGTGAGGAAAGCATAAGATAATTACAAGGACAAGTTCACACAAGAACAATACAAGGACTAGTACGGACAAGAAAGACAGGAACAGTTCACACCGGGGATTTACAAAGAAGTAGCAAGTGTACTCACTAAACACTAATGTTGCACAGAGACAACAGAATAAAGATAGGCACTTGTTCAGATACTGAATGTTAAGGACATAGGAACAGGTTGAGACACTGCAGGTTTTAGGTATAGGAACAGATCAAGACACTGCAGCTTGTAGGGATAGGAAAAAGTCAAGACACTTCAGGTTTTAGGGATAGGAGAGGGTAAAGACACTGCATGTTATCGGGATCGAAACAAGGACAGACACAGCAGGTTTAGGGACAAACCAAAATTTGGATACAAACATGTTCAGGAATAGGTCCTCATTCAAACAAGGACAGACATAGGTACAGGTTCAGGGTTCAGGCCTGAGTACTCAACCACAGGGTAGTGACAAAGAAAAGATCGGATGCACATACGGGATAAAGGCCCGGATATTCAGCCCCCAGGGAGGCAGTAGCAGGAAAGAATCTGGAAACTCAGAAGTTGCGCACACACTGAAAGAGGATGTTGCTCAGGCACTTTAAAAACAGATGGAGGTGCCTTAAGTACCAAGTGCCTCTTAGCAATAAGCTGAGGTACATTAGCAGTGCACGCACTATCTTGTCAAAAATCAGAAAGTGCAGGCGCCGCTGCCTTGCTGCTAGGAAGTATGCACAGCAAGCAGAGTGTGATGTGAGTCACTGTAAAAAAATAGTCGCAGAACTGAAGAGAAAAACTAGAATTATAGATAGAAATATAATTTTATACTCACCGAATAAGTAAAGGGAAGTAAAAAACAATCCGATGTCAGGTCCAGGATATGGCATGGTACAACAAGGGGTAGTCAGAGACGTAATCCAATACACAAGCTGGGGTCAGAAAAAACAGAAATACAAAGCATTTTACAGGGAGTAGGCACAAGAGAAGTCAGGGCACAAGCAAAGGGTCTAAGTCCACAGAGAGAATCAAGTCAGGCTGGGTCAGGCACAGAGCACAGAGCGATCAGTCTTACACAGGCAGCAGCAAGTGTACGATTGACACTGGATAGAGAAGCTAGCATGCTTAAGTAGACTAATTAAGGGAAGTGAACACAGCTGATTGCATTACAGACCCAGCATCACCAAAATAGACTGACTTACTAATAATGACTTAGTGACTGAGCTAATTTGCTACTTAATGACCAGGCCAGTTTTTACAATTCTGACTACTGTCAATTTATGAGGTTATAACTCTGGAACGCTTTAATAGAGTTCGCTGATTCTGAGATTTTTTTTGTGATGTATTGTACTTCATGACAGTGGTAAAAATTTTTGATATGACTTGCGTTTATTTATGAAAACAATGGAAATATGGCAAAAAATGTTAAAATTTTGCAATTTTCAATTTTTAATTTGTATAACCTTAAATCAGAGAGCTATATACACAAAATACTTCATAAATAACATTTCCCACATGTCTACCTTACATCAGCACAATTTTGGAAAAAAAATATTTTTTTTTTAGGAAGTTATAAGGGTTAAAGTTGATCAACGATTTCTAATTTTTACAACAAAATTTACAAAACCATTTTTTAGGTACCACCTCACGATTGAAGTCACTTTGAGTGGTGTACATGACAGAAAATACCCAAAAGTTACACCATTCTAAAAACAGCACCCCTTAAGGTGCTCAAAACCACATTCAAAAGTTAATTAACACTTTACTTGCTTCAAATGAACTGAAGCAATGTGGAATGAAAAAATGAACATTTAACTTTTTTCACAAACATTTTATTTCAGAACCAATTTTATTTATTTTCACAAGTGTAAAAAGAGAAACTAAACTATAAATTTTTTTGCGCAATTTCTCCTGAATACGTCAATACCCCATATGTGGGGGTAAACAACTATTTGGGCGCTCGGCAGATCTCGGAAGGGAAGGCGCTCCGTTTGACTTTTTCAATGCATAACTGGTTGGAAATGAGATCGCCATGTCACGTTTGAAGGGCCCCTGATGTAACTAAAGAGTGGAAATCCCAACAAGTGACCCCATTTTAGAAACTAGACCCCCCAAGAAATGTATCTAGATGTGTGGTAAGCACTTTGAACCCCCAAGTGCTTCACAGAAGTGTATAAATTAGAGCCGTGAAAATAAAATATATTTTTTCCACAAAAATGATCTTTTCGCCCCCAAATTTTTATTTTCTCAGGAGTAACAGGAGAAATAAGACTATAAATGTTGTTGTGAAATTTGTCCTGAATACGCTGATACCCCATATGTGGGGGTAAACCACTGTTTGGGCACACGGTAGAGCTTGGAAGGGCAGAAGTGCTGGTTAACTTTTCAATACAGAATTGGCTGGATTTGAGATCGGACATCATGTTGAGTTTGCAGAGTCCCTGATGTGCATAAACAGGGGAATCCCTCCACAAGTGACCCCATTTTGGAAACAAGGAACTAATCTAGATGTATGGTGAGCACTTTGAACCCCCAAGTGTTTCACTAAAGTTTATGATGCAGAGCTGTGAAAATAAAAAATCTTTTTTTTCCACAAAAATGATTTTTTATCCTCCAAATTTTTATTTTCACAAGGGTAACAGGAGAATTGGACTTCAAAAGTTGTTTTGCAATTTGTCCTGAGTACGCTGACACCCCATATGTGGGGTGAACTACTGTTTGGGCAAATGGCAGAGCTCGGAAGAGAAGGAGAGCCATTTTGGAATGCAGAATTTAATTGAATGGTCTGCGTTCTTTATGTTGTGTTTGCAGCGTCTCTGATGTGCCTAAACAGTAGAAATCGCCCACAAGTGACCCCATTTTGGAAACTAGACCACCAAAGGAACTTATCTAGATGTGTGGTGAGAACTTTTAACCCCCAAGTGTTTCACTAAAGTTTATAACACAGAGCCTTGAAAATAAAAATCATATTTTTTTCCACAAAAATTATTTTTTAGCCTTCAATTTTTCATTTGCACAGGGGTAACAGGAGAAATTGGACCCAAAAGTTGTCTAATTTGTCCTGGCTACACTGTTACCCCATATGTGGGAGAAAACTACTGTTTGGGCACATGTTGGGGATCGGAAGGGAAGTAGTGATGTTTTGGAATGCAGACTTGGATGGAATGGTCTGCGGGCGTCATGTTGCATTTGGAGAGCCCCTGATGTGCCTAAACAGTGGAAACCCCAATTCTAACTCCAACCATAACCACAACACACCCCTAACCCTAATCTCAACCCTAACCACAAATCTACCCCCACCTCAACCCGTATCCCTAATCCCAACCCTAAACATAACTCTAACCACAACCCTAACCCCAACAAACCTCTAACCCTAATCCCAACTCTAACTATAACCCTAACCACAAGCCTAACCCCAACACACCCCTAACCCTAATCCTAACCCTATCCCTAATCCCAACCCTAATCTCAACCCTAACCCTAACTTTAGCCCCAACCCTAATCATAACTTTAGCTCAACTCTAACCCTAGTGGGAAAATGGAAATAAATACTTTTTTATTTTCTTTTTTTTCCATAACTAAGGAAGTGATAAAGGGTGGTTATATTTACTATTTTTTTTTATTTTGGTCACTGTGATAAGGTTTATAACACTGACAAAAATGAACCAATAGGAAAAATCTCGTATTTGTTGCCGGGTGCCGGCTGGCAGATCTTGGCAGTAGCCGTGGGTGGAAGCAGGAGGACCCAGGGAGGTTCCGAGGGGGATCAGGGACCCTATTTCTCTCTCCTCTGATGTGCGATCACATCAGAGGAGAGAGAATTAAATGGCAAATCGGACTTTTTTTTGGCGGTCACAGTTATAACCATTCATAATGGTGATCGCAACACGGGGGTAGGTAAAAACCGACCCGAATCATGTTTTCTGGGGTCTCGGCTACCCACGGCACCTGAGACCCTGAGAAATTATGACTCTGGGGGGCTCTATACACTTTTTCCTCAGCTCCGTTAACGGTGCTGTGGTTTAAGTACCCTTAACTGCCACCGTTAAAAAGCGTATCGCAGGTCGTTAAGGGGTTAAATAATTTAACTGTTCATTCCAATTAAAGAGCCTCTGAATTGTCACGGATAACTTTTCTGTACCACAATATCAGCTGCTGACTCAGTTGAGAATTGGTTAATTTGCTTGACTGCTGCGTTCCTTGGATGTGGTACACGTTTATCAGGCTGCTTCTACGAAATAGAAACCTGATTCTTCCTTGCATATGTGTACTTTGGAAGCCTGCCTTTGGGTGGTTTGAGATTGGATGGCTGAGTGTGCATCCAGTTCCTTCACTTTGTAATCTACCAGATCCCCTCTTAATGGCCCCAGTTCGAACAAACCAAAAAATAGAAATGGAGAACAATTCCATTATCCCTTGCTGAAGTATTCATGCATGGTTGCCTGCGTTAAACAATAATTTTTTTCAAAGAAAGCACGTTGAGCCCTCAGGACACAAGGGCAACAGCATTGGAGAGGCATCACAAGGCAAAGTGGCTGGGACTGGCGGTAGCAAGCCTCGCAGTGTACCCGCTATCTGTATGCAGAATCAAGCTACAAGCTTTTTATCTGTCTGCTCCACTGTATGCTACTGAAGATGAAAGTTTGGCTTTGTGGGTAAAATTTGTAAGCTGGGGTATTGTGCCCATGTTCTGTTTGTAACGTTTTTAACTGGACTTGAAGTAGCAAGCCTCAGTCTTTGTGAGGGTACAGTTATCATTTTTATGTTCATTTACTTACTATTTTACCTTGATTGCTATGGTGACAGAACCTCTTAAAGTCATTTTCATATCCAGATATGTTTGCAGGGCAAACAAGGAACTTCTTACCCCATTTTAGCTTTCTTTTTATGCCCTGTAGCCTTGACTATGAAAATTTAACAGCCATTCTAAAGCACTGAAGTTTGGGTCTCCATTGACTTCTATTGGGTTTGGCTCTGGGGTCAAGTCTGAGGTTAATTTCCGACTGAACTAAATTTTTCAATGTATGTTCGTTGATCCCGATGAACCCGAATATCCACAAGTTCAACTGCTTAGCTCTAGTTTGAGCGATACTGCTCGATATCTAAAAATATCGGATCGGAATGGTATCGCCGATATCACTAAATATCGGCGATATCCGATTCCGATATCGGAAGTCCCATGTAAGTCTATGGGAACAAAATATCGCAACTAAAAAAAACCTTTATTTCCTTGTAAACACTAAATATACACACATAGAATACATATACATATATATAACATGTCATTGTGACATATATATATATACATATATGTATAGTTTATACACTTCTACATAGTAAAATATCCTGTGATTCAATTGCCGGGTAAAGCCGGCTTCTGTGAAAAGACAGAAGCACCCTACATGAAATGACACTTGGTATACATAGGGTTAACCATGTTTTTCATGTCGTTTGCAATCTGATTTGCACAAACAATTACATCAGTCTATGTGTGCAAAATTTCACACCTGCAGGGGTTAATTAAAGGTGTAAATTCGTTGTAAAAAAAACCGGACTTTTTTGCTACGAATTTACACCTTTAATTAACCCCTACAGGTGTGAAATTTTGCACACATAGACTGATGTAATTGTTTGTGCAAATCAGATAGCAAAGGACATGAAAAGACATGGTTAACCCTATGTACACCAAGTGTCATTTCATGTCGGGTTCTGCATTTTCACAAAAGCCGTCAATTGAATTAGCGGCTATTATACTATGTAGAAGTGTATGAACTATAAATATAAATAATATATATGTATGTGTCACAAATTCAATGACATGTATATATATATATATATATGAGGTGTAAAATTGTTTAAAAAAAATGCGTGGGCTCCCGCCCTATTTTCGCAACCAGACAGACAAAGCCAGCGAATGGGGGCAGATAATAATAGCCCAGAGAGGGACCATTATTTTTGGCCCCCCCTGGCTACTAACATCTGCCCCCAGACACCCCAGAAAAGACAAATCTATAATTAGATTCGCCCTTTATGGCACTTTGCCCGTCTATTCCCATTGCCCTGTAGCGGAGGCGAATGGGTTAATATGGGGTTAAAGCCACATTGCAATTGAAAGGTGACCTTAAGCCAGGTTAATAATTGAGAGCTGTCAATTAGACAACTATCAATTATTAATCCTATTGCATGAAATAAAAATAAAACACCACACTTTAATTAAAAATCATTTTAATGAAATAAAGACACATGTTTTTGACCATCTTTTATTTGACTGCAAAAACCATTTCCTGTAATAAAAATAAAATAAAAAAGCAAAATTATTCTTACCTATCCCATGCACAGTCAGGTCCCACGGTGTAATCCTTCAGAAAGGGTTAATGTTTACTGCAGGGACCGCAGCTAATGCTGCAGCCTCACAGTAAACCCCCAAATGAATGAGTTCCTCTCCTGGCTGACAGGAGAGGAAGTGGAAAGCTTAATTGATTGCTTTCCACTTTCACTTCAGGTCAGCCAGGGACACAATCAGTGACGTCAGAGGGAACTGATTAACAAAAATAGGGGTTCCCTTCGAATAAAAAATGGCGTCGGGTCCCCCCTATTTTTGTTAACCAGCCAGATGAAGCAGACCGCTGAGGCCTGGATTTTCAGGCTGTTAAGGAGCCAAGATCCATGGACCTTGCCAGCCTGATAATACCAGGCCACAGCAGTCTGCATATCTTGGCTGAGTAACAAAAATAGGGGATCCCCTCGAAAAAAATTGGCGTGGGGTCCCCCCTATTTTTGTTAACCAGCCAGATGAAGCAGACCGCTGAGGCCTGGATTTTCAGACTGTTAAGGAGCCAAGATCCATGGACCTTGCCAGCCTGATAATACCAGGCCACAGCAGTCTGCATATCTTGGCTGATTAACAAAAATAGGGGATCCCCTTGAAAAAAATTGGCGTGGGGTCCCCCCTATTTTTGTTAACCAGCCAGATGAAGCTAGACCGCTGAGGCCTGGTTTTTCAGGCTGGTAAGGATCCAATATCCATGGACCTTGCAAGCCTGATAATACCAGGCCACAGCAGTCTGCTTAGCTTGGCTGGTTAACAAAAATAGGGGATCCCTAGAAAAAAAAAACGGCGTAGGGGTCCCCCTATTTTTGTTAACCAGCCAAGTAAAATGCAGACTGCTGCGGCCTGGTATTAAAAGACTGTCAAGGCCCATGGATTTTGGCCCTCAACAGCCTGATAATACCAGGCTACAGCAGCCCCACATTTGGCGCATCAAAAGATGTGCCAATTGTGGCACTTTACCCGGCTCTTCCCACTGCCCTGTAGCGGTGGCAAGTGGGGTAATAAGGGGTTAATGTCACGTTGATTGCACGGTGACAATAAGCCCGGTTAATAATGGAGAGGTGTCAATAAGACACCGATCCATTATTAATCCCAAAGTTATTAAATGTATAAAAAAAAGACAAAGCAAGAAAAAAGTATTTTAATGAAATAAAAGAGACAACACAGTTTTCATTAATTTTATTATACTCTCATTCCTGCGACGCCATTGATCTCCTGTAAAAAAAAGAAAAAAAAACAAACCAACAGTATACCACCTGTCCGACGCAGTCCATAGTAACGACAGTCCCACGACGATCCAGCTCTGCTACATCGCAATGACAGGCAGAGCCTGTCATCGCGACGCAGCACAGCTGATTACCTGCTTCCCCGGCGGTGACGTCATCGGACTGACTGCTTTACGGCCGGGATTACCCAGCAGTCACTGCAGTTATCGCGAGAAACTGCATGTGACCGCCGGGGAAAGATGATGACGGCCATGAAGCAGTCCAGTCCGTGACCGCCGGAGATCTTCTGCCAGGTAAGTGCCGCTGACTCCTGACAGACCCGACCGACGGACACTGACAGTGACAGTGACAATCCCGATTCCGGTATCCGATAAGACGAAAATATCGGAACTAAGTATCGAAAGGCCGATAGAGCTAATATCGGCCGATACCCGATACTTGCGGTATCGTATCGCTCAACACTACTTAGCTCTATTTCTGAGGATTATATATTTTTTGCTTAATACAGTAGTAAAAAACATAGAATTCATTGGACGCCATTTCAAATGTGCATGCTATTTGAACAATGAATTCAGCACATCCAGGCTGCGTGGCATGCGTCTACATCAGTCAGGGAGAAAAAAAACACACCCTGTCCTACCCCGACTCCTCCGGAGCTACACCTAGTTTGGCGGAGCTGGCCAAATCTGGAGTGAAAACGCCAAAAGTAGCAACATTTTTGCACTATTCCATATCTATCTAAAAATGTTGTAATTTTTCAAAATTTTTCACATATAAACATTTTGAATCATCCTCAAAGTTTTATTACGACTGTAAGCCTTGTCAGTAACTTGTATAAATCAATTGAATTTATGAAAGAACATGAGGCAAAATGGACAATGAAAATAATCAGTTAATGCTTGCTTACATTATTTATCAATCTGTGGGTTTTTTTTTTGTCCCAAAATCACTTCATAAAAATATTGTTGAAAGAATAAGTATTGTGTAGCTCAGTATAGGGGATAAGACATCATGTTATGCATTACTAATTGCATAACATGAGCAAGCATTTAGAGCAAATGAAGAGAATCAAGAATAAACCTCTATAGGTAAGCTTTTATTTATTATTTGCATTCTATTTTGCTCAAGTTATCCATTATATTGATGAAACCATATAAAATAAAAGGCATATAGTATTGCACATCCTAAAGTTTATATAGAGTTATCAGCATCATTAATTAAAAACATATTTTTAGCAAATTTGAACACAAATACAGTTCATGTAATTGTTAATGCATAATAACAATAGAAAAAAAAAGTTTTTTTAATAATGATTAGAGTTGAGCGAAACAGGTCGGTCAGATTCAAAAGTCGCCGACTTTCGCCAAAGTCGGGTTTCATTGACCGAAACACGACCATAGCGTGCAGTCGGCCATGCGTTCGGCAAAACGAGCGCCAAAGTCGGTTTTCCTAGAATGCTTTCAGGCGCCTTATTTCAGCCAATGAACAAGGACGTACACTGTGGCAAACGAGATGACATGTGCAGCGTCCACCACCATCTTAGAGAAGGGCATTGCAGTGATTGGCTTGCTTTGGGGGGCGTCATAGTGTCTATAAAAGCCCTGAGCGTCCACCTCCATTTTACTTCTGCCGATCTTAACAGTAGGGAGAGGTTGCTGACGCTGTTTATCAGTAGGGAGAGAGTTAGGGCTGGAAAGAGAAGTTCTGTGCTTGTGCTGATAGCAATTATGCTGTACAGTTAGTGTGCAGTGACAGGGGAGGATTTTCTTGTGTGCAGCAGCGCTGGTTATTAGGCTGCCTGATAGCTGTATTGCTGTGTGTACACTGCTGTGCAGACTGCCTTTAACACAGCACTAATACTTTTATTTTTTTTTTCAGCACACTTACGACTGTTCATTTTTTCCCACAACGTATAGAGCTGTACGCTCCTCACACATACCGTGTAACCGGCTGGTATCACAGACAAATTATTATTATTATTATTATTATTATTATTATTATTATTATTATTTATTTCTATAGCACCATTGATTCCATGGTGCTGTACATGAGAAGGGGTTACATACAAATTACAGATATCACTTACAGTAAACTAACAATGACAGACTGATACAGAGGGGAGAGGACCCTGCCCTTTCGGGATTACATTCTACAGGATTGTGAGGCAGGAGACAGTAGGTTGGGGGGTTGCAGCAGTTCCGGTATTGGTTGAGGCGATATCTCCGGTAGTGGTGAGGAGGTAGCAGGGTCATTGCAGGCTGTAGGCTTTCCTGAAGAGATGGGTTTTCAGGTTCCGTCTGAAGGATCCGAATGTGTTTGATAGTCGGACGTGTTGGGGCAAAGAATTCCAGAGGATGGGGGATATTCGGGAGAAGTCTTGGAGGCGGTTGGGTGAGGAGCGAATAAGTGTGGAGGAGAGAAGGATGTCTTGGGAGGATCGGAGATTACGTGAGGGAAGTATCGGGAGATTAGTTCAGAGATATAAGGAGGAGACAGATTATAGATGGCCTTGTAGGTCAGTATTAGTAATTTGAACTGGATACGCTGAGGGAATGGGAGCCAGTGAAGAGATTTGCAGAGGGGAAAGCGGAGGAGTAGCGAGGAGAGAGGTGAATTAGTCGTGCAGCAGAGTTAAGGATGGACTGGAGAGGTGCGAGGGTGTTAGCAGGGAGGCCAGAGAAAAGGGTGTTGCAGTAGTCGAGGCGGGAGATGATGAGGGCGTGCACAATCATTTTAGTAGATTGAGGGTTGAGGAAAGGACGGATTCTTGAAATATTTTTGAGCTGAAGGCGACAGGAGGTAGAAAGAGCTTGGATGTGCAGTTTGAAGGACAGGGCAGAGTCAAGGGTTACTCCGAGGCAGGGAACTTCTGGTACGGGGTAAAGCGTGATGTCGTTAATTGTGATAGATAGATCAGGTAAGGAAGATCTGTGGGATGGGGGAAAGATTATGAGTTCAGATTTGTCCACATTGAGTTTGAGGAAGCGGGAGGAGAAGAACATCCTGACTATCTGTATGTGACTCCGGAGATATATTCGGAGATAGCAATTTTACCCTACACCGTATACAGCTGTACACTTCTGAGACAGTACCGTATATCTGCTCTTTGTATTACGGTCAAATCCATACTCAGTGAGCGTATGTGTGTGACTCCGGAAATATATATGGAGATTGCAATTTTCCCCTACACCGTGTACAGCTGTACACTCCTCATACAGTACCATATATCTTCTGGTATTTTTGGTACATTTTCCAAAATATGAGGAAGGATGGTGGAAGAGGCCGCGGACGTGGGCGGGGGGGCCAGCTGGTACTGATGGTGATGGTGGCGCATCTGCTGGTAGTGCCAAAAGCACAATATCACCTAAGGCAGGAGGTGTTGAGCCTGCGTCATTGTTTGGCTCCAGAAGGCCTAGAAGGCTCCCTTTTCTGGGAGTTGGTAAACCGCTTTTAAAGCCGGAGCATCACGAACAGGTTTTGGCTTACATTGCCGAAACAGCCTCCAGCTCTATCGCCTCCTCTTCTGAAGTTTCAAAAATGCAAGCACTAAGTCGTCAGGGCAGGCTCCTGGTCAGGAACAGCACCTTTCCTTGTGTCCTTCACCCCCACCAAAAGTGAAGGATGCGGCAGACCACACTTCAGATTACTCCCTGGAGCTCTTTTCACATTCCATGCCTGGGTTATCAAGTCAAATCCTGAATTCCCCAGTCAAAGATGAATATGACATGGAGTGCACTGATGCACAGCCACTGCTATATGATTCTGCTGGTACATTCACCCAGAGCACTGCATTGCCCTCGCAGTCTACTGAGCCAGATTCTGACCCTGATGGTGCCTCTTCCAGCATACTATACCACCTTACATGGTGACACAGAGG
>JARQOD010000001.1:639151588-639177921 GCA_033576555.1 Oophaga sylvatica
ATCACTGGTTGTACACCTTGGGGTGCCTGACAGGACACGAATTTGTCTCTGAGCTCTGTGAGTCGGGGTTCGCTTTAAACGCTAACGAGCCCTAGCGTTTTTATTTTGCGACTCAGGGGGTGTTAAGTGATTTCCACCATCGCCATAAGCACTGGGCTTTCCCTTCAGGGGCTCTGTGAATAAAAGGGTTTTCACAATTGCCCAGCGCTTCGGCTTTTTTTTGGCGACTCGGGGGATAACGGGTTTTTGCTTCTTGCCCTTTTTCTACACAGTCTCCCTGCACGGTAAACCCCGGCTGTGAACGCCCTCTCTCATAATAATTTGGGCTTTCCGCCACCCTAACACCATGTGGCCATACAAAAAAAATGAGCCCCATATATTGTCCAACAAATTTTTTCCCATATAATTTTTCCAAAACGTATATGTGTGCTCCACATTAGCCAGTATATGGGCCCCCAATAAATGCCATACAGTAAGGACCCCCCCAAAAGATAATGGTAAATTTTTGCCCCATAAGTATAATGAGCAATTAAAAAGCTCCATACAGTATTGATGGGCCCCCATTTTTTTTCCCCTACAAAGGGGCTCCTATAATGCTTATACAAAAAGGGCCCCCATAGGCCCATATGATGCTCCACCCCCTATATGTTTCCCCTAAATAATGAACCTCTTTGATGCTCCGATTTTGGGCCCAGGGTGATCCCCATGTCTGAGGCCCCAAATAATACCATTTAAGGGCCCCCATTGATGCTGCAGAAATGTCCCCCAGGGATGAGCCCCAGTGTTGAGGGCCTATATAATGCTCCATTAAAATTTGGGCCCCTTTTAAAATTCTCCATGATAAGGGGCCCCGAATAAGTCCAGTTTTTGATGGAAAATTATAAGCTCCGTGTTGAGGGGCCCCCATGCATGTGCTCCATGTATGAGGGGCCCTATATAATGCCCCAAATTTTAAAATTTGGCCCCCTTTTATAATGTCCATGTAAAAGGCCCCGTATAGATGCTCCTGTATGGGAACTTTTTATAATGCTCCAGTGTAGATGGGCCCAATCTATGTGCTCAAGGGTATCTGGGCCCCATATAAAATTTCTCCAGTGTATAATGCTCCCCTATATAGCTCCAAATATTAAAAAAAATTAAATAACTCTCCTCGTGGGCACTGCTCTACTCTGGACTCCTTAGTGTCGTATCTTCCAGTTCTTGCACTTGGACTGTTCAGGCAGAAAGCGTACTGACAAGACATCATCGCGCTCTGTGACCTGAATGTCACTGTCAGGAAACGCGGAAGACGTCACAGCGGTGGAGCAGGGAGAGGTAAGTATTGCAAGTGCTGGGCCCCTGAGCAAGCAGAGGGGCCCACTCGTGGGAGATGGCACTAGCACAGGGCCCCTCATAGTATGCCGGTGTGTCTGACGGCCCCCCACCGTCAGAGACATCGGCATACTATGAGGGGCCCTGTGCCAGTGCAGTCGCCCACGAGTTTGCCCCCCCACCTGCTCAGGGCACAGGCACTTGCCCTGGTGCGCCAGGTGCTGACCCCGGCCCTGGGGGAGCAGCCCAGTTAGGGAGGTGGAAAAACTGGCATATGAACGTCCAGTTCAGCAGCAGCAAATGGAGGAATTGGAGTAGTTGAAATAAGAGGAGAACAAAGCGAGCCATTTTGCTGGCAACATATGTGTCATTTGGGGAAGTTGGTACAAAATCCTTTGAAACCCAGGCATGGTTCATTTTAATGAAGGTGAGATCACCAACATTTTGGGTCGACAGCCGGGTCCTTCTTTCTGTCAGGATTGATCCAGCGGCACTGAAGATTCTTTCTGATAGCACACTACCAGCAGGGCAAGCGAGCTCCTGTAAGGCATATTGTGACAATTCATGCTAGGTTTCCAGTTTACAGGCCCAGTAGTCAAAGGGGAATGAACTGTGAGGGAGAACATCGATGGGGAGGAGAGGTAATTTTGAACCATAGTTGACAACTGTTGTCTCCTGTCTGTTGCAATCTATTCAGTATTAACAGTCGTGTGAACGTTATTCGAGAAATCAGTCCACAACATGGTCATGAAACCCCTGTCTCCAGCACTACTTCGGCTGTGTGCACCACGAACACCTCTTCCATTTGGGCCCAGTACGGCTCGTGGTAGAACCTGCACCGCTGCTGTGTGTTGGGAATGCCTCTAACAAACGGTTTACCAGAGTTGCTGGTTTGTTAGCCAATATTAGCTCTAGGTTCTCTTGTGGCATGATGTTCTATAATTTCCTGTGGGCCAATGTTCCAGGTGTCAATGATGCACTGACAGTAGTGGGTGGAGGAGCACTTTCTGCCAAATCCACATCATTCAGTCACGCACAAACCCTGTACCTGACATTTGCAAGCCAATATTTTCTCTTGCCCCCTGGGAAGCATCCTCTTCCCCAAAATAATCATCCCCCTCATCCTCCTCTTCTCTTCTTCCTCCACCTCATCCAGGACAGTTCCCTGAGCAGACAATGCCTGACTGTCATCAAGGCTTCCCTCTTCCTCCTCCTCTTCCTCCTCCACTGCAGACGCCTGATTCTTAATGTGTGTCAAAGTTTGCATGAGCGGACGTCATAAGTGGGATGCTCATGCTTATGATGGCATCGTCTGCGCTTACCAGCCGTGTGTATTCCTCAAACACTGAAGGACTTTACAGAGTCTTTCAGCTTTGACCACAGCACACCTGACAACTCGATGTCTGCCCTCAAACTGCCTGCCTGTGTATCCTCCCACAAATGTATTACAGCCTGCCTCTGTTCGCACAGCCTCTCAACCATGTGCATGGTGGAGTTCCACCTTGTTGCAACGTCTATGATTAGGCGATGCTTGTGTAGGTGGAGCGATCACTGCAGCCTCCGCATACGACTGGAGTCTACGGGCGAGTGACGGATGTGGGAGCACAGTCTTCGCACCTTATGGAGCAGGGCTGTTAACTCCGGATAATTATTTAGGAAGCACTGCACCACCAGGTTCAAGGTGTGAGCAAGGCAAGGTATGTGTCTGAGTTTTGCCAGGGTATGGCCACCACAAAATTACGGCCGTTATCACTGACTACAGAGCCTGGCGCAAGATGTAGACTGCCCAACCATGACTCAGTTTCTCGCTGCAAGTAGTCGGCCAGTACCTCCACGGTGTGTCTGTTGTCATCCAAAGATGCTGATGCTTACCACTAGCTGTTCGATAGTTGGACACCTCGTGTGCAACATTGGCAGCTGCAGATGGAGTGCTCGTGCGACTGCACTCTGTCAACGAGCTTTCACTTCTGGAGGAGGAGGGTCGAATGCCTACAGCGAACTGTTGCCTATACTGTGGGCTAGGCAGCGCTGTCCCACCGCCGCTGTCCTCTCTGGACCCTACATCCATCACCTTAACCCAGTGCGCAGTGATGGACACCTAACGCCCCTGGCCATGCCTACTGGCCCATGCATCTGTTGTGAGGTACACCTTTCCACTCACTGATTGCTTGAGTGCATGGACAATGCGGTCTTTCACATGCAAGTGGAGGGCAGGGATGGCTTTTCTAGAAAAGAAGTGCTGACTGGGTAGGTCATAGCGTGGGACAGTGTAGGCCATGAGCTCTCTGAACGCTGCGCTTTCAACCAAACGGAAGTGCATCATCTCTAATGAGATCAGTTTGGCAATGTAGGCATTCAAAGCCAGTGTACACGGATGAGGGGATGAGTACTTTCTTGTCCTACTCAGAGTGTCTGCTAGGGTGAGCTGGACTTGAGAGCTGCATATGGGTGAACTAGTAATGGACATGACGGACTGAGAGGGGTTGGTGATGGTGGTGGTGGTGATGGCCTAGATTCAGTCTTTCGATTGCAAAACATTGTGATTCCCTGACTGCTTTGGCCTTGCGAAGACACTACAACATTTCTTGCTGGTGTTGTGCTTACCGATGGGCTTACATTGGGGGAAGCGATAGAGCGTTGCTGGCAACCTTCAGTCGGAGCAGGTGCACATGTGCTACCTGAGGTTTTGTAGTCTGTCCAAGCTTGCAAGTGCATGGTGATTAAATGTCTAAGCATGCAGCTGGTATTCAATTTTCAGAGAATTTTCCCTCGACTAAAGGTCCTTTCGCACTTCTTACAGATATCCTTTGCCTTATCAAAAGGATTTTGGTCAAAAAAGTGCCAGACTGCACTCTTTCTACTATGGGATAAATTTTCAGGGCTTGCACGCTGTGCTAATTTGACCATCTGGCCAAGCTGTCCTGCAACTCTTTTCGTTTTTTTAAACATGTTTTTGGACTGCTTCGGGCCTGCCAGATAATCGCTGCTGCGATGTCGATGCCTGCTGCGGATCCTTCTCCTCTTCTGAGCTATTGCCAGTGGCACCCTCTTCCCCCAATGGATGCCAATCCGGGTCAACAACTGGGTAATCCATCATCTCCTCTTCAATTTCATTGCACCTTCCTCTGTGTCACCGTGTAATGTGGTATAGTATGCGTGAAGGGGCACCTGAGTTTCATCAGTGTCAGATTCTGGCTCAGTAGACTGCGAGGGCAATGTAGTGCTCTGGGTGAATGTACCAGCAGAATCATCTAGCAGTGGCTGTGCATCAGGGCACTCCATGTCAGATTCATCTTGGACTGGGGAATTCAGGATTTGACTTGATAACCCAGGCATGGTATGTGAAAAGAGCTCCATGGAGTAATCTGAAGTGTGGCCTGCCGCATCCTTCAATTTTGGTGGGGGTGAAGGACACAAGGAAAGGTGTTGTTCCTGACCAGGAGCCTGCACTGACGACTCAGTGCTTGCATTTTTTGAAACTTCAGAAGAGGAGGCGATAGAGCTGGAGGCTGTTTCGGCAATGCAAGCCAAAACCTGTTCCTGATGCTTCGGCTTTAAAAGCGATTTACCTACTCCCAGAAAAGGGAGCCTTCCAGGACTTCTGGAGCTAGACAATGATGCAGGCTCAACACCTCCTGCCTTAGGTGCTATTCTGCTTTTGGCACTACCAGCAGATGCACCACCACCACCATCAGTACCAGCTTGACCCTCCACGCCCACGTCCGCGGCCTCTTCCACCATACTTCCTCATGTTTGGGAAAATGTACCCAAAATACCAGCAGATATATGGTAAAGTATCAGAAGCGTACAGCTGTATACGGTGAAGGTGAAAATTTTAAATCTCCATCTATATTTCCAGAGTAACACACAGATGCTCAAAGGCTCAGTATGGATTAGACGAGAATATAAAAAGCATAAAAAGGGTACTGTATCAGAAGATACCAGGTGTATAGAGTGTAGGGGTAATTGTAAATATCTGTATATATTTCAGGAGTAACACATAGACGCTCACAGGCTCAGTATGGATTAGACCAGAATATAAAAAGCAGAAAAAGGGTAATGTATCAGAAGCGTACAGCTGTATACAGTCTAGGGATAATTGTAAATTTCCATATATATTTCCAGAGTCAGACACAGATTCTCACAGGCTCAGTATGGATTACACCAGAATATAAAAAGCAGAAAAAGGGTAATGTATCAGAAGCGTACAGCTGTATACAGTGTAGGGGTATTTGTAAATCTCCGTATATATTTCAGGAGTCAGACACTCACAGGCTCAGTATGGATTAGACGAGAATATAAAAAGCAGAAAAAGGGTACTGTATCAGAAGCATACAGCTCTATACAGTGTTGGGGTCATTTTAAATATACTATTGTAAGCTTTTCAGGGGATATAGCTCTGAGATCGCCGTCCGGGTAGACGAAGTGGTACAGAAACAGTTCATTCAGACAGCAGTTCTGATGAAAACTGGCCGCAACCAGCTTTATTAAAGTCCACAGCAAACAGATAAAAACAAATCATAAACATAAGACCTGGGCTTGTCCAGCCACTAATTACACTTAGATAGATTTCCCTATCTATCCGGGTCCCGACTCTAACAGCCAGGGCCAAAACAACACATATGTTCAGCATTTACCAGCATGGAGTTTCACAGAGTCTCCTCCTTGTGTCTGAAGGCACCTTCAACGTCCAGACTTGAGAGAGCTCCCCTCCTATTCAGCAGCTATCCGCATGGATTTTCACAGAGACTACTCCTGTGTCCGGGGTACATCGAGCACCCAGACTGAGATAGCTCAAACTCCTGGAGACACCTTCTTGTGCCTGGACTCCCTGTCCAGACTAAGCAAGCTCTCTGACTGTGCTCCCAAGCACCTACTTCTGGCTTCCTAATTAACACCTGAGTGGATTCAGGTCTGAGCTGCCAGCGTGTACTGAATGGCAGGTGTAGTGACCTTTCTTTACCACCAGGTTTACAAAGCCACACATTTCGCTCATACCAGTCAGCAAAGTACTTAGGTGAAATATACACCTCATTCAACACATATTCCTTCACTGTCTCACATATCCCCCCCCTCTTCTCCAGACCGGAGGGCTGGTCATCCAGACCGGAGGGCTGGTCAACAATCCTAAAGAGACAGTGAACTCCGGACCAGTTATTGGCCAACACCAAGTTCATCTTCACCATTGTCATCTGTATCTTCACCTAAAGCAACCGCACTACGCTGTACCCTCCCAGGCCTATGCTCTCTCGTGGTGTCCTGCACGGTTTCAGCTTGACCTTAGTGCCAGCCTCAGTCTCGGTATAGTGCCTCACCAGAGAAGTACGACCAGGCACGTCAGAACACCTCTGCTGATTCTGCCTCAGAAACTTTCGTACCTCCTGTTTTTGGGGCACTGACCCTGTGTCACCAACTGTCACAGGAGGTATAGGCTTTTTTTCAGCTTTCTCTAATTCCCCCTGAACCTTTTTTAGCACATCTACTTTCTTAAATATCAGTTGATTCATAAATTCTATTTCACAGAACTTAAGCGCCTCTGTCATGGTCTCTGACCATTTTGAGCCACCCTGTTCAAACGATTGGCACTGTAGAGGGAGCTGATCGTTTTTCTTTTTCGGTACACATACTTCATCCTCTTCTTGTACAGGCTCTTCTGGTAGGACATGCTCAGAAGCCCTACCATCAGTCTTCTCTTCCACCACGTTCTGCATCCCATCTGAGCTCCTGTGTGTCTGCAGCGGCAACGGAGCGACACATCGCCCCTCCCACTCACTGGGACGTGGTTCAGGTGTAGACTCCATGAAAATGCGCTTGAGCTCACCAAGGCCAACCTGATGTCTCAAAATCTCATCTTGGGATTTATCCAGATCCTTTGTGTCGCTCGGGAACACCGATGGAGCACCGGGCGCCGACCTTCCGCCCGAGCTTCGCGAGTTGCAGCCACGGATCCGGACAGTACACCGTCCACGCCGCTGTCTCCGGCAGAAACAGATTCCGGGGCAGAGTCAGTCCCCACATCTTCAGTCTTGTTCCTCACAGCTTCACTTGAGACCTCAGCTTCTGGTGAGGCATCTGGTTTGGTGTCTACCACTTCCATGGCTTTTTCCACCTCTGCAGCATCACCCTCAGAGTCCTTGGCATGATGCAGATCCACACCACACATTGATAACTTCTCATCTTCAACAGCATCCACTTGTGCTGTGTTCAGTTTCAGAGTCCTGCCTTTAAAGCTCAGCTCTCCTCCTTTCACCTTAGTCTTCGCCAGGGAACTGGCCAACTGTAAAACATCTTCAGATGCCATCTTCTGTCCGGCTGTAAGGTCAGCATCATCTTTTTCTCAGGACTCTCAACCTCCTCTGCTACCATGCCTTCCTCATTTGCACTGGTTGCTTTATTGTCATCTGATGATTCACTATCACTACCACTGTCTGATCCCTTTTTCTCAGCCACATCTGGCTCACTTTCAGGGTTATACACTTCATTTTCATTCACATCCTGCTCACTGTCAGGGTTATACAATTCATTTTCATTCACATCCTGCTCACTGTCAGGGTTATACAATTCATTCTCATTCACATCTTGATCTGGAACCTTAGTTAACATGTCATCCACAACATTAACTTCACCATCTGGTCTCTGGTTTCCCTCAGGTGGTCCCTCAAGTATGTGACTATGTGACAACCCCAGCACTATACTTCCATATAGCTCAGGTACTAGGAGCTGGCTCACGACCTCTCCCTGGACTTCAGTGTCCCTATACAACAGGTGAGTGTTTATGGCAACATGAGGAAACCTCTCCTCAGAGCCAGGCTCTTGGGAAACCTCATTTAGAACAATTATATTTTCCTGTGCCGTTTTAAGAGTGGGGTCTCGCCATTGTTCACTCTCAAAATTGTCACAGGACACAGGTAAGTCAGGGACACTCGGTTCCCGAGAACCACCATCCTCGTCTCCCACCATCACCTGCAAAGGAATTTCATCTCTATCACAGTCATCATCATTATCAATATCATTATCATGATTATGATCAGTATCATCATCACTATCATGATCATCATCATTATTATTATCAGCATCAGCATCATTATCATGGTCATCATCATTATCATGATCATCATCATCATTATCATGATCATCATATTATTATCATCATCATCATCATTATCACATAAGTTTAACGGCCCACTAGCATTGTGTTCCGCCCCTCGGGACTGCGCACCCTCAATAGGAGCTTCATCACACTGTCCATCAGAAACATTTTTCCCCCAGAGATCCTTAGATCGGGGAAAGTCATTACCCAATATAACGGGTTGCACCAGGTTCTTCACTACCCCCACTTCACATGAAACCTCCCCGCGTTTGGGGATCAAGTCCTCGACAGTCTCTGGGTAGACTTTGGTGTCTCCATGGACGCACACCACACTCAGGTGCTTATCAGGGAAGAAGTCCCTATCAATCAGGCTGTCACATACGGAAGTCACTGGACTCTCTGAGTCCAAGAGGGCCTGTGCTGGGCAGTCATTTACAACCACCGGGCACACCTGTGGTCCAGTCTCTTCGGCTGAGGTGGACACACACACAGGCGCAGGGAGAGAGGGATCTGCCAACATCACAATACATAGGCTCCCCCTCTATTGGACAGTTCGCTGCAATTTCACGACATCTCCAACACTGTCCATCACACTTTTCCACCCACATGTCCCCTCGGGCCTGAACCCGCTTATCAGCATACCCCATGTCCCCAACAGCTGGAACGCTCTTACCGCGAGAGTTCAGCGTCCGGGAACTCTGAAGTGACGACCTCTCAGACGGCTGGTCACGGAGACAGTCTTTGCTGGCGAAGGCCTTCTCCATCAGGCTGACCAGACGATTGGCGTCCTGGTGGTCTCCTTGTCCGACCTCTGGCTGTACCTCAGGAGGACATGCTCGGGTGTAGCGGTTCACTATCACCTTTCCAACTCCATAATCAGGTTTGCTGACTGCAGACTCCCAACTGCATCTCCAGTCATGAACTCCCCTGGCACGGGCTGTCACCGTAACACCCAGCCGGGTAAGAATCTCCGCTTTCAGCTTGGCATAGTCTTGGCTGTCCTGCTCGCTCAGGTCAGCATAGGCCCTTTGGGGTTCTCCAATCAAATAGGGTGCGACCATCATGGCCCATTCAGATAGGGGCAGATTCTCCTTCTCTGCCAGTCCCTCAAACCTAGTGAGATATACCTCCACATCATCACGAGGTGTCATCTTTTTCAGGGACCGTCTTACCGCCTTCTTTACAGCGGAAAATGCAGGTGACTTTGCAACACCACTTTGGGACGATGCGCCGCAAGTCCCCTGCAGTGCTGCAACCTGCTCAAAAAACAACCGGTCATTCTCCTGCTGCTGCTGCAGGAATTGCTGCTGGGCCTGCTGCATGCGCTGCTGGTGCTGCAGGCGCTGCTGCTCCATGCTCTGCTGCATGCTTCGCTGGGCCTGGACCAGGTACTCAACGAGCTTCTCCATGCTGCCGGACTTATCTGTCTCAACCACGGCAGTCTTATGTTGCACATTAACTTGCGCCATTTGTTCAAACAGCGCCTCCATGCTGTCATCCATGCTGTCAGACTTCTCTGTCTCAACAACAGCAGTCTTCACTCAAGACATACACACTCCACAGTCTTTCCACGAAAATACAGCTTTGCTGTGCAGACACTTTTTTTTTTCTCTGCAAACTCTATTAGGCCACTGTCCCTTAAGACTGCTCCAACAGACGTTCTCCTCTGCTGCTGCACACTCCACAGTCTTTCCACAACAAGTTCAGCTTTGCTGTGCAGACACACTTTTTTTTTTTTTCTTTTGCAAACTCTATTAGGGCTACTGTCTCTTTAAGACTGCTCCAATCAGACGTTTTTGCTGACACACTTTTTTTTTCTCTGCTGCTGCTTCAACAGACTTCTCTCCTTTATTGCTGTCTCTAAGCCACTGTGCTGCACGCTGTGCTGAGTGGATTCAGGTCTGAGCTGCCAGCGTGTACTGAATGGCAGGTGTAGTGACCTTTCTTTACCACCAGGTTTACAAAGCCACACATTTCGCTCATACCAGTCAGCAAAGTACTTAGGTGAAATATACACCTCATTTAACACATATTCCTTCACTGTCTCACAGTATATATTTAAGGAATAACACACAGACGCTCACAGGCTCAGTATGGATTAGACCAGAATATAAAAAGCAGAAAAAGGGTAATGTATCACAAGTGTACAGCTGTATACAGTCTAGGGATTATTGTAAATCTCCGTATATATTTCCAGAGTCAGACACAGACTCTCACAGGCTCAGTAAGGATTACACCAGAATATAAAAAGCAGAAAAAGGGTAATGTATCAAAAGTGTAAAGCTGTATACAGTCTAGGGGTAATTGTAAATCTCCGTATATATTTCCGGAGTAACACACAGACGCTCACAGGCTCAGTATGGATGAGACCAGAATATAAAAAGCAGAAAAAGTGCTCTGTATCAGAAGCGTTCAGCTGTATACATTGTTGGGGTCATTTTAAATCTCCGTATATATTTCCGGAGTAACACACAGACGCTCACAGGCTCAGTACGGATGAGACCAGAATATAAAAAGGAGAAAAAGTGCTCTGTATCAGAAGCGTTCAGCTGTATACATTGTTGGGGTCATTTTAAATCTCCGTATATATTTCCGGAGTAACACATAGACGCTCACAGGCTCAGTATGGATAAGACCAGAATATAGAAAGCAGAAAAAGGGTACTGTATCACAAGTGTACAGCTGTATACAGTCTAGGGGTAATTGTAAATCTCAGTATATATTTCCGGTGTCACACACAGATAGTCAGCATGTATTTGTCCGTGATACCAGCCGGTACACGGTAGTGTGTGAGGAGCGTACAGCTCTATACGGTGTTGGAAAAAATGAACGCTCGGTAATTATGCAGAAAAAAAGAATAAAAGTATTAGTGCTGTGTAAAAAGCAGTCTGCACTGCATTGTACACACAGCAATACAGCTAGCAGGCAGCCTATTAACAACCTGCGCACACAAGAAAACCCCCTGTCTGGCAGCAGCCTAATAACCAGCGTGTGCACACAAGAAAATCCTCCCCTGTCACTGCACACTAACTGTACAGCACAATTGCTATCAGCACAAGCACATAAGAACTGCTGTTTCCAGCCCTAACTCTCTCCCTGCTGATAAACAGCGGCAGCAATCTCTCCCTACTGTTAAGATCGGCAGAAGTAAAATGTCGGTCGGCGGTCAGGGCTTTTATAGACACTCTGACGCCCCTCAAAGCAAGCCAATCACTTCAATGTCCTTCTCTAAGATGGTGGTGGCCGCTGCCCATGTCATCTCGTTGCCCACAGTGTACGTCCTTGCTCATTGGCTGAGAAAAGGCGCCTGCAAGCATTATGGGAAAACCTACTTTGGCGCTTGGGTCGACGACCGCATATCCGACTTCACGCTATGGTCAGGTTTCGCTCGTCGAAACCCGACTTTGTCGAAAGTCGGCGACTTTTGAATTTGACCGACCTGTTTCGCTCAACTCTACTCAATGGATCACACAATATATAAAATTTTTTCACACAAAAAAAGTGTCACAGCTATATATTTTGCAAGGGACTGCACAGCCCCATTACCTGTCTACAGACAGGGCAGGGACCTGTTATTTTATAACTCTTGACGATGTCACTCGGCCAGCCTATCACAATAATGCCACTACCAAGATGGCTACGGTATTATAGATTCATGCAGGCAATACCCACAAGCTTATTGGCTTTGTAACATGCGCCAAACATGCGAGGCAGGGATTAGGTTTTAAATTGAGCATCGCTCAATGCTCGCTGAGTAATGAGCACATCCGAGCACTTAGATACTCGAGAGAAATCCAAGTATTACCAAGCTCATTCGCTCATCCCTCCAAATTAGTCAATTTCACCAGGACTTGAAAATTTCATAAAATTTGACTGAAATTTGATTTTCATCAATTCTATTTGATCAACTCTCTATAAGGCCACAATATTTATTATTTTAAGAGTAGAAAAACTTAGGAAACTATTTAAAATAAAACCCAAAAATTAACAACTCAAAAAACAAAACAAAATATTTGTCTTTGTATTCTTTGTGGATCTTGTATGAAGCAACACTAAGGCTACACAGAATAATTTTTCGTTGGCAGGACAATACCATTACACTACTCAGCCCTCCTTTTCCAAAATAAGCTTCTCTGCCGTTATGGAAGATCAACATTCCTCTCTACTCTCCAGATCACATCTCTCCACCTGTGCACTTGACCATATCTCGTCCCACCTGATTCCAAACCTCACCGGAATCTTCTTCCCAACCCTAATCCATCTTGGTAACCTGTCACTGACAACTGGTGTCTTCCCCTCTTGCTTCTAACAAGCCTCAATCACACCCATCCTCAAAAAGCCCTCGTTTAACCTATCCTCTCTGTCTAGCTATCACCCCATATCACTTGTCCCCTGTGCCTCAAAACTAAAGGAACAACAAGTCCATTTTGAACTGTCCTCCCACCTCTCCTCCCACTACCTCTTTGACCGCTTACAATCTTGCTTCCGATTTCATTATTCCACAGAAACTACCCTGACAAAAGTCACCAACAACCTAACTATCAAATCCAAGCGACACTACTCTGTCCTCCTCCTCCTGGACTTGTCCTCGGCCTGCGACATAGCGGACCATTCCCTCTTATTACAGAGTTTCTCATCTCTTGGTGCCACAGTCCTGGCCTTATCTTGGATCTCCTCATAACAGACTGGACATTCAGTGTCTCCCACTCATACAACCTCCTCATCTCGCCCCTTATCTGTCAGTGTTCCCCACGGTTCAGTTCTAAGACCCTGCTGTTCTCTATGTACACCTTTGGCCTAAGTCCCACTGCTTTCAGTATCACCTCTATGATTTGGTACCATCTTTTCAGTTAGCCATTAACCACTGAGGACTCTCAAATGTCAATATTTGTCTATGATGATGACACACAGATCTACCTCTTTGGACCCGATATCACCTTTGGCCTAAGTCCCACTGCTTTCAGTATCACCTCTATGATTTGGTACCATCTTTTCAGTTAGCCATTAACCACTGAGGACTCTCAAATGTCAATATTTGTCTATGATGATGACACACAGATCTACCTCTTTGGACCCGATATCACCTCCTTTCGAACCTGAATCCCACAATGTTTGTCTGCTATTTCTTCTTTCTTGTCAGCTAAATTTCTAAAATTTAACATGTATAAAATAAAATTCATCATCTATCCCCCACCTCACTCAACACCCCCAACAGGCCTATCCATCAAAGTCAACGGCTGCTCACTCTCCCCAGTCCCGCTGCCTCGGCGTATACATCAACTCTGCACTCGCCTTCAAACCACATTTCCAGGTCCTTTCCACTTTCTGCTGACTCCAACTCAAAAATATTTCCTGAATTCACACATTCCTTAACCCTTTTATTCCATCCGATGTACTATTCCATCCATGTGACCCTGGAAGTAATTCCCATGGACGGAATAGTACGTCATGCCCTTTAATGCGACATTGCAACTTAAGTTGCGGTAATCGCATTAAAATTCCGACGCCACCTTACCTGTTGGAAGATGGTGTCGGCATCACGGGCAGTGTCCTCCCCCATCCGTCCTCCCGAGCGCTGTGATTGGCTGTTCAATCCAGAACAGCCAATCACTGGTTTTCTCATTGTTTCAGCCAATCAGATTGGCGGAAACAGTGAGATCCCAGGCTAGGATCGAGTACCGATGTACTCGATCCTAGGCCGGGGCCTAGGACCATCCAGACCCCCCCGGATTGGCGCGATCGCCGGTCATATCGATCGTGTCAATCACAGGGCACAGCTACGGTATTACCGCGCTGTGCCCTGCCAGTTCCTGCTGGATCGGTGCTGTAATAGGCCGGAACCTAGGACAGGCCTAGCAGGGCCTGTAGGAGCTGATTGGCCGATCGATGTCATCGTCGATCGCGCAATCGCAGGGCACAGCCGCGGTATTACGCGCTGTGCCTGTTGCTGACCTGCGATCGGTGCTGTAATAGCACTGATCCTTGCTGGATAGGTGCTGTAATAGCACTGATCCTGCTAAAGAGGCTCAGGACAGGCCCAGCAGGCTGCAGGAGCTGATTGGCGCTATCGATGTCATCGTCGATCGCACCAATCACAGGGCTCATCTGCTGTCTGACCACTGTGTGACCGCGCTGTGCCCTGCAGGTGACCTGGCTGCTGTGAGCTCCGATCCTAGGCATGTTGCCAGGTACCCAGGAGAGCTCTGATTGGTGGGATCTTGTTATGATGGATCCCACCAATCACTGGTCACAGAAGCGATATGACCGCTCTGTAACCTGTCTCACCTGGCTCTGACCTGTGTGTGACCGCTCTGCAGGGGTCCTCAAACTTGCTGAGGATTCCTGCAGAGTGGTCATACTACCAGATCGCTCCTCTTGTGCTGGGCCTTGTAGGGCTGAAGACAGAAGACAGAAGATAGAAGAAAAGAAAGAAGAAAAGATAGAAAAAAGAAGATAGAAAAAAGAAGAGAGACTACAACAGTAAGTGTTGATCCCTATCTCTCTTCCTACCCCATCCCCCTTCCCCTTCTTTTTACCCCACCCCCCCTTTGCACCGCCTCCGTGCACACATTTAGCAGCCGCCGAGCGTTGATTGGTGACGCAGTTCACCGATCAACACTCGTGCTCTCAGCCCCCTTTGCGCCACCTCCCTGCGCACTCCCTGCAGCCGCCGAACTTTGATAAGTGACGCAGTTCACTTATCAGAGCTCGCGTCCGGCGGGTTTCCTTTTTTTTTTCTTTTCACCCCCTCCTGGCGCCACCCCTTAGCGCCACATCTAGCAGCCGCCGAACTTTGACAAGTGACACAGTTCACTTATCAGAGCTCGCGCCGGCTGTTTTCCTTTTTTTTTTCACTCCCTCCTTGTGCCACTCCCTTTGCACCACATCTAGCAGCCACCGAACTTTGACAAGTGACACAGTTCACTTATCAGAGCTCGCGCCGGCTGTTTTCTTTTTTTTTTTCCTTTTTTTTTTCACCCGCCTTTGCGCTGCCTCTATTTCCACATTTAGCAGACGCCGAATTTTGATAAGTGACGCAGTTCACTTATCAGATCACGTGTCGGCTGTTTTCCTTTTTTTTTTCACTCCCTCCTTGTGCCACCCCTTAGCGCCACATCTAGCAGCCGCCGAACTTTGACAAGTGACACAGTTCACTTATTAGAGCTCGCGCCGGCTGTTTTCTTTTTTTTTTTTCCTTTTTTTTTCATCCGCCTTTACGCTGCCTCTATTTCCACATTTAGCAGCCGCCGAATATTGATAAGTGACGCAGCTCACTTATCAGATCTCTTGCCGGCTGTTTTCCCTTTTTTTTTTTACCCCCTCCTTGCGCCACATCTAGCAGCCGCCGAACTTTGATAAGTGACGCAGTTGAAATGATGCCTGGTCCTTCACACTGGGATCCTGAAGAAGCCTGAACTTCGGCAATATTAGAGTGTTGATATTTTATATAACGCTCCAGTGTTCCGAATGGTCATGGCCCGGATGCATTTTGAGGCCATCCAGAAATTCTTGCATTATAACAATAATGCACAGTGTCCCCCACGAGATGACCCCAACTTTGACCGTCTGTTCAAAGTTCGGCCGGTCATCGAACACTTCAACAAAAAGTTTACTGAAGTGTACGTGCCTCAAAAGGACATCTGCGTGGATGAGTCCTTGGTTCTTTTTAAGGGACGGTTCGGATTCCGTCAGTACCTGCCCAGCAAGTAGGCCAGGTGCGGAATCAAACTCTACAAACTGTGTGAGAGTACCTCAGGGTACGCTCACAAGTTTAGAGTTTACGAAGGAAAGGACACCAGGATTGAACCCCCTGAGTGTCCTCCTGTCCTGGGAGTGAGTGGGAAAATTGTGTGCGATTTGGTTCACTCACTAATGGATAAAGGTTATCACCTCTACACCAATAACTTTTATTCCAGCATCCCACTCTACAAATCCCTCTTTGCGCGTGGTACCGCAGCCTGCGGTACAGTCCGCAAAAATCAGAGAGGCCTCCTGAAGACGCTGCTTGGGCAGATGCTCAGAAAGGGTGAGAGCAAAGCCCAATGTAGCGACCACCTGCTGGTGGTCAAGTACAAGGACAAGAGGGATGTCCTTCTCTTGACCACCATACATGAGTTACCTCTACACAGGTCTGCAAACCAGACTGTGTACTGGGGTATAATAAAAACATGGGGGGCGTTGATCTCTCTGATCAACTCCTCCAACCATACAGTGCTTTGAGAAAGGCCAAGGTGTGGTACAAAAAGCTGACCGTGCACATCGTACAGATGGCAATGCTCAACGCTTTTCCTGCTTTAACGATGTGCACACCATACCAATACGTCGTACCTTCAGTTCCAGGAGGTAGTGATCAAGGCCCTGATGTTTGGCGCTCAGGAAGGAGCGGGCCCCAGTACTTCTGGAACTGAAGGTGCTCGTATTGTACCAGGTCAGCATTTCCCGGGGGAGGTCCCGAAAACTGGAAAAAATGGTAAGTCGCATAAAAGGTGCCGAGTGTGTTACAAAAGGGGAATATGCAATGACACCATTTATCAATGCGACACCTGCCCCGAAAAACCTGGCCTGTGTATGAAGGATTGCTTCAAATTGTACCACACCTCCATGCACTACTAATTAACAGGAAACTGTAGATTAGTTCCAAAAAGGGGGCATATCTAGAGAAGTTTCTGGGGGGGTCTAATTTCTAAAATGGGGTCACTTGTGTTTTTTTTTTTACTGTTTATGCACATCAGGGGCTCTGCAAATGGAACATGACGCCCGCAGACCATTCAATCAAAGTCTGCATTCCAAAATATCACTACTTCCCTTCCGAGCCCCGAAGTGTGCCTAAACAGTTTTTTCCCACATGTGGGGTACCAGCGTACTCAGGACAACAACAACTTTAGGGGTCCAATTTCTTCTGTTACCCTTGGGATAATTAAAAATTGGGAACTAAAAGATCATATTTTTGGAAAAAATATGATTTTTTTTCTTCACGGCTCTACATTATAATCTTGCGTGAAGCACTTGGGGTTCAAAGTGCTCACCACACATCTAGATAAGTTCCTTAGGGGGTCAAGTTTCCAAAATGGGGTCACATGTGGGGGGTTTCCACTGTTTAGGCACATGTGGGGCTCTCCAAACGCGACATGGTGTCCATTTTATATTTTCACGCCCGGGTGTTATAATAATAATAATAATCTTTATTTATATAGCACCAACATATTCCGCAGCGCTTTACAGTTTAACAGTTTCAAAACACAAGTCATAAGTAACAACGTTAACAATACAATAATTAAAGCAAAATAAGACCACCCTGCTCGTGAGAGCTTACAATCTACAATGAGGTGGGGGAGATACAATGTACAGGTCTGTATATACAATGGTGCATTTACAAGGATGGTCCAGCCATCTTGAGGGAGTGAGGGATGGATGGAGATAGTGAATGGTCTATACACACACTTACACATAGAATGACTTTGATTAGTGAATGTGATACGCCGCTATGAACAAATGTGTTTTGAGGGAGTGCCTGAAACCATGCAAATTGTGGATAGTCCTAATTTCTTGGGGTAGAGCATTCCAGAGGATTGGCGCAGCGTGGGAGAAGTCTTGGAGTCGGAGTGGGAGGTACGGATTAGTGCAGAGGTTAGTCGAAAGTCGTTTGCAGAGCGCAGCATTCGGTTAGGCCGATAGATAGAAATGAGGGAGGAGATGTAGGGGGGTGCTGCACTGTGGAGAGCTTTGAGGGTGAGAACAAGTACTTTGAATTGGATCCTATAATGAATGGGCAGCCAGTGTAAGGACTGGCGAAGAGCGAACGCGTCCGGGTACCGATTAGCCTGATGGATAACCTGGCTGCTGCATTAAGGATGGACTGGAGAGGGATAGTCGATTAATGGGGAGGCCAAGTAATAGAGCGTTGCAGTAGTCCAGGCAGGAGTGGATCAATGCTACAGTGGGGGTTTTTGTTGTTTCCATGGTGAGAAAAGGGTCGATTCTAGAGATGTTCTTTAGTTGTAGGCGGCAAGAGCGGGCAAGAGATTGTATATGGGAGGCGAAGGAGAGATTGGTGTCAAGCATAACACCCAGACAGCGAAGCCTGCTGCCGGGGTGTTATTATGGTGCCGCCCATGGAGAGGAAAATGTCAAATTTAGGAAGGTTAGTAGACGGCGGGAGCAGAAGGAGTTCAGTTTTGGAGAGGATGAGTTTCAGATAGAGAGCAGACATGATGTTGGAGACTGCGGAAATACAGTCGGTGGCGTTCTGTAGTACAGCGGGGGTAAGGTCGGGGGATGACGTGTATAGTTGTGTGTTATCAGCATAAAGAAGGTACTGAAAGCCAAATCTGCTGATGGTCTGTCCAACTGGGGCGTGTAGAGAGAGAAGAGAAGGGGGCCAAGGACTGACCCCTGGGGTACCCCGACAGCGAGAGGAATAGGAGATGACGTGGAGTCAGAGAACAAAACACTGAAGTAGCGGTCAGAAAGATAGGAAGAGAACTAGGAGAGAACAGTGTCCTTAATACCTAGTGACTGGAGCCTAGACAGTAGTAGACGGTGGTCAACTGTGTGGAAAGCTGCAGAAAGGTCGAGAAGAATGAGCAGAGAGTGGTCACCGTTACGTTTTGCTGTCAGAAGGTCATTGGTCACTTTGATGAGTGCAGTTTCAGTCGAATGAATTGGGTAGAAGCAGGACTGTGAAGGGTCTAGAAGGGAGTAAGTGGAGAGGTAATGGGTAAGGCGGGAGTAGATTAGGCGCTCCAAAAGTTTAGAGATGAAGGGGAGATTGGAGACCGGTCTGTAGTTGTTTGTGCAGGAATGGTCGAGAGTGGGTTTCTATAGTAATGGAGTAACGATGGAGTGTTTGAAGGAGGATGGGAAAATGCCAGAGGAGGGTGAGAGATTAAAGATTGTAGTTAGGTGAGTTGTGACAACTGGAGAGAGAGACTGGAGGAGATGTTAGGGAATGGGGTCGGTAGTGCATGTAGTCGGAAGAGAGCAGTCTGGAGACTTCTGTGATGGGATCAAATGTGGAAAGTGAGCCAGGGGAAATGCAGGGAGGGATGGGAGTCACAGCACTTTGTGATTAAGAGAAGATTTCCTGACGGATAGTATCTATTTTTTCTATAAAGTGGGAGGCCAGGTCGTCAGCACAAATGTCTGTGAAAGGGCTTGTGCTTTTTGCCTGAGGAGGGAGTGAAAAGTGTCAAAAAGTTTCTTGGGGTTGTTGGCTAGTGAGGAGATCAGGGTGGTGAAGTAGGTCTGTTTGGCGAGGTGAAGGGCAGGTGAAGGGCTCTGCAAATGGAACATGACGCCCTTTGACCATTCAATCAAAGTCTGCATTCCAAGACGTCACTACTTCCCTACCGAGCCCTGCTGTGGCCCAAACAGTGGTTCCCCCCAACATATGGGGTATCAGCGTACTCAGGACAAATTGGACAAAACCATTGTGGTCCAATTTCTCCTGTTACCCTTGGGAAAATAAAAAATTGGGAACTAAAATAATCACTTTTGTGGAAAAAAAATATTATTCTTTTTCATGCCTGGGCATTATAAACTTTTGTGAAACACTTGGGGTTCAAAGTGCTCACCACACACCTAGATAAGTTCCTTAGGGGGTCTACTTTCAAAAATGGGGTCACTTGTCGGGGGTTTCCACTGTTTAGGCACATCAGGGGCTCTGCTAACGGAACATGACCCGCAGACCATTCCATCAAAGTCTGCATTCCAAAACGTCTCTACTTCTCTTCCGAGCCCTGCCGTGTGCCCAAACCGTGGTTCCCCCTAACGTATGGGGTATCAGCGTACTAAGGCCAAATTGGACAACAACTTTTGGGGTCCAATTTCTCCTGTTACCCTTGGGAAAATAAAAAATTGGGGACTAAAAATCACTTTTGTGGAAAAAAAAATATTTTTTTTTCACATCAGTGCATTATAAACTTTAGTGAAACACTTGAGGGTTCAAAGTGCTCACTACACACCTAGATAAGTTCCTTAGGGGGTCTAGTTTCCAAAATGGGGTCACATTGGGTGTTTTCACTGTTTAGGCACATCAGTGGCTCTCCAAATGCGACATGGCATCCGTTCTCAATTCCAGCCAATTTTGTTTTGGAAAAGTCTAACGGCGCTCCTTCCCTTCCAGCCCTGCCGTGTGCCCAAACAGTGGTTCCCCCCACACATGGGGTATCAGCATACTCAGGACAAATTGGACAACAACTTTTGGGGTCCAATTTCTCCTCTTACCCTTGGAAAAATAAAAAATTGGGGACTAAAACATCAAATTTGTGGAAAAAATATGATTTTTTTTCTTCACGGCTCTACATTATAATCTTGCGTGAAGCACTTTGGGGTTCAAAGTGCTCACCACTAGTGTTGAGCGATACTGCTCGATATCTAAAAATATCGGATCGGAATGGTATCGCCGATATCACTAAAATATCGGCGATACCCGATACCGATACCGGAAGTCCCATGTAAGTCTATGGGAACAAAATATCGCAACTAAAAAAACACTTTCTTTCGTTGTAAACACAAAATATACACACTTAGAATACATATATATATATATATATATATATATATATATACATGTCATTGTGACATATATATATACATATATTTATAGTTTATTCACTTCTACATAGTAAAATAGCCTCTGACTCAATTGCCGGGTAAAGCCGGCATTTGTGAAAAGACAGAAGCACCCGAGGGTCCAGTCGCCACAGAGATGTTGCATCGCACCCAGCGGTGTGACAACTTACTCTCAGGTAAGGAGGAAACACCCCATTGACTCCAACCACTGCATTCAACAGTACACTATGCCAGCTGAGTGTAGGCGGACCCAATGGGATGGTCTAGCTCAGGCTGGTTAGAACAGGGTGTAGCTAGTTGGATGGGAGGGGTTGAGGCAGCCTTATGCTGCATGTCTTTGTAGTAAGAATTGTTTCCTTTCCTGCTTTCTTACTACGTCGCATACTCCACTCTGATACATCACTCTGCACCATTGCTCTATCTCACATCTATCTGCCCTGGAAGGATACCGTCTTACCTGTACAAGACTTATCACCTAGCTGCACTACACCATCCCTGCCAGAGGACCTGCACAGCAGCGCTGGTCACCCTGACCAGGTACTACAGGTGGCGTCACGACAAATTACACAAACATTCTATCATCCCCTGGAAATATCCCACATTCCAGTGAGCGACCAGGGCACGGACATAGCTGTGCTACCCGTCACATCCCCCATAGAAGTCGAAGGGCTTGGTGCCGAGGACCCCCAAAACCTGTGGCTCTGTGCGACTCAACTTTGGCATCACAAACAGGATTCAGAAGCTCGCTATAAGCGAGTCCTGTGTGCCTTAATTGAACTGTTTTTTTGCTTGAGAATTGCAAAAATCATCATAGACTGTATTTGCCATTTTTCCGTCATATCTGCGCCACGAGGCACAGGTGAAGAATAAGGGCGTGCTCTCGTGGGCGTACACTCACTCCGTGGTGCGAAAACGATGTCCGCACACTCTAAATGTTACTGCAATGTAAGATCGTGCCCCACAGCTCTGGAGTTTCGCCTCCTCATCCTCCTCAGTGGGCGGAAACGAACGCGAAGGTCCCGCCTCCCTACAAAAGATGCGCCTCTCCTGATGCTAATGACACATGTGACTTGGCAGAGATGGCGAACGGACATGAGCAGAAGTGGGAAGGGATGGAGGAGTCAGAGCTCTCCCCCCACGGAAGCGACCCGATCGCCACGGAGCCACCGTTTGGCACCCGGCCTAGAAACCCTCCTACGCTGGAAAGCGGAGGATACCCTGAGAGACCTGGCCCGGCACCGGGGAAGTCGCCAGGATGGAAGCGAGCTGGGGCCTAAAACTACAATTGGAGCGGCGCCAATCCCTCTTACCCCCTGAAGTGTCTGTACCGGAAGGTGAGGCACCCGTTCCAGTAGAGGAGGCCGTGCGGCATCCAGCCCTTGCAATCTGAACCGGTTGACAGTATCTCAGTGAGGCACCCGTTCCAGTAGAGAGGCCGGCGGGCATCCCAGCCTTGCAATCTGAACCGGTTGACAGTATCTCATGGAGGCAACCGTTCCAGTAGAGGAGGCCGTGCGGGCATCCCAGCCCTTGCAATCTGAACCGGTTGACAGTATCTAGTGGAGGCACCCGTTCCAGTAGAGGAGGCCGTGCGGGCATCCAGCCCTTGCAATCTGAACCGGTTGACAGTATCTTAGTGGAGGCACCCGTTCCAGTAGAGGAGGCCGTGCGGGCATCCCAGCCCTTGCAATCTGAACCGGTTGACAGTATCTCAGTGGAGGCACCCGTTCCAGTACAGGAGGCCGTGCGGGCATCCCAGCCCTTGCAATCTGAACCGGTTGCCAGTATCACAGTGGAGGCACCCGTTCCTGCAGAAAACGCCGCACCAGAACCCCAGATCCCGCTGTCTGCCCCCATCGCTGAGGCAGAAGAAGTGACACCCGTCCTCATGGAGGAGGCCGCGCAGGCACCAGAGCTCTACCTGCCTGTACTGGAGCCCCGACCGTCATCTGTTCCAGAGCCGGCTGCTTCCGCCACAGGTGAGCGCCGCCAGGACTGGCGGGCGCCAGGAGAGCTGCCGCAAACCGGACATCGTAAGCTGGCGTTTGATAGTGGAGACATGGAGCTGCTGGTGGAGAAGAATTACAACCGGCGTCAGGAGGAAGAGTGGAGACGTCGGGAGCGGGAAGCAGAGCGACAAAGGGAGCAGAGAGAATCCAAAAGCTTCGGCAACGTCACCTGGACAAGGACCTGGCAGAGAAGGCACGTATGAGAAAGGATAAAATTACGGTGAGGGAGCCGCGGCGTAAGGGTGCAGTACGGAACTTTAAGTTAAAAGGTGGTTGGGGCTTCATCCAGGAGCCTGGACTTTATTTAGAAGTTTTTGTAACCCGGCGGGACGTGGAGGCTCACCTCCCAGACGGACACCCGGGGAGGGACCTGTTGCCAGGAGACTTGGTGACTTACACCCGACACTGGGGTTACAATGGATGGTACGCCCTAAATGTTACCAGGTGCGACCCCTACTCCCCAGAGTGTCAGGAAACTGACAGACCCTACGAGCCTTCAGCCTCCCCCAACCAGGCCTCTGCACAAGTGCCCACCCCACGCCGTAAATCTCCCCAGCCTCCCTCAGTGGTCTCCCCAGCAGCCCCAGCTATGGACATGATAATGATAGCTGGCCCTACTCGGCGCCTGTTAGGCCCCCTGGGGTTCGTTCAGTCCGGGACATAGGGGTCCAGACCCGGAGGGAGACGAAAGAGGTGGCCACACAGACCCAGATAGCGGGTCACGACGTCACTGTACAGGCCACACGACGTCATCAGTTCTGGGTGGACCGTCCTGTCACTGGATGTTTGGCAAGCTCCAGAAGAGTACCAGGTGGTACCTGTAAGAGGCCAGCCAAAGAAGTCTAAATAACCCGGACAGGGTCTCTGTATGTAAATAGTTAAATTATTGATGTACCCGGACGGGTGAATGTTCATAAAAAGGAGTTTATTGTTGCCATAATATACCCAGGTTGGGTAATGGTTTGATGTACCCGGACGGGTGAATGTTCAGAAGAACAAGTTTATTGTTGCCTTTATATACCCAGGTTGGGTAATGGTGTTTCACTGTAATCAAAATGTTGAACTTTGAAGCCATGAACTGTACTGGCTCACAAACTTTTCTGTAAATAGTTGGCACTTCGGTGCTCCATCTTGGTTTTACAAAAAACTTAGCTGTGCACTATTTTCAACTACCTCAGAAACTAAAAACCCGTTTGGTGTGGCCGAAAGTGAGGTCTGCTCAAGGAAAGTCTTGCAGCCCACCCAAGACCACAGTTGGAGGTTTGGAGCGGGTCCTCCACAAGCACAAGTAAAGGACACTGTGAAGTTACCCCGGTGGGGGTAGTCCTAAGAAGTCTCTACGAACTTCGGCACTAATGCTATTTGCACTTTTGTAATGTTATTATTAAAAATTTTATTATGCAACGTTTAACTTGAAGTGTTTCCTGCTTTCTTACTACGTCGCATACTCCACTCTGCTACATCACTTTGCACCATTGCTCTATCTGCCCTGGAAGGATAGCGTGTTACCTGTAGAAGACTTTTCACCTACCTGCACTACACCATCCCTTCCAGAGGACCTGCACAGCAGCGCTGGACACCCTGACCAGGTACTACAGGTGGCGTCACGACAAACTACACGAACATTCTATCATCCCCTGGAAATATCCCACATTCCAGTGATCGCCCAGGTCACGGACCGAGCTGTGCTACTCATGACATCCCCCATAGAAGTCGACGTGATCGGTGCCGAGTACCCCCAAAACCCCTGTCTCTGTGCGACTCAACTTCCCTCACTGTGCTGGCACTTTACATTTACAATGCCTCTGGGGTTTTTTTTTGGGGGGGTGGGAACATTCAGACTTTTGCTATGGGGCCCCATGATTTATATGTACGCCCCTGCTGCTGAGGCATGGTATTTAAGGCTGTTAAGGAGCCAACATACATGGACCTTGCCAGCAGCGTCGGACTGGAGTACCTTGGGCCCACCAGAGAAAATATATTCTTGCGGCCCAACATCATACTTCCCAACCTTTGAATAAGAGAAAGAGGGACAAAGGCAGTGGCACGCTGTGCATGCTGCAGAAAATTTTAGGCCATGCCACGTTGCACCACAGACTGTCCAGGAGTTGGTGGATGCTTTAGTCCAGGTGTGGGAGGAGATCCCTCACGAGACCATCCGTCGCGCTCATCAGGAGCATGGCCAGAAGTTGTAGGGAGGTCATACAGCATACCTCCCAAATTTGGAAGACAGGAAAGAGGATTAAAGGCTGCGGCGCGTGTTGCGCGCCGCTGAAAATTTTAGGCCACGCCCCGACAACACCCATTTCACAGCTAATCACACCCATATCCTCGCCCCAAGCAGTAACCATTTAGCACTGCTGATCACACTGACTGGTAATGAGGGCACAGTGGCTGGTACTGAGGAAAAGAAAGAAAGAGCAGCGAGAGAGAAAGAACAAACAGAGAAAGAAAAGAGAGAGAGAAGAAAGAAACAGAGAGAAAAAAGAACAGAGAGCGAGAAGGAAAGAACAGAGAGCGAGAAAGAAAGACTAGAGAGAGAGCCATAGGCGTAGCTAGGGTTTTGGTTTAGTGGGGGCAAAACTTCTGAGTGGGCCCATCATCAGAGAACCTCAGCAAATGACCGCGCTGTTGGCCAAAATAATCTATATATAAAAAGACCAATATTGATGTTACCGCCATATAGTCTGTGTTATATAATACCAGTCCTACAGAACATATAGATTACAGCACAGGTACAGATAATGACTTACCGCTGATGTTCTTTCTAATGGAATTGTTCACTTTTCATGTCTTTTCCATCTGGCCCACACCGACATGACGACTTCTTCAGCCAGGACTCGACTGCACCCCCATTAAAAAAAAAATCAAAAAAAAAACTCACCTCCGGCTCCTTGCTGCTCACTGTTCTCCCTCTCAGCGTCTGACAGCGGGCGCCGGCAGGTGATGTTATTGCGCCCGCTGTCATACGCTGAGAGGGGGATTATGGGAGAGAAGGAGCGCTCGCTCCTTCTCTCTCTATGCGGTCAGCTTTATCGGCTGGATGCCGATACAGCTGACCCTCCGATGACGGGTGGGGGGCCCACTGCTGGCACCGGGCCCCCCCAACGCCTGTTCAGGCCCCATAGCTTCCGGGCGGCAGAGCAGGGAGAGCGATTCTCCCTGCTCTGCTGCAGAATGTAACTGTATCGTAGCTCCGGGTGGGCCCCCTCAGAGCGCGGGCCCCGGGGCCACCGCCCCCTCTGCCCCGCGACCTATCCTTTCAAATCAGGGCCCACCACGCAGGAGCTGGGGCCCACCGTAGGTTTCTCCAGTGTCCCGGTGCCTCAGTCCGACCCTGCTTGCCAGCC
>JARQOD010000001.1:639178021-639225763 GCA_033576555.1 Oophaga sylvatica
GCATTAGGGAAAGCAGCTCATCGGTACATGACTAAGGCCGGAGTCACACTACCGTATAATACGGACGAGTGCTAGGCGATAAAAAATCGCCTAGCACTCGTCCCAATGTTATTCTATGGGGCAGGTCCCATCAGCAGATTTTTTTTCGCGCGTTTTATACGCGCGAGTGAAATCGCAGCGTGCTGCGATTGTACACGTATCTCGGCTCAGAATCGCCAATGCAAGTCTATGGATGCGACAAAAAAACGGACATCACACGGACCAATCAGTGTGACTTGCGAGAAATACGCACATATTTTCCTCATTACAGCCCACTGAGCCATTAAATTCAAAGGGGAAAAGCAGTGAGAAATGAAAAGCCATACGGATGCCATACGGATCCTGACATGCGAGGAAATCGCATCCTCGCATTTAAAACGGATAAAATACGGATCAACATACGAAGAACTGTTGTGTGATTATCGCATTACAAAATCGGACCGTTTTTTTAAACGTTCTGTTTGACTCCAGCCTAAGTGTGCAAATCACATGTGTGCGGGTGGCGCCGAACCAAATTCTTGCCCCGGGTGCCAGAAAGCCTTGATACACCTCTGCCATTGTGGGTTTTTCTATTATTAAATGAGGGATGCAAACAATTTTGACCACGTATTCAATACGACTTGGGCTTGTGAAAAAAATGGAAATTTGGCAAAATGTTGAGAATTTTGCAATTTTAAATGTTTAATATGTATGTTCTTAAATCAGAGAGTTATGTCACACAAAATATTTAATAAGTAACAATTCCCACATGTCTATTTTACGTCACCACTATTTTTGAAACCATGTTTTTTGTAAGGAAGTTATAAGGGTTAAAATTGTCCAGTGATCACTCAATTTTGAAGCAAAATTTACAAAACCATGTTTTTTAGGGAACACATCACATTTGAATTAACCCCTTCACCCCCAAGGGTGGTTTGCACGTTAATGACCGGGCCAATTTTTACAATTCTGACCACTGTCTCTTTATGAGGTTATAACTCTGGAACGCTTCAACGGATCTTCGCGATTCTGAGATTGTTTTCTCGTGACATATTGTACTTCACGTTAGAAGTAAAATTTCTTCGATATAACTTGCGTTTATTTTTTAAAAAAACGCAAAGATGGCGAAAATTTTTAAAATTTTGCAATTTTCAAACTTTGAATTTTTATTCCCTTAAAACAGAGAAATATATCACACAAAATAGTTAAGAGATAACATTTCCCACATGTCTACTTTACATCAGCACAATTTTGGAACCAAAATTTTTCTTTGTTAGGAAGTTATAAGGGTTAAATTTGACCAGCGATTTCTCATTTTTACAACAAAATTTACAAAGCCATTTTTTTTAGGGACCACCTCTCATTTGAAGTCACTTTGAGGGGTCTATATGGCAGAAAATACCCAAAAGTGACACCATTCTAAAAACTTCACCCCTCAAGGTACTCAAAACCACATTCAAGAAGATTATTAACCCTTCAGGTGCTTCACAGGAAACAAAGCAACGTGGAAGGAAAAAATGAATATTTAACTTTTTAGCCACAAAAATGATCTTTTACAAACTTTTTTTTTATTTTCACAAGGGTAAAAGGAGAAAATGGACAGATAAGGTTGTTATGCAATTTCTCCTGAGTACGCCAATACCCAATATGTGGGGGAAAACCACTGTTTGGGTACACGGCAGAGCTCGTAAGGGAAGGAGCGCCGTTTGACTTTTTCAAACTAAAATTGGCTGGAATTGAGATTGGACGTCATGTCGTGTTTGGAGAGCCCCTGATGCGCCTAAACAGTGGAAACCCCCACAAGTGACACCATTTTGGAAACTAGACCCCTAAGGTACTTATCTAGATCTGTTGTGAGCACTTTAACCCCCAAGTGTTTCACGAAAGCTTATAATGCCTGGGTGTGAAAAAAAAAAAACAATTTTCCACAAAAATGATTTTTTAGTCCCAAATTTTTGAATTTTCCCAAGGAAATTGGACCCCAAAAGTTGTTGTCCAATTTGTCCTGAGTACGCTGATACCCCATATGTGGGGGGGAAACTGTTTGGGTGCACGGCAGGGCTTGGAAAGGAAGTAGTAACGTTTTGGAATGCAGACGTTGATGGGGGTGATGTTCCGTTTGCAGTGCCCCAGATGAGCCTAAACAGTGGAAACCCCCCACAAGTGACCCCATTTTGGAAACTAACCCCCTAAGGAACTTATCTAGATCTTTGGTGAGCACTTTGAACCCCCAAGTGCTTCACACAAGTTTATAATGCCCGGGCATGAAAATAAAAATCCTATTTTTTTCCCACAAAAATTATCTTTTAGTCACTAATTTTTTATTTTCCCAAGGGTAACAGGAGAAATTGGACCACATAATTGTTGTCCAATTTGTCCTGAGTACGCTGATACCCCATATGTGGGGGGGAACCACTGTTTGGGCGCACCGCAGAGCTCGGAATGGAAGGAGCACCATTTGACTTTTTCCAACCAAAATTGGCTGGAATTGAGATTGGATGCCATGTTGCATTTGGAGAGCCCCTGATGTGCCTAAACAGTGGAAACCCCCCACAAATGACCCCATTTGGGAAACTAGACCCCCTAAGGAACTTTTCTAGATCTTTGGTGAGCAATTTGAACCCCCAAGTGCTTCACACAAGTTTATGATGTAGAGCCGTAAATTTAAAAATCATATTTTTTCCACAAAAATGATCTTTTCACCCCAATTTTTATTTTTCCAAGGGTAACAAGACTCCAAAAGTTATTGTGCAATTTGTCCTGAGTGCGCTGATACCCCATATATGGGGGTAAATCCACTGTTTGGGTGCATGGCAGAGTTTGGAAGGGAAGGAGCGCCGTCTGACTTTTTCAACGCAGAATTGGCTGGACGCCATGTCGTGTTTGGAGAGCTCCTGATCTGCCTAAACAGTGGAAACCCCCATAAATGACACCATTTTGGAAACTAGACCCCTCAAGGAACTTATCTAGATGTGTGGTGAGAACTTTTAACCCCCAGGTGTTTCACTAAAGTTTATAACGTACAGCCGTAAAATAAAAAATCTCTTTTTTTTTTTACAAAAATGATTTTTTCGCCCCAATATTTTATTTTCACAAGGGTAACAGAAGAAATTGGAACCCAAAAGTTGTTGTCCAATTTGTCCTGAGTACGCTGATACCCAATATGTGGGAGAAAACTACTGTATGGGTACACGTTGGGGCTCGGAAGGGAAGTAGTGACGTTTTGGATTGCAGACTTTGATGGAATGGTCTGGGGGCGTCATGTCGCATTTGGAGAGCCCCTGATGCGCCTAAACAGTGGAAACCCCCCACAAGTGACCCCATTTTGGAAAATAGACCCCACAAGGAACTTGTCTAGATGTGTGGTGAGCACTTTGAACCCCGAATGCTTCACAGAAGTTTATAACGCACAGCCGTAAAAATAAAAAATATTTTTTTTTTTTGCAAAAATGATTTTTTGCCCCAATATTTTATTTTTACAAGGGTAACAGGAGAAATTGGACCCCAAAAGTTGTTGTCCAATTTGTCCTGAGTACGCTGATATCCAATATGTGGGAGAAAACTACTGTATGGGTACACGTTGGGGCTCGGAAGGGAAGTAGTGACGTTTTGGATTGCAGACTTTGATGGAATGGTCTGGGGGCGTCATGTGCATTTGGAGAGCCCCTGATGCGCCTAAACAGTGGAAATCCCCAACAAGTGACCCCATTTTGGAAAATAGACCCCACAAGGAACTTATATAGATGTGTGGTGAGCGCTATGAAGCCCCAAGTGCTTCACAGAAGTTTATAATGTACAGCCGTAAAAACAAAAAAATAATTTTTTTTGTACAAAAATGATATTTTCGCCCCAGTTTTTTATTTTCCCAAGGGTAACAGAAGAAATAGGACAAATTGCACAATAACTCTTGGGGTGCAGAGTACGCTGATACCCCATATGTGGGGATAAACTACTGTTTGGACGCATGGCAGAGCTGAGAAGTGAAGGAGCACCGTTTGACTTTTTCAACGCAGAATTGGCTGGAATTGAGATCAGACGCCATGTCACATTTGGAGAGCCCCTGATGTGCCTAAATAGCGGAAACCCCCCAATTCTATCTCCAACCCTAACCCCAACACACCCTAACCCTAGTCCCAACCCTAACCACAAACCTAACCCTAATACACCCCTAATCCCAACCCTAATCCTAACTTTAGCGCCAACCCTAACCCTACTTTAGCCGCAACCCTAACCCTAACCCTAATGGGAAAATGGAAATAAATACTTTTTTTAATTTTATTATTTTTTCCTACTAAGGGGGTGATAAAGGGGGGTTTGATTTACTATTTATAGCGGGTTTTTATGATTGGCAGCTGTCACGCTAAAAGACGCTTTTTATTGCAAAAATAGTTTTTGCATCATCACATTTTGAGAGCTATAATTTTTGCATATTTTGGCCCACAGAGTCATGTGAGGTCTTATTTTTTGCGGGACGAGTTGACGTTTTTATTGGTACCATTTTTGAGCACGTGACATTTTTTGATCGCTTTTTATTTCGATTTTTGGGAGGTTAGAATGAACAAAAATCAGCAATTCAGAATTTCTTTTGGGGGAGGCGTTTATACCGTTCCGCGTGTGGTAAAATTGATAAAGAGTTTTATTCTTCGGGTCAGTACGATTATGGCGATACCTCATTTATATCATTTTTTCATGTTTTGGCGCTTTTATAGAATAAAAACAATTTTATATAAAAAATAATTATTTTTGCATCGCTTTATTCTGCGAGCTATAACTTTTTTATTTTTTCGCTGATGATGCTGTATGATGGCTCGTTTTTTGCGGGACAAGATGACGTTTTCAGCGGTACCATGTATTTTTATATCGGTCTTTTTGGTCGCGTGTTATTCCACTTTTTGTTCGGCGGTATGATGATAAAGCAATGATTTTTTGCTTCGTTTTTTTTTTTTTTTTTAAGGGGTTCACTAAAGGGGTTAACTAGTGGGACAATTTTATAGGGGGGTCGTTACGGACGCGGCGATACCAAATATGTGTACTTTTATTGCTTTGTTTTTTTTATTTACAGGAAGAAGTGAATTTATTGGGGAATATATATATTTTTTTTATTTATTTTGGATTTTTTTTTAAAACATGTTTATTTTTATTTTTTTAACTTTTTTACTTTGTCCCAGGGTGGGACATCACTGTATTTTATCAGATCGCTGGTGTGACAGTGTGCACAGCACTCTGTCACACCAGCGATCGCTCAGGCAGTGCAGCAGGCTTCTCAGTGCCTGCTCTCGGCAGGCACTGAGGTAGCCGCCTCCCTCCAGGACCCCGGCGCCATCTTGGATCCGGGTCCTGGGAGGGAGGAAGCCCTCAGAACAGCGCGATCACATCGCGCTGCTCTGAGGGTCTCAGGGGGCGCGCAGGGAGCCCCCACCCTGCGCGATCCTCCCCTGTGCCCCCAGTACACCGCGATCATGTTTGGTCGCGGTGTGCAAGGGGTTAATGTGCCGGGAGCGGTCCGTGACCGCTCCTGACACACAGTCATGGGTGTCAGCTGTGATAATCAGCTGACACCCGGCCGCGATCGGCTGTGCTCCCCCCGGGAGCGCGTCCGATCGCACGAGACATACTATCCCGTCCATGGTCATACGGGCCCAGGTACCATGGATGGGATAGTACGTCCGATGGCAGTAAGGGGTTAACTGTATGACAGAAAACACCCAAAAGTGATATTATTCTAAAAACTACATCCCTCAAGGTGTTCAAAACCACATTAAAGAAGTTTATTAACTCTTCGGATGCTTCGCAGGAATTAATGGAATGCTGAAGGAAAAATTAACATTTAACTTTTTTGACACAAAAATTTTAATTTAGATCCCAATTTTTGTTCCAAGGGTAACAGGAAAAAAAGACGCCAAAATGTGTTGTTCAATTTCTCCTGAGCGTGCTTGTACTCCAAATGTGGGGGAAAACAACTGTTTGAGCACACATTAGAGCTCAAATGAGAAGGAGCGCCATTTGACTTATTGAATAGAAAATTCACTGGAATAATTAGCGGACACCATGTCATGTTTGGAGAGCCTCTGATGTGCCTAAACAGTGAAAACTGCTCACAAGTGAAACCATTTTGAAAACTATGAGGCTAATTGGACAAAATGGACCACAAAAATTGTTGTACATTTTCTCTTGAGTACAGTGATATCCCATATGTAGTTTAAAAGTAATTTTCAGGTACAGTGCAAAGGTCAAGAGGGTAAAAGCACCATATTGGAGTTCAGATTTTGCTGGACTGCTTAAATGGGGCCATGTCCCATTGGCAGAGCCTCTGAGGTGCCAAAACAGCAGAATCTCCCATATGTGACCCCACTTTAAAATACTAAACTTCTCAATGAATTCATCTAGAGGTTCAATGATCATTTTGACAGATCAGTTGTGTCACAGAATTGTATACACAATTCACTATATCGGGTAGTGAAGAATAAATATCTACAATTTTTTCCACCAAGATTTAGTTTTAGCCCTACATTTTACATTTTCACAAGAAATTTCTTGATATTATTTATGATTAACATACTGTGGTGAATAGATATGTTTAATAACATGTATGGAAACAAAGTAGTATATTTAAAACTTGGATAGGGGATTTCTCCTTTTAAAGGAACCATTATTCATGCAGCTTGACCATTGGACAGAATGAACCAAAGGATAGAAATACAGACATGTGTTACCATGGGGGATGCAGCATGGCTTACCCAACCAACGCTCCCATGTTGTCGAACCATAACGACGACGGGGTATGCGTCCCAGGTGATCGTGGAATGTGGACCCACAGGACCACAGGGGGGACCCGGGCCTACCTGTTAAAGACTGGGGTCTATGACAGCTGAGATTGTGGACAAGAAGTACATATGCAGGCTTAAAGGACACCGCACAATTTCAAGTATGAAGAAACATAAAGTTTACTTAAATAAAGCAAAAGACATGTAAACACCAGGTTCCGGAATATGCACATCACCAAGGAAACACATCACAGGTTGACAGGCGAAGCAAGAGGTCATCACGGGTTGACGCAGTCCAGAGTCATCTGGCACGGGCATACTAGGATGGCCTCTCTCTCAGGCCTGAGGCGTAGCACGGTCACAGTAGGAGAACATCAAACACCGACCTCGGACTAGCTTCAGACGATGGCAGGAGGTCACCACAGGTTGATGCAGACTTCAGATGTTGGCTAGGGTCATCACAGGTTGATGCAGTCCAGTGTTATCTGGCACGGGCATACTAGGATGGCCCCTTTCTCAGGCCTCAGACGTAGCACAGGCACAGCAGGAGAGCATCAGATACTGACTTCAGGCAGCCTTCAGACAACGGCAGGAGACATCACGGGTAAGACCCCAGGAAACCGGCAGGAAATCAGAACATAAGCAAGACACGGAGAGCACAGGTCCAGGAACATTGGCACTACAGCACCGGGCATCGGCTGGCCAGGACTCACTGGCGGGACCATGACCGGGGAACATAGCTGGAGACTCCCTTAAACCATGGAGGAGGAATCCATCCAGGAATACTAGCGGAACCTGCTCAAGAGCACAACTTGTACCACCAGAACCAGAGACTGGACATATGGACACAGGCTGGACATCGGAACGCGGACAGACATCCGACTCAGGCAGGACATCTCGACACAGGTGGGACATAGAAACATGAACTGGACTTCGGAGCACGGACGGGACATCTGAACACAGACTGGACATCAGAACACCGACTGGACATTGGAATACGGACTGGACATTGGAACACGGACTGGACATCAGAACACGGACTGGACATAGGAACACGGACTGGACATCAGGACATCAGGGCACAAGCCAGACATCAGGACATCAGGTAGGACATCAGGACATTGGGACATCAGGGCACCAGGTGGACATCTGGACATCAGGTCTCAGACAGGACATAAAGACATCTGGATTCGGATCTCAGGTAGAACATCAAAACACTGGCATCGGACTCCAGACATCTGGCAACAATCGACTAGTTTTGGACATCAGGATGCTGACATCAGGCTCCGGACATCAGGCAGCAATCAGCAGGCTACAGGCATCTGGTAGGAAAGGATAGGATCCGTACATCTGGAAGTGGTCATCAGACACTGGAAAAGAGGCCACGGTCATCGGGCTCTGGACAGTTGGCAGTGACCTAAAAAGGTACCCAAGCGGTCTGGTGCAAGCCCCACCTGGTTGAACTGGAGCAGGCTGGGGATTGCACCGAATGACAAGCTGAGCACAGAGTATCAGAAACTCAGCAGAAACACCAAACTCCTACTTTCCAAGATGCACCCAGGTTTGTCACTGAAAGTCAGTTAGCCATGAGTCACAGTCACTAGGCACAGGGTTCAGGACACAGAAGGACTTCAGGAAAATAACACAGCAGACACAGTTTAGACAGAGTCAGGTACAGGAACAGATCCAGTATCAAGGATTCAGGAAACAAGACACAACAGGAACAGGCCTGGATATGCAGCCTCCAGGAAAGGCGATCTGGGTATTCTGCCACCAGAGCAGGCGTAAAAATAGGACACAAATGGAAACAGATCTGGGTATTCTGCCCCCAGAGAAGGCAAAAAAGACAAGACAGGACAAAGGGAATCAGCTCTCCCAGAACTGATCGCGATCAGAGCAGGAGCTGAACACACAAACACACATTGCTGGGTTCAGGAACTCAATGCGAAGCTCTGGCAATGCCTCACAGGGCAGGGGAACTTTTTATAGGAGCTTCCTCACAGTGATAGGCTGGAGCAGCAATTCTAGTACACACCCATTCCTCATAAAAGCAGGGGAGGTGGGCCCCGTGCACTCTAAGCACAGCCAGACCCAAATCAGAATAGCAAAGGACACCTGGCAATGGCTGCAAGCCTGAACACATGTGATAAGTCATGCACAACTGCAGAGGACCTTGCAACCCAAGGGTAGCTTCCACAGCGGTAGCCAGGGACCGCACAAGCAGGTGGTCATGCAGTGCAGCGGAGACACTCACGCATGTACGGCTACGCAGCATAGCCGGGAACTGAGCAGAATCCATACAGATAAGTGACAACAAGATTCCAGCTCATTAGAGGGAAAGGAGCGAAGGGTTAAAGCAGAGATTTGCAGAGTAATGCCTGTTATGAATGAGTTAGAGATGGTTTCTGAGCAGAGGCTCCCTCTGGTGGTTACAGACAGTACTGAACCTTTCAGCGAGGAGTGGCAATCTGGATTCACTGACTGGTCTGATATAAGGGAGGTTCCTTCCATGATGGTTGCCGGTGATCAATTGTTCTTGTCTCAATTGTGGTTCCTGGTTCATTTGGAAGTTTGCTGTAGTCTTGCCTGCATCTCCTGCTTTCAGATAAGATATTTTTTGCTTTTCTTTTTGTGCTTGCTTTTTGCATTGTTTTCTGCACTTTTTTGGAGGTCAGCCAGGTCCCCTCCTGGGGCCTGAGCTCCTCACAGTTTATCTGCAGCTACTGTTATTTGCTCATTTGCTTTTTCCTGTTTTTTCAGCGGCTGCGGCTTGGTTTTTGTTCACACTGAGATCTGATTTAGTAGGGGGCGAGATCGTGTGATCTCAGTATTTTTGTAATCAGAATTGTTGGATTTTTGTAGGGTTTTCTGGGTTGCAGAAAGTAATCTCTCCTGTCCTATCCTATTTAGTCAGCTTGTGGCCCCAGCGTTTGCTCAGTCTATTTTCTGCCTATGTTTGTATTTTCATCTTGTCTAACCACCATTATATGTTTGGGGGCTTCCTATTTTCTTTGGGGATCTGCTCCGGGGCAGATAGCTTTCATCTTTCTGCCTTTAGTTGTAGTTATCTCTCAGGCTGTGACGAGGCGTCTAGGATCAACGTAGGAACGCTCCACGGCTACCTCTAGTTGTATCGTTAGTTTAGGAATCTGCAACTCATCAGTTACCAACATCTCAGGTGTTCGGCTGCCCTGCTGTTGTTCCTGTCCTCCTCAGCTACCGAAACATAACAGTATCACCGGCCCCGACTGAAAGTTGTATGGTACTCACAGAAGGGAAAAATAGTGTGGAAAGAAGAAAGTTGTTAGAGATTTTTTTTTTTGTCTGTTGCATTTTTTCCCTCTTTTTCTCTGGGTGCTGAGGAGGATTTTTTTTTCTCTCAATGGAGTTTGCACAGTTGTCTGGCCGTGTGGATCGGCTTGCCACTGAGGTTCGGAGTATTGCTACCTGTCTTGCTGGGTTGCCGGTTGTTGAACCTAGGATTCCCATGCCAGATTTGTTTTTGGGGGACCGGGCTAAATTTCTGAATTTCAAAAATAACTGTAAGTTGTTTTTTGCCTTGAAGCCTAAGTCCTCAGGTAACGCAGCACAGCAGGTTCAAATTGTCATCTCATTCCTGCGCGGCGATCCTCAGGATTGGGCTTTTTCCCTGACACCTGGGGATCCTGTTTTGAATGATATTGATGCATTTTTTCTGGCTCTGAGGTTATTGTACGATGAACCTAATGTCACTGATCAAGCTGAAAAAACCTTGTTGGCTTTAAATCAAGGTCTTGAAGACGCTGAGTTGTACTGTCAGAAATTCCGAAAGCGGGCAGTCCGGACCAAATGGAATGATGATGCTTTGGCAGTCCTTTTTCGGAAGGGGCTGTCAGAGAATGTAAAGGATGTTATGGTGGGATTCCCTGCTTCCTCTGGTCTCAATGATTCTATGTCATTGGCTATTCAAATTGACAGATGTTTGCGTGAGTGCAGAGGTATGCGTGAGATAGTGTTGCCTTGTGAGCCAGCTACTGAGCCCATGCAGTGTGATAGAGTGACTTCTGGGGCTCAGCGTCATGAGTTTCGAAAGCGCAATGGGTTATGTTTCTACTGTGGTGATGCCTCTCATGCTATTTCAGTCTGCCCTAAGCGGGGAAGACGTTTTGCACGCTCAGTTGTCTTGGGTAGTGTTCAGACTAAATTTCTGTTGACTGTTACCCTGATTTGCTTCCTGTCCACATTTTCTGCTCAGGCTTTTGTTGATTCAGGAGCAGCTATTAACCTGATGGATTTTAACTTTGCCAAACGTTGTGGATTTCCCATGATACCCCTGGGAAGCCTATTCCCCTACTGGGCATTGATTCCACCCCTTTGGCTGAGAATAAACCCCAGTTTTCTACTCAGGTGATAATGAGGGTTGAACCAGATTATCAGGAGAGTTGCAAATTTCTGGTGCTGTATAATCTGCATGACATTATTGTACAAGGTTTCCCTTGGTTACAGTCTCATAATCCTGTTTTGGATTGGAAATCTGTGTCTGTGACCAGTTGGGGCTGCCAATGTGTCAATGCCGACACTCCTGTTTTTTCTGCCTCTCCCAAATCTCAGGTTGTTCCTGACTTTTTGACTGATTTTTCGGATGTATTTAGCGAAAGTAAATCTGCATCTTTGCCCCCTCACAGGAGCTACGATTGCGCTATTGAATTAGTGACTGGTGGTAAATTTCCTAAAGGTCGCCTTTTTAACTTGTCTGTACCTGAACACGATGCTATGCGATCTTATCACGGAGTAGAGTTGAGCGATACTTTCCGATATCCAAAAGTATCGGATCGGAATGGTATCGCCGATACACAAGAAATATCGGCGATACCCGATACCGATACCGGAAATCCAATGTAAGTCTATGGGAAAAAAATATCGGAATTAAAAAAAGCCCATTCTTGCCTTGTTGGTTAATTGTACATGAAGGAAACAACAAAGAGTAATGTAGAATGTATTGGGGGAGGTTGAGGAGACATTAAAGGCATAGATATTTAACCCAATCAAATGGAATAGCATTAATATTTTTTTTTTAAAGATGTTCGCATTGACTAACAAATTGACAATGTTGTTAACCTTTTTTCTATTTTGGCAAATATGTATGTTTCACAACTTCCATGCTCTTCACCTTTTTAACTTTTGCCACACTTTCTCCTTCATAATCTTCAGCAGCATCATCTTTTTCATCAAATTATTCTTCATCTTCACCTTCTTTATCTTTTTCTTAAACTTATTGCTATTCATCTTTTTGTTAACATTACTCATATTGTTCTTATTAAACTATTATTCTTCTTCATATTCTACTTCATCTTCATCATATTCTTATTTGTGACAGAGATTCCTGTACTTGTAATCTGTAAAAGTATGAATTTTTCATCCTTGCGTTCTTGCTATCACAAAAGATTTAAATTACAACAGTATTTGTCCGTGTTCAGTTTAGCCTGCAGCAGCAGACATTTTCCAGGGGCACCACGAGGAGGAACGGACTCACCCCCATACACTGCTTAGTACTTCTTCTGCTTATAATTTAGAGCATATATTTTGCTCTTCATTTTGGTCTTATACTTCATGTTCTTATGCTTTTTCATCTTCTGCTTATTGTTCTTCTGTCTCTTGTTCTGTATCTTGTAGTTTGTCTTAACCTTCTTTGTCCTGTTGGTGATCTTCTTCTGGGTAATCTTTTATTTCTTCTTTGTGATGGTGTTCAGGCTGGTTGGCTTCATGCTCGTCGTCCTTGTGGTCGTCATCTTCTTCGGGGTGGTCATCAGGGTCGTCGTCTTCATTGTTGGAGATCCATAGTGATTACCCAACAAAACATTTAAAAAATATTCAATTTGTAAATGTAGCTGAATGTACAAGAAGGCTGACTAACTTCCGAGAACCAGCTGACATTACTGGAACCCGGACGGGTATCAGATGGTACAAGAGACAATGGAAGTAACGAGGACCAGCTGACTGTGCTGGAACCTGGAGGGGCAGCAGAAGGAAAAGAGCCAATGGCACAACCGAGGACCAGCTGACGTTACTGGGACACGGTTACTAAGCAGGAGGTACCTGTGCTCCAAAGCACTACCAAGGACCAGCAGACGTTGCTGGAACTCGGATACCGAGACGGAGGAACCTAGGCCAAAGGCACTGCGGAGAACCAGTTGACGGTACTGGAACCCGGACGGGTAGCAGAAGGTACAAGAGCCAATGCAAGTAATGAGGAACAGCTGACTGTGCTGGAACCCGGAGGGGCAGCAGAAGGAAAAGAGCCAATGGCACAACCGAGGACCAGCTGACATTACTGGGACACGGTTACTAAGCAGGAGGTACCTGTGGTCCAAAGCACTACCAAGGACCAGCAGACGTTGCTGGAACTCGGATACCGAGATGGAGGCACCTAGGCCAAAGGCACTGCGGAGAACCAGTTGACGGTACTGGAACCCGACGGGTAGCAGAAGGCACCCATGAAAATGTAAGTTGACAGTCCGCAAGCCGTCCGCAGTTACCGAATCACACAGTCCTACAGTGGGTGCTTGTCCTATTGTCACAACGGAAACAGCCTTTATTTACATATCCCACAGCACACATAGTAATGACCTAAACTGCAGGCACCATATAGTCGGCTAACCAGAATGCAACACGACAGGACAACTTATTGGAGGCTAATTGACGTTGACACTGCCAGGAAACAGCTGTCGTGCTGTAACCAGGCTGGGCAGGAGTCAGTACCCGTGTCAAGTATTTCAGAGCAACAACTGGCGGTGTTGGAGCCCACGGATGAGAAGAGAACAGGGTGGAGGCAGCAGGACTTTTTGCCGTACACACAGCAGGGAACAGCTGACATTACTGAACCCCAGTAACACAGGAGCAAGTGTTGACTGTGCTAACAGCACTTCCAGGCAATACATTGGTTGCAAACACTATAGAAGTACACAAAGGGGCCTTTCACACCTAGTGAACAGTTGTGTGCAGTGTTCACTGCAGTCTCTGCGGAATAACCACACTTAGGCCTTATAACTTTTCAGACTTTCTTTATCAATCTACCAAGATGAAGAAGGCAGGGAGTAAGGCACGTGGTCGTGGCCGTGGAGTTTCAGCAGGGAGAGGACGTGTGGAGTCTGTGGCTGCTGCCGCCCCCAGTGACACAGCATCCACCAGTTTTCCCCGTGAGCGTTCCTTTATGCGCACTTTTGTAGGAGGTCGGCGTACCCCCCTGCTGCGGGAAGAACAAATTGAAGCCGTTGTTGGTTGGATGGCAGCCAATACATCGACTTCAATTGCTTCCACCTCCTCTCAGGACCACAGCACTGTTGAGCAACCATCTGTCTCTTCACCGCCTGCCAAATTGCCCAGGCAGTCAGAGAGTTCTGTACAGGAGCCAGCTGAGTGTCAGCTTCTGTTCTCAGAATCTGTTGGCTTGCAAACAGGGCCCAGCCAAGCAGCATTCTGGAATGTGAAGAAGAGGGAGTATGCAGTGATGCACAACAGCTGTGTCTCTCTGAATCTGAAGAGGCGGGTGAGACAGTGCCGATGGTCAGCACACCGCAGAACGCATCTGATGATGATGAGACTCAGGTGCCAGTTTCTGTTGAGCATGGTGCTGGCCAGACCACCCAACAGCAGCAGGTGTTGGAAGAGGGTAGTGGAGATGATGAGGTCCAAGACCCAACATGGCGTGAGAACAGGAAGGTGGTGGGAGCAGCTCAGAGGAATAATAATAATAATAATATTTATTTATATAGCGCCATCATATTCCGCAGCGCTTTACAGTTTAGCAGTTTCAGAACACAAGTCATAAGTAACAACGTTAACAATACAATAATTAAAGCAAAATAAGTCGCCCCTGCTCGTGACAGCTTACAATCTACAATGAGGTGGGGGAGATACAAAGTATAGGTGTTTATATACAATGGTGCATTTACAATGATGGTCCAGCCATCTTAAGGGAGTGAGGATGGATGGAGATAGTGAATGGGCTAGACACACACACACTTACACAGAATACATAGAATGACTTTGATTAGTGAATGTGATAGGCCGCTCTGAACAAATGTGTTTTGAGGGAGCGCCTGAAACCATGCAAATTGTGGATAGTCCTAATTTCTTGGGTAGAGCATTCCAGAGGATTGGCGCAGCGCGGGAGAAGTCTTGGAGTCGGGAGTGGGAGTTACGAATTAGTGCAGAGGTTAGTCGAAAGTCGTTTGCAGAGCGCAGCAGTCGGTTAGGCCGATAGATAGAAATGAGGGAGGAGATGTAGGGGGGTGCTGCACTGTGGATAGCTTTGTGGCTGAGAACCAGTACTTTGAATTGGATACTATAATGAATGGGCAGCCAGTGTAAGGACTGGCGAAGAGCAGACGCGTCCGAGTACCGATTAGCCAGATGGATTACCCTGGCTGCTGCATTAAGGATGGACTGGAGAGGGGATAGTCGAGTAATGGGGAGGCCAAGTAATAGAGCGTTGCAGTAGTCCAGGCGTGAGTGGATCAATGCTACAGTGAGGGTTTTTGTTGTTTCCATGGTGCGAAAAGGGCGGATTCTAGAGATGTTCTTTAGGTGTAGGCGGCAAGAGCGGGCAAGAGATTGTATATAGGGAGGTGAAGGAGAGATTGGTGTCAAACATAACACCCAGACAGCGAGCCTGCTGCCGGGGTGTTATTATGGTGCCGCCCACGGAGATGGATATGTCAAATTTAGGGAGTTTAGTAGACGGCGGGAGCAGAAGAGTTCAGTTTTTGAGAGGTTGAGTTTCAGATAGAGAGCGGACATGATGTTGGAGACTGCGGACAGAACAGTCGGTGGCGTTCTGTAGTACAGTGGGGGTGAGGTCGGGGGATGACATGTATAGTTGTGTGTCATCAGCATAAAGATGGTACTGAAAGCCAAATCTGCTGATGGTCTGTCCAATTGGGGCTGTGTAGAGAGAGAAGAGAAGGGGCCAAGGACTGAGCCCTGGGGTACACCGACAGTGAGAGGAAGAGAAGATGACGTGGAGCCAGAGAACAAAACACTGAAGGAGTGGTCAGAAAGATAGGAGGAGAACCAGGAGAGAACAGTGTCCTTAATACCTAGTGAGTGGAGCCTAGACAGTAGGAGACGGTGGTCAACCGTGTCGAAAGCTGCAGAAAGGTCGAGAAGAATGAGCAAAGAGTGGTCACCGTTACGTTTTGCTGTAAGAAGGTCATTGCTCACTTAGATGACGGCAGTTTTTGGCGAATGTAGGGGGCGTAAGCTGGACTGTGAAGGGTCTAGGAGGGAGTGATTGGAGAGGTAACGGGTGAGGCGGGAGAAGACTAGGCGCTCCAAAAGTTTAGAGATGAAGGGGAGATTGGAGACCGGTCTGTATTTGTTTGTGCAGGAATGATCGAGAGCGGGTTTATTTTGTAGTGGACTAATGATGGAGTGTTTGAAGGCAGATGGGAAAATGCCAGAGGAGAGTGAGAGATTAAAGATTTTATTTAGGTGAGTTGTGACAACTGGAGAGAGAGACTGGCGGAGATGTGAGGGAATGGGGTCGGTAGTGCATGTAGTCGGACGAGAGGAAGAGAGGAGTCTGGACTCTGGAGACTTCTTCTTCTGTGATGGGATCAAATGTGGAAAGTTAGCCAGGGAACAGCAGGGTGGGATGGGAGTCACAGCCCTTGGTGGTTGAGAGCAGATTTCCTGACGGATAGTATATATTTTTTATATAAAATGGGAGGCCAGGTCGTCAGCACAAATGTCTGTGATAGGGGCTTGTGCTTTTGGCCTGAGGAGGGAGTGAAAAGTGTCAAACATTTTCTTGGGGTTGTTGGCTAGTGAGGAGATCAGGGTGGTGAAGTAGGTTTGTTTGGCGAGGTGAAGGGCAGCATTATAAGTTCTTAACATGAATTTAAAGTGGATGAAGTCTTGTGGTGTGCGGGTTTTTCTCCAAAGGCGTTCAGCACTCCTAGAGCATCGCTGAAGAAGTTGAGTTTGATCCAGGGCTGTTTTACTGTGTGTTTGGAAGTTCTGAGGGTGAGCGGCGCTACTTGGTCAAGGGTGCTTCTAAGAGTGTCATTGTAGTGATGAACAGCCAGATCAGGACTGGAAAAAGAGGAGATTGGGGACAGTGATGAGTGTAGGGAATCTGAAAGTGTCTGAGGGTTAATGGCTTGTAGATTTCTGAATGTGTGGTAGGTAGGAGTGCGCTGGGGTGGTGGAGGATTTGTGAGCATGAAGGAGAGAATGTTGTGGTCAGACAGTGGAAGCGGTGAGTTATTTAGGTGGTAGATTGAACAGAGGGGACAAAGACCAGGTCAAGGGTGTTACCATCCTTGTGTGTCTCAGAGGTTGAAAGCTGTGAGAGGCCTAGAGAAGTGGTTAGTGATAGAAGGAAGATAGAGGAAGACATTGCCCCAACGGTACAAACAGGAGGGAGAGTTAGGCTGCATACTCGGTTGCCTGTAGCCTCCATTTTGCCACCTGTTCGGAGCAGTTGTCTTCCAAAAGTCAAAACGTGCGCTCCCAGGACTTGCACTGCGTGGTCCTTTTTTGACACACTTGCAGATGATATTTGCTATGTCAAATGCAAACTGTGTAATCAAAAAGTAAAAAGAGGTAAAAGTGTCAGTAACCTCAATACCACTAATATGTGGAAACATGTGCGGACAAAGCACGTAGTTGAGTTACAAAGACACACTGGAGATGTAGGCCAACCTACAGCAGCACCTACATCTTCAGGTTGTGTTGAAGCCTCTTCATCGAGCTCACACACAGCTGGTTCTGCTTCCTCACAGGATCGCCATGGAAGAACCTCAGTCACTGTTGTCCAGAGACAAAGTGTTATTCCACACACAGCAGCAAGTTCCCTGTCATCCTCACACTTCCAGGCCACAAAACAGCCATCGGTAGCACAGGCATGGGATAAAAGACGGCCATACTCGGCAAACCATCACGAGCACAGGCTCTGAATGCTGGCATTGCAAAACTCCTGTCCCTTGAAATGCTGTCATTCAGGCTGGTGGAGACTGACAGTTTCCGTAACTAATATCATTGTCAGTCCCACAATACAATGTGCCAAGCCGATTTCATTTCAGCAGGCAAGCCGTCCCTGGTCTGCAAAAGCATGTTGAGGGAAAAATTAACATGCGCTAGTAAACGCCCTCAGTAGCAAGGTCCACCTGACGACCGATGCGTGGACCAGTACCCATTGTTATTATCTGCTACAAGCACTAAGGAAAGAAGGGAATTCTGTCCCTACAATAGAACTAAGCTGAATCCCTACGATGTAACGGGAACCTGATCCTGCGACCAGACCCGCTAAAGTCCTCAGCTAGTCTGAACGAAGACCTATAGTTGCGAGGGAGGAATCCCTACAAGATCTAGGGACTGGGAGAAAAGGTGGACACCTCCTAACAGAAATTGTAGCAGGGATAATTTAACAGAAAACAAAATACTTTGAGATCCGAAGATCAAGCAAAACTGACTGAGTAAGGCACCTAAGCACCCGGCTAGCTTAACAGTAGATAATACAATGAAGTCAAGCAAAGCCAGAAGGGCGGAGCCAGACAAAATAGGGAAAAAAGTTCATGTGACCATCAAACTGAAACAAAACCTAACAAGAGGGTTCTAACACCCATGGCAGGGAGATAACTTCCCTCACTGCCCATTGGGTCAATGTTGTGGAGTCGGGTACTGATCTTGCGAGTGGCGCTGTACGTGTTCTGCCAACTCCAAGGATTGCAGGAATCAAGTCTGTACACATTGACTCCTCCTCCTACTCCAGTTCCTCAGAATCATCGCTGCAGGAGCCGTCACGGTCTACCTCCACATGGACCCGTGAACGCTTACCTGTTGCGAGCGATATGAGCACAGCCGTGTCCAAACGTCAACAGGCCGTCCTGAAATTAATTTCCATGTGGAATCGAAGCCACACAGCGCAGGAGCTCTGGAATGCCATCAAGCAGGAGAGCGACGTGTGGTTTTTGGCAGCGAATCTCCAGCCAGGCTTGGTAGTGTGTGACAATGACCGAAATCTGGTGGCAGCTCTGGGCCTTGGCAACCTCACTCACATACCATGTCTGTCACATGTGCTCAACTTGGTCGTGCAGAGTTTTTTGAGGGACTATCCGGATCTTGATGCACTGCTGCACAAGGTCCGCCTAGAGTGCGCTCACTTGCGACGTTCCAGCATGGCCAAATTGCTGATTGCAGCTCTGCAACGCAGATTTCGCCTTCCTGAACATCGCATCATATGTCACGTACCCACCAGGTGGAATTCGACGTTACATATGTTGGAGCGGTTGTGTGAGCAGCAGCCAACAGTAATGGAGTATCAGCTGCATCAGGCGCAATCAACTCGCAATTTGCGCCGTTCACACTTCACCACTACTGACTGGGCCTCTATAAATAATAATAATAATAATCTTTATTTATATAGCGCCAACATATTCCGCAGCGCTTTACAGTTTAACAGTTTCAGAACACAAGTCATAAGTAACAACGTTAACAATACAATAATTAAAGCAATATAAGCCGCCCCTGCTCGTGACAGCTTACAATCTACAATGAGGTGGGGGAAATACAAAGTACAGGTGTTTATATACAATGGTGTATTTACAATGATGGTCCAGCCATTTTGAGGGAGTGATGGATGGATGGAGATAGTGAATGGGCTACACACACAGACTTACACATAGAATGACTTTGATTAGTGAATGTGATAGGCCGCTCTGAACAAATGTCTTTTGAGGGAGCGCCTGAAACCATGCTAATTGCGGATAGTCCTAATTTCTTGGGGTAGAGAAATTCCAGAGGATTGGCGCAGCACGGGAGAAGTCTTGTATTCGGGAGTGGGAGGTACGGATTAGTGCAGAGGTTAGTCGAAGGTCGTTTGCAGAGCGCAGCAGTCGTTAGGCCGATAGATAGAAATGAGGGAGGAGATGTAGGGGGGTGCTGCACTGTGGAGAGCTTTGTGGGTGACAACCAGTACTTTGAATTGGATACTATAATGAATGGGCAGCCAGTGTAAGGACTGGCGAAGGACTCTATGAAGGACATCTGCCACGTTTTGCGTGCGTTTGATGAGTCAACGCGGATGGCGAGTGCAGATGATGCACTAGTCAGCCTGACTGTCCCCCTTATCTGCCTGCTTCAAAAAACAATGCAAGCACTAAGGGATGAGGTTTTGGAAGAGGTGGAGGATGAGGAGTCACAAATTCCATCACCTTCTGGACAGTCAGCGCAACGTGGTTCCTCACAAAGGGCTGGGCAGGGCTCACTTTGTGAGGAGGATGAGGAGGAGTCAATGGAGGAGGAAGACATCGCTCCAGAGGGAGGTACACAACGCTCTAGTCAGTATGTATAGCGAGGGTGGGGTGATGCAGAGCAGGCAGAGATGACGCCTCTTGCAGGGGACAGCGTTTCTTGGCCAGTTGTGAGTCTGCAGCACATGGTTGATTTCATGCTGCAGTGCCTGAGAAACGACCGCGCATCGCCCACATTCTCACCACGTCTGATTATTGGGTGTCCACCCTCCTAGACCCTCGCTACCGGGACAACTTACAAAGCCTCATCACACCGTTGAACCGGGAGCGTAAAATGCGGGAGTACCAAGACACACTGGTGCAATCCATAATGTTCTCCATTCCAGCCGAGAGCACTGCTGCTACTACTGCTTTACAAAGCAGCTCTGTGCGTCGAGGCAGTGGAGACAGCTCTGCAACAAGAGGGAGCACAAGCAGCGCCTCTGCACAGGGCAAGATGTTATGATTTGGTAGCTGAGGAGAGCAGGCAAAAAAGGCAATACACCAGAGAGGTTGGAATCTATGGGATTGCAGTACCCTGACTAACCACCACAACTAAAGGCAGCCGTGGAGCGTACCTACGTTGGTCCTAGACGCCTCGTCACAGCCTGAGAAGCTAACTACACCTAAAGATAGAAAGAGGAAAGCTATCTGCCCCGGAGCAGATCCACAAAGAACATAGAAAGCCCCCAAACATGTAATGGCGGTTAGACAAGAAGAAATACTGACACAGACAGAAAATTGTATGAGCAAATGTTGGGGCCCAAATTTCATAAATAGAAAAGGATAGGAAGGGCACTTTCTGCATCACAAAAAAACACTGAAAAGTACCAACTCTACTAATTACAAAAACACCTGAGATCACACGACCTCTACCACCTTAATTAGTTCTCTGGTGTAACAAAAACTAAACAGCAGCCACAGAAAAAAATGGAAAAGGAAAATGAACAAACAACAGTGGCTGAACTAAACTGAGAGGAGCACAAACCCCCAAGGGGACCCGGCAGACCACCACAGAAGTGCAGGACAATATGCCAAAAAAAAAAAAAAAAAAAAAAAAGAAGAAAATGTCTTATCTGTTAGCAAAAGATGCAGGCACGAAACAGCAAGCTACAAAGTGTACAGGAATCAAAGATGAGACCAGAACAATTGATCACCGTCAACCCTGATGGGAGGGAACCTCCCTTATATAAGACCAGTCAGTAACACCTGATCTCCAATCTTCACAATCTTCATTGGATAGTTCAGTACTGTTTGTAACCACCAGAGGGAGCTTCTGCTCAGATTATTTCTATCACATTCACAACAGCAAGACCAGTATGTTCCAAATGTGGCGAAGTTTTGTGGCAGCGCCACCAATGTCTACATCCATCCGAGACGGCTCCACTCAGCAGGAGGCAAAGTTTCCGTAAGATGGTGACAGACTACATGTCTTGGCCTCTCAGTGTACTCCCAGATGGCTCTTCCCCATTCAAGTTTTGGGTCTCTAAGCTGGATACATGGCCAGAGCTTAGCCAGTATGCATTGGAGGTGCTGGCTTGCCCTGCTGCCAGTGTATTATCGGAGCGCTTCTTTAGTGCTGCAGGTGGTGTACTAACAGACCGTAGCATGCGACTATCCTCCGTTAATGTAGACCGGTTTAGTTTTCTGAAAATGAACAAGGCATGGATCTCGCATGAATTTGCCTGTCCGGTTTCAGATTAAATAACTGGTTGGCAACGTTATCCATGTCTCCTGTTATGTTCATCTTTCTACCACCTGAACTCTACTCCCTGGGCTACAACACTGCCAGTTGCTGCTCACAAGTGTTGGATGCACAGATCAAAAAAATGCTGATGTGTTTGTGGGGTTCAGTAACGCCTGCTGTTCCCCTGCTGTGTGTCCGGCAAAAATTACTGCTAGCTAGCTACACATGTTGAAAAAAACATGACATGTTAAAGTGCCTACTGCTACACATAGATAAGAGGCTACACCCTTATTTCTAAACTGTAAACAAGTGAAACGTCACCTTTAAAACCATAAAATTATTAGTCTTTGTCACAAATCTGTAACAAAATAATTGTGACATATTACTGCAGATATCCACATGTGGAACACAAATGCTAACACAAAAGCCTACTTATGCTATAGGGTACTGATGGTGAACCTTGTCACTCCATAACTTAGACAAATCCAACTCACATCATGCCTCAAATGCTGCAATGTTGGAAGTGCATAATGTGGGTTGAACTTTGACAACAGCTGCAGTGCGAAGGTTAGCCTTCAGTGTTCTTGGCTTTTAAATAAAAGCATACAAGTAAATTTAATAATCCATTGTTGATTAAGGGACGTGATGTACACCTGTAATATTGTGGAAACAATGGATGTAGGACTAGTCCTCTTCAACATTACTTATATTTGTGTCATTTGAAAAAATACATATTTAAATACAAATTTAACAACCCATATCATAAAGGTCCATCATGTAAAAATGAGAATCGGTAACAAAAATCATGCATTACCTTGTTAAACTCAATAGTGCATAGTCACAATAGCTAAATATATACCTGCAAGTGGTGCTGAAACAACGACAACTGATAGAAAAGGTGAATGATATCTAGTTATCAGACTGAATAGCGACACCTGTACAATGTCGATATAATACTGTACCTTAACAAAAAGGCTGTTTGCAACCAATGTATTGTATACGGATGGAAGCGCGTCACACTAATAGATTTGAGTTATTTGAAATAGAATGGAGCAGCACCAATTAGAGAAGAATGTCAAGGATGAGGCAGTGAGACACGCTCAGCAGAGTACAAGCAGCAGTGTTTGAATAACTAACTGGAGCGGATCTGCACTCCAAAAATGAGAACCTCTGACTACAGTAAACAATGCACACAACTGTTCAGTAGCTGTGAAAGGCCCGTTTGTGTACTTCTATATTGTTTGCAACCAATGTATTGGATAATGATGGAAGCACGTCACACTAATAGATTTGAATTATTTGAAATATAATGTAGCAGCAACAATTAGAGAAAACTGTCAAGGATGAGGCAGTGACACACGCTCAGCAGAGTACAAGCAGCGGTGGTTGAAGAAATAACTTGAGCGGGATCAGAATTCAAAATTGAAACCCTATGACTACAGTAAACAATGCACACAACTGTTCAGCAGCTGTGAAAGGCCCGTTTGTGTACTTCTATATTGTTTGCAACCAATGTATTGGATAATGATGGAAGCACGTCACACTAATAGATTTGAATTATTTGAAATATAATGTAGCAGCAACAATTAGAGAAAAATGTCAAGGATGAGGCAGTGACACACGCTCAGCAGAGTACAAGCAGCGGTGGTTGAAGAAATAACTTGAGCGGGATCAGAATTCAAAAATTTAAACCTCATGACTACAGTAAACAATGCACACAACTGTTCAGCAGCTGTGAAAGGCCCGTTTGTGTACTTCTATATTGTTTGCAACCAATGTATTGGATAATGATGGAAGCACGTCACACTAATAGATTTGAATTATTTGAAATATAATGTAGCAGCAACAATTAGAGAAAAATGTCAAGGATGAGGCAGTGACACACGCTCAGCAGAGTACAAGCAGCGGTGGTTGAAGAAATAACTTGAGCGGGATCAGAATTCAAAAATTGAAACCCTCTGACTACAGTAAACAATGCACACAACTGTTCAGTAGCTGTGAAAGGCCCGTTTGTGTACTTCTATATTGTTTGCAACCAATGTATTGGATAATGATGGAAGCACGTCACACTAATAGATTTGAATTATTTGAAATATAATGTAGCAGCAACAATTAGAGAAAAATGTCAAGGATGAGGCAGTGAGACACGCTCAGCAGAGTACAAGCAGCAGTGGTTGAAGAACTAAATGGAGCGGGATCTGCACTCAAAAAAAAAAACCTCACAGACTACAGTGAACACTGCACACAACTGTTCACTATCTCTGAAAGGCTCCTTTGTGTACTTCTATATTGTTTGCAACCAATGTATTGGATACGGATGGAAGCACGTCACACTAATAGATTTGATTTTTTTTAAATAGAATGTAGCAGCAACACATTAGAGAAAAATGTCAAGGATGAGGCAGTGAGACACGCTCAGCAGAGTACAAGCAGCAGTGGTTGAAGAACTAACATGGAGCGGGATCTGCACTCAAAAAAAAAACCTCACAGACTACAGTGAAAAAACTGCACACAACTGTTCACTAGCTCTGAAAGGCCCTTTGTGACTTCTATATGTTTGCAACCAATGTATTGGATAGATGGAAGCACGTCACACTAATAGATTTTGATTTTTGAAATATAATGTAGCAGCAACAATTAGAGAAAATGTCAAGGATGAGGCAGTGACACACGCTCAGCAGAGTACAAGCAGCGGTGGTTTGAAGAATAACTGAGCGGGATCTGAATCAAAAATGAAACCCTTGACTACAGTAAACAATGCACACAACTGTTCAGCAGCTGTGAAAGGCCCGTTTGTGTACTTCTATATTGTTTGCAACCAATGTATTGGATAATGATGGAAGCACGTCACACTAATAGATTTGAATTATTTGAAATATAATGTAGCAGCAACAATTAGAGAAAAATGTCAAGGATGAGGCAGTGACACACGCTCAGCAGAGTACAAGCAGCGTGGTTGAAGAAATAACTTGAGCGGGATCAGAATTCAAAAATTAAACCCTATGACTACAGTAAACAATGCACACAACTGTTCAGCAGCTGTAAAGGCCCGTTTGTGTACTTCTATATTGTTTGCAACCAATGTATTGGATAATGATGGAAGCACGTCACACTAATAGATTTGAATTATTTGAAATATAATGTAGCAGCAACAATTAGAGAAAAATGTAAAGGATGAGGCAGTGAGACACGCTCAGCAGAGTACAAGCAGCAGTGGTTGAAGAACTAAATGGAGCGGGATCTGCACTCAAAAAAAAAACCTCACAGACTACAGTGAACACTGCACACAACTGTTCACTATCTCTGAAAGGCTCCTTTGTGGACTTCTATATTGTTTGCAACCAATGTATTGGATACGGATGGAAGCACATCACACTAATAGATTGGATTTTTTTTAAATAGAATGTAGCAGCACCAATTTGAGAAAAATGTCAAGGATGAGGCAGTGAGACACGCTCAGCAGAGTACAAGCAGCAGTGGTTGAAGAACTAAATGGAGCGGGATCTGCATCAAAAAAAAAAACCTCACAGACTACAGTGAACACTGCACACAACTGTTCACTATCTCTGAAAGGCTCCTTTGTGTACTTCTATACTGTTTGCAACCAATGTATTGGATACGGATGGAAGCACGTCACACTAATAGATTTGATTTTTTTTAAATAAATGTAGCAGCAACAATTTGAGAAAAATGTAAAGGATGAGGCAGTGAGACACGCTCAGCAGAGTACAAGCAGCAGTGTTTGAATAACTAACTGGAGGTGATCTGCACTCAAAAAAAAAAAACCTCACAGACTAGAGTGAACACTGCACACAACTGTTCACTATCTGTGAAAGGCTCCTTTCTGTACTTCTATAGTGTTTGCAACCAATGTATTGTATACGGATGGAAGCGCGTCACACTATAATTTCAATTGAATGGAGCAGCAAGAATTACACTAAAAAAAAAAAGAGTCTATGAGTGACACGTGCAGATGCCTACAAACAGCGTTGGATGCAGAGCAAACTGCAGCGTCACCTGCACTCTCACACACACACCTTGCACAGAGCTGTTAAAACAACACTGCAAGGCAAAAGAAGCTTTACACAGCGGTTGGTAAACTAGCCTGCCTAGAGCACAGTACACAAAATCGCAATCTCTAACTGTCCCTCAGAGTCAGCAAGCAGCGTTCTGTCCCTAACTGAATTCACAGCACAGTGACGCTAAAATGGGGCGGCGCCTTTTATAGTGCATTCTGACATCATTTCAGCATCCAATCACAGCCATGCCATTAGTTAACATGACCGCAGCAGTACAGGATGTGCCCACACTTCTTAGGATTCCTCATTGGCTGACTAAAATCACATTGCCTCTCAAAGAATTATGGGAACTTCAGATTCCGGTATACGATATATGGAAAATATCGGAACTAAGTATCGGAATTCCGATACAGCTAATATCGGCCGATACCCGATACTTGCGGTAATCGGAATGCTCAACTCTATCAAGGAGTCATTGGAGAAGGGTCATATCAGACCATCCTCTTCACCCTTGGGTGCCGGTTTTTTCTTTGTGGCCAAAAGAATGGTTCATTGAGGCCGTGTATTGATTATCGTCTCTTAAATAAGATCACTATGAAGTATCAATATCCTTTACCCTTGATTTCTGACCTGTTTTCCAGGGTGAAAAGTGCTACTTAGTTTACCAAGCTTGACCTCAGGGGGGCGTATAACCTTATTCGCATTAAGCACGGGGATGAATGGAAGACAGCGTTTAATACCCCAGAGGGGCATTTTGAGTACCTAGTGATGCCCTTTGGGCTCACTAATGCTCCTTCCGTCTTCCAATCCTTCATGAATGTTATTTTCATTATTTTGTGGATAAATTTCTGATTGTTTATTTGGATGATATCTTTATTTTTTCCAATGACTGGGACTCTCATGTGAAACACGTTCGGACTGTGTTCCAGATTTTGAGAGAGAATGCATTTTATGTGAAGGGATCAAAGTGTCTTTTTGGCGTGCAGAAGGTCTCATTTCTGGGATTCATTTTTTCTCCTCTGTTATTGAAATGGACACAGTCAAGGTTCAAGCCATCTGTGATTGGGTCCAACCTACTTCATTGAAGGCTCTTCAGAGATTTTTGGGTTTTGCCAATTTTTTAGTAAATTTATTGGTAATTTCTCCGGTATTGTTAAACCATTGACTGATTTGACCAAAAAGGGTTCTGATGTGGTGAATTGGCCTCCTGAGGCAGTCTCTGCGTTTCAGGAACTTAAGCAGAGATTCACTTCAGCTCCTGTTCTACGGCAGCCTGATGTTTCTCTACCATTTCAGGTGGTGGTTGATGCCTCTGAAATTGGGGCAGGTGCCGTTTTGTCCCAAAGAGATCCAGAGACCTCTAAGAGTAACCCTTGTGCCTTTTTCTCTCGAAAATTTTCTCCAACTGAACATAATTATGACGTGGGTAATCGGGAGTTATAGGCCATGAAGTGGGCCTTTGAAGAGTGGAGACATTGGCTGGAAGGAGCCAAACATCAGGTGGTGGTCCTCACGGACCATAAGAATCTGGTTTATCTCGAATCAGCCAAGCGACTTAATCCTAGACAGGCCAGGTGGGCCTTGTTTTTCACACGTTTTAATTTTGTGGTTTCTTTTCTTCCTGTCACTAAGAATGTTAAGGCGTATGCACTCTCGAGGAGTTTCTTTGCGGACTCTCCTGAGTTATCTGATCCTACTGTTATTTTGAAAGAGGGTGTAGTTCTTTCCGCCATCTCGCCCAATTTGAGACTGGCCTTGGAAGGGTGTCAGGAGGATAAACCTGAGCGCTGCCCTATTGGGAAATTGTTTGTCCCAGACCAGTGGAAGAAGCATGTGATGTCTGAGATTCATTGTTCCACGTTGGCTGGTCATCCCGGGATTTTTGGTACCAGAGACTTGTCGAGTCGGTCCTTTTGGTGGCCTACTTTGTCTCGTGACGTCAGGGAATTTGTGCAGTTCTGTGGGACTTGCTCTCGCTCCAAGCCTTGCTCTCGCTCTAGTGGTTTGTTAATGCCATTACCTGTGCCCAAGAGGCCATGGACCCATATCTCTATGGATTTTATTTCCAACCTCCCTGTTTCTCAGAGAATGACCGTTATCTGGGTAATCTGCGATAGGTTTTCCAAGATGATACATCTTGTGCCATTACCTAAGTTGCGGTTTGGTTACATGGCATTCCGGAGAACTTTGTGTCTGACAGAGGAGTCCAGTTTGTTTCCAGATTTTGGAGGACATTTTGTTTTAAACTTGGTGTTCAATTATCTTTCTCCTCTGCTATTCATCCTCAGACCAATGGACAAATCGAGAGAACAAACCAGACCTTGGAGACTTATTTGAGATGTTTTGTGTATGCTGATCAAGATGACTTGGTCTCTTTTTTGCCTTTGGCTGAGTTTGCTCTTAATAATAGGGCTAGCTCTGCCACCTTGATGTCTACATTTTTCTGCAATTTTGGGTTTCACCCTCGATTTTCTTCGGGACAGGCGGAGGCTTCTGTCTGTCCGGGTGTTGACTCTGTTGTGGAACGTATGCAGCAGATTTGGGACCAGGTAGTGGAGAGGTTGTCTCTCTCTCAGGAGAAGGCCCAACGGTTTGCCAACTGGCATAGGAATGATGGTCCTCGGTGTAAAGTGGGGGTCTTGGTTTGGTTGTCCTCAAGAAATATCCCTATGAGGGTTGCATCTCCAAAGTTTAAGCCCAGGTTCATTGGACCTTATAAGATCATGGAGATTCTTAATCCTGTTTCCTTCCGTTTGCTTCTTCCAGGGACATTTAAGATCCATAACGTGTTCCACAAGTCCTTATTGAAGAGGTTTGTCGAGCCAGTGGTTCCTATGGCTGCGCCTCCTGACCCTGTTTTGGTTGAGGGCAATCTGGAGTATGTGGTTGAGAAAATATTGGATTCTTGTTTTTCTAGACAGAAACTCCAGTATTTGGTTAAGTGGAGAAGTTATGGTCAGGAGGACAATTCTTGGGTGTTTGCTTCGGACATCCATGCTAGGAGACTGATCAGTGCCTATCACCGAGCTCATCCTGATCGGCCTGGTTGCACAAGTCAGGGTTCGGTGACCCCTCCTCAAGGGGGGGTACTGTTATGAATGTGTTAGAGATGGTTTCTGAGCAGAGGCTCCCTCTGGTGGTTACAGACAGTACTGAACCTTTCAGCGAGGAATGGCAATCTGGGTTCACTGACTGGTCTGATATAAATGAGGTTCCCTCCCATGATGGTTGCCGGTGATCAATTGTTCTTGTCTCAATTGTGGTTCCTGGTTCATTTGGAAGTTTGCTGGATTCTTGCCTGCATCTCCTGCTTTCAGATAAGATATTTTTTGCTTTTCTTTTGTGCTTGCTTTTTGCATTGTTTTCTGCACTTTTTTGGAGGTCAGCCAGGTCCCCTCCTGGGGCCTGAGCTCCTCACAGTTTATCTGCAGCCACTGTTATTTGCTCATTTGCTTTTTCCTGCTTTTTCAGCGGCTGCGGCTTGGTTTTTGTTCACACTGAGATCTGATTTAGTGGGGGGCGAGATCGTGTGATCTCAGGATTTTTGTAATCAGAATTGTTGGATTTTTGTAGGGTTTTCTGGGTTGCAGAAAGTAATCTCTCCTGTCCTATCCTATTTAGTTAGCTTGTGGCCCCAGCGTTTGCTTAGTCTTTTTTCTGCCTATGTTTGTATTTTCATCTTGTCTAACCACCATTATATGTTTGGGGTCTTCCTATTTTCTTTGGGGATCTGCTCCGGGGCAGATAGCTTTCACCTTTCTGCCTTTAGTTGTAGTTATCTCTCAGGCTGTGACGAGGCGTCTAGGATCAATGTAGGAACTGTTGTGAATGGGTTTGAGATGAGTTCTGAGCAGAGGCTTCCTCTGGTGGTTACAAGCGGTGCTGGTCTGTCCAGTGAAGATTGTGAGGACTGGGAATCAGGTGTTACTGACTGGTCTTATATAAGGGAGTCACCTTCCCATCAGGGTTGCCGGTGATCAATTGTTCTGGTCTGAATCCTTCATTCCTGTTTCCCTTGTAGCCTGCTGTGTCGTGTCTGCATCTCCTGCTAACAGATAAGACATTTTCTTCTTTTTGTTTTTGTGCTATATTTTTGCATTTTGTCCTGTACTTCTGTGGGGGCCTTCTGGGTCCCATCTGGGGGCTTTTGCCCTCTCAGTTTAGTTCAGCCACTTATGTTTGTACTTTTGCTTTTTCCAGTTTTTTCAGTGGCTGCTGTTTTGATTTTCTTACACCAGAGAGCTAATTTAGGTGGTAGAGGTCGTGTGATCTCAGGTGTTTTTGAAATTAGTAGAGTTGGTGCTTTCAGGGTTTTTTTTGGGATTGCAGTAAGTACCCTTCCTATCCTTTTCTATTTAGTTAGTTTGGGCCCCAACGTTTGCTCATACTATTTTCTGTCTGTGTCAGTATTTCGTCTTGTCTAACCGCCATTACATGTTTGGGGGCTTGCTATTATCTTTGGGGTTCTGCTCCGGGGCAGATAGCTTTCCTATTTCTATCTTTAGGTGTAGTTAGTTTCTCAGGCTGTGAAGAGGCGTCTGGGACCAACGTGGGAACGCTCCACGGCTGCCTCTGGTTGTGGTGGTTAGTCAGGGTACTGCAATCTCATAGATTCCAACTGCTCTGGTGTATTGCCTTTTTACCTGCACTCCTCAGCTACTGAAACATAACAGTATCACCGGCCTAAAAAATTGAAAATTGTATTGTACTCACAGAAGTGAAAAAATATTGTGAAAGAAAAAAGGTTGTCAGAGTTGTCAGATATATTTTTCTGTTTGTTGCATTTTTTTTTTCCCTCTGTATCTCTGGGTGCTGGGGAGGATCTTTTCTCTCAATGGAGTTTGCACAGTTGTCTGGCCGTGTGGATCAGCTTGCCGCTGAGGTTCGGAGTATTGCTATCTATCTTGCTGGGTTGCCTGTTGTGGAACCTAGGATTCCCATGCCAGATTTGTTTTTGGGGGATCGAGCTAAGTTTCAGAATTTCAAAAATAATTGTAAATTGTTTTTTGCCTTAAAATCTAAGTCCTCAGGGAACGCAGCGCAGCAGGTTCAAATTATCATCTCTCTCCTGCGCGGCGATCCTCAGGATTGGGCTTTTTCCCTGACACCTGGGGATCCTGTTTTGAGTGATGTTGATGCATTTTTTCAGGCTTTGGGGTTATTGTACGATGAGCCTAATGTCACTGATCAAGCTGAAAAAGCCTTGTTGGCATTAAATCAGGGGCTTTATGACGCTGAGTTATACTGTCAGAGATTCCATAGGTGGGCAGTCCTGACCAAATGGGATGACGACGCTTTGGCAGCCCTTTTCAGGAAGGGTCTGTCAGATAATGTAAAGGATGTTATGGTGGGATTCCCTGTCCCCTCTGGTCTCAATGATTCTATGTCATTAGCGATTCAAATTGACAGACGTTTGCGTGAGCGGAGAAGTATGCGTGGAATGGTGTTGCCTTGTGAACCAGCTTCTGAACCCATGAAAGTGTGATAGAGTGGTGTCTGGGGCACAGCGTCATGAGTTTCGAAAGCGCAATGGGTTATGTTTCTACTGTGGTGATGCCTCTCATGCTATTTCAGTCTGCCCTAAGCGGGGAAGACGTTTTGCACGCTCAGTTGTCTTGGGTAGTGTTCAGACTAAGTTTTTATTAACTGTCACTCTGATATGCTCTCTGTCCTCATTTTCTGCTCAGGCTTTCGCTGATTCTGGAGCAGCTATTAACCTGATGGATTATGATTTTGCTAAACGTTGTGGGTTTCCCTTGATACCCCTACAGAAGTCTATTCCCCTACTGGGGATCGATTCTACCCCTTTAGCTGAGAATAAACCCCAGTTTTCTACTCAGGTGATAATGAGGGTTGAACCTGATCACCAGGAGTGCTGCAAATTTTTGGTTCTGTATAATCTGCATGACATTATCGTGCTGGGTTTCCCTTGGTTACAGTCTCATAATCCTGTTTTGGATTGGAAATCTGTGTCTGTAACCAGTTGGGGCTGCCAATGTGTTAATACCAACACTCCTGTTTTTTCTGCCTCCCCCCAGGCTCAGGATGTTCCTGACTTTTTGATTGATTTTTCTGATGTGTTTAGCGAAAGTAAATCTGCATCCTTGCCTCCCCATAGGAGCTATGACTGCGCTATTGAATTAGTGCCGGGTAGTAAATTCCCTAAAGGTCGCCTTTTTAACTTGTCTGTACCTGAACATGACGCTATGCGGTCTTATATCAAGGAATCATTGGAGAAGGGTCATATCAGACCATCCTCTTCACCCTTAGGTGCCGTTTTTTTCTTTGTGGCCAAAAAGGATGGTTCATTAAGGCCGTGTATTGATTATCGTCTCTTGAACAATATTACTGTGAAATATCAATACCCGTTACCCTTGATTTCTGACCTGTTTTCCAGGGTGAAAAACGCTACTTGGTTTACCAAGCTTGACCTCAGGGGGGCGTATAACCTTATTCGAATTAAGCACGGGGATGAATGGAAGACGGCATTCAATACCCCTGAAGGGCATTTTGAGTACCTAGTGATGCCCTTTGGGCTCACTAATGCTCCTTCCGTCTTCCAGTCCTTCATGAATGACATTTTCAGGGATTTTGTGGACAAATTTCTGATTGTTTATTTGGATGATATCTTGATTTTTTCTAATGACTGGGACTCTCATGTGAAACATGTTCGAACTGTATTCCAGATTTTGAGAGAGAATGCTCTGTATGTGAAGGGATCAAAGTGTCTTTTTGGCGTACAGAGGATCTCATATCTGGATTCATTTTGTCCCCATCTGTTATTGAAATGGACCCGGTCAAGGTTCAGGCCATATGTGATTGGGTCCAACCTACTTCATTAAAGGCTCTTCAGAGATTTTTGGGTTTTGCCAATTTTTATCGTAAGTTTATTAGTAATTTCTCGGTTATTGTTAAACCATTAACTGATTTGACCAGAAAGGGTTCTGATGTGGTGAATTGGCCTCCTGAGGCAGTCTCTGCATTTCAGGAACTTAAGCAGAGATCCACTTCTGCTCCTGTTCTACGGCAGCCTGATGTTTCTCTGCCATTTCAGGTGGAGGTTGATGCCTCTGAAATTGGGGCAGGTGCCGTTTTGTCCCAAAAAGATCCAGAGACCTCTAAAAGTAACCCTTGTGCCTTTTTCTCTCGAAAATTTTCTCCGACTGAACGTAATTATGACGTGGGTAATCGGGAGTTATTGGCCATGAAGTGGGCTTTTGAAGAGTGGAGACATTGGCTGGAGGGAGCCAAACATCAGGTGGTGGTCCTTACGGACCATAAGAATCTGTCTATCTGAATCTGCCAAGCGACTCAATCCTAGACAGGCCAGGTGGGCCTTGTTTTTCACACGTTTTAATTTTGTGGTTTCCTTTCTTCTTGGCACTAAGAATGTTAAGGCGGATGCCCTCTCGAGGAGTTTCCTTGCGGACTCTCCTGAGTTATCTGATCCTTCTGTTATTTTGAAAGAGGGTGTAGTTCTTTCCGCCATCTCGCCCAATTTGAGACTTGCTCTGGAGGGGTGTCAGGAGGATAGGCCCGAGTGCTGCCCTGTTGGAAAATTGTTTGTCCCGGACCAGTGGAAAAAGAGTGTGATGTCTGAGATTCATTGTTCCGCATTGGCTGGGCATCCCGGAATTTTTGGTACTAGAGACTTGGTTAGTCGGTCCTTTTGGTGGCCTACCTTGTCTCGTGATGTCAGGGAATTTGTGCAGTCCTGCGGGATTTGCTCTCGCTCCAAGCCTTGCTCTCGCTCTAGTGGTTTGTTGATGCCATTGCCTGTGCCCAAGAGACCATGGACCCATATCTCTATGGATTTAATTTCCGACCTTCCTGTTTCTCAGAGAATGACCACCTTCTGGGTAATTTGTGATAGGTTTTCCAAAATGATACATCTTGTGCCATTACCTAAGTTGCCTTCCTCCTCTGAATTGGTGCCGTTGTTCCTTCAGCACGTGGTTCGTTTACACGGCATTCCTGAGAACATTGTGTCTGACAGAGGAGTCCAGTTTGTTTCCAGATTTTGGAGGACTTTTTGTTCTAAACTGGTTGTTCAATTGTCTTTCTCCTCGGCATTTCATCCTCAGACCAATGGTCAAACTGAGAGAACAAACCAGACATTGGAGACTTATCTAAGATGTGCTTTGTGTTCTTGCTGATCAGGATTGACTGGTCTCTTTTTTTGCCTATTTGAGCTGAGTTTTGGGTTCAATTACATTAAGGGCTGAGACCTGCCATACTGAGTCTCGTTTGATGTCTGTTTCTCTATCGAGTAGTCCATTTACCTGTTTGACCTTATATCATGGAATATATCTGTTCTTAGTTTGCTCTTCCGGACTTAGTCTACGTTTCCACAAGTCCTTGTTGAGAGGTTTGTTGAGCCAGTGGTCCTGTGCTGTGCTTCCTGACCTGTTCTTGGTTGAGGGCCATCGGAGTATTGGTTGAGAAATATTGGATTCTCTGTTTTCTGACGGAAAACTCAGTATTTGGTTAAATCGGATATGTTAGTGGTCAGGAAGTACAATTCTTGGTGTTTTGCTTCGGACATCCATTGCTAGGAGACTTATCCGTGCTTATCATAGTGCTCATACTCTTGACCGACTGGATTGCGTCAGGTCAGGGTTTCGTGTACCCTGCGTTCAAGGGGTATCCTGCCTTGTGAGTATGGTTTGAGATGAGTTCTGAGTCAGAAGGCTTCCTCTGGTGGTTACAACGGTGCTGGTCTGTCCAGTGAAGATTGTGAGGACTGGGAATCAGGTGTTACTGACTGGTCTTATATAAGGGAGTCACCTTCCCATCAGGGTTGCCGGTGATCAATTGTTCTGGTCTGAATCCTTCATTCCTGTTTCCCTTGTAGCCTGCTGTGTCGTGTCTGCATCTCCGGCTAACAGATAAGACATTTTCTTCTTTTTGTTTTTGTGCTATATTTTTGCATTTTGTCCTGTACTTCTGTGGGGGCCTTCTGGGTCCCCTCTGGGGCTTTTGCCCTCTCAGTTTAGTTCAGCCACTTATGTTTGTACTTTTGCTTTTTCCAGTTTTTTCAGTGGCTGCTGTTTTGATTTTCTTACACCAGAGAGCTAATTTAGGTGGTAGAGGTCGTGTGATCTCAGGTGTTTTTGAAATTAGTAGAGTTGGTGATTCAGGGTTTTTTTTGGGATTGCAGTAAGTACCCTTCCTATCCTTTTCTATTTAGTTAGTTTGGGCCCCAACGTTTGCTCATACTATTTTCTGTCTGTGTCAGTATTTCGTCTTGTCTAACCGCCATTACATATTTGGGGGCTTGCTATTATCTTTGGGGTTCTGCTCGGGGCAGATAGCTTTCCTATTTCTATCTTTAGGTGTAGTTAGTTTCTCAGGCTGTGAAAGAGGCGTCTGGGACCAACGTTGGAACGCTCCACGGCTGCCTCTGGTTGTGGTGGTTAGTCAGGGTACTGCAATCTCATAGATTCCAACTGCTCTGGTGTATTGCCTTTTTACCTGCACTCCTCAGCTACCGAAACATAACGAGGAACGCTCCACGGCTACCTCTAGTTGTGTCGTTAGTTTAGGAATCTGCAACCCATCAGTTACCAATATCTCAGGTGTTCGGCTGCCCTGCTGTTGTTCCTGTCCTCCTCAGCTACCGAAACATAACAAACGCTGCGTAAACAGTGTTAAGGGCCTGCGGAACGCACCTAATAGATATTAAGGAAAGGTGCGTTCGCAGCCCGGGTTCCACCGAGCAGGCAGAGCCTGCTGCTAGTCTGCTAGTAAGATGGCGTAAATAGGCAGTATGAGCGAACTCTGTTATCCCGCAGAGTCGCAGATGTAAACGCCGTTGCACTATATGGCGATATAAGCAGACTCTGATAATTCATAGAGCCGCTGTAACAAAGACTGTGTCCTGTTAGACTCACAGGGAACACAGATGACTGCTAAGTCGGATTGCAGTCTGTGGTCATGCAAACCGAACCCAAGCAGTAATCTCCTCACCGGAGTAGCCGGTATTCTAATGGCATTTTCAGCTGAGCCCTGAACACGTGCATACAATCTCCTCACCGAGGTGCCGGTATTCTAGTGGCTTATTTCAGCCAGACCTAACCACATGCATACATGACCACACTGGCGCAAGCACGTAACAGATTTGATACTAGCTCACGGCCGTGCGATAAGGACAGCCTTTTATAGCAGCCACGAGAAAAAGACCTTCCAGGAAGGACCAATGGGAAGCTGCTTCAGAACATCAACAGCCACAGGACCTTCCTGAAGGACCAATAGGAGTGGCAGCTGTATCTGAGCATGTGACCCCTGATCTCAATGGGAGATCTTGCCCTGGGCATGCTCAGATGAAGCAACAAAGGACTTAGTCCTAAAGACGTCTGCTCGCTGCTGACCAGTACTGGCTACAATAGCAGAACCTGAAGAGGCAGCAGAAAGTCTCTGCACAGTATTAGACCGGGTGAGACGCTGGACCAATGTCTTTGCTGAGCATGCTCCACTGCGGCTGGAGATGGATGGGAGACCACAGCGGGACTGTTTAGAGACTCCCTTTGTGCAGCAGTGGGAACTCAAACCCTAACAAACAGAGTAGAAACACAGCGGTGTTACAACGTGTATGTTTCATTCTAAAATTTGGAGACTAATTGTTCCAGCTCTTCCATAAAAAATTCCTTTATTTTGTCATGATAGAAACATGATCAGCTTCTTAGACAACATCAAGGCAGACGTGAGGGCGAGCTACGCGTTTCGATCGCTGCTGCGATCTTTATCAAAGCTGGAACAATTGGTCTCCAAATTTTACATGAATGCGTCTCATCACTTTCTGAAGATCGCTGAGCTGGCATTTGTTTCTTTATACTATGTTTCATTCTGCAACACTGCAGCATTTCTGACACATACATTGAAAGTCAGCTAGGAACTATGTGTTTTGGCTGATAATTCAAAGGCTGGTCCCCAGAAGCTTCTCCCCACTCCTCTTTCGTAGACTAATAAGTCTGTCCTTATGTGCATGTATTGGCAGATAATTTTGACTCAGAAGGATAGGGGCAGGGAGAAGTCAAATTAGTCAAGACACACACAACTTCTTCCGGACAAAATGAATTAGATGACAGGTTCCCTTAAAAAAAATAAAACACTTGCCATACAATTGCATACAGTTTGCATCAATTTTTAATAATCCCAATTTTTAGATAGATAAACATTTTTGTGTGCAATCATAAACAAACTTGTATCCTTAGGTTTGAATAAATCTGCCAATAGGATCCAATATAAAATTATATACGGTACCTAATATTTTGTTCTTGTGGCATCCTGTTTTGAAAATTTCTTCAGCCCATGTGTTTTCATCTAAGTGAGAAAAAGGTGTTTGACTACGAACCTGCAAGACAAACAATATAGTGAAAGGTGACCATTGCATATATCAGTATAAATATTTATAAAAAAATTATATCTTTACTATTTTGCAAAGTACTATACATCTTAGAAGTATAGTAATTTTATTGATAGGAAGATATGTTTTAAAAGTAAACAATGCAATGATATGTTGTCCTTTTATACCACTTTCCATTTATTAGAAATAAATTATTTACTTCAAGTATTTGCTGAAGGTGCATAGATTTTTTTCTCATTTACTTGGGAAGGCTATTTTGAACTGTAGCTTTATTTGCATACTGCAATTTTCTTGAGGTAGTAAAACCCTCATACTAAGCTGTTAAGAAGTACGTTTTATTTAGAAACCTATAAAATATAACGAGATTACTGTGTTATTAACATAAATATAGAATATGACTGGTGTGCTTTTCAATCAGTAAGTGGATCTGAAACTTGATTGTTAGCGCAAGCAAAATCTAAATGCTTGTAAATTAGAAAGACAAAAGCCACTGCTCCTATATTATAAACTGGCATTGAGAAATCTTAGAGTATGTGCATATTTCATTATGTAAAAAGTTATAACTATTGACTTTTTATTTTCCTAGATTAAAATGACCCTGAATTCTTACAGTGCAACTCTGAAAGTGTAACCGTTGCATTAATTTTTATTGCATAAATCAATAATACACATGAAAATATGCTACATTATAATATTGCTTATAAGAGAAATCAGCTTCCTTCTCCTCCTGTACATATCTTTCATTTTTAAAAGTTTCAATTCCCAGGTATGATCTGCCTTCAGTGAGTACAGACTTATGCATTACCGATATGGAGATGACAAATACTGCTGATAGGAGATGACATTAATTTAAAATCTATCTTAGTAATGAATAATCTGTATTCACTGAAGACAGATTTTAGCAGTGAATTGAGACTTTTGAGAATGAAAGATCAGTCCAGGAGGAGAAAAAAAGCAGATTTATCTGATAAGACACATTATAAATTATCTTATTTTCATGTGTTTTTTGATTTATGAAGTAAAAATTAATAAAACAGTTACGCTTTAAGTACAAAAATTTTTTTATGCCATTTAAGGAAATTATTTCAGCTACATACTTTTCTGAAAAGTACACTAAGATGTACATTTAACTAGACAAGTTTTTCTTTATGCTTCCACTCTATTCTGGATATCCAGATTTGTAGCTTCGAGGATCAGATTTGAAGTTCAAATCATTCTTTTGGGGAATATGTATGTAAAATTTATGGGTGTGGACCCACTGTGCCATGGGCTGTGTTTGCCCTTGATGGGCATGACTAAGGGGCATAAGTTAGAGCCTCTGATGGTGAGGATGCACTGGTCTGCTGGTAGTCACCAGAGACCACTCCAAGTTAGTCCCCCAGTCTGCAGTTGCTAATCGGAGGGTGAGCAATATGGGTACAAGTTATAGGAGATAAATATGTGAACATACAATCCCAGATCAGGTCAGATAGTTTGGCTTTAACATAACTTTATTCTTTCATGAGTTATTTACAAGTTTATGACCACTTATAAAATGTATTCAAAGTGCTGCCCATTGTGTTGGATTGTGAATGCAACCCTCTTCTCCCACTCTTGACACACTGATAGCAACACCGCAGAAAAAATGCTAGGACAGGCTTCCAGTATCCGTTGATTCAGATGCTGCACATCTTGTATCTGAAGGCAATTGTCTATGCTGTGAAGATACAAGAGGATACATTAAAACCAAGCACACCATTGTTTTTCTTGTGAAATTCTCAATAAGTTTGATGTGTCACATGACCCTCTTCACATTGGAAAAAATAAAGTTGGATCCAAAATATCCGACTTCAAAATGGCCGCCATGGTCACCACCTATCTTGAAAAGTTTTCCTCCTCCCATATAGTAATGTGTCACAAACAGTAAGTTGATATCACCAGTAGGGATGAGCAAGTAGTGAAGTATTCGGACTCGCTATACTCGTACTGAGTATATTGTAATACTCGGGTATTCGGTACAAGTAGTGAGTCCAATGTTAGTCAATGGAAAATGCAAATAATTGTCTGTTGAACCCTACAAAGTGGTCTGGGGGCTGAGGAAAAGGCTAAAAAATGTGTAAATGTTAAAAAAATGAATGCTGTAAACAAATATATATAACATGAGGGCACCTGGTCAGGGGCTGACCGAGTGGTTTTACCCCTCTGCTTCACTAGAATGTACAAACACTATTTAAAGTCCTGGCGTTTTTTGCCGGCAGAGCGGGATTTGTATGCTACTTATGCAGTGCCAGAGATATATCAGAAGTGCTGTAAGAGCGAGTGATGATGGAGGCGATCTTCTGACAGCTAAGTGTGTAAGTGTTGTAAGGAGAGCGATCTGGCCTAGGGGCTGTGTGATGGTTAATGCAGGAAGAAGCCATCCACAATTATAAAGCTTGGACTACTGTCCTTGTTGTTCCACTGCCACTGCCCAATGTGTAGGCACAGACATAGTGTCTTCAAAACATTAGCCCTAGGGGCTGTATCATGGTTGATGCAGGAAGGATGCCTCTAGAGCCAGACAACTATAAAAGTAGACTACTAGCACGGTAGTTCCAGCGCCCAATGTGCAGGCAAAGACATAGTGTATTCAAAACATTATCCCTAGGGACTGTATCATGGTTGACGTAGGAAGGAGATCTCAAGAGCCAGACAATTGTGAAAGTAGACTACTAGCACGGTAGTTCCAGTGCCCAATGTGCAGACATAGACATAGTGTCTTCAAAACATTAGCCCTAGGGGCTGTATCATGGTTGATGCAGGAAGGAAGCCTCAAGAGCCAGACAATTATGAAAGTAGACTACTAGCACGGTAGTTCCAGTGCCCAATGTGCAGGCATAGACATAGTGTCTTCAAAACATTAGCCCTAGGGGCTGTATCATGGTTGATGCAGGAAGCAAAGCAGGTCTGAGGGGCCAAACAATTATGAAGCTAGGACTACTAGCACAGTAGTTGCATTGCCCAGTGTCCAGGAATAGCCATAGTGTCTTCAAAAATTTGCCCAAGGGGCATGATACCTTGGTTGATGAAGGAAGAAGGGTTTCATCACAAGTGACTCCGATGGGAAATATTAATGAACGGAGCATTGTTTTTAGCTTATTGACCATGAGGTACATGTGGCAGAAGCAGGAGCTGAAAACATGTGTAAGAAGAAGAAAAGGGGTTTGTATGGGAAGGGATGGACATGATCACCAGTTGCATCAAATAACGTTTTGGGTGACTTTAGGTAGGGACACTGCCATCTGGAGGGCTTAAATACTCTTGCAAAATCCAGTCCTTGTTAAATTTTATTAGAGTCAGCCTGTCAGCATTCTCTGTAGTCAACCGTGTGCGTGTATCTGTGATGATTGCCCCAGCGGCACTGAAAACACACTCTGACATAACACTAGCAGCAGGGCAAGCCAGCACCTCCAAGGCATATAAGGAGAGGTCTGGCAAGCTATGCAGCTTGGATATCCAGTAATGAAATGGAACAGAAGCATCAGGAAGGACGAAGGTATAGTCACTTAGATAGTTGTTGACCATCTTGTTCAACTTCTCCCTCCTTGACATTGTTACTGCTCCAGCTAGTCCTTTCTGATTAGCCGGTTTATTGAAGATGGCCCAGTTTGTGGACATTTTACCCTCACCTCTTTTCGACCTGCTTGGCGTATCTCTCCCCATTAATGCATGCTGTTGCACAGAGCTGGTACCTCTGCAAGCAGTGGTGTTTGAGGGTGCTGTTGCCATCAAATGATCGACAAAGGCCCTCTTGGTGACTGCAACAGTAGCGAAGGAAATTTGTCCTTTTACCATGGGTCTAGAAAGGTGGCCAAACAGTATAGGTTGCTATTGAAAATGTGGATTACAAGAGGGTCTTGGCACAGACAGTCAGATATGAAGTGTGCCATGTGTGCCAAGCTGCAAAGAGGCAAATGTTCTGTGACCCCAGAAGGAGGAACAATACCCATCCTCTCCTCACACTGACTCTCCTCCTCCACCCTCTCCTCTCCACCCAACCATGCTTGACAGACATGAAGCTGGGATTGGGAGTCCCCTCTGTAGCATGAGGTGTCACCTCAGAACCATTGAAAAATAAGTCCTCTCCCTCCTCGACTTCATCATTTTCTTCATCCCCCAATCTAGCCTGATGATATGGGCTGGGATGAGTAGGATCACCCATTGTGAAATCTTGTTCCATACCCAGCTGCTGGACACTCAAAGATTCCATTTTTAGATTATGCAACTTTTTTTCAGCAGACATAGCATAGGGATGGTTAAGCTGATAATAGTCTGATCTCCGCTCACAAGCTTGGTACAATACTCAAAGTTATCAAGCACCTCACAAATATCAGCGATCCACACCCACTCGACAGTTGGCAGAGTCTCGGTGTGACAGGCATGTTTAAGCTGGTATTCAGCAACTGCCCTCTGCTGCTCACTTATTCTTGCCAACATATGATATGTTGAGTTCCACCGTGTTGGCAGCTCGCAATTGAGTCGGAGGTTTGGCAAATTAAATTGCTTTTGAAACGCTGCAAGACTGGCAACAGCGGTTGAGGAATGGCGGAAATTAGAGAAAATACGGAACACCTTCTAAGTAGGTACAGCAAGTCAGGGTATGTTTTTATAAATTTCTGCACCACTAGGTTCAGCACGTGAGCCATGCATGGCACGTGTATCAGCTTCCCGAGTTTTAAAGCCACCACCAGGTTACATCCATTATTCCAAACCACCAAATCGGGTCGAAGTTGCAGTGGGGAGAGACACTGATCGGTTTGTTGTTTTATCTCTTGCCACATCTCTGCTGCATTGTGTGGTGTTTCACATAAGCTGATCAGCTTCAGCAGAGCGTATTGCCGCTTTGTCGATGCGCTGCTGCACAGCTCCCAACTTAGGAGTGATGTGGAGGGTAATTCAGCATAGGATGACAATGTGGAGGAGGAGGAGGAAGAGGGGAGACAGGACGTATATGATGAGGTGGAAACCCTGATTGAGGTTGGGCATGGGTAGGATATTTGATGGTCCGGTTTCAGACTTTGTCCCACCCTTCACCAGGTTAAGCCAGTGTACCGTGACAGAGATGTATCGTCCCTGGCCACAAGTACTTGTCCACGTGTCTGTTGTAAGGTGGACCTTCCCAGTGATGGCATTGGTGAGAGCACGCTTTAGATTGTTTAAGATGTGCTGGTGTAATGCAAGGACGGCACACAGGAAAAAATAGTGCCAGCTGGGATCCGAGTATTGTGGGACAGCCACAGCCAACAGATCATGGAAAGACTGTGTCCCCACAAACCTGAACAGCAACATCTCCAAGACTAGCAACTTGGCAATGTGCGCATTCAGTATTTGTGCTTGTGGGTACGTGACTTGGTATTTACGCCTCCTTTCATACATCTGGGGCACGGACAACTGGACGCTTGGCTGGGACAAACAAGTGGATGATCTTGTTGTGTCCTGTGTCTGTGCAACCGCAGCTTGTGAGAAAGGTATGATGATCACCTGCTTCATGCCCAGCAGATTTGGAAGGACGGATCACAGGCCACATGGCAGTGGTTTGACCCACAGACACCACAAACTAGGGTGCTTGGCTTCCATGTGTTTCCGCATACTGGTGGTGCTTTGGTAGCCTTTGCCCTGGCCTCTGCTCAGCTTTGTATGGCAGATGCTGCAAATGACAACATTTGGTTCAGAAGGACTATCTGAAAAAAATTCCCAGACAGCGGCTGAACGCACCCTTGCCTTGACTTGGGTCACAGAGGGATTTCTCTTGGCAACAGTTGACACACTTTGCACTGCTCAAACCAGTAGCCCTTGTTGCCTTTGTTGGTGCTACGTATCCACATTCTTCCTCTGTGCTGCTGTGCTAGCTATGCGTGCCAACGTTCCAGGTCAGATCGGTGGTCTCATCATCGACCACCTCATCGTCCATGTCTTCCTCCTTCCATGTTGATTTTGTTGACTGGCCAGATGTAAACTGTGTGTCATCACCATCAGCCTCCACCTCTTCACCCAGTATATCACGTGGATGAAAGTGGCTTTCTTCTGGCTGTGGGGTTTCAAATATTTGTCCATTATCAACAGACGATACCTCCTCACGTTCCTCTTCAATGTTGCTTGGTGAGATGCCAGAGGCAACGAAAGAAAATGGACTAAACAGATCCTAGTAGTGGCCAAGGTTGGGTTCAAATGTTACCTGTGACTCCTGACGGGGTGATGAACTAGGAACAGATTGAGAATAGAATGACCCAGCATTCTCTGTATGGACAGGAGACTGTTTTGTCATGGACGATTGGGTGCTGCTAGAAAATTGATCAGCCATCCAAGACAGCATCTGCTCTTGTTCTTCTGGCTGCCAGACCCGTTTACATTCCAGACCGGGAAATTTCACCTGGAACCTAGATGCATCAACCTTCTTCGGACTCCCACGTCCATGTCCCTGTCCCTTCACAACAGCCTTCTTAGGAATTTTTGATTTTTCTGCCATAGTTGCAGCTGTTCTGATGCAGATATTGGGGAACAAGGAGCAGTTAGTTCTTTGTGGAAGGTAGCACTACAGCCCAGTACTGTTTTGTGTTTTACAAACAGCACAGCAACGGCACAAAAAATTTGCCATGAGGTTAAGATAGGTGCTGCTACTAAAAAATTTCCCTGAAGTTTAAGGCGAGATTACGCAATCCAGTCACCACACAAGACAGCGGTGCTGGCTGCGTGTCAGTTGTGCAGTACCATGCGTCCTATTTGCTGTGAACACAGCACTGCAACAGCACAAAAAATTGCCCTGCAGGGGTAAATGTGATCCCAAAAATAGCTGGGAAAACTGTCACTGCTCAGTCCCTGACCTTATACTTTCAGCTCTGAAAAGAGCTTTTGGGTTTTACAGAGAATTTCTGGACGATTTGCACAAACAAACACAACTCTCCCTAGCAGCTGCTCACACTCTCCCTACACTAGCTGTGTTCTGCATGCAATGTGCAGAAAATGGCAGTGGCAGGGCTTGTATAAGCTGAACCTGCCTAAAGGACCTGTGAAAATTAGCCGAGCTTGCTCTGGCATCGGCAGGTCCCATAGAGCAAAGCTAGAGAGCGCGTGGAGCCCAGATTCTGGTACGTCCACACATGAGCACTGCCTATTTTAGTATGATCTGACCGCGCCGCGCCGTGGAAAGACAAGCTATTTAAAGGCTAAGCTCCGTCCCCATCCATCTCGTTAATTGCATCACCGATGACGTCATTCGTGACCAATCAGGCGATGCCAGGTCAGAGGATCAGCTGACATTAAGCACCAATCATGGCTCGCCATGTCACGGACATGCTCAGTGCAGGCATTTCTGGACTTAGGCTCACGACAGCCTTTCCTTGTTCCGTAACCTAGATTTAAGGCTACTATGAACAAAGACCCGAGTAAATAATTGTGCCTCTCGGGTGTTGGCTAGGTGTTGGGATTGATGGCATAGCTGAGCAGCATCTGCCTTGGCTGGGTCTGGATGGGAGACCACAGACTCGTCTGATCCAGGTTCAGATCCTGCCTATGCCTAACATTATCTCCCCTCTAACATCCCACCACTTGATGCTCATATTCCTCAATGAGCAGGGGAGCATGAATATGGTCCATGGGTTCCCAAGTATGATCCTCAGTCCCACCAGTGTACTAAATAAAGTTTTTTGCTGCGCACCATCTTAGACCCCACAATCGCCTCTACCTTGAAATCCTCACCCCTGGTGTCAGAAGCGTGCTGAGCTTCTGAGAATTTAGTCAGGTGAACGGGTTTCAGGAGTGACACATGGAATGTATCATGTATCCTCAAGTGCAAAGGCAATTGCAGACGAAACACCACGGGATTTACTTGGGCCAGAATTTTAAAAGGACCAATAAACCGAGGGGCGAATTTAGCCGATTCTCCGCGACCTCTAATATTATGAGCCGCGAGCCAGACCCTGTCGCCCCGAGAGAAAAGGGAGCTGGACGACGATGAGTGTCAGCCGACTGTCTCATCCCATTTTTGGAGGCCAATAATGCTTCCTGGGTCTGATCCCAGACATCCCGCACCTCCATAGCCCAATCTCTGGCCCCAGGCTCCCCAGAGTTAACTTGCATAAAAACTGGCACACGTGGGTGCTGACCATTGTTCAACAGGAAAGGAGTCTGACCTGTGGAATCCGCCACTGCATTATTTAGAGCAAATTCTGCCCAAGGAAGCAAAGTTGCCCAATTATTATGATTGGCAGAAACGAAATGACGCAAGTATGTCACTAGTGTTTGATTGGTGCGTTCCACCAGGCCGTTGGTCTCTGGGTGATAGGTCGTAGAGAGGTTCAGTTCAGTACTACACAATTCTCTCCAAAATCGAGAGGTGAACTGAGGACCTCGATCACAGACAATCCTATCAGGCATACTGTGAAGACGGAAGACGTGACGGATAAATAGTGATGCCAGAACCCAGTAAGAAGGAACCCTTGGAAGGGGTACCATCTTAGAAAAATTGTCAGAAACCACCCATATGGTCGTATTACCCAGGGACTTAGGTAACTCAACCACAAATTTCAACCCAATCAGCTCCCAAGGTCTATCCGCCACGGCTAACGGATGTAAAAGACCCGCCAGATTCTGATGAGAAGATTTATTTCTCACGCAGGATATGCATGCTTGGACATATTCTTTAATGTCCTGGGACAACTGAGGCCACCAATACGAGCGTTGGAGGAACTCAGTGGTGCGTTTGATTCCAAAATGACCTCCGACCTTAGAGGCATGTGCCCACGAGAGCACCTCATTCTGTAGGTTCGGGGAACAAACGTCTTCCAGGGTGGAACTTGGTCTAGAGTCACCGGTGACACCGTTCGCATACTCTCAGGAGGAACGATAAGTCTGGGCTCGTCATCGTCCTCCATCGTATCAATGGACCTAGATAGAGCATCCGCCCGAGGATTCTTCTCCCCTTTTAGAAAATTGATGGTAAAATTGAATCTGGCAAAAAAGAGGGACCACCGAGCCTGCCTAGGGTTGAGACGCTGCGCTGTCTGCAGGTATGAGAGATTTTTATGGTTAGAATACACCACAAACGGATGTTTAGCTCCTTCCAAAAGATACCTCCATTCAAAAAAGCCAATTTTATTGCGAGTAACTCTTTATCCCCAATAGTATAATTTCTCTCCACTGGAGCAAAGGTCTTGGAGAAGAAGAAACATAGTCTTCTCCGACCCTGCCCATTCTTTTGGGAAAGGACAGCACCTGCCCCTACAGAGGATGCGTCGATCTCCAAATAGAATGGCTTATTGACATCTGGCCGATGTAGGATGGGAGCTTTTGAGAAATAAGACTTGATCTCCCAGAAAGCCTCAGATGTCTCTTTAGACCAGTTTTTTGGGTTGGCACCTTTCTTGGTTAGTGCCGCCAAAGGAGCCACCAGTGTAGAAAAATGTGGTATAAATTGCGGATAATAATTGATGAACCCCATAAAGCGCTGCACCGCCTTCAGAGAATGGGGCTCCTGCCAATTCTGTTCAGTTACCAATTTTTGGGGATCCATGGCCAAACCCTTACTGGATACAATGTACCCCAAGAATGGTAAAGACTCATGTTCGAACTGGCATTTCCCCAGCTTGCAATACAGAGAATTTGCACGCAAACGCTCAAAAACTCTGCACTTATCCTCTCTGTGTGTGGAGAGATCAGGGGAAAAGAGCAGGATATCGTCAAGATATACTACCACGGAGGACAGCAGCAGATCTCGAAAGATATCATTGATGAAATCCTGAAAGACGGCGGGGGCATTGCATAACCCGAAGGGCATGACGAGGTACTTGTAGTGGCCATCACGAGTATTAAAGGCCGCCTTCCACTCGCCGCCCTCACGGATTCATATGAGGTTATAGGCCCCACGCAGGTCTAATTTAGTGAAAATTTTAGCCCCTCGAAGTCTGTCGAACAATTCAAAGATCAGGGGCAGGGGATATTTGTTCTTGATGGTGATTGCGTGTAATTCCCTGTAATCAATACACGAACGTAGGTCACCTCCTTTTTTCTGGACGAAGCAGGAGAGACCGATTTCATGATAAACCCCCGGGCCAAGTCCTTGATGTAATTGGTCATAGCCTGGGTCTCAGGGACAGACAGGGGATAAACCCTACCGCGAGGAGGCTCTGATCCGGGGATCAGATCTATGGCGCAGTCATACGGTCGGTGGGCAGGCAAGGTCTCTGCAGCCTTTTTTCGAGAACACATCAGCGTAGCTCCAATATTGCTCTGGAAGTGCCCCTAGACCGGCCTGGGGGCTAAGACCACCTTCCGAGTTGATGCCACCATACATGGTAGTACATCTCTCACCCCATGAATAAACTGTCCCCGTGTTCCAGTTTTATATGTGGGTTGTGAGAACGTAACCACGGAAGACGAATAAACGCCCCATCCAATCCTCCAGGAAGGATAAGGAACGAGATACCTCCCGGTGACCCCGAGGAAATGACAGGTGAGGGAATAGACCGGTGGGGGATCTGTGTGTCTAACATGGAACCGTTGACTATGGGTTTAGACAATAATTCCATAGGAATGGCGTGCTTCTGGGCAAAAGTTGATGACAAAAATTGCCATCGGCCCCAAAACCCCCACGCCTTGGGAG
>JARQOD010000001.1:639225863-639329808 GCA_033576555.1 Oophaga sylvatica
AAATTAATTTCTTCCTGTAAATAAAAAAAACAAAACAATAAAAGTACACATATTTGGTATCGCCGCGTCCGTAACGACCCCCCCTATAAAACTGTTCCACTAGTTAACCCCTTTAGTGAACCCCTTAAAAAAAAAAAAAACAAAGCAAAAAATCAATGCTTTATCATCATACCGCAGAACAAAAAGTGGAATAACACGCGGTCAAAAAGACCGATATAAATAAACATGATACCGCTGAAAACGTCATCTTGTCCCGCAAAAAACGAGTTGTGATACAGCATCATCAGCGAAAAAATAAAAAAGTTATAGCTCGCAGAATAAAGCGATGCAAAAATAATTATTTTTTATATAAAATTGTTTTTATTCTATAAAAGCGCCAAAACATAAAAAAATGATATAAATGAGGTATCACCATAATCGTACTGACCCGAAGAATAAAACTGCTTTATTAATTTTACCACACGCGGAACAATAAAAACGCCTCCCCCAAAAGAAATTCATGAATTTCTGATTTTTGTTCATTCTAACCTCCCATAAATCGAAATAAAAAGCAATCAAAAAATTTCACGTGCTCAAAAATGGTACCAATGAAAACGTCAACTCGTACTGCAAAAAAAAAAAACCTCACATGACTCTGTGGGCCAAAATATGCAAAAATTATAGCTCTCAAAATGTGGTGATGCAAAAAACTATTTATTGCAATGAAAAGCGTCTTTTAGTGTGACAGCTGCCAATCATAAAAACCCGCTATAAATAGTAAATCAGACCCCCCTTTATCACCCCCTTAGTTAGGTAAAAATAATAAAATAAAAAAAATGTATTTATTTCCATTATCCCATTAGGGTTAGGGTTAGGGTTGCGGCTAAAGTAAGGGTTAGGGTTGGCGCTAAAGTTAGGGTTAGGGTTGGGATTAGGGGTGTGTTAGGGTTAGGTTTGTGGTTAGGGTTGGGACTAGGGTTAGGGGTGTGTTGGGGTTAGGGTTGGAGTTAGAATTGGGGGGTTTCCGCTGTTTAGGCACATCAGGGGCTCTCCAAATGTAACATGGCGTCTGATCTCAATTCCAGCCAATTCTGCGTTGAAAAAGTCAAACGGTGCTCCTTCACTTCTGAGCTCTGCCATGCATCCAAACAGTAGTTTATCCCCACATATGGGGTATCAGCGTACTCTGGACCCCAAGAGTTATTGTGCAATTTGTCCTATTTCTTCTGTTACCCTTGGGAAAATAAAAAACTGGGGGCGAAAATATCATTTTTGTAAAAAAAAAATGATTTTTTTGTTTTTACGGCTGTACATTATAAACTTCTGTGAAGCACTTGGGGCTTCATAGCGCTCACCACACATCTAGATAAGTTCCTTGTGGGGTCTATTTTCCAAAATGGGGTCACTTGTTGGGGATTTCCACTGTTTAGGTGCTTCAGGGGCTTTCCAAATGCGACATGACGCCCCCAGACCATTCCATCAAAGTCTGCAATCCAAAACGTCACTAATTCCCTTCCGAACCCCAACGTGTACCCATACAGTAGTTTCTCCCACATATTGGGTATCAGTGTAGTCAGGACAAATTGGACAACAACTTTTGGGGTCCAATTTCTCCTGTTACCCTTGTGAAAATAAAATATTGGGGCGAAAAAAAATCATTTTTGCAAAAAAAAAAAAGATTTTTTATTTTTACGGCTGTGCGTTATAAACTTCTGTGAAGCACTTCGGGGTTCAAAGTGCTCACCACACATCTAGATAAGTTCCTTGTGGGGTCTATTTTCCAAAATGGGGTCACTTGTGGGGGGTTTCCACTGTTTAGGCGCATCAGGGGCTCTCCAAATGCGACATGACGCCCCCAGACCATTCCATCAAAGTCTGCAATCCAAAACGTCACTACTTCCCTTCCGAGCCCTGACGTGCGCCCATACAGTTGTTTTCTCCCACATATTGGGTATCAGCATACTCAGGACAAATTGGACAACAACTTTTGGGGTCCAATTTCTCCTGTTACCCTTGTGAAAATAAAATATTGGGGGCGAAAAAATCATTTTTGTAAAAAAAAAAAGATTTTTTATTTTTACAGCTGTACGTTATAAACTTCTGTGAAGCATTTCGGGGTTCAACGTGCTCACCACACATCTAGATAAGTTCCTTGTGGGGTCTATTTGCCAAAATGGGGTCACTTTTTGGGGTTTTCCACTGTTTAGGTGCATCAGGGGCTCTCCAAATGCGACATGACGCCCCCAGACCATTCCATCAAAGTCTGCAATCCAAAACGTCACTACTTCCCTTCCGAGCCCTGACGTGTGCCCATACAGTAGTTTTCGCCCACATGTTGGGTATCAACGTACTCAGGACAAATTGAACAACAACTTTTGGGTTCCAATTTCTTCTGTTATCCTTGTGAAAATAAAATATTGGGGAGAAAAAATCATTTTTGTAAAAAAAAAAAAAAGATTTTTTATTTTACGGCTGTACGTTGTAAACTTTAGTGAAACACCTGGGGGTTCAAAGTTCTCACCACACATCTAGATAAGTTCCTTGAGGGGTCTAGTTTCCAAAATGGTGTCATTTATGGGGGTTTCCACTGTTTAGGCAGATCAGGAGCTCTCCAAACACGACATGGCGTCCAGCCAATTCTGCGTTGAAAAAGTCAGACAGCGCTCCTTCCCTTCCAAACTCTGCCATGCACCCAAACAGTGGTTTACCCCCACATATTGGGTATCAGCGCACTCAGGACAAATTGCACAATAACTTTTGGAGTCTTTCTACCCTTGGAAAAATAAAAATTGGGGTGAAAAGATCATTTTTGTGGAAAAAATATGATTTTTAAATTTTACGGCTCTACGTTATAATCTTGTGTGAAGCAATTGGGGGTTCAAATTGCTCACCAAAGATCTAGATAAGTTCCTTAGGGGGTCTAGTTTCCCAAATGGGGTCATTTGTGGGGGTTTCCACTGTTTAAGCACATCAGGGGCTCTCCAAATGCAACATGGAATCCAATCTCAATTCCAGCCAATTTTGGTTGGAAAAAGTCAAATGGTTCTCCTTCCCTTCCGAGCTCTGCCGTGCGCCCAAACAGTGGTTTCCCCCCACATATGGGGTATCAGCGTACTCAGGACAAATTGTACAACAACTTATGTGGTCCAATTTCTCCTGTTACCCTTGGGAAAATAAAAAATTAGTGACTAAAAGATAAATTTTGTGGGAAAAAAATAGGATTTTTTATTTTTATGCCCGGGCATTATAAACTTGTGTGAAGCACTTGGGGGTTCAAAGTGCTCACCAAAGATCTAGATAAGTTCCTTAGGGGGTCTAGTTTCCAAAATGGGGTCACTTGTGGGGAGTTTCCACTGTTTAGGCTCATCTGGGGCACTGCAAACGGAACATGACCCCCATCAACGTCTGCATTCCAAAACATTACTACTTCCTTTCCAAGCCCTGCCGTGCGCCCAAACAGTTTCCCCCTGCCACATATGGGGTATCAGCGTACTCAGGACAAATTGGACAAAAACTTTTGGGGTCCAATTTCCTTGGGAAAATTCAAAAATTTGGGATTAAAAAATCATTTTTGTGGAAATTTTTTTTTTTTTTTTCACACCCAGACATTATAAACTTTTGTGAAACACTTGGGGTTCAAAGTGCTCACAACAGATCTAGATAAGTACCTTAGGGGGTCTAGTTTCCAAAATGGTGTCACTTGTGGGGGTTTCCACTGTTTAGGCACATCAGGGGCACTCCAAACGCGACATGGCATCCTATCTCAATTCCAGCCAATTTTAGTTTGAAAAAGTCAAACGGCGCTCCTTCCCTTACGAGCTCTGCCGTGTGCCCAAAAAGTGGTTTTCCCCCACATATTGGGTATTGGCGTACTCAGGAGAAATTGCATAACAACCTTATCTGTCCATTTTCTCCTTTTACCCTTGTGAAAATAAAAAAAAGTTTGTAAAAGATAATTTTTGTGGCTACAAAGTTAAATATTCATTTTTTCCTTCCACGTTGCTTTAGTTCCTGTGAAGCACCTGAAGGGTTAATAAACTTGTTGAATGTGGTTTTGAGTACCTTGAGGGGTGCAGTTTTTAGAATGGTGTCACTTTTGGGTATTTTCTGCCATATAGACCCCTCAAAGTGACTTCAAATGTGAGGTGGTCCCTAAAAAAAATGGCTTTGTAAATTTTGTTGTAAAAATGAGAAATCGCTGGTCAACTTTTAACCCTTATAACTTCCTAACAAAAAAAAATTTTGGTTCCAAAATTGTACTGATGTAAAGTAGACATGTGTAAAATGTTATTTCTTAACTATTTTGTAAGATATATTTCTCTGTTTTAAGGGAATAAAAATTCAAAGTTTGAAAATTGCAAAATTTTAAAATTTTTCGCCATATTTGCATTTTTTTCAAAAATAAACGCGTTATATCGAAGAAATTTTACTTCTAACGTGAAGTACAATATGTCACGAGAAAACAATCTCAGAATCGCGAAGATCCGTTGAAGCGTTCCAGAGTTATAACCTCATAAAGAGACAGTGGTCAGAATTAGAGTTGAGCATTCCGATACCGCAAGTATCGGGTATCGGCCGATATTCGCTGTATCGGAATTCCGATACTTAGTTCCGATATTTTTCATATATCGTATACCGGAATCGGAAGTTCCCATAATTCTTTGAGAGGCAATGTGATTTTAGTCAGCCAATGAGGAATCCTAAGAAGTGTGGGCACATCCTGTACTGCTGCGGTCATGTTAACTAATGGCATGGCTGTGATTGGATGCTGAAATGATTGTCAGAATGCACTATAAAAGGCGCTGCCGCCATTTTAGCGTCACTGTGCTGTGAATTCAGTTAGGGACAGAACGCTGCTCTGCTGACTCTGAGGGACAGTTAGAGATTGCGATTTTGTGTACTGTGCTTTAGGCAGGCTAGTTTACCAACCGCTGTGTAAATCATCCTTTTTCCTTGCAGTGTTGTTTTCACAGCTCTGCAAGGGTGTGTGTGTGAGTGCAGGTGACGCGCTGCAGTTTGCTCTGCATCCAACGCTGTTTGTAGGCATCTGCACGTGTCACTCACTGACTCATTTTTTTTTTCTTTAGTGTAATTCTTGCAGCTCCATTCAATTGAAATTATAGTGTGACGCTTTTCCATCCGTATCCAATACATTGGTTGCAAACACTATAGAAGTACACCATGGAGCCTTTCACAGATAGTGAACAGTTGTGTGCAGTGTTCACTCTAGTCTGTTTTTTTTTTTTTTTGAGTGCAGATCACACTCCAGTTACTTCTTGAACCACTGCTGCTTGTAGTCTGCTGAGCGTGTCTCACTGCCTCATCCTTGACATTTTTCTCAAATTGGTGCTGCTCGATTCTATAGAAAAAAACTCTAATCTATTAGTGTGACGTGCTTCCATCCGTATCCAATACATTGGTTGCAAACACTATAGAAGTACACAAAGGTGCCTTTTTTTAGCAAGTGAACAGTTGTGTTCAGTGTTCACTGTAGTCTGAGGTTTTAATTTTTGTAGGAGTGTAGATCCCGCTCCAGTTATTTCTTCAACCACCGCTGCGTGTACTCTGCTGAGCGTGTCTCACTGCCTCATCCTTGACAATTTTCTCTAATTGGTGCTGCTGTATTCAATTTCCAAAAACTAAAATCTATTAGTGTGACGCTCTTCCATCCTGATACAATACATTGCTTGCAAACACAATAGAAGTCCACAAAAAGTCCTTTCACAGCAAGTGAACAGTTGTGTTCAGTGTTCACTGTAGTCTGAGGTTTTCATTTTTGTAGGAGTGTAGATCCCGCTCCAGTTATTTCTTCAACCACCGCTGCGTGTACTCTGCTGAGCGTGTCTCACTGCCTCATCCTTGTCATTTTTATCTAATTGGTGCTGCTGTATTCAATTTCCAAAAACTAAAATCTATTAGTGTGACGCTCTTCCATCCTGATACAATACATTGCTTGCAAACACAATAGAAGGCCACAAAAAGTCCTTTCACAGCAAGTGAACAGTTGTGTTCAGTGTTCACTGTAGTCTGAGGTTTTCATTTTTGTAGGAGTGTAGATCCCGCTCCAGTTATTTCTTCAACCACCGCTGCGTGTACTCTGCTGAGCGTGTCTCACTGCCTCATCCTTGTCATTTTTATCTAATTGATGCTGCTGTATTCAATTTCCAAAAACTAAAATCTATTAGTGTGACGCTCTTCCATCCTGATACAATACATTGCTTGCAAACACAATAGAACGCCACAAAAAGTCCTTTCACAGCAAGTGAACAGTTGTGTTCAGTGTTCACTGTAGTCTGAGGTTTTCATTTTTGTAGGAGTGTAGATCCCGCTCCAGTTATTTCTTCAACCACCGCTGCGTGTACTCTGCTGAGCGTGTCTCACTGCCTCATCCTTGTCATTTTTATCTAATTGGTGCTGCTGTATTCAATTTCCAAAAACTAAAATCTATTAGTGTGACGCTCTTCCATCCTGATACAATACATTGCTTGCAAACACAATAGAAGGCCACAAAAATTCCTTTCACAGCTAGTGAACAGTTGTGTTCAGTGTTCACTGTAGTCTGAGGTTTTAATTTTTGTAGGAGTGTAGATCCCGCTCCAGTTATTTCTTCAACCACCGCTGCGTGTACTCTGCTGAGCGTGTCTCACTGCCTCATCCTTTTAATTTTTATCTAATTGGTGCTGCTGTATTCAATTTCCAAAAACTAAAATCTATTAGTGTGACGCTCTTCCATCCTGATACAATACATTGCTTGCAAACACAATAGAAGGCCACAAAAAGTCCTTTCACAGCAAGTGAACAGTTGTGTTCAGTGTTCACTGTAGTCTGAGGTTTTCATTTTTGTAGGAGTGTAGATCCCGCTCCAGTTATTTCTTCAACCACCGCTGCGTGTACTCTGCTGAGCGTGTCTCACTGCCTCATCCTTGTCATTTTTATCTAATTGGTGCTGCTGTATTCAATTTCCAAAAACTAAAATCTATTAGTGTGACGCTCTTCCATCCTGATACAATACATTGCTTGCAAACACAATAGAAGGCCACAAAAAGTCCTTTCACAGCAAGTGAACAGTTGTGTTCAGTGTTCACTGTAGCCTGAGGTTTTAATTTTTGTAGGAGTGTAGATCCCGCTCCAGTTATTTCTTCAACCACCGCTGCGTGTACTCTGCTGAGCGTGTCTCACTGCCTCATCCTTGACAATTTTCTCTAATTGGTGCTGCTCCATTCTATTTCAAATAATTAAAATCTATTAGTGTGACGTGCTTCCATTGGTATCCAATACATTGGTTGCAAAGAATATAGAATTACACAAACAGGGCTTTCACAGCTATTGAACAGTTGTGTGAAGTGTTCACTGTAGTCTGAGGTTTTCATGTATTATTATATTTACTTGTATGCTTTTATTTAAAAGCCAAGAACACTGAAGGCAAACCTTCGCACTGCAGCTGTTGTCAAAGTTCAACCCACATTATGCACTTCCAACATTGCAGCTTTTGAGGCATGATGTGAGTTGGATTTGCCTAAGTTATGGAGTGACAATGTTCCCCAATCAGTACCCTATAGCATAAGTATGCTTTTGTGTTTGCATTTGTGTTCAACATATGGATATCTGCAGTAATATGTCACAATTTTTTATTAACAGATTTGTGACAAAGACTAATAATTTTATGGTTTTAAAGGTGACGTTTTACTTGTTTACAGCGTAGAATTAAGGGTGTAGCCTCATATCTATGTGTAGCACTAGCCACTTTAACAAGTCATGTTTTTTTCAACATGTGTAGCTAGCTATCAGTAATTGTTGCCGGACACACAGCAGGGGAACAGCAGGCGTTACTGAACCCCACAAACACATCAGCGATTTTTTTGATCTGTGCATCTAACATTTCTGAGCAGCAACTGGCAGTGTTGTAGCCCAGAGAGTACAGTTCAGGTGGTAGAAAGATGAACATAACAGGAGACATGTATAACGTTGCCAACCAGTTATTTAATCTGAAACCGGACAGGCAAATTAATGCGTGATCCATGCCTTGTTCATTTTCATAGAAAAACTAGATCTGAACTGAAAAAGTAAGTTAATGTGTATGCAAAATGTAAATGCATATTAACACATGACCATTACACAGAAAAACAGGCACAAAAAAAAAAAAAAAAAAAAAATATCCAAAAATGAAATAAAAAATCTTTTTGCAAAAATGCATGAAGGTAGTAATAATAATAAGGGTATTTAGTAAACATAATTTTGATCTGGCCAGAGCTTCAACTGGTGGGTTCAGTCCCTCTGCCCTTGTTCACATTTAAGTCACTTGACAAGTGGAAAGGTTTTCAATATTAGAGTAGGACTGTCCCACAGAGGGTTGCCTTGACGTGGCGGGATGGCTTGTACATTATTTTGATCAAAATTATGTTTACTAAATACCCTTATTATTATTACTACCTTCATGCATTTTTGCAAAAAGATTTTTTATTTCATTTTTGGATATTTGTTTTTTTTTGTGCCTGTTTTTCTTGTTCATTTTCAGCAAAGTAAGCCGGTCTACATTATCGGAGGATAGTCGCATGCGAAGGTCTGTTAGCACACCACCTGAAGCACCAAAAACGCGCTCCGATAATAAACTGCCAGCAGGGCAAGCCAGCACCTCCAATGCATACTGGCTCGCCAATCCTCTGGAATGCTCTACCCCAAGAAATTAGGACTATCCACAATTTGCATGGTTTCAGGCGCTCCCTCAAAACACATTTTTTCAGAGTGCCCTATCACATTCACTAACCAAAGTCATTCTATGTGTAAGTGTGTGTGTGTAGCCCATTCACTATCTCCATCCATCCCTCACTCCCTCAAAATGGCTGAACCATCATTGTAAATGCACCATTGTATATACACACCTGTACTTTGTAGCTCCCCCACCTCATTGTAGATTGTAATCTCTCACGAGCAGGGGCGGCTTATTTATCTTTAATTATTGTATTGTTAACGTTGTTACTTATGACTTGTGTTCTGAAACTGTTAAACTGTAAAGCGCTGCGGAATATGTTGGCGCTATATAAATAAAGATTATTATTATTATTATAGAGGCACACTCAGTAGTGGTGAAGTGTGAACGGCGCAAATTGCGAGTTGATTGCGCCTGATGCAGCTGATACTCCATTACTGCTGGCTGCTGCTCACACAACTGCTCCAACATATGTAACGTGGAATTCCACCTGGTGGGTACGTCACATATGATGCAATGTTCAGGAAGGCTAAATCTGCGTTGCAGAGCTGCAATGCGCGATCTGACCATGCTGGAACGTCGCAAGTGAGCACACTGTAGGCGGACCTTGTGCAGCAGTGCATCAAGATCCGGATAGTCCCTCAAAAAACTCTGCACGACCAAGTTGAGCACATGTGCCACACATGGTATGTGAGTGAGGTTGCCTAGGCCCAGAGCTGCCACCAGATTTCGGCCATTGTCACACACTACCAAGCCTGGCTGGAGATTCGCTGTCCAAAACCACATGTCGCTCTCCTGCTTGATGGCATTCCAGAGCTCCTGTGCTGTGTGGCTTCGATTCCCCATGGAAATTAATTTCAGGACGGCCTGTTGACGTTTGCCCACGGCAGTGCTCATATCGGTCGCAACAGCTAAGCGTTGTGTGGTGCATGTGTGGGGTGCACGCATCACAAAAAGCTAACCATCATAGAAGACAAGCATTGAGTAATCGGCAGTTATCTATGGCAGTTAATCAGGGCTGGAATAAGGTAGTCCACACTTTGCTGTATTTTTAATCCTGAACAAAACTTTTTCATAAATATTAGGTTTATCAAATACCCTTATTATTATTATTACAAGCTCATGCATCTTTTGCAATATATTTTTAATTTTATTTTAGTATATTTGTTTCTTGTTGTTTGTTATCTTTTTAATTATGTACATTAACTCTATCCTCCTGTGTTCCCTTGCCATCCACATTCACCGCCCCATACCCCCTTCATCACGACTCATACACATCAGCCCCTCCATACTTCCCTCTCCCATGTACAGTTCCCATGCACTCATCACTAGAGTTGAGCGATACTTTCCGATATCCAAAAGTATCGGCATCGGAATGGTATCGCCGATACCCAAAAAATATCGGCGATACCCGATACCGATACCGGAAGTCCAATGTAAGTCTATGGGAACAAAATATCGAAATAAAAAAAAACCCATTCTTGCCTTGTAGGTTAATTGTACATGAAGGAAAACAACAAAGAGTAATGTAGAATGTATTGGGGGAGTTGAGGAGACATTAAAGGCATAGATGTTTAACCCAATCCAATGGAATAGCATTAATTTTTTTTTTTTAGGAAATACGTTCGGATTGACGAAGAAATTCACAATGTTGTTAACCTTTTTTCTATTTTGTCAAATATGTCTGTTTCACAACTTCCATGGTCTTCACCTTTTTAACTTTTCACACACTTTCTCCTTCATAATCTTCAGCAGCATCATCTTTCTCATCAAATTATTCTTCATCTTCACCTTCTTAATCTTCTAAAACTTCTTGCTATTCATCTTTTTGTTAACATTACTTATATTGTTCTTATTAAACAGTTATTATTCTTCATATTCTACTTCTTCATCTTCTTCCTATTCATCCTTTTCATCATATTCTTATTTGTGACAGACATTCCTGTACTTGTAATCTGTAAAACTCTGAATTTTCATCCTTCCGTTCTTGCTGTCACGAAAGATTTTAATTACAACAGTATTTGTCCGCGTTCAGTTTAGCCTGCAGCAGCATCAGGCATTTTCCAGGGGCACCACGAGGAGGAACGGACTCACCCCCATACACTGCTTAGTCTTCTTCTGCTTAGAATTTAGAGCATATATTTTGCTCTTCATTTTGGTCTTATACTTAATGTTCTTCTGCTTTTTGATCTTCTGCTTATTGTTCTTCTGTCTCTTGTTCTGTATCTTGTAGTTTGTCTTAACCTTCTTTGTCCTGTTGGTGATGGTACAAAAGCCAATGGAAGTAACGAGGACCAGCTGACTGTGCTGGAACCCAGAGGGTCAGCAGAAGGAAAAGAGCCAATGGCACAACCGAGGACCAGCTGACGTTACTGGGACAGGGTTACTAAGCAGGAGGTACCTGTGCTCCAAAGCACTACCAAGGACCAGCAGACGTTGCTGGAACTCGGATACCGACATGGAGGCACCTAGGCCAAAGGCACTGCGGAGAACCAGCTGACGGTACTGGAACCCGGATGGGTAGCAGAAGGTACAAGAGCCAATGAAAGTAACGAGGACCAGCTGACTGTGCTGGAACCCGGAGGGTCAGCAGAAGGAAAAGAGCCAATGGCACAACCGAGGACCAGCTGACGTTACTGGGACACGGTTACTAAGCAGGAGGTACCTGTGCTCCAAAGCACTACCAAGGACCAGCAGACGTTGCTGGAACTCGGATACCGACATGGAGGCACCTAGGCCAAAGGCACTGCGGAGAACCAGCTGACGGTACTGGAACCCGGATGGGTAGCAGAAGGTACAAGAGCCAATGAAAGTAACGAGGACCAGCTGACTGTGCTGGAACCCGGAGGGTCAGCAGAAGGAAAAGAGCCAATGGCACAACCGAGGACCAGCTGACGTTACTGGGACACGGTTACTAAGCAGGAGGTACCTGTGCTCCAAAGCACTACCAAGGACCAGCAGACGTTGCTGGAACTCGGATACCGACATGGAGGCACCTAGGCCAAAGGCACTGCGGAGAACCAGCTGACGGTACTGGAACCCGGATGGGTAGCAGAAGGTACAAGAGCCAATGAAAGTAACGAGGACCAGCTGACTGTGCTGGAACCCGGAGGGTCAGCAGAAGGAAAAGAGCCAATGGCACAACCGAGGACCAGCTGACGTTACTGGGACACGGTTACTAAGCAGGAGGTACCTGTGCTCCAAAGCACTACCAAGGACCAGCAGACGTTGCTGGAACTCGGATACCGACATGGAGGCACCTAGGCCAAAGGCACTGCGGAGAACCAGCTGACGGTACTGGAACCCGGATGGGTAGCAGAAGGTACAAGAGCCAATGAAAGTAACGAGGACCAGCTGACTGTGCTGGAACCCGGAGGGTCAGCAGAAGGAAAAGAGCCAATGGCACAACCGAGGACCAGCTGACGTTACTGGGACACGGTTACTAAGCAGGAGGTACCTGTGCTCCAAAGCACTACCAAGGACCAGCAGACGTTGCTGGAACTCGGATACCGACATGGAGGCACCTAGGCCAAAGGCACTGCGGAGAACCAGCTGACGGTACTGGAACCCGGATGGGTAGCAGAAGGTACCCATGGAAATTAAAGTTGAGGCAGCAGGACTGTTTGCCGTTCACACAGCAGGGGAACAGCTGACATTACTGAACCCCAGTAACACAGGAGCAAGTGTACACTGTGCTAACAGCACTTCCGAGAAACAACTGGCGGTGTTGTAACCCAGGGATGAGAAGAGAACATGGTGGAGGCAGCAGGACTTTTTGCCGTTCACACAGCAGGGGAACAGCTGACATTACTGAACCCCAGTAACACAGGAGCAAGTGTAGACTGTGCTAACAGCACTTCTGAGAAACAACTGGCGGTGTTGTAACCCAGGGATGAGAAGAGAACATGGTGGAGGCAGCAGGACTGTTTGCCGTTCACACAGCAGGGGAACAGCTGACATTACTGAACCCCAGTAACACGGGAGCAAGTGTAGACTGTGCTAACAGCACTTCTGAGAAACAACTGGCGGTGTTGTAACCCAGGGATGAGAAGAGAACATGGTGGAGGCAGCAGGACTGTTTGCCGTTCACACAGCAGGGGAACAGCTGACATTACTGAACCCCAGTAACACAGGAGCAAGTGTAGACTGTGCTAACAGCACTTCCGAGAAACAACTGGCGGTGTTGTAACCCAGGGATGAGAAGAGAACATGGTGGAGGCAGCAGGACTGTTTGCCGTTCACACAGCAGGGGAACAGCTGACATTACTGAACCCCAGTAACACAGGAGCAAGTGTAGACTGTGCTAACAGCACTTCCGAGAAACAACTGGCGGTGTTGTAACCCAGGGATGAGAAGAGAACATGGTGGAGGCAGCAGGACTGTTTGCCGTTCACACAGCAGGGGAACAGCTGACATTACTGAACCCCAGTAACACAGGAGCAAGTGTAGACTGTGCTAACAGCACTTCCGAGAAACAACTGGCGGTGTTGTAACCCAGGGATGAGAAGAGAACATGGTGGAGGCAGCAGGACTGTTTGCCGTTCACACAGCAGGGGAACAGCTGACATTACTGAACCCCAGTAACACGGGAGCAAGTGTAGACTGTGCTAACAGCACTTCCGAGAAACAACTGGCGGTGTTGTAACCCAGGGATGAGAAGAGAACATGGTGGAGGCAGCAGGACTTTTTGCCGTTCACACAGCAGGGGAACAGCTGACATTACTGAACCCCAGTAACACAGGAGCAAGTGTAGACTGTGCTAACAGCACTTCTGAGAAACAACTGGCGGTGTTGTAACCCAGGGATGAGAAGAGAACATGGTGGAGGCAGCAGGACTGTTTGCCGTTCACACAGCAGGGGAACAGCTGACATTACTGAACCCCAGTAACACGGGAGCAAGTGTAGACTGTGCTAACAGCACTTCCGAGAAACAACTGGCGGTGTTGTAACCCAGGGATGAGAAGAGAACATGGTGGAGGCAGCAGGACTGTTTGCCGTTCACACAGCAGGGGAACAGCTGACATTACTGAACCCCAGTAACACAGGAGCAAGTGTAGACTGTGCTAACAGCACTTCCGAGAAACAACTGGCGGTGTTGTAACCCAGGGATGAGAAGAGAACATGGTGGAGGCAGCAGGACTGTTTGCCGTTCACACAGCAGGGGAACAGCTGACATTACTGAACCCCAGTAACACAGGAGCAAGTGTAGACTGTGCTAACAGCACTTCTGAGAAACAACTGGCGGTGTTGTAACCCAGGGTCAAGGAGGGTGTAGGCATAAAATATTGAGTTATTGCCTTGTTACGTGGCCATTGCAAATGTATGTACTTCAAACAAGAATAAATGAAGTTTTACTACGACAATAAAATGATGAATTTCAATTACAAGAATAGAAAAATATTTATACTTGACAGTCCTCTGTGGTTGATAACGTTTAATGGCTAACTGAAAATATGGTAACAAATTCAAAGCTTTCGAGACTACTCAGGTGTCTTCATCAGGCTAAGAGTAAAGCCAAAAATGAAGAATCACATATTTCTACACACAACAGGACACAGGAATAGCTAAGACAAGTGAGGGAGGGACAAGTGAGGGGAGACCGGCAACAAAAAGGAGAACAAGGATGAATTATCAGCGCCACACAATCAGAGATAAATTAATGAATTTACCTGTGGCAAAAGACTTTTGTATGCCCGGTCATAGCATGATGGATATGGAATTACTGGTATTAAAATATAACTTCAAATATGAGAAACGTACAAAGGTTTCAGAATATAAGCTCATCATGACCTTTGACACTGTTAGTGATGGAATGAATAGATCACATGGATTTATGTCATTCTATATCAATTAAGGAATCTGCGTCTATGCCCTTCCAGGGTCATGAAAACCCCAAAAAAAAGCCAATGAGAGGGCAATCAAACTTTATATCCTTATGTAGGAACTGTTCCAATATTTATGTTCATCCCTGTGAGATAATGACAGTTCTGATACACGTCACTTACTTGTCTTACCTATTGCACTATTCCTGTGTCCTGTTGTGTATAGAAATATGTGATGCTTAATTTTTTTATTTAGTCTTTGCCTGATGAAGAGACGTGAGTAGCCTTGAAAGCTTGCAATTTGTTTCCATCTTTTCAGTTATCCATTAAAAGGTATCAACCACTGCTGACTCTGAAGTCTAAATATTTTTCTATCTACTGGCTAACACGGTACAAAGATACACATGTTTTCTAATTTCAAGAAGGAAAAATAAAGAAAATACAAATATAAACGCATATATGCACATGCCAAAAAAAAATGGACCAACACAACACCCAAAAAATTGGTAACAAAATATAGTGTTGTAAATGTAAGAATAAAAGTCCATTTTTTTTATTATGAATAATGCTTAAGGAACGCTATGTTAAACCATAACATAGTGAAGACAATGGATTTTGTAATAGTCACTCTTCATCATCATCATCGCAAATTTTATGTGACAGTCACAGACATTTCAATTATTTAAGTTCATAAAATCGTAACTTTCTATAGCATGTATGACATGTCCAGCATGGACTCATCAATGTGATGATTGATGACACAATAATGTACGATAAAAAATAACCATTTAAAAAAACATTAGGCATTGTTTGTCACAATTTAAGTGTGTGCCTGCAAGTGTAGGTGAAACAAAGGCTACGGATAGCAAAGGTATATTCTATGTCTGTATCAGACAGTGGACAGCCTCTGATGGGTAATGCCGATGTTATACTGTACGTCAATAAAGTCTGCGGCTGAAATCATGCATTTTTTGCTTGTAGAGTGTTGAAGAGGGTAAAAGAATGTCTGGTTGCGCAAAGCTTTATCCAACAACACTACCTTCCTACTGTCACGCGTAGGGTAGGGTAGCGTGTGGCAATTAGCTGACTATAAAATGTGAGGTTAGGCTGCGTTCTTGCGCACTAGGGACGCAAAAAAAAATACAGCAGTAATAATTTAATGTGTAATACTCCACCTATGACAAACAAAAAAATTACGTTCCCTCTTTAACAATGTACAAGACTAACAAGCCTAATGGTTCACGCTGACTTAATTGAGATACAGTATTACATCAACATTGTCCATGAGTAACTATGCACTGTGAATGTGATACCTATATACCAGTATTAATTTATATCTCTTGTGGTTGTTTCAACAGCACTTGCAGGTATAACAACCTATTGTCAGTATGCATGATGCACTTTCTAGATGTAATAATTTATTATTGGACATTATTACCATGTTTACATGCTGGCCATTTCATATATGGTGTTTGAAGTTACAGTTGGCATCAGTATGTGTATTTTATAATGTCTGTCATAAATAAAACTCGTGATGATGATGATGAGGATTTAATGATTCGTACATCCATTGACTGCATTATCTTACAGGTACAGATAAAGTTCCTTAAAAAGCATTAATTCATAAGTATGAAATGTACTTTTATGCATTAATTTCAAAATGTGAAGAGTAGACTATGTTTTATTTTTTGTTACCATTTCTAATAGACATGTGCAGATATGCGCTGTGATGACAAATTATTATTTGTCCATATTTGTCATTAAAATTTATCATTCTAGGCCTGCAAAACTTCACAATTTCATGTTTTCAGCATAACAAGCAGGGTGACGGCTCTTCCCTATTTGGAGCATGTTGGTCATGTGTTTTTCTGTCCATGTGTCGGGAACAGGAGACTTCTTGCCGTTGACACAGCAGGGGAACAGCTGGCGTTACTGAACCCCACTAACAGTAGAGCTTGTGTTTTGTTCTGTGGACACGACACTTCTGAGCAGCAACTGGCAGTGTTGGAGCCCAGGGAGTAGAGTTCAGGTGGTAGAAAGATGAACATAACAGGAGACATGGATAACGTTGCGAACCAGTTATTTAATCTGAAAACGGACAGACAAATTCTGGCGAGATCCATGCCTTGTTCATTTTCAGAAAAGTAAGCCGGTCTACATTATCGGAGGATAGTCGCATGCGACGGTCTGTTAGTACACCACCTGCAGCACTAAAGACGCGCTCCGATAATACACTGGCAGCAGGGCAAGCCAGCACCTCCAATGCATACTGGCTAAGCTCTGGCCATGTATCCAGCTTAGAGACCCAAAACTTGAATGGGGAAGAGCCATCTGGGAGTACACTGAGAGGCAAAGCCAAGTAGTCTGTCACCATCTGACGGATACGTTGCCTCCCGCTGACTGGAGCCCTCTCGGATGGTGTAGACATTTGTGGCGCTGCCACAAAACTTTGCCACATTTTTAACATACTGGTCTTTCCCTGTGCAGAGGCACTGCGTGTGCTCCCTCTTGTTGCAGAGCTCTCTACACTGCCTCGACGCACAGAGCTGCTTTGTAAAGCAGTAGCAGCAGCAGTGCTCTCGGCAGTAAGGTAGAACATTAGGGATTGCACCAGTGTGTCTTGGTACTCCCGCATTTTACGCTCCCGGTTCAACGGTGTGATGAGGCTTTTGACGTTGTCCCGGTAGCGAGGGTCTAGGAGGGTGTACACCCACTAATCAGACGTCGTGAGAATGTGGGCGATGCGGCGGTCGTTTCTTAGGCACTGCAGCATGAAATCAACCATGTGCTGCAGACTCCCAACTGGCAAAGAAACGCTGTCCTCTGCAAGAGGCGTCATCTCTGCCTGCTCTGCATCACCCCACCCTCGCTCTACATACTGACTAGAGCGTTGTGTACCTCCCTCTGGAGCGATGTCTTCCTCCTCCATTGACTCCTCCTCCTCATCCTCCTCACAAAGTGAGCCCTGCCCAGCCCTTTGTGAGGAACCACATTGCGCTGACTTTCCAGAAGGTGATGGAATTTGTGACTCCTCATCCTCCACCTCTTCCAAAACCTCATCCCTTATTGCTTGCAGTGTTTTTTGAAGCAGGCAGATAAGGGGGACAGTCAGGCTGACTAGTGCATCATCTGCACTCGCCATCCGCGTTGACTCATCAAACGCACGCAAAACGTGGCACATGTCCTTCATAATGGCCCACTCATTAATGGTGAAGTGTGGACGGCGCAAATTGCGTGTTGCTTGCGCCTGATGCAGCTGATACTCCATTACTGCTGGCTGCTGCTCACACAACCGCTCCAACATATGTAACGTTGAATTCCACCTGGTGGATACGTCACATATGATGCGATGTTCAGGAAGGCGCAATCTGCGTTGCAGAGCTGCAATGCGCGATCTGGCCATGCTGGAACGTCGCAAGTGAGCGCACTCTAGGCGGACCTTGTGCAGCAGTGCATCAAGATCCGGATAGTCCCTCAAAAAACTCTGCACGACCAAGTTGAGCACATGTGCCAGACATGGTATGTGAGTGAGTTTGCCAAGGCCCAGAGCTGCCACCAGATTTCGGCCATTGTCACACACTACCAAGCCTGGCTGGAGATTCGCTGGCAAAAACCACACGTCGCTCTCCTGCTTGATGGCATTCCAGACCTCCTGCGCTGTGTGGCTTCGATTCCCCATGTAAATTAATTTCAGAACGGCCTGTTGCCGTTTGGCCACGGCTGTGCTCATATCGGTCGCATCAGGTAAGCGTCCACGGGTCCATGTGGAGGTAGACCGTGACGGCTCCTGCAGCGATGATTCTGAGGAACTGGAGTAGGAGGAGGAGTCAATGTGGACAGACTTAATTCCGGCAATCCTTGGAGTTGGCAGAACACGTACAGCGCCACTCGCAAGATCTGTACCCGGCTCCACAACATTCACCCAATGGGCAGTGAGTGAAAGGTATCGTCCCTGGCCATGGGTACTGGTCCACGCATCGGTGGTCAGGTGGACCTTGCTACTGACGGCGTTTAGTAGCGCATGTTTAATTTTTGCCTCAACATGCTTTTGCAGACCAGGGACGGCTTGCCTGCTGAAATAAAATCGGCTGGGCACATTGTATTGTGGGACTGCCAATGCCATTAATTCACGGAAACTGTCAGTCTCCACCAGCCTGAATGACAGCATTTCAAGGGACAGGAGTTTTGCAATGCCAGCATTCAGAGCCTGTGCTCGTGGATGGTTTGCCGAGTATGGCCGTCTTCTATCCCATGCCTGTGCTACCGATGGCTGTTTTGTGGCCTGGGTGTGTGAGGATGACAGGGAACTTGCAGCTGTGCGTGGAATAACACTGTGTCTCTGGACAACAGTGACAGAGGTTCTTCCATGGCGATCCTGTGAGGAAGCCGAAACACCTGTGTGTGAACTGGAGGAAGAGGCTCCAACACGAGCTGAAGATGTAGGTGCTGCTGTAGGTTGGCCTACATCTCCAGTGTGTCTTTGTAACTCAACAAAGTGCTTTGACCGCACATGTTTCCACATATTTGTTGTATTAAGGTTACTGACACTTTTACCTCTTTTAATTTTTTGATTACACAGCTTGCATTTGACATAGCAAATATCATCTGCAACTGTATCAAAAAAGGACCACGCAGAGCAAGTCCTGGGAGCGCCCGGTTTGGCTGTTGTAAGAGAACTGCTCCGAACGGGTGCCAAACTGGAGGCTACAGGCAAGCGAGTCTGCAGCCTACCTCTCCCTACTGTTTGGACCGTTGGGGCAATCTCTTCCTCAGAGCTGCTCCCACCACCTTCCTGTTCCTCACGCCATGTTGGGTCTTGGACCTCATCATCTCCACCACTACCCTCTTCCAACACCTGCTGTTGTTGGGTGGTCTGGCCAGCACCATGCTCAACAGAAACTGGCAACTGAGTCTCATCATCATCAGATGCGTTCTGCGGTGTGCTGACCATCGGCACTGGCTCACCCGCCTCTTCAGATTCAGAGAGACACAGCTGTTGCGCATCACTGCATACTGCCTCTTCTTCACATTCCAGAATGCTGCTTAGCTGGGCCCCTGTTTGCAAGCCAACAGATTCTGAGAACAGAAGCAGAGACTCAGCTGGCTCCTGTACAGAGCTCTCTGACTGCCTGGGCAATTTGGCAGGCGGTGAAGAGACTGATGGTTGTTCAACAGTGCTGTGGTCCTGAGAGGAGGTGGAAGGTATTGAAGTCGATGCATTGGCTGCCATCCAACCAACAACGGCTTCAATTTGTTCTTGACGCAGCAGGGGGGTACGCTGAGCTCCTACAAAAGTGCGCATAAAGGAACGCTCACGGGGAAAACTGGTGGATGCTGTGTCACTGGGTGCGGCAGCAGCCACAGAATCCCCACGTCCTCTCCCTGCTGCAAATCCACGGCCACGACCACACCACGTGCCTTACTCACTGACTTCTTCATCTTGGTAGATTGATAAAGAAAGTCAGAAAAGTTATAAGGCCTAAGTGTGGTTATTCCTCACAGACTACAGTGAACCCTGCAGACAACTGTTCAGTATCTGTTAAAGCCCTTTGTGTACTTCTATAGTGTTTGCAACCAATGTATTGTATACGGATGGAAGCGCGTCACACTAATAGATTAGATTTTTTTCCACTAAAATGGAGCAGCACCAATTAGAGAAAAATGTGAAGGATGAGGCAGTGACACACGCTCAGCAGACTACAACCGGCAGTGGTTGAAGAACAAACTGGAGCGTAATCTGCACTCACAAAATGAAAAGCTCACAGACTACAGTGAACACTGAAACACAACTGTTCAGTAGCTGTTAAAGGCCCCTTTGTGTACTTCTATAGTGTTTGCAACCAATGTATTGTATACGGATGGAGCGCGTCACACTAATAGATTAGATTTTTTTCCACTAAAATGGAGCAGCACCAATTAGAGAAAAATGTGAAGGATGAGGCAGTGACACACGCTCAGCAGACTACAACCGGCAGTGGTTGAAGAACAAACTGGAGCGTAATCTGCACTCACAAAATGAAAAGCTCACAGACTACAGTGAACACTGAAACACAACTGTTCAGTAGCTGTTAAAGGCCCCTTTGTGTACTTCTATAGTGTTTGCAACCAATGTATTGTATACGGATGGAAGCGCGTCACACTAATAGATTAGATTTTTTTCCACTAAAATGGAGCAGCACCAATTAGAGAAAAATGTGAAGGATGAGGCAGTGACACACGCTCAGCAGACTACAACCGGCAGTGGTTGAAGAACTAACTGGAGCGTAATCTGCACTCACAAAATGAAAAGCTCACAGACTACAGTGAACACTGAAACACAACTGTTCAGTAGCTGTTAAAGGCCCCTTTGTGTACTTCTATAGTGTTTGTAACCAATGTATTGTATACGGATGGAAGCGCGTCACACTAATAGATTAGATTTTTTTCCACTAAAATGGAGCAGCACCAATTAGAGAAAAATGTGAAGGATGAGGCAGTGACACACGCTCAGCAGACTACAACCGGCAGTGGTTGAAGAACAAACTGGAGCGTAATCTGCACTCACAAAATGAAAAGCTCACAGACTACAGTGAACACTGAAACACAACTGTTCAGTAGCTGTTAAAGGCCCCTTTGTGTACTTCTATAGTGTTTGCAACCAATGTATTGTATACGGATGGAAGCGCGTCACACTAATAGATTAGATTTTTTTCCACTAAAATGGAGCAGCACCAATTAGAGAAAAATGTGAAGGATGAGGCAGTGACACACACTCAGCAGACTACAACCGGCAGTGGTTGAAGAACTAACTGGAGCGTAATCTGCACTCACAAAATGAAAAGCTCACAGACTACAGTGAACACTGAAACACAACTGTTCAGTAGCTGTTAAAGGCCCCTTTGTGTACTTCTATAGTGTTTGCAACCAATGTATTGTATACGGATGGAAGCGCGTCACACTAATAGATTAGATTTTTTTCCACTAAAATGGAGCAGCACCAATTAGAGAAAAATGTGAAGGATGAGGCAGTGACACACACTCAGCAGACTACAACCGCAGTGGTTGAAGAACTAACTGGAGCGTAATCTGCACTCACAAAATTAAAAGTTCACAGACTACAGTAAACCCTGCAGACAACTGTTCAGTAGCTGTGAAAGGCTCCTTTCTGTACTTCTATAGTGTTTGCAACCAATGTATTGTATACGGATGGAAGCACGTCACACTAATAGATTTGATTTTTTTCTAATATAATGGAGCTGCACCAATTCCACACAAAATAAAAAAAAAAAAAAAGAGTCAGTGACACGTGCAGATGCCTACAAACAGCGGTGGATGCAGAGCAAACTGCAGCGTCACCTGCACTGTCACACACACACCTTGCACAGAGCTGTTAAACAACACTGGCAAAATGAAGCTTTACACAGCGGTTGGTAAACTAGCCTGCCTCAAGCACAGTAGTACACAAAATCGCAATATCTAACTGTCCCTCAGAGTGAGCAGAGTAGCGTTCTGTCCCTTACTGAGTTCACAGCACAGTGACGCTAAAATGGCGGCGGCGCCTTTTATAGTGCATTCTGACATCATTTCAGCAGCCAATCACAGCCATGCCATTAGTTAAGATGACCGCAGCATTACAGTATGTGCCCACACTTCGTAGGATTCCTCATTGGCTGACTAAAATCACATTGCCTCTCAAAGAATTATGGGAACTTCCGATTCCGTATACGATATTGGAAAAGTATCGGAATTAAGTATCGGAATTCCGATAACGCGAATATCGGCCGATACCCGATACTTGCGGTATCGGAATGCTCAACACTACTCATCACCTTCCTGAGAAACCTCAGGCCATCTAGCCCAAACACAATACAGAAAAAAAGCAACTTACAACTCCAACAACTACCTGCTCTTTATCTTCCTACTCCTATTGATTTCAGGGTACATCTCCCCCAACCCTGGTCCACCATCCCCCAACCTCAATCCCTACCCTACCTCATATCAAAATCATAGTAATCTTATTAATATTAATTGCACTCCCTCATCTCCTTCGTTTAATTGTTCCCTCTGGAATCCACGGGCTGCATGCAACAAGCTAACCTTCCTGCACAACTACTTTCTGAACAACTCTCTTCATCTGTTGGCCCTCACTGAAACCTGGATTCAGGATTCTGACACGGTCTCCCCTCCTGCCATTTCCTATGGTGGCTTACAGTTCTCACATTCCCCGAGACCCTCAAACAGACATGGTGGTGGAGTCGGCATACTCCTGTCCCCACAATGCACTTTCCAGGTCATCCCCCCAATTCCATCACTCTCATTCCCTTCTTTTGAGGTCCACACCATCATGCTCTTTCGTCCCCTCTCCCTCAGAGTAGCGGTCATATATCGGACCCCAGGCCCAAAGTCATTCTATGTGTAAGTGTGTGTGTGTAGCCCATTCACTATCTCCATCCATCCCTCACTCCCTCTAAATGGCTGGACCATCATTGTAAATACACCATTGTATATAAACACCTGTACAGTCATGGCCAAAAGTTTTGAGAATGACACAAATATTAATTTTTACAAAAGTCTACTGCTTCACTTTTTCTAATGGCAATTCGCACATACTCCAGAATGTTATAAAGAGTGATCAGCTTAACAGCAATTACTTTCAAAGTCAATATTTGGCTAGAAAATTAACTTTATCCCCCAAAACACATTTCAACATCTTTGCAGCCCTGCCTTAAAAGGACCAGCTAACCTCTTTTCAGTGATTGCTCCATTAACACAGGTGTGGGTGTTGATGAGGACATGGCTGGAGATCAATCTGTCATGATTAAGTAAGAATGACACCACTGGACACTTTAAAAGGAGGCTGGTGCTTGGCATCATTGTTTCTCTTCTGTTAACCATGGTTATCTCTAAAGAAACACATGCAGCCATCATTGCAATGCACAAAAATGGCCTAACAGGGAAGAGTATTGCAGCTAGAAAGATTGCACGTCAGTCAACAATCTATCGCATCATCAAGAACTTCAAGGAGAGAGGTTCCATTGTTGCCAAAAAGGCTTCAGGGTGCCCAAAAAAGACCAGCTAGCGCCAGGACCGCCTCTTAAAAGTTTCAGCTGCAGGATCGGGCTACCAGTAGTGCAGAGCTTGCTCAGGAATAGCAGCAGGCAGGTGTGAGTGCATCTGCACTTTTGAGGCGGAGACTCTTGGAGCAAGGCCTGGTCTCAAGGAGGGCAGCAAAGAAGCCACTTCTCTCCAGAAAAACATCATGGACAGACTGATATTCTGCAAAAGGTACAGGCAGTGGACAACTGAGAACTGGGGTAAAGTTATTTTCTCTGATGAATCCCCTTTTCGATTGTTTGGGACATCAGGAAAACGCCTCATTTGGAGAAGACAAGGTGAGCGCTACCACCAGTCTTGTCTCATGCCAACTGTTAAGCATCCTAAACCATTCATGTGTGGGATTGCTTCTCAGCCAAGGGAATCGGCTCTCTCACAGTCTTGCCTAAAAACACAGCCATGAATAAAGAATGATACCAGAATGTCCTCCAAGAGCAACTTCTCCAACCCTCCAAGAGCAGTTTGGCGATCAACAATGCCTTTTCCAGCATGATGGAGCACCTTGCTATAAGGCAAAGGTGATAACTAAATGGTTCAGGTAACAAAACATAGATATTTTGGGTCCATGGCCTGGAAACTCCCCAGATCTTAATCCCATTGAGAACTTGTGGTCAATCATCAAGAGACGGGTGGACAAACAAAAACCAAAAAATTCTCACAAAATGAAAGCATTGATTGTGCAAGAATGGACTGCTATCACTCAGGATTTGGTCCAGAAGTTGATTGAGAGCATGCCAGGGAGAATTGCAGAGGTCCTGAAGAAGAAGGGTCAACACTGCAAATATTGACTTGCTGCATTAACTCATTCTAACTGTCAATATAAGCTTTTGTTACTCATATGTTTGCAATTATTATATTTCTGTCTGTGATAAAAACATCTGTCAAACACACATAAAAACCAGAGGGCAGCAGATCATGTGAAAATATAATATTTGTGTCATTCTCAAAACTTTTGGCCATGACTGTACTTTGTAGCTCCCCCACCTCATTGTAAATTGTAAGCTCTCAAGAGCAGGGGCGGCTTATATTGCTTTAATTATTTTATTGTTAACGTTGTTACTTATGACTTGTGTTCTGAAACTGTTAAACTGTAAAGCGCAGCGGAATCTGTTGGCGCTACATAAATAAAGATTATTATTATTAAGCGTTCACTGGTCCATGTGGAGGTAGACCATGACGGCTCCTGCAGCGATGTTTCTGAGGAACTGGAGTAGTAGGAGGAGTCAATGTGTACAGACTTGATTCCTGCAATCCTTGGAGTTGGCTGAACACGTACAGCGCCACTCGCAAGATCTGTACCCGGCTACACAACATTGACCCAATGGGCAGTGAGGGAAAGGTATCGTCCATGGCCATGGGTACTGGTCCACGCAGCTGTGGTCAGGTGGACATTGCTACTAACGGAGTTTAGTAGCGCATGTTTAATTTTTCCCTCAACATTAGTGTTGAGCATTCCGATACCGCAAATATCGGGTATCGGCCGATATTCGCGTTATCGGAATTCCGATACTTAATTCCGATACTTTTTCAATATCGTATACCGGAATCGGAAGTTCCCATAATTCTTTGTGAGGCAATGTGATTTTAGTCAGCCAATGAGGAATCCTACGAAGTGTGGGCACATCCTGTAATGCTGCGGTCATCTTAACTAATGGCATGGCTGTGATTGGCTGCTGAAATGATGTCAGAATGCACTATAAAAGGCGCCGCAGCCATTTTAGCGTCACTGTGCTGTGAACTCAGTAAGGGACAGAACGCTGCTGTGCTGACTCTGAGGGACAGTTAGATATTGCGATTTTGTGTACTACTGTGCTTGAGGCAGGCTAGTTTACCAACCGCTGTGTAAAGCTTCATTTTGCCAGTGTTGTTTTAACAGCTCTGTGCAAGGTGTGTGTGTGACAGTGCAGGTGACGCTGCAGTTTGCTCTGCATCCACCGCTGTTTGTAGGCATCTGCACGTGTCACTGACTCTTTTTTTTTTTTATTTTATTTAGTGGAATTGGTGCAGCTCCATTATATTAGAAAAAAATCAAATCTATTAGTGTGATGTGCTTCCATCCGTATACAATACATTGGTTGCAAACACTATAGAAGTACAGAAAGGAGCTTTTCACAGATAGTGAATAGTTGTGTTTCAGTGTTCACTGCAGTCTGTGAGGTTTTGATTTTTTGAGTGCAGATCACGCTCCAGTTAGTTCTTCAACCACTGCTGGTTGTAGTCTGCTGAGCGTGTGTCACTGCCTCATCCTTCACATTTTTCTCTAATTGGTGCTGCTCCATTTTAGTGGAAAAAAATCTAATCTATTAGTGTGACGCGCTTCCATCCGTATACAATACATTGGTTGCAAACACTATAGAAGTACACAAAGGGGCCTTTAACAGCTACAGAACAGTTGTGTTTCAGTGTTCACTGTAGTCTGTGAGCTTTTCATTTTGTGAGTGCAGATTACGCTCCAGTTTGTTCTTCAACCACTGCCGGTTGTAGTCTGCTGAGCGTGTGTCACTGCCTCATCCTTCACATTTTTCTCTAATTGGTGCTGCTCCATTTTAGTGGAAAAAAATCTAATCTATTAGTGTGACGCGCTTCCATCCGTATACAATACATTGGTTGCAAACACTATAGAAGTACACAAAGGGGCCTTTAACAGCTACAGAACAGTTGTGTTTCAGTGTTCACTGTAGTCTGTGAGCTTTTCATTTTGTGAGTGCAGATTACGCTCCAGTTTGTTCTTCAACCACTGCCGGTTGTAGTCTGCTGAGCGTGTGTCACTGCCTCATCCTTCACATTTTTCTCTAATTGGTGCTGCTCCATTTTAGTGGAAAAAAATCTAATCTATTAGTGTGACGCGCTTCCATCCGTATACAATACATTGGTTGCAAACACTATAGAAGTACACAAAGGGGCCTTTAACAGCTACAGAACAGTTGTGTTTCAGTGTTCACTGTAGTCTGTGAGCTTTTCATTTTGTGAGTGCAGATTACGCTCCAGTTTGTTCTTCAACCACTGCCGGTTGTAGTCTGCTGAGCGTGTGTCACTGCCTCATCCTTCACATTTTTCTCTAATTGGTGCTGCTCCATTTTAGTGGAAAAAAATCTAATCTATTAGTGTGACGCGCTTCCATCCGTATACAATACATTGGTTGCAAACACTATAGAAGTACACAAAGGGGCCTTTAACAGCTACAGAACAGTTGTGTTTCAGTGTTCACTGTAGTCTGTGAGCTTTTCATTTTGTGAGTGCAGATTACGCTCCAGTTTGTTCTTCAACCACTGCCGGTTGTAGTCTGCTGAGCGTGTGTCACTGCCTCATCCTTCACATTTTTCTCTAATTGGTGCTGCTCCATTTTAGTGGAAAAAAATCTAATCTATTAGTGTGACGCGCTTCCATCCGTATACAATACATTGGTTGCAAACACTATAGAAGTACACAAAGGGGCCTTTAACAGCTACAGAACAGTTGTGTTTCAGTGTTCACTGTAGTCTGTGAGCTTTTCATTTTGTGAGTGCAGATTACGCTCCAGTTTGTTCTTCAACCACTGCCGGTTGTAGTCTGCTGAGCGTGTGTCACTGCCTCATCCTTCACATTTTTCTCTAATTGGTGCTGCTCCATTTTAGTGGAAAAAAATCTAATCTATTAGTGTGACGCGCTTCCATCCGTATACAATACATTGGTTGCAAACACTATAGAAGTACACAAAGGGGCCTTTAACAGCTACAGAACAGTTGTGTTTCAGTGTTCACTGTAGTCTGTGAGCTTTTCATTTTGTGAGTGCAGATTACGCTCCAGTTTGTTCTTCAACCACTGCCGGTTGTAGTCTGCTGAGCGTGTGTCACTGCCTCATCCTTCACATTTTTCTCTAATTGGTGCTGCTCCATTTTAGTGGAAAAAAATCTAATCTATTAGTGTGACCGCTTCCATCCGTATACAATACATTGGTTGCAAACACTATAGAAGTACACAAAGGGGCCTTTAACAGCTACAGAACAGTTGTGTTTCAGTGTTCACTGTAGTCTGTGAGCTTTTCATTTTGTGAGTGCAGATTACGCTCCAGTTTGTTCTTCAACCACTGCCGGTTGTAGTCTGCTGAGCGTGTGTCACTGCCTCATCCTTCACATTTTTCTCTAATTGGTGCTGCTCCATTTTAGTGGAAAAAAATCTAATCTATTAGTGTGACGCGCTTCCATCCGTATACAATACATTGGTTGCAAACACTATAGAAGTACACAAAGGGGCCTTTCACAGATACTGAAACAGTTGTCTGCAGGGTTCACTGTAGTCTGTGAGGAATAACCACACTTAGGCCTTAACTTTTCTGACTTTCTTTATCAATCTACCAAGATGAAGAAGTCAGTGAGTAAGGCACGTGGTCGTGGTCGAGGCCGTGGATTTGCAGCAGGGAGAGGACGTGGGGATTCTGTGGCTGCTGCCGCACCCAGTGACACAGCATCCACCAGTTTTCCCCGTGAGCGTTCCTTTATGCGCACTTTTGTAGGAGCTCAGCGTACCCCCCTGCTGCGTGAAGAACAAATTGAAGCCGTTGTTGGTTGGATGGCAGCCAATGCATCGACTTCAATAGCTTCCACCTCCTCTCAGGACCACAGCACTGTTGAACAACCATCAGTCTCTTCACCGCCTGCCAAATTGCCCAGGCAGTCAGAGAGCTCTGTACAGGAGCCAGCTGAGTCTCTGCTTCTGTTCTCAGAATCTGTTGGCTTGGAAACAGGGGCCCAGCCAAGCAGCATTCTGGAATGTGAAGAAGAGGCAGTATGCAGTGATGCGCAACAGCTGTGTCTCTCTGAATCTGAAGAGGCGGGTGAGCCAGTGCCGATGGTCAGCACACCGCAGAACGCATCTGATGATGATGAGACTCAGTTGCCAGTTTCTGTTGAGCATGGTGCTGGCCAGACCACCCAACAACAGCAGGTTTGGAAGAGGGTAGTGGTGGAGATGATGAGGTCCAAGACCCAACATGGCGTGAGGAACAGGAAGGTGGTGGGAGCAGCTCTGAGGAAGAGATTGCACCAACGGTCCAAACAGTAGGGAGAGGTAGGCTGCAGACTCGCTTGCCTGTAGCCTCCAGTTTGGCACCCGTTCGGAGCAGTTCTCTTCCAACAGCCAAACCGGGCGCTCCCAGGACTTGCTCTGCGTGGTCCTTTTTTGATACAGTTGCAGATGATATTTGCTATGTAAAATGCAAGCTGTGTAATCAAAAAATTAAAAGAGGTAAAAGTGTCAGTAACCTTAATACAACAAATATGTGGAAACATGTGCGGTCAAAGCACTTTGTTGAGTTACAAAGACACACTGGAGATGTAGGCCAACCTACAGCAGCACCTACATCTTCAGCTCGTGTTGGAGCCTCTTCCTCCAGTTCACACACAGCTGGTTCGGCTTCCTCAAAGGATCGCCATGGAAGAACCTCTGTCACTGTTGTCCAGAGACACAGTGTTATTCCACCCACAGCTGCAAGTTCCCTGTCATCCTCACACACCCAGGCCACAAAACAGCCATCGGTAGCACAGGCATGGGATAAAAGACGGCCATACTCGGCAAACCATCCACGAGCACAGGCTCTGAATGCTGGCATTGCAAAACTCCTGTCCCTTGAAATGCTGTCATTCAGGCTGGTGGAGACTGACAGTTTCCGTGAATTAATGGCATTGGCAGTCCCACAATACAATGTGCCCAGCCGATTTTATTTCAGCAGGCAAGCCGTCCCTGGTCTGCAAAAGCATGTTGAGGCAAAAATTAAACATGCGCTACTAAACGCCGTCAGTAGCAAGGTCCACCTGACCACCGATGCGTGGACCAGTACCCATGGCCAGGGACGATACCTTTCACTCACTGCCCATTGGGTGAATGTTGTGGAGCCGGGTACAGATCTTGCGAGTGGCGCTGTACGTGTTCTGCCAACTCCAAGGATTGCCGGAATCAAGTCTGTCCACATTGACTCCTCCTCCTACTCCAGTTCCTCAGAATCATCGCTGCAGGAGCCGTCACGGTCTACCTCCACATGGACCCGTGGACGCTTACCTGATGCGACCGATATGAGCACAGCCGTGGCCAAACGGCAACAGGCCGTTCTGAAATTAATTCCCATGGGGAATCGAAGCCACACAGCGCAGGAGGTCTGGAATGCCATCAAGCAGGAGAGCGACGTGTGGTTTTTGCCAGCGAATCTCCAGCCAGGCTTGGTAGTGTGTGACAATGGCCGAAATCTGGTGGCAGCTCTGGGCCTTGGCAACCTCACTCACATACCATGTCTGGCACATGTGCTCAACTTGGTCGTGCAGAGTTTTTTGAGGGACTATCCGGATCTTGATGCACTGCTGCACAAGGTCCGCCTAGAGTGCGCTCACTTGCGACGTTCCAGCATGGCCAGATCGCGCATTGCAGCTCTGCAACGCAGATTGCGCCTTCCTGAACATCGCATCATATGTGACGTATCCACCAGGTGGAATTCAACGTTACATATGTTGGAGCGGTTGTGTGAGCAGCAGCCAGCAGTTATGGAGTATCAGCTGCATCAGGCGCAATCAACACGCAATTTGCGCCGTCCACACTTCACCATTAATGAGTGGGCCACTATGAAGGACATGTGCCACGTTTTGCGTGCGTTTGATGAGTCAACGCGGATGGCGAGTGCAGATGATGCACTAGTCAGCCTGACTGTCCCCCTTATCTGCCTGCTTCAAAAAACACTGCAAGCAATAAGGGATGAGGTTTTGGAAGAGGTGGAGGATGAGGAGTCACAAATTCCATCACCTTCTGGAAAGTCAGCGCAACGTGGTTCCTCACAAAGGGCTGGGCAGGGCTCACTTTGTGAGGAGGATGAGGAGGAGGAGTCAATGGAGGAGGAAGACATCGCTCCAGAGGGAGGTACACAACGCTCTAGTCAGTATGTAGAGCGAGGGTGGGGTGATGCAGAGCAGGCAGAGATAACGCCTCTTGCAGAGGACAGCGTTTCTTTGCCAGTTGGGAGTCTGCAGCACATGGTTGATTTCATGCTGCAGTGCCTAAGAAACGACCGCCGCATCGCCCACATTCTCACGACGTCTGATTATTGGGTGTACACCCTCCTAGACCCTCGCTACCGGGACAACGTCAAAAGCCTCATCACACCGTTGAACCGGGAGCGTAAAATGCGGGAGTACCAAGACACACTGGTGCAATCCCTAATGTTCTACCTTACTGCCGAGAGCACTGCTGCTGCTACTGCTTTACAAAGCAGCTCTGTGCGTCGAGGCAGTGTAGAGAGCTCTGCAACAAGAGGGAGCACACGCAGTGCCTCTGCACAGGGAAAGACCAGTATGTTAAAAATGTGGCAAAGTTTTGTGGCAGCGCCACAAATGTCTACACCATCCGAGAGGGCTCCAGTCAGCGGGAGGCAACGTATCCGTCAGATGGTGACAGACTACTTGGCTTTGCCTCTCAGTGTACTCCCAGATGGCTCTTCCCCATTCAAGTTTTGGGTCTCTAAGCTGGATACATGGCCAGAGCTTAGCCAGTATGCATTGGAGGTGCTGGCTTGCCCTGCTGCCAGTGTATTATCGGAGCGCGTCTTTAGTGCTGCAGGTGGTGTACTAACAGACCGTCGCATGCGACTATCCTCCGATAATGTAGACCGGCTTACTTTTCTGAAAATGAACAAGGCATGGATCTCGGCAGAATTTGTCTGTCCGTTTTCAGATTAAATAACTGGTTCGCAACGTTATCCATGTCTCCTGTTATGTTCATCTTTCTACCACCTGAACTCTACTCCCTGGGCTCCAACACTGCCAGTTGCTGCTCAGAAGTGTCGTGTCCACAGAACAAAACACAAGCTCTACTGTTAGTGGGGTTCAGTAACGCCAGCTGTTCCCCTGCTGTGTCAACGGCAAGAAGTCTCCTGTTCCCGACACATGGACAGAAAAACACATGACCAACATGCTCCAAATAGGGAAGAGCCGTCACCCTGCTTGTTATGCTGAAAACATGAAATTGTGAAGTTTTGCAGGCCTAGAATGATAAATTTTTATGACAAATATGGACAAATAATAATTTGTCATCACAGCGCATATCTGCACATGTCTATTAGAAATGGTAACAAAAAATAAAACATAGTCTACTCTTCACATTTTGAAATTAATGCATAAAAGTACATTTCAGACTTATGAATTAATGCTTTTTAAGGAACTTTATCTGTACCTGTAAGATAATGCAGTCAATGGATGTACGAATCATTAAATCCTCATCATCATCATCACGAGTTTTATTTATGACAGACATTATAAAATACACATACTGATGCCAACTGTAACTTCAAACACCATATATGAAATGGCCAGCATGTAAACATGGTAATAATGTCCAATAATAAATTATTACATCTAGAAAGTGCATCATGCATACTGACAATAGGTAGTTATACCTGCAAGTGCTGTTGAAACAACCACAAGAGATATAAATTAATACTGGTATATAGGTATCACAGTGCATAGTTACTCATGGACAATGTTGATGTAATACTGTATCTCAATTAAGTCAGCGTCAACCATTAGGCTTGTTAGTCTTGTACATTGTTAAAGAGGGAACGTAATTTTTTTGTTTGTCATAGGTGGAGTATTACACATTAAATTATTACTGCTGTATTTTTTTTGGCGTCCCTAGTGCGCAATAACGCAGCCTAACCTCACATTTGATAGTCAGCTAATTGCCACACGCTACCCTACCCTACGCGTGACAGTAGGAAGGTAGTGTTGACGGATAAAGCTTTGCGCAACCAGACATTCTTTTACCCTCTTCAACACTCTACAAGCAAAAAATGCATGATTTCAGCCGCAGACTTTATTGACGTACAGTATAACATCGGCATTACCCATCAGAGGCTGTCCACTGTCTGATACAGACATAGAATATACCTTTGCTATCCGTAGCCTTTGTTTCACCTACACTTGCAGGCACACACTTAAATTGTGACAAACAATGCCTAATGTTTTTTTAAATGGTTATTTTTTATTGTACATTATTGTGTCATCAATCACATTGATGAGTCCATGCTGGACATGTCATACATGCTATAGAAAGTTACGATTTTATGAACTTAAATAATTGAAATGTCTGTGACTGTCACATAAAATTTGCGATGATGATGATGAGTGACTATTACAAAATCCATTGTCTTCACTATGTTATGGTTTAACATAGCGTTCCTTAAGCATTATTCATAAAAAAAAAAATGGACTTTTATTCTTAAATTTACAACACTATATTTTGTTACCAATTTTTTGGGTGTTGTGTTGTTCCATTTATTTTTGGCATGTGCATATATGCGTTTATATTTCTATTTTCTTTATTTTTCCTTCTTGAAATTAGAAAACATGTGTATCTTTGTACCGTGTTAGCCAGTAGATAGAAAAATATTTAGACTTCAGAGTCAGCAGTGGTTGATACCTTTTAATGGATAACTGAAAAGATGGAAACAAATTGCAAGCTTTCAAGGCTACTCACGTCTCTTCATCAGGGAAAGACTAACTAAAAAAATTAAGCATCACATATTTCTATACACAACAGGACACAGGAATAGTGCAATAGGTAAGACAAGTAAGTGACGTGTATCAGAACTGTCATTATCTCACAGGGATGAACATAAATATTGGAACAGTTCCTAGATAAGGATAGAAAGTTTGATTGCCCTCTCATTGGCGTATTTTTTGGGTTTTCATGACCCTGGAAGGGCATAGACGCAGATTCCTTAATTGATATAGAATGACATAAATCCATGTGATCTATTCATTCCATCACTAACAGTGTCAAAGGTCATGATGAGCTTATATTCTGAAACCTTTGTACGTTTCTCATATTTGAAGTTATATTTTTAATACCAGTAATTCCATATCCATGATGCTATGACCGGGCATACAAAAGTCTTTTGCCACAGGTAAATTCATTAATTTATCTGTGATTGTGTGGCGCTGATAATTCATCCTTGTTCTCCTTTTTGTTGCCGGTCTCCCCTCACTTGTCCCTCCCTCACTTGTCTTAGCTATTCCTGTGTCCTGTTGTGTGTAGAAATATGTGATTCTTCATTTTTGGCTTTACTCTTAGCCTGATGAAGACACCTGAGTAGTCTCGAAAGCTTTGAATTTGTTACCATATTTTCAGTTAGCCATTAAACGTTATCAACCACAGAGGACTGTCAAGTATAAATATTTTTCTATTCTTGTAATTGAAATTTATCATTTTATTGTTGTAGTAAAACTTCATTTATTCTTGTTTGAAGTACATACATTTGCAATGGCCACGTAACAAGGCAATAACTCAATATTTTATGCCTACACCCTCCTTGACCCTGGGCTTCAACAGCGCCAGTTGCTGCTCAGAAGTGTTAGATGCACAGATGAAAACAATCGCTGATGTGTTTGTGGGGTTCAGTAACGCCTGCTGTTCCCCTGCTGTGTGTCTGGCAAAAATTACTGCTGCTAACTACAACTTCAACTTCAAACGTCTCATACTAGGCCTCTGCCTACACCCTCCTTGACCCTGGGCTTCAACAGCGCCAGTTGCTGCTCAGAAGTGTTAGATGCACAGATGAAAACAATCGCTGATGTGTTTGTGGGGTTCAGTAACGCCTGCTGTTCCCCTGCTGTGTGTCTGGCAAAAATTACTGCTGCTAACTACAACTTCAACTTCAAACGTCTCATACTAGGCCTCTGCCTACACCCTCCTTGACCCTGGGCTTCAACAGCGCCAGTTGCTGCTCAGAAGTGTTAGATGCACAGATGAAAACAATCGCTGATGTGTTTGTGGGGTTCAGTAACGCCTGCTGTTCCCCTGCTGTGTGTCTGGCAAAAATTACTGCTGCTAACTACAACTTCAACTTCAAACGTCTCATACTAGGCCTCTGCCTACACCCTCCTTGACCCTGGGCTTCAACAGCGCCAGTTGCTGCTCAGAAGTGTTAGATGCACAGATGAAAACAATCGCTGATGTGTTTGTGGGGTTCAGTAACGCCTGCTGTTCCCCTGCTGTGTGTCTGGCAAAAATTACTGCTGCTAACTACAACTTCAACTTCAAACGTCTCATACTAGGCCTCTGCCTACACCCTCCTTGACCCTGGGCTTCAACAGCGCCAGTTGCTGCTCAGAAGTGTTAGATGCACAGATGAAAACAATCGCTGATGTGTTTGTGGGGTTCAGTAACGCCTGCTGTTCCCCTGCTGTGTGTCCGGCAAAAATTACTGCTAGCTACCTAATCATGGTGAAAAAAACATGACATCTCAAAGTGTCTAGTGCTACACATAGATATGAGGCTACACCATGATTTCTAAGCTGTAAACATTTGAAACGTCAACTTTCAAACCATAAAATGATTTGTCTTTGTCACAAATCTGTAACAAAATAATTGTGACATATTATTACAGATATGCACATGTCGAAAACAAATGCAAACACAAAAGCCTACTTATGCTATAGGATACTGATGGTCAACCTTGTCACTCCATAGCTTAGACAAATCCAACTCACATCATGATGACTCAAATACTGCAATGTTGGAAGTGCATAATGTGGGTTGAACTTTGACAACTGCTGCAGTGCGAAGGTTATACTTCAGTGTTCTTGCCTTTGAAATAAAAGCATACAAGTAAATATAATATCCAATGTTGATTAAGGGACGTGATGTACACCTGTAATATTGTGCAAACAATGCATGTAGGAATAGTCCTCTTCAACATTACTTATATTTGTGTCATTTTAAAAAATACATATTTGATTAGAAAGTTAACAGCCCATATCATAAAGGTCCTTCATGTAAACATGATAATCGCTAACAAAAATCATGCATTACCTTGGTAAAGTCAATAGTGCATAGTCACAATAGCAAAATATATACCTGTAAGTGGTGCTGAAAGAACGACAACTGATAGAATAGGTGAATGATATCTATTTATCAGACTGAATAGCGACACCTGTACAATGTCGATATAATACTGTACCTTAACAAAACAGCTGTGTCACACCTCACACGCATTTTTCTTGTAGCTTGTTATGTAATAGGGCACATGCGTGTATGTTTCATCATAGGTGCATGTTTACTGAGTAAAGCAGTCATGACAACGCCTTTGTGTTGTCGGTACGCTTGCGATGATGAACGATGCGCACCGTGAATGTTAGTCTGCGTCATAAGACGCACAGACGCTCCAATACCCAACGCGTCACAGCAGGAAGCCAGTCTGTGCGTCCAAACAAAGGCGCAAGCATACATGCACGTACCCTTTTATAAAGCTATATAAAAAAAGGATGTAGTAGTAACGCACACTTTATTGAGGTACAGTATTACATCGCCATTCACCATCTGTGGCTATGCAGTGTCATCTATATATACCTTATCTATCCGTTGTCATGCTTGCAAGTCCACAGTCAGGCATAAATAGCTGTTTTCACTATGCACTTTTTAAAGGTTTTTTTTGTTAATATAAATGATTGGCACATATTATCAGTATTACATGATGGAAATTTTAGATATTTTTAAAAACTTTTAGTGATATTATTCAGCAAATGAAAATGGTGTACATACTGTTACTTATCCATCATTAATGGATTCTGATATGTACTTGTATGCTTTTATTTAAAACCGTATAGCAGATTATTTAACCGATTTTTATTGTGGTTTGCATTGCTTTTCAACATGTTAATGTATGCGTTTATGTTTGTCAATTATTAATTTACATATATTTTTTAAAGTAAAATCATCATCTTATGGTACTAAAGGTTATATTTCTCTTGTTTGGAGTATAGACATTTTTAATTGACACGTAACAAGGAAAATACTTCATCTAGTATTTAAACATCCTCCTTGACCCTGGGCTCCAACACCGCCAGTTGTTGCTTGGAAGTGCTGTTAGCACAGTCTACACTTGCTCCCGTGTTACTGGGGTTCAGTAATGTCAGCTGTTCCCCTGCTGTGTGAACGGCAAAAGTCCTGCTGCCTCCACCCTGTTCTCTTCTCATCCCTGGGTTACAACACCGCCAGTTGTTTCTCGGAAGTGCTGTTAGCACAGTCTACACTTGCTCCTGTGTTACTGGGTTCAGTAATGTCAGCTGTTCCCCTGCTGTGTGAACGGCAAAAAGTCCTGCTGCCTCCACCCTGTTCTCTTCTCATCCCTGGGTTACAACACCGCCAGTTGTTTCTCGGAAGTGCTGTTAGCACAGTCTACACTTGCTCCTGTGTTACTGGGGTTCAGTAATGTCAGCTGTTCCCCTGCTGTGTGAACGGCAAACAGTCCTGCTGCCTCCACCCTGTTCTCTTCTCATCCCTGGGTTACAACACCGCCAGTTGTTTCTCGGAAGTGCTGTTAGCACAGTCTACACTTGCTCCTGTGTTACTGGGGTTCAGTAATGTCAGCTGTTCCCCTGCTGTGTGAACGGCAAACAGTCCTGCTGCCTCCACCCTGTTCTCTTCTCATCCCTGGGTTACAACACCGCCAGTTGTTTCTCGGAAGTGCTGTTAGCACAGTCTACACTTGCTCCTGTGTTACTGGGGTTCAGTAATGTCAGCTGTTCCCCTGCTGTGTGAACGGCAAAAAGTCCTGCTGCCTCCACCCTGTTCTCTTCTCATCCCTGGGTTACAACACCGCCAGTTGTTTCTCGGAAGTGCTGTTAGCACAGTCTACACTTGCTCCTGTGTTACTGGGGTTCAGTAATGTCAGCTGTTCCCCTGCTGTGTGAACGGCAAAAAGTCCTGCTGCCTCCACCCTGTTCTCTTCTCATCCCTGGGTTACAACACCGCCAGTTGTTTCTCGGAAGTGCTGTTAGCACAGTCTACACTTGCTCCTGTGTTACTGGGGTTCAGTAATGTCAGCTGTTCCCCTGCTGTGTGAACGGCAAAAAGTCCTGCTGCCTCCACCCTGTTCTCTTCTCATCCCTGGGTTACAACACCGCCAGTTGTTTCTCGGAAGTGCTGTTAGCACAGTCTACACTTGCTCCTGTGTTACTGGGGTTCAGTAATGTCAGCTGTTCCCCTGCTGTGTGAACGGCAAACAGTCCTGCTGCCTCCACCCTGTTCTCTTCTCATCCCTGGGTTACAACACCGCCAGTTGTTTCTTGGAAGTGCTGTTAGCACAGTCTACACTTGCTCCTGTGTTACTGGGGTTCAGTAATGTCAGCTGTTCCCCTGCTGTGTGAACGGCAAACAGTCCTGCTGCCTCCACCCTGTTCTCTCTCATCCCTGGGTTACAACACCGCCAGTTGTTTCTCGGAAGTGCTGTTAGCACAGTCTACACTTGCTCCCGTGTTACTGGGGTTCAGTAATGTCAGCTGTTCCCCTGCTGTGTGAACGGCAAAAAGTCCTGCTGCCTCCACCCTGTTCTCTTCTCATCCCTGGGTTACAACACCGCCAGTTGTTTCTCGGAAGTGCTGTTAGCACAGTCTACACTTGCTCCTGTGTTACTGGGGTTCAGTAATGTCAGCTGTTCCCCTGCTGTGTGAACGGCAAAAAGTCCTGCTGCCTCCAACCTGTTCTCTTCTCATCCCTGGGTTACAACACCGCCAGTTGTTTCTCGGAAGTGCTGTTAGCACAGTCTACACTTGCTCCTGTGTTCTGGGGTTCAGTAATGTCAGCTGTTCCCCTGCTGTGTGAACGGCAAACAGTCCTGCTGCCTCAACTTTAATTTCCATGGGTACCTTCTGCTACCCATCCGGGTTCCAGTACCGTCAGCTGGTTCTCCGCAGTGCCTTTGGCCTAGGTGCCTCCATGTCGGTATCCGAGTTCCAGCAACGTCTGCTGGTCCTTGGTAGTGCTTTGGAGCACAGGTACCTCCTGCTTAGTAACCCTGTCCCAGTAACGTCAGCTGGTCCTCGGTTGTGCCATTGGCTCTTTTCCTTCTGCTGACCCTCCGGGTTCCGAACAGTCAGCTGGTCCTCGTTACTTTCATTGGCTCTTGTACCTTCTGCTACCCATCCGGGTTCCAGTACCGTCAGCTGGTTCTCCGCAGTGCCTTTGGCCTAGGTGCCTCCATGTCGGTATCCGAGTTCCAGCAACGTCTGCTGGTCCTTGGTAGTGCTTTGGAGCACAGGTACCTCCTGCTTAGTAACCCTGTCCCAGTAACGTCAGCTGGTCCTCGGTTGTGCCATTGGCTCTTTTCCTTCTGCTGACCCTCCGGGTTCCAGCACAGTCAGCTGGTCCTCGTTACTTCCATTGGCTTTTGTACCATCACCAACAGGACAAAGAAGGTTAAGACAAACTACAAGATACAGAACAAGAGACAGAAGAACAATAAGCAGAAGATCAAAAAGCAGAAGAACATTAAGTATAAGACCAAAATGAAGAGCAAAATATATGCTCTAAATTCTAAGCAGAAGAAGACTAAGCAGTGTATGGGGGTGAGTCCGTTCCTCCTCGTGGTGCCCCTGGAAAATGCCTGATGCTGCTGCAGGCTAAACTGAACGCGGACAAATACTGTTGTAATTAAAATCTTTCGTGACAGCAAGAACGGAAGGATGAAAATTCAGAGTTTTACAGATTACAAGTACAGGAATGTCTGTCACAAATAAGAATATGATGAAAAGGATGAATAGGAAGAAGATGAAGAAGTAGAATATGAAGAATAATAACTGTTTAATAAGAACAATATAAGTAATGTTAACAAAAAGATGAATAGCAAGAAGTTTTAGAAGATTAAGAAGGTGAAGATGAAGAATAATTTGATGAGAAAGATGATGCTGCTGAAGATTATGAAGGAGAAAGTGTGTGAAAAGTTAAAAAGGTGAAGACCATGGAAGTTGTGAAACAGACATATTTGACAAAATAGAAAAAAGGTTAACAACATTGTGAATTTCTTCGTCAATCCGAACGTATTTCCTAAAAAAAAAAAATTAATGCTATTCCATTGGATTGGGTTAAACATCTATGCCTTTAATGTCTCCTCAACCTCCCCCAATACATTCTACATTACTCTTTGTTGTTTTCCTTCATGTACAATTAACCTACAAGGCAAGAATGGGTTTTTTTTATTTCGATATTTTGTTCCCATAGACTTACATGGGACTTCCGGTATCGGTATCGGGTATCGCCGATATTTTTTGTGTATCGGCGATACCATTCCGATTCCGATACTTTTGGATATCGGAAAGTATCGCTCAACTCTACTCAACATGCTTTTGCAGACCAGGGACGGCTTGCCTGCTGAAATAAAATCGGCTTGGCACATTGTATTGTGGGACTGCCAATGCCATTAAGTTACGGAAACTGTCAGTCTCCAGCAGCCTGAATGACAGCATTTCAAGGGACAGGAGTTTTGGAATGCCAGCATTCAGAGCCTGTGCTCGTGGATGGCTTGCCCAGTATGGCCGTCTTTTATCCCATGCCTGTGCTACCGATGGCTGTTTTGTGGCCTGGGTGTGTGAGGATGACAGGGAACTTGCAGCTGTGCGTGGAATAACACTGTGTCTCTGGACAACAGTGACAGAGGTTCTTCCATGGCGATCCTGTGAGGAAGCCGAAACACCTGTGTGTGAACTGGAGGAAGAGGCTCCAACACGAGCTGAAGATGTAGGTGCTGCTGTAGGTTGGCCTACATCTCCAGTGTGTCTTTGTAACTCAACAAAGTGCTTTGACCGCACATGTTTCCACATATTTGTTGTATTAAGGTTACTGACACTTTTACCTCTTTTAATTTTTTGATTACACAGCTTGCATTTGACATAGCAAATATCATCTGCAACTGTATCAAAAAAGGACCACGCAGAGCAAGTCCTGGGAGCGCCCGGTTTGGCTGTTGTAAGAGAACTGCTCCGAACGGGTGCCAAACTGGAGGCTACAGGCAAGCGAATCTGCAGCCTACCTCTCCCTACTGTTTGGACCGTTGGGGCGATCTCTTCCTCAGAGCTGCTCCCACCACCTTCCTGTTCCTCACGCCATGTTTTGTGGCCTGGGAGTGTGAGGATGACAGGGAACTTGCTGCTGTGGGTGGAATAACACTTTGTCTCTGGACAACAGTGACCGAGGTTCTTCCATGGCGATCCTGTGAGGAAGCCGAACCTGCTGTGTGTGAGCTGGAGGAAGAGGCTCCGACACGACCTGAAGATGTAGGTGCTGCTGTAGGTTGGCCTACATCTCCAGTGTGTCTTTGTAACTCAACTACGTGCTTTGTACCCACATGTTTGCACATATTTCCCACCTCTTCCGACAAGCCTTCAACTGCAATGATCATCAGTCTACTGAACCAACACACGATCAGCTCTTCCGTCTCCTAGTGTATCCTCAACCACCCCTGTAGATTGTGAGCCCTCGCGGGCTGGGTCCTCTCTCCTTCTGTACTTGTGTGTGCCTTGTATTGCTCATGTTTACTGTAATTGTCTATATTTGCCCCTCTTCACATGTAAAGCGCCATGGAATAAATGGCGCGATTAAAATCTATAATAATAATATTTGTGTTATTGACGTTACTGACACTTTTACCTCTTTTTACTTTTTGATTACACAGCTTGCATTTGACATAGCAAATATCATCTGCAAGTGTGTCAAAAAAGGACCACGCAGTGCAAGTCCTGGGAGCGCCCGTTTTGACTTTTGGAAGAGAACTGCTCCGAACAGGTTCCAAACTGGAGGCTAAAGTCAACAGAGTATGGAGCCTAACTCTCCCTCCTGTTTGTACCGTTGGGGCAATCTCTTCCTCAGAGCTGCTCCCACCACCTTCCTGTTCCTCACGCCATGTTGGGTCTTGGACCTCATCATCTCCACTACCCTCTTCCAAAACCTGCTGCTGTTGGGTGGTCTGGCCAGCACCATGCTCAACAGAAACTGCCACCTGAGTCTCATCATCATCAGATGCGTTCTGCGGTGTGCTGAGCATCGGCACTGCCTCACCTGCCTCTTCAGATTCTGAGAGACACAGCTGTTGCGCATCACTGCATACTCCCTCTTCTTCACATTCCAGAATGCTGCTTGGCTGGGCCCTGTTTGCAAGCCAACAGATTCTGAGAACAGAAGCAGAGACTCAGCTGGATCCTGTACAGAACTGTCTGACTGCCTGGGCAATTTGGCAGGCGGTGAAGAGACAGATGGTTGCTCAACAGTGCTGTGGTCCTGAGAGGAGGTGGAAGCAATTGAAGTAGATGCATTGGCTGCCATCCAAGCAACAACGGCTTAAATTTGTTCTTCCCGCAGCAGGGGGGTACGCCGACCTCCTACTAAAGTGCACATAAAGGAACGCTCGGAAGTGCTGTTAACACAGTCAACACTTGCTCCTGTGTGAGCAGGCTTATTGGTGGATTTACCCGTACTTCCTACCACCTTCACCTGCTGATTGATTAGACACACTCATGGATAGACATTAGTGTTGAGCGATATTGCTCGATATCTAAAAATATCGTATCGAAATTGTATCGCCGATAGCACTAAATATCGTCGATATCCGATTTCGATACCGGAAGTCCCATGTAAGTCTATGGGAACAAAATATCGCAACAAAAAAAACCCTTTCTTTCGTTGTAAACACAAAATATACACACATAGAATACATATATATATATACATGTCATTGTGACATATATATATACATATATTTATAGTTTATACACTTCTACATAGTAAAATCGACTCTAATTCAATTGCCGGGTAAAGACGTGACTTACCCCATAGAAGTCGACGGGCTCGGTGCCGAGTACCCCGAAAACCTCTGGCTCTGTGCGACTCAACTTGGGCGTCACGAACAGGATTCTGTAGCTCGCTATAAGCGAGTCCTGTGTGCCTGAATTGCACTGGTTTTGTGCTTGAGAATTGCTAAAATCATCAGAGAATGTATTTGCCATTTTTCCGCCATATCTGCGTCACGACGAGGCACTGGTGAAGAAGAAGGGCGTGCTCTTCGTGGGTGTCACTCAGTGGCGTGAAAAGATGGCCGACCACTGTAAATGGTACTGCAATGTAAGATCGTGCCCCACAGCTCTTCAGTTCCGCCTCCTCATCCTCTTCAGTGTGCGGAAACTAAACGAAGGTCCCGCCTCCCTACAAAAGAGGGGCCCTCTCCAGATGCTAATGACACATGTGACTTGGCAGAGATGGCTAATGGACACGACAAGCAGAAGTGGGAAGGGATGGAGCAGTCAGAGCTCTCCCCCCACGGAAGCGACCCGATGGCCACGGAACCACCGTTGGGCACCCGGCCTGGAAACCCTCCTACGCTGCAAGAAGCGGAGGATACCCTAAGAGGCCTGGCCCGGCACCGGGAGGAGGTCACCAGGATGGAAGCCAGCTGGCGTGCCCTAAAAATAAACTTGGAGCGGCGCCAATCCCTCTTACCTGAAGTGTCTGTACCGGAAGGTGAGGCACCCGTTCTAGTAGAGGAGTCCTTGCAATGTGATCCGGTTGACGTTGTCGCAGTGGAGGCACCCGTTCCTGCAAAAACCGCAGCACCGTCAGCAGCACCCCAGATCCCGCTGTCTGCCCCCGTCGCTGAGACAGAAGAAGCGACACCCGTCCTCATGGAGGAGGCCGCGCAGGCACCAGAGCACTACCTGCCTGTACCGGAGCCCCGACTGTCATCTGATTTAGAGCCGTCTGCTTCCTCCGCAGGGGAGTGCCGCCAGGACTGGGGGGCGACAGGAGAGCTGCCGCAAACCGGACACTGTAAGCTGCAGTGGAGTGGTGGAGACATGGAGCAGCTGGTGGAGGAGAATTTCAACCGGCGTCAGGAGGAAGAGTGGAGACGTTGGGAGCGGGAAGCAGAGCGACAAAGGGAGCAGCGAGAATCCCAAAAACTTCGCCAACGTCAGGTGGAGAAGGACCGGGCAGATAAGGACCGGATGAGAAAGGATAAAGGAACCCTGAGTGAGCCGCGGCGTAAGGGTGCAGTACGGAGCTTTAAATTGAAAGGTGGTTGGGGCTTCATCAAGGAGCCTGGACTTTATTTAGAAGTCTTTGTGACGCGGCGGGACGTGGAGGCTCACCTCCCAGAAGGACACCCGGGGAGGGACCTGTTGCCTGGAGACTTGGTGACTTACACCCGACACTGGGGTTACAATGGGTGGTACGCCCTAAATGTTACCAGGTGTGACCCCTACTCCCCAGTGTGTCAGGAACCTGTGAGACCCTCGGAGCCTTCAGCCTCCCACATCCAGGCCTCTGCAAAAGTGCCCACCCCACGCCGTAAATCTCCCCAGCCTCCCTCAGTGGTCTCCTCAGCAGCCCCAGCTATGGACATGATAAGTATAGCTGGCCGTACCCGGCGCCTGTTAGGCACCCTGGGGTTCGTTCAGTCCGGGACATAAGGCTCCAGACCCGGAGGGAGATGAAAGAGGTGGCCACACAGACCCAGATAGCGGGTCACGACGTCACTGTACAGGCCACACGACGTCATCAGGTCCTGGTGGTCCTTGGTGCCTCGGATGTTTGGCAATCTCAAGAAGAGTACCAGGTGGTACCTGGAAGAGGCCAGCCAAAGAAGTCTAAATAACCCGGACAGGGTCCCTGTATGTAAATAGTTAAATTGTTTATGTACCCGGACGGGTGAATGTTCCTAAAAAAGTTTTTTAATTTAATAAAAAAAAAAAAAACACAGTTTTCATTACTTTTATTACAGTCTCATCCTGCGACGCCATCGATCTCCTGTAAAAAAATGAAAAAAAAAAAAAAAAGTATACCACCTGACCGACGCAGTCCATAGTAACGAGTGTCCCACGACGATCCAGCTCTGCTACATCAGAATGACAGGCAGAGCCTGTCATCCCAGCGCAGCACAGCTGATTACCTGCTTCCCCGGCGGTGACGTCATCAGACTGACTGCTTTACGGCCGGGATTACCCTGCAGTCACGCAGTTATCGCGAAAAACTGCATGTGACCGCCAGGGAGAAGATAATGGCGGCCATCAAGCAGTCCAGGATGTGACCGCCGGAGATCTTCTGCCAGGTAAGTGCCGCTGATTCCTGACAGACCCGACCGACGGACACTCACAGTGACAGTGACAAATCCGATTCCGGTATTCGATAAGACGAAAATATCGAAACGAATTATCGAAAGGACGATAGAGCTAATATCGGCCGATAGCCGATATTTGCATTATCGTATCGCTCAACACTAATAGACATTATTTTAGCATTACACGGTATTCGCATCTGTCTCTACTTAATTACTTAGTATTTCCAGTGGGCGGGACTTATTTGTCTAAACGAGCACCGATTTGTTCATGGCCTCACTTCTTCCTACTTATACCCCGTACAACACACGTCTCACCAAGCCTCCTGAAGAAACCAAGGAAGGTGAAACGCGCGTCGGGGCTTCTTTTCTGTCCTACCGTCGCCGCTCTACTCACTGCAATATGTCTCAAGGTAACTAGCTTTGTACATTTGTTTATATATCGCACATGGGAATTCATTATATCTTTCTCTAACTACTATGTCAGTACAATTTTGTATAACATCATGAATCCTATGCTTGACATGTGATACCATTTATATTTATATTCTGGGTATATCTATGGCATTATCTTGCCCCATGTTATAACTGCCAGATCTCTTAAACAGTCTGGCGATCACTATCTGTTTATTTTGTTATATTTTCATTTATTTTGACATTTTGTGATTTGTTAGTAGCTTCTAGCGATGGTTATTTTTTGGCTATATATTTAACATCTTTTATTTTTTGCCTAATTCAGCTGTTTTTTTGTCTCACTTTGTACTTTTTGTTTATATTAAATTTCGTAAATAAATTATTATATATTATATACTCCCTGTTCTTGTTGGATTTATTATTTATATATTTTATATATATATCTTATTATTATTCTATTTTCATATGTAAGAATTATTTATATATATATTTTTCTGCATATATATATTTTTTTCGGTTCTACTTGCTCCTGTGTTACTAGGGTTCAGTAATGTCAGCTGTTCCCCTGCTGTGTGTACGCCAAAAAGTCATGCTGCCTCCACCCTGTCCTCCTCTCATCCCTGGGCTCCAACACTGCCAGTTGTTGCTCGGAAGTAATTGCCACGGGTAATGACTCCTGCCCAGCCTGGTTACAGCACGACAGCTGTTTCCTGGCAGTGTCAACGTTAATTAGCCTCCAATAAGTTGTCCTATCGTGTTGCATTCGGGTTAGCCGACTCTATGGTGCCTGCAGTTTAGTTGATTCCTATGTGTGCTGTGGGATATCTAAATAAATGCTGTTTCCGTTGTGACAATAGGACAAGCACCCACTCTAGGACTGTGTGATTCGGTAACTGCGGACGGCTTGCGGCCTGTCAACTTACATTTTCATGGGTGCCTTATGGTACCCGTCCGGGTTCCAGTACCGTCAGCTGGTTCTCCGCACTGCCTTTGGCCTAGGTGCCTCCATGTCGGTATCCGAGTTCCAGCAACGTCTGCTGGTCCTTGGTAGTGCTTTGGAGCACAGGTACCTCCTGCTTAGTAACCGTGTCCCAGTAACGTCAGCTGGTCCTCAGTTGTGCCATTGGCTCTTTTCCTTCTGCTGCCCCTCCGGGTTCCAGCACAGTCAGCTGGTCCTCGTTACTTGCATTGGCTCTTGTACCTTCTGCTACCCGTCCGGGTTCCAGTAACGTCAACTGGTTCTCTGAAGTTACACGACCCTAAAGACCACCCCTAAGAAGATGACGACACCAAGGACGAAGAGCATCAAGACAACCAGCCTGAACACCATCACAAAGAAGAAATATAAGATTACCCAGAAGAAGATCACCAACAGGACAAAGAAGGTTAAGACAAACTACAAGATACAGAACAAGAGACAGAAGAACAATAAGCAGAAGATCAAAAAGCAGAAGAACATGAAGTATAAGACCAAAATGAAGAGCAAAATATATGCTCTAAATTATAAGCAGAAGAAGACTAAGCAGTGTATGGGGTGAGTCCGTTCCTCCTCGTGGTGCCCCTGGAAAATGCCTGCTGCTGCAGGCTAAACTGAACGCGGACAAATACTGTTGTAATTTAAATCTTTTGTGACAGCAAGAACGGAAGGATGAAAAATTCATACTTTTACAGATTACAAATACAGGAATCTCTGTCACAAATAAGAATATGATGAAGAAGATGAAGAGGAAGAAGATGAAGAAGTAGAATATGAAGAAGAATAATAGTTTAATAAGAACAATATGAGTAATGTTAACAAAAAGATGAATAGCAAGAAGTTTAAGAAGAAGATAAAGAAGGTGAAGATGAAGAATAATTTGATGACAAAGATGATGCTGCTGAAGATTATGAAGGTGAAAGTGTGGCAAAAGTTAAAAAGGTGAAGAGCATGGAAGTTGTGAAACATACATATTTGGCAAAATAGAAAAAAGGTTAACAACATTGTCAATTATTTCGTCAATCCGAATGTCTTTAAAAAAAAAATATTAATGCTATTCCATTGGATTGGGTTAAACATATATGCCTTTAATGTCTCCTCAACCTCCCCCAATACATTCTACATTACTCTTTGTTGTTTTCCTTCATGTACAATTAACCTACAAGCCAAGAATGGGCTTTTTTTAATTCCGATATTTTGTTCCCATAGACTTACATTGGATTTCCGGTATCGGTATCGGGTATCGCCGATATTTTTGGGGTATCGGCGATACCATTCCGATTCCGATACTTTTGGATATCGGAAAGTATCGCTCAACTCTAGTCAGAATTGTAAAAATTGGCCCGGTCATTAACGTGCAAACCACCCTTGGGGGTGAAGGGGTTAAGAAATGGGGTATATGAACTTTTGATTAGGGTCATTTCGATGTTTTGAGTTGTCATTATGATTTAAAAAGAGAAAACACAGTAGTTTGGCAATAAATGGCCTCACCCAACCAATAACCATGAGTGGAGAAAAAGTTTTGGTGTTATCAGTCATATTCTCTGAAAAAAGGCCAAGAAATCAAAAATTCTGCCTGTGTATGTAAACTTTTGAGAACAACTGTATATACTGTATATGTATATTTATGTATGTATATATATTGAAAGAAGAAGGCAGGAGGTAACGTATTGGATGGCAGATGTGTACTATTGAGATTAACTTACTGAGTTTTTATTTTGACCTAATATTTGGTCAAAACAAAATAGGAATGACCAAAGAGCCTGGGTGGAAAATGTTGCTCCTATACTCCAGCATGGGTCTTATTATCCTAATAAAATGCACTAGGTCTAGTTCAGGTAATAGTTGCGTCCTGAGGCTGTAGAAACATAGCTGGTGTATTGTATTTACTGCAGCCTAAGAGGTTCTTGTAATACCAAGTTGGTGAGACCATTTAATTTATTTTGCCTTAATTAGAGAGAAGACTGTTTTGATATTTATTTGCACTGAAGAAAGGACTGCTTGGTATTCATTTGTGAGAAACAAATGCTGTTTCATTTTGGAGCTGTAAAGTTTATGAAGGACAATAAACTTCATTCTGATATTCATTGATATAAAAACCCCATATCTGTGCGTATTCAAAAAATTTATATATGTATATTTTTTTAATTCAGACTAATTTCTGGATAAGAAGTCAAATAAGATTTCAAAATGTAACTTTAATTTAAGACATTAAAAAAAAGAATAACCATAACAGTGTCTCAATCGCTAGTCAAGACAATTGGTAGACTTTTTCAGCCCTGGGACGGTTTTACAACTTCAGAAAAGTGGGAACACATAGCGATAAAGATGATATTTAGAATCAATATCAGCCATTTATTGATGAAAACATCTATGAAATCATAGGAAATTGGATGGAAAGTAAACCAACCTGAGTGGGAGTAGGTAAGATCAAGTTACCGTATATACTCATGTATAAGCCGAGCTGTGTATAAGCCAACCCCCCTAATTTTACCACAAAAACTGGGAAAACTTATTGACTCGCGTATAAGTATAGGGTGGAAAATGCAGCAGCTACTGGCAAATTTTCAAAAATAAAAATAGATACCAATATAAGTAAAATTAATTGAGACATCAGTAGGTTAAATGTTTTTGAACATCCATATTAAATCAGGAGCCCCATATAATGCTCCATACAGTTCATGATGGCCCCAAAAGATGCTCCATACAAAATACTCCCCATATAACGCTGCATAAAGGTTAACAATGGCCCCATAAGATGCTCCATAGAATAATATGCCCCATATGCTGCTCCATAAAGGTTATGGCTCCATAAGATGCTCCATATATTTTATTCCCCAAAAGATGCTCCATATATTTTATTCCCCATATGATGCTCCATAGAATATTCCCCCATATGATGCTCCATAGATTATGCCCCATAAGATGCTCCATAGATTATGCCCCCATAGATGCTCCATAGATTATGCCCCTATATGATGCTGCATAGATTATGCCCCCATATGATGCTCCATAGATTATGCCCCAATGATGCTCCATAGATTATGCCCCATAGATGCTCCATAGATTATGCCCCCATAGATGATCCAGAAATTTTATGCCCCCATAGATGCTCCATATATTTTATGCCCCCATATATTGCTGTCACTGCTGCAAATGAAAAAAACAAATGACAAACTCACCTCTTGTCGCTGGTGGCCAGGTGCCGGTGTCCTGAGCAGGCGGGGACACGGCGCGCTATGGGGGACAGGTGCCAGTGTCACCACTGGCTCAGGGCCCTGGCACCAGAGATATTCACCTGTCCCCGGTCCACCGCTGCACGCCGCTGTGTTCTGGGTCCTCTATCAGTGAGCGCTCAGGCAGAGGGCGCGGCGCGCACTAAGTACATCATTGTGCCCTCTGCCTGAGCATCACAGCCAGAGGACGAGGAGGTCAGAGCGTTGCGCAGCGGTGGACCTGGGACAGGTGAATATCGCTAATTCTTACCCCCTCCTGGAGCGTCTCTGCAGCCCCCCTGCTTCTCCCGCGGTCTCCGGCAGCTATTCTTTCTTGCAGCGGTCACGTGGTAACGCTCATTAAAGTCATGAATATGCGCATATTCATGACTTTTATGAGCAGTACCATGTGAATGCTGCAGGAAGGAGCCTGAGAGCGTGGGAAAAGCAAGGGGGCTGCAGAGATGCACAAGGGGGGTAAGTATGATCTGACACCCCCGATCCCCATCCCCGCCGACCCCCTGGCGTATATGACTCACGTATAAGCCGAGAGAGGGACTTTCAGCCTTAATAAATGGGCTGAAAATCTCTGCTAATACACAAGTATATACGGTAGGTGCAAAAGTAAGTACTGGAATTGGGAGGAACATAAAAGGACAATATGGTCAGATGACTAGACTATAGATCAAAAGAGATATTGGAGTCATAACCCCATAAGCGCTGGACTATTAAAATCATGAATGTCAAGGAAGAAAACATCAGTGTGCATAACCTTGACTTAAAAATTAATAAAAGCAGTCCTTACAATTTACATGACCCAATATGATGGGTAATCATTGACTAATGTAAAACAAGAGGGTTGAGGAAGACAAAGGGGTATCTGGAATCTTTTAATTAATATTAGACTGCTGATAGATTGAATAGATTTTTGCAGCTATATATTTCCGCAAATCAACTAAAACAAGACATGACCAGGGGAGGAGTCCCGAGGAGATAATTTGCATATTCCCAGTGCCTTCTGGGATAAGTGAAGAGTCTCCGTGAGCTCAAGGAACACTGGATTTTGGCTGTTGCAGCTGAAAGGAGGACATCAGTAAACCAGGGGAGGAGTCCCGAGGAGATAATTTGCATATTCCCAGTGCCTTCTGGGATAAGTGAAGAGTCTCCGCGAGCTGAAGGAACACTGGATTTTGGCTGTTGCAGCTGAAAGGAGGACATCAGTAAACCAGGGGAGGAGTCCCGAGGAGATAATTTGCATATTCCCAGTGCCTTCTGGGATAAGTGAAGAGTCTCCGCGAGCTCAAGGAACACTGGATTTTGGCTGTTGCAGCTGAAAGGAGGACATCAGTAAACCAGGGGAGGAGTCCCGAGGAGATAATTTGCATATTCCCAGTGCCTTCTGGGATAAGTGAAGAGTCTCCGCGAGCTCAAGGAACACTGGATTTTGGCTGTTGCAGCTGAAAGGAGGACATCAGTAAACCAGGGGAGGAGTCCCGAGGAGATAATTTGCATATTCCCAGTGCCTTCTGGGATAAGTGAAGAGTCTCCGCGAGCTCAAGGAACACTGGATTTTGGCTGTTGCAGCTGAAAGGAGGACATCAGTAAACCAGGGGAGGAGTCCCGAGGAGATAATTTGCATATTCCCAGTGCCTTCTGGGATAAGTGAAGAGTCTCCGCGAGCTCAAGGAACACTGGATTTTGGCTGTTGCAGCTGAAAGGAGGACATCAGTAAACCAGGGGAGGAGTCCCGAGGAGATAATTTGCATATTCCCAGTGCCTTCTGGGATAAGTGAAGAGTCTCCGCGAGCTCAAGGAACACTGGATTTTGGCTGTTGCAGCTGAAAGGAGGACATCAGTAAACCGCGCGCCGCTAGGCGCGCGAGTTTTGGCTTATATTTCACCGCTTGATTATCTCTTGAACAATAAGAACATGGAAGAGGCTAGGAGCCATGTGGTGAGCTGCATTTCTTGCTACATGTTCATAGACTTACCAGTGGAAAAGCCAAACTTCACATGCCAGAAATGCAAGCTTGTGTCCCTGTTGGAGGAAAAGTTGCAAAATCTGGAAGAGAGGTTATCTACATTGAAGACCATTAAGGAAGATGAAGAGTTCTTAGACAGAGCAGAATTATCTCTTCATGGTACAGAAAGAGAAGAAATTCAAAGTGCAACTGAAGAAGCAGAGGAATGGAAGCATGTGACCCAGAGAAGCAGGAGGATCAGGAGGCAGTCAGCACCAATTCTGCTCAGGAACCAATACCAGGCTCTTACACAGGAGAACGATGAAGAAATACATCAGGATAAGACTTTGCCCACAAACAACCTTGTACGCCCTCAGAGTCCTCCTGAATGGAGAAAGAAAACTGTTGTGATGAAGAAACGGAGAGTTGTTGTCATGGGCGATTCCCTGTTGAGAGGAACAGAGGCCGCTATCTGCAGACCGGATATAACCTCAAGAGAAATGTGCTGTCTTCCAGGTGCAAAAATTAAAGATGTGTCTGACAGGATATCAGGACTCTTCAGACCTAAAGATGACTACCCATTCCTGCTAATACATGTGGGGACAAATGACACCGCTAGAAACGACCTGGAAACCATCTGCAGTGACTTTGAAAACTTAGGTAAGAAAGTGAAAGAACTGGGAGCGCAGGTGGTCTTCTCTTCCATCCTCCCAGTGGATGGCCATGGAACAATGAGGTGGAATAAGATTCTGCAGGTGAACAACTGGCTTAGTCGATGGTGCCGTCAGCAAGGATTTGGATTTCTGGATCACGGAGTGAATTACCTATACGATGGACTACTTGCTAGAGATGGGGTGCACCTTACGAAGACTGGAAAACATGTATTTGGAAGTCGCCTTGCTACACTCATCAGGAGAGCTTTAAACTAGAACAATGTGGGAAGGGAAGCAATACGCCAGCAAAAGCCATACACTTGACAAATACTATTGAGATTTCTGCTATTAGAAGTGAAGGGGAAGAACAAAGACAAAAAAATTTACATAATAAAAATATTGAAGGAAGAGAAACCAATCACAAACTAAAGTGTTTCTATACGAATGCACAAAGCATGGGCAACAAACAAGGAGAACTGGAGCTACTAACGCAGGAGAAGAAATATGATGTCATTGGAATCACTGAGACTTGGTGGGACGATACACATGATTGGAATACAAGGCTAGAAGGATACAACTTATTTGCAAGAAACAGACTTGATAAACGAGGAGGAGGTGTTGCATTGTATGTTAGAAAAGCGTATATCTGCACAGAGATTGACGCTTCAGAGACTGGGAGTTCTGTGGAAACTGTTTGGGTAAGAATACAAGGACAGAACAATGGAAAGGACACCATTGTAGGCATTTACTACAGGCCGCCTGTGCAAGCTGAAGATATGGATGAACTCTTTATGCATCAAATGGCAAAGTTCTCCAAAAAATATGACATAGTGGTCATGGGAGATTTCAACTATCCAGACATTTGTTGGGAATCTCTCTCAGGCAAAACTAACAGGTCCAGGAAATTCTTATCCTCTCTTGCTGACAACTTTATCTTCCAAAAGGTAATGGAGAAAACAAGGGGATCTGCTACCTTGGATCTAATCCTCATAAACAGGGAGGAAATGGTGGAGGAGGTAAGAGTGGCTGGGACTCTAGGAGGTAGTGACCATGCTATTTTAGAATTTTGGATAACAAGAGGAGGAAGACATGTGAAGACTCAGACGTCAAGGTTAGATTTCAGAAAGGCAGATTTTAAGGAACTCAGAAAGAGAATTGGAGGGATCCAATGGCTGGATATCCTTAAGGACAAAAATGTCCAGGAAGGATGGAAAATCTTGAAAAATGAGATTCTCAAAGCACAATCGTTAACAATTCCGAAAAGAGGGAAGAATGGGAAGCATTTAAGGAAACCAGGATGGATGAACATAGAACTTAAACACATGCTAAAAAGGAAGAAAGAAATGTTTATCAAATGGAAAGAGGGAGGCATATCTAAAGAAGAATATAATGCCGTCTGCAGAACCTGCAGGGCACAAATCAGATTATCTAAAGCTGACAATGAATTAAGGCTTGCAAGTGACGTCAAAAGCAACAAAAAAGGATTTTGGGGATACGTCAAAAGTAAAAGAAAAGTCAAAGATGCTATAGGATTTTTACAGGATGAAAATGATGAAATGGTAAGTCAGGATGTTGAGAAGGCTGAACTTTTAAATTCCTATTTTGCATCTGTTTTCTCTCAGAAAGGAAATGTAACATCAACTGATCTTCACTGTCCTATTAAAGGAATAGAAGAATCCAGGATATCTATAAACAGAAAGACAGTGAGGAAACACTTAGCTAACATAAATGAATTCAAGTCTCCAGGTCCAGATGAATTACACCCCAGGGTACTGAAGGAGATAGCAGAAGAAATTCTTGAACCACTGTCCATAATCTTTGAAAATTCTTGGAGAACAGGAGAAGTCCCAGAAGACTGGAGAAGAGCAAATGTTGTTCCTATCTTCAAAAAGGGGAAGAAGGTGGACCCAGGGAACTACAGGCCGGTGAGTCTGACTTCTATACCAGGAAAGATCTTTGAACAAATTATTAAAGAACATGTATGCAAGTACCTGGATAAGAATGAAGTGATTAAACAGAGTCAGCATGGGTTTGTAACTAATAAGTCATGTCAGACTAACTTAATTTCCTTCTATGACAGAATCACTGACTGGGTGGATCAGGGAAATGCTGTAGATATAGTATATCTTGACTTCAGCAAAGCATTTGACAAAGTATCTCACACAATCCTTATTGAAAAAATGACTAAGTATGGAATGGACAAGGCAACTGTTAGGTGGATTCATAACTGGCTTAGTGATCGGACCCAAAGAGTGGTTGTAAATGGCTGCACATCCAGTTGGAAGAATGTCTCAAGTGGGGTACCACAAGGCTCTGTTTTGGGCCCTGTATTGTTCAACATCTTTATCAATGATTTAGATGAAGGAATTGAGGGTAAACTGATCAAATTTGCTGATGACACAAAGCTAGGAGGGGTAGCTAATACTAGAGAAGAGAGAGAGAGGATTCAAAAAGATATACATAAACTGGAGCAGTGGGCAGCAACTAACAGAATGGATTTTAACAGGGAAAAATGCAAAGTACTACATCTGGGCAATAAAAATGAAAAAAGCATATACAAAATGGGAGGAATAGGGCTAAGTAACAGCACATGTGAAAAAGACTTGGGTATACTAATTGATCACAGACTTAACATGAGTCAACAGTGTGATGCAGCAGCAAAAAAGGCAAATGCAATTCTAGGATGTATCAACAGAAGCATACAGTCTAGATCACGTGAGGTCATTATTGCCCTCTACTCCTCTTTGGTCAGACCTCATCTGGAATACTGTGTCCAGTTTTGGGCACCACATTTTAAAAAAGACATCAACAAACTGGAGCAAGTTCAGAGAAGAGCCACCAGAATGGTGACCGGTCTGCAAACCATGTCCTATGAGGAACGGTTGCAGGATTTGGGAATGTTTAGCTTGCAAAAAGAAGACTGAGAGGAGACTTAATAGCTGTCTACAAATATCTCAAGGGCTGTCACATTGTAGAAGGATCATCTTTATTCTCATTTGCACAAGGAAAGACTAGAAGCAATGGGATGAAACTGAATGGGAGGAGACACAGATTAGATATTAGAAAAAACTTTTTGACAGGGTGATCAATGAGTGGAACAGGCTGCCACAAGAGGTGGTGAGTTCTCCTTCAATGGAAGTCTTCAAACAGAGGCTGGATAGACATCTGTCTGGGATGATTTAGAGAATCCTGCTTTGAGCAGGGGGTTGGACCAGAAGGCCCAGGAGGTCCCTTCCAACTCTACCATTCTATGATTCTATGATTCTATGAGTCATGAAAAATCTTGAAACTTTAGCAGGAACAGCAAATTATTGTCAGAAAAGGGAAATAAAAGGACTATGATAATCTACCCATATTAACCTTGGAAATTTTCTGACTTCTTGTCAGAAAAACATGTACTTAAGATCAAGTGACGGGTTGTCTCTTGTGTTAGAAGCACTCTATAACCAAAAAGCATGGGCTCTTTTGATATCTTAGCAGATGAATGTCAAAAGTTGGAACTATTTGCAAATATTCATGGAGGCGTTCCTTTTCTCAAGATTTCTTTCCGGAAACTAAGATATATTCTTGTGGCAAGGTCTATCAGGTCATTCAGAGCTGATGAAAGTTTGAATTCTGCCAATTCATTATGTCAACAATAGTTCTTCATCCCTCTCCATAGAACTTTATAAGCAGCAACAATCATATCATCTCTGTAAAATTAGCATTCACTGAAAACATATCTTACCCATAACTTGAAAGTGAATGATGAGATCAAGAGGAGGAAAAAGATTTATCTGATAAGATATATTACTACATTGCTTATCTTCACTTGTTCTATTGATTTGTGGGAAAAATAAATGGCTGGTTACTCAATTAAAGAGAATAGGGCACTACAAAGGAAATATTTGACAAATGTTAGAGTTCTTATTTTCTTTGCAGTGACAGGAAGTTAAAGCTGAAACTTGGAGGTATACGAGTCTGGTTGCATGGACTGATAGAAAATGTTGGTTATAAGAAAACCATGGTCTGGTAGAACTGTTACAAGTTACAATTGTGGTTTGTGAGAGTCACAACCCAATTATTGTTGGTTTCCTTTGGGTACAGAGTTTAAAATTCAATTATTTGCCCTGCAAGTAGATTTGGATTTAGCTGCGGTAAAAACTATAGGTCTCAGTCTCAAAAAGTCTATTCAGCTGTTGTCGTGATCAGAGCCAGGATTTAATCTCAATAAAAATGATAAAAAAGCACTTGACTGAGACATTGTCCAATTCTTGGTGCATCTTCAAAAAAGCCTGACTCTACATCTTAAAACTCAAGTCTGCATTGAAATCTTTGTCTGGGAGAGATATTGCTGACGCAGTACAACTAGCTTGTGTCTTGTTGCTGTGCTCAGTCTTCCAATGAAGTATGGACAGTGACATGTTGCTGCCCTCTGCAACCCCCACCTTTGAGCAAAGTTTAGTTACTCCTCTTCCAGTTTTAAGCCTCCCATACAGCTGTTTCAGTTTCAAATAATGTGTGTGTGTGTCAACCTATTTATGAAAATAATAATCATTATAACCTGTCTGGTATTATTGGTTGATTATACAAAAGACTATAGTGATGGTCGAGCATGTTCAGCATTGTTCTGAGCTCGATCGAGCATCCTGCTGCTTGAGAAGCTCTGCACTCGGGCGCCATTCTTGATTCCCAGGCCCTCATGTTTGGCACCTGATTCTCAGTCACAACGCATTTGGGGATTGCCTGGCAATCACGGTAATGCCATAGTCATGTTGGCTACTGTCGTTGGGATTGGCTCGCCGCATAGTGTCATCGGTTCTATAGAATACCCTGTGACACCATCTTGGGCTTATTGTACCAAATAGTGTAGGGAGAGTTGCTTCTGCAGGAGGGACAGTGTGTTCTATAGCGTTTATTTACCTGCTGGTGCAATATTAAACCAACAGCCCTTTTTTGGCTAATTCAAATTGATTCTATTCTATGATATCGCTGTTAGCTGCAATTAGGGTAGAATTAGCTGCTGTGGTAGGAGGAGAATATTAGAGGCTCTTAGAGAAGGGTTGATTGCATAGTCATTGGTTCTGTTACTTTAAAACAACAACCCCTTTCAGGGCTAACTCAAATTTTTCTATTCATCTAATTTTATATCTCATATTTAACCCCTTCCCGACCTGTGACGCCACCTAGGCATCATGAAAGTCAGTGCCAATCCGACCTGTGACGCCTATGTGGGTCATGAAAGGATCGCGTTCCTGCGGGTCGGGTGACCTGGGTCACTGAAAGGTTACCCGACCCGCAGGCACAAGACCCTTTGTGCTTCACCATAGGGGGGTTGGCTTAACCCCCCCGTGGCCATGATCGCTCTGATTGGCTGTTAAAAGTGAAACAGCCAATCAGAGCAATCTGTAATATTTCACCAATGAAATTGGTGAAATATTACAATCCAGCCATGGCCGATGCTGCAATAGCATCTGCCATGGCTGGAGACAGCGATCTGAACCCCCCACATCGAGTCACGGCGGCGATCGGCCACCACCACCAAAAGATGGCAGCGATCGGTCACCGCCGTCACTAACAGCTCCCCTCGTACTGGCCTACGCTGCCCCCACCTTCCGATCTCCCCCCCTCACTTCCGACCCCCATACTCACCTCTCCCGGTACATCGATGTCCCTGGATCCTTCCCGGCGGCTGCCCGGGATTCTTCATGGGCGCCGCCATCTTGGAAAACGGCCGGTGCATGCACAGTGCGCCCTGCAGAGTCAAGAAATTTATTTTGATCACTGTGATAAACTGTCACAGTGATCAAAATAAAAAAAGTAAGTGAACCCCCTGTCATAGGTAGGGACAAATAATACAGAATTTTTTTTTTTCCTATTAGGCCCTGTGCACACGTTGCGGATTTTGCTGCAGATCAGCAGCGGATTTTGCTGCGGATCAGCAGCGGATTTTGCTGCGGATCAGCAGCGGATTTTGCTGCGGATCAGCAGCGGATTTTGCTGCGGATCCGCAGCGGATTTTGCTGCGGATCAGCAGTGGATTTTGCTGCGGATCTGCAGCGGATCCAGAAACCATGTACAGTACAATGCAAATAAATGGTAAAAAAAACGCTGTGCACATGCTGCAGATTTTTCAGCGCGGATTTGCTGCGGTTTTAAATCCGCAGCATGTCAATTCTTTGTGCGGATTCCGCAGCGATTTTACACCAAATCCATTATAGGCGTAAAATCGCAGAGAAAAACCGCAGAAATCCGCGCTAAATACGCAGTTAAAAGGCAGGTCATTTTACCTGCGGATTTTAGAAAAATCCGCAAGTGAATCTGCAATGTGTGCACGGGGCCTCAGGGTTAGGTTTAGGCTGGGTTCATATTGCATTATGGCAGTCCGTTAGATGGACTGCGTTTCACCGGGTATAACGCGTGTAACGCAGTCCGTTAACGCTGCCATTCACCCCATTTGTGTGCGCATCGCAACGCATGCCGTGAAGCGGCATGCGTTCGCCACGTGTCGTCATTCAGTGATGGAGCCTTGGAAGCAGGCTGCAACGTCTGGGCTCCATTACCGCTAGCACAGATGAATCATCGCTGATTCCTCTGCACTAGCGGGTATAGCATAACGCGATCGCGTTATGCTATACCGTTACCAGCCAATCAACGCTACGTGTTGAACGGGCTGGTAAAACGCTATATGAACCCAGCCTTAGGGTTAGAACTAGGGTTAGGGTTAGAACTAGGGTAAGGGTTGGAATTAGGGTTAGGGTTGGAATTAGGGTTAGGGTTGAGATTAGGTTAGGTTTGTGGTTAGGGTTAGAGTTAGGATAAGCGTTAGGGGTGTTTTGGGATTAGGGTTGGGATTAGGGTTAGGATTGTGGTTAGGTTTATGGTTAGAGTTGGGATTAGGGTTAGGGGTGTGTTGGGGTTAGGGTTATGGTTAGGGTTTGTATTAGGGTTAGGGGTGTGTATGGGTTAGGGTTGGGGTTAGGGGTGTGTTGGGGTTAGGGTTGGAGTTAGAATTGAGGGGTTTCCACTATTTACGCACATCAGGGGGTCTCCATACGCGACATGGCGCCACCATTGATTCCTGCAAATTTTGCGTTCAAAAAGTCAAACAGTGCTCCCTTTATTCCAAGCCCCGACGTGTGCCCAAACAGTGGTTTACCCCCACAAATGGGGTATCAGCGTACTCGGGAAAAATTGCACAACAACTTTGGGGGTCTAATTTCTCCTGTTACTGTTATGAAAAAAAAATTGGGACTAAAATGTTATTTTTGTGGAAAAAAATGATTTTTATTTCACGCTCTGCGTTAAAACTTCGTGAGACTTGGAGATTCAAAGGCTTACCACAATGAGGAGTTCCTTGGGATCAGTTTCAAAGTGTCACTGGGGGTTTCTACTGTTTAGGCATCATGGCTTGAAAACGTAACTGACACCGCAGCATTCATCAAGCGCATTCAAAGCATATCCCTTCACTGACGTGTCCATACAGTAGTTTTCTCCCACTATGGGATATCAGCGTCTCAGGACAAATTGGGCACAATTTTGGTCTAATTTCTCTGTTCCTTGGAAAAAAAATTGGGATAAGATCATGTTTGGGAAAAATATGATTTTTTATTTTCATGCCGGCGTATAAATTCTGTGTAGCCTGGGGTTCAAAGTGCTGTTACACATCTAGATAAGCTCCTTGGGGGTCTAGTTTCAAAATAGTCACTTGTGGGGTTTCTACTGTTTAGGCACAACAGGGGCTCTGCAACGCAACATGACCCCCACAGAACATTCCATCAAGTCTGCATCAAAATGGCGCTCCTTCCCTCACTCTCCATGCGCCAAAACAGTGGTTCCCCCAAATGGGTACAGGTACTCAGGACAAATGACAACAACTTTGTGGTCCAATTTCTCCTGTTACTCTTGTGAAAATAAAAATTGCGGGTTAAAAAATCAGTTTTTGAGGAAAAAAAATGATTTTTATTTTCACGGCTCTGCATTACAAACTTCTGTGAAGCACGTGGGGGTTCAAGGTGCTCACCACACATCTAGATAAGTTCCTTGAGGGTCTAGTTTACAAAATGTGGTCACTTGTGGGGGGTTTCTACTGTTTAGGCACATCAGGGGCTCTGCCCGCCCACAGAACATTCCATCAAGTCGGCATTTCAAAGCGTCACTACATCCCTTCCGAGCCCTGACGTGTGCCTAAACAGTGGTTCCCCCCCACATGTGAGGTACTAGCGTTACTTAGGACAAATTAGACAACAACTTTTGGGGTACAATTTCTCCTGTAACCGTTGTGAAAATAAAAAATAGTGGGCTAAATAATCATTTTTTGAGAAAAAAAAATGATTTTTTATTTTCACGGCTCTGCGATATTAACTTTTGTGAAGCACCTGGGGTTCAAAGTGCTCACTGTGCATTTACATAAGTTCCTTAGGGGGTCTAGTTTCCAAAATGCGGTCATTTGTGGGGGAGCTCCAAAGTTTAGGCATACAGGGGCTCTCCAAACATGACATGGTGTCCGCTAACGATTGGAGCTAATTTTCCATTCAAAAAGTCAAATGGCGCTCCTTCCCTTCTGAGCCCTGCCGTGCGCCCAAACAGTGGTTTATGACCACATATGAGGTATCGGTGTACTCAGGAAAAATTACCCAACAAATTTTAGGATCCAATTTATACTGTTGCCCATGTGAAAATGAAAAAACTGAGGCTAAAAGAAAATTTTTGTGATAAAAAAGTACTTTCTTTTTTTACGGATCAATTTGTGAAGCACCTGGGGGTTCAAAGTGCTCAATCTGCATCTAGATAAGTTCCTTGGGGGGTATAGTTTCCAAAATGGGGTCACTTGTGGGGAGCTCCAATGTTTAGGTACACAGGGACTCTCCAAATGCGACATGACAACCACTAAATATTCCAGCATATTTTCCATTCAAAAAGTCAAATGGCGCTCCTTCCCTTCTGAGCCCTGCCTTGCGCCCAAACAGTGGTTTATGACCACATATGAGGTATCTATGTACTCAGGAGAAATTGCCCAACAAATTTTAGGGTCCATTTTATCCTGTTTCCCATGCAAAAATGAAAAAATTGATGCTAAAAGAAAAATTTTGTTGGAAAAATTAAAATGTCCATTTTTTTCTTCCACGTTGCTTTAGTTCCTGTGAAGCACCTGAAAGGTTAATAATCTTATTGAATGTAGTTTTAAGTAGCTTGAGGGGTCCAGTTTTTATAATGGTGTCACTTTTGGGTATTTTCTGCCATATAGACACCTCAAAGTGACTTCAAATGTGAGGTGGTCCCTAAAAAAAATGGTTTTGTAAATTTTGCTGTAAAAATGAGAGATCGCTGGTCAACTTTTAACCCTTATAACTTCCTAACAAAAAAAAAATGTTCCCAAAATTGTGCTGATGTAAAGTAGACATGTGGGAAATGTTATTTATTAACTATTTTATGTCACATAACTCTCTGGTTTAACAGAATAAAAATTCAAAATTTGAAAATTGCGAAATTTTCAAAATTTTGGCCAAAGTTCCATTTTTTTCACAAATAAACGCAAAAATTATCGACCTAAATTTACCACTAGCATGAAGCCCAATATGTCACAAAATAACAATCTCAAAATGCTATGATCCGTTGAAGCGTTCCTGAGTTATTACCTCATAAAGGGACACTGGTCAGAAATGCAAAAAATGGCCAGGTCATTTAGGTCAAAATAGGCTGGGTCATGAAGGGGTTAAAAAACATTTAGGGTTAATAGGCATAGTAGGGTTTAGTAAATGAGAAACATTTTGGCAGGGTTGATCACATAGTCAATAGTGCTGCCACGTTAAACCTTTTCAGGGCTAATTCAAATAGATAATCTTCTCTAATACTACAGCTAATATCTGAAAATCATTTAGGGTTAGCTGGCAGAGTAGGGATTAGAGTTTTTGAGACATATTGGCAGGGTTTATTGCATTAATGATCTTGTTGCTGCCATGTACCAGCAAAACTCCTCTCAGGGTAAATTCAAGAGAGGAGGACTCAAGTCTAACTTGTGGAAAGAAACCAAAGTCCATCCATAAGCTTATCAGTAGGGATTGGCAAATCAGAACGGACGCTGAACATGGATTTCTCCAGGAAGTTTGTGTTACTGTTTGAGTTCAGCAGCCCAAAAAAAGTTTGTTGAAAGGCTACATTGCGGCCTATTAACAAGTTTAACTGTGTGGCACTTCCGATTCAATTATAGTTATGTTAAGTATTGATTGGCATGGCTGTGATTTGCCTGCGCACACTGTGTAAAATTGAAACATATGGTCTCATTCATTTTTGATAACCTGCAAAGGCAATACCAACAACTGCAGGCAGCCCCCCCAGCTGTGAGCTTTATCTTGACTGGTTATCAAAAAAGTGGTCCTCACAACATTTTTTAAAATTATTATTTTTTAAAATTATTTAAATAAATAATTTAAAAAAAAAATGGTTTTGATAACCAGCCGAGCTAAAACAGACAGCTGGGGGATGGTATTCTGAGAATTTGAAGGCGCCATGGATCTTGGCCATTTCCAGCCTAAAAGCAGCAGCTTGCAGAGGTCACATCATTGATGTGACTGCTCTGCAAACCATGCAGATAATCATGTGACATTGCCAATAATAGGTTATCAGGGGAAAGGTGAGCATAACTTTGATTTTCTATTTTAATTTTTGGTGAATAAATGGGTAAAAGAGGGTCGGGTAGTCTGTGTGTTTATTTCAATAAAAGGACTTTACTCTGTCTTTATTAAATTTGAATATGCTGTTAGTAATGAGAATGTCTTATAGACTCTTTTCCATTACTAACTCATGGGCCATAAAACAGGTGACATGAACCCGACAATTATTACTGCACTTAAGACCGCAACAGAGCAAGAGGGAAGAGCAAGGCTAAGCACCACAATTGGCACATCTTATGGATGTTCCATTTCTGGGGTGATATTCTTAGTCTGGGAGGAGACCGATGTCCATGGCTCCTTCCTAGGTTATTAATATCAACCCATGGCCTTTGCTGGTTAGTAAATATCATCATTTTGGGGGGAATGTCACCTATAATAACCAGTAAAGGCTAAGCAAACAGCTGTAAGCTGGTATTAACAGACTGGGCACCTTTACGGCTATTCATCCCTTCCAAGAATATTAACATCAGCCCACAGCCGTCGACTATCCCTCAGTTGGTTATGAAAATTACAGGGGACCCCACTCCATTTTTTTCATTTATTTTGATTTAGTAACAATTACAGTAAAATACACATACAAGTTAACCTTAGTTTACAGCCTCTAAGTGTTCAATCTGCTGGAAACACAATTAACCTTAAAGTGTACTTCAAAGTTCCCCATGAGTAGAGATGGGCAAACCCGAACAGTAAAGTTTGGCATCAGTACCGAACACCTACTGTTCAGGCAAGGACCCCGAATAAGGACTTCACTAGGAAGTCTGTGTTACTGTTCAGGTTCGACACCCCAAACACTTGGTGTTTGTTACACTGTCATGTGAATGACAGAGCGGCAAACACCGCTTCTGATCGGTGGTAAAATCATCACTGCCAGTCAGAGAGCCATGATTCCCACTCTGTCAAAAGACAGCATGAGCCAGCAGCTGTGATCCAAGGTATAAAATATACCTCCGGTCACTATTGCTCCCATCAGCCAACGCCTGCTGCCGGTAATAACAGTGACAGCAGGAACGGCTGATGGGAGTATTAATCAGCCTACTCCTGCACTGCAAATAAATAATTTAAAAAAATACTTATGTTCCCCTATATTTTTGATAAGCAGCAAGGCAAAAAAAGACGCTTTGCCTGGCTCTTCCCACTTGCCCTGTAGCAGTGGCAAGTGGGGTTCATATTTGTGAGGTTGATGTCAACTTTGTATAGTCAGGCGACATCAAGCCCATGGATTAGTAACAGAGAGGCATCTATAAGACACCTATCCATTACTAATCCTATAGGTATATCGTAAATAAGTACACAGCCAGAATAAAGTATTTTCTTTGAAATAAAACAAAACACACTTTTACTTTTTATTTAAAAGTAACAAACACAGTTATGTTAGGGTTCGAGTTCCCGCTGCTGCACAAGGGGAGTCTCAAACCAGTCCCGCTGCGGTCCCCCATTCGTCTCCAGCCGCAGTGGAGCCTGCTCAGCAGAGACGTCGGTCCCAGCGTCTTGCCCATTGCAGTACTGTGCAGAGACTTACTGCTGCCTCTCCTGGATCTGCTATTATAGCCAGTGCTGGAGCAGACGTCTTTGGGACGAAGTCCTGCGTTTCCCCTTCTGAGCATGCCCAGGGTAAGATCTCTCATTGAAGATCAGGGGTCACATGTTCAGGTACTGCAGCAGCTCCTATTGGTCCGCCAGGAAGGTCCTGAAACTGCATGTGTTTTGGAACAGTTTCTCATTGGTCCTTGTTTCTGGCAGGTCCTGTAGCTGTTGCTATAAAAGGGTGGCATGGCTGGGCCGCCATGCACTAATATCAATTGTCATATGCTTTGCGCCAGTGTGGTCATGCGTGTGTGTGGTTAGGGCCTTGCTGAAATAAGCCCCTAGAATACCGATCGGTGAGGAGTTTGGTATGGTAGCTGGTCAGGGTCGGTGTCCTAGATGCCCTAGATTACCGGCATAACCGGTGAGGAGTTTGATTGCCGTATTCAGGGCCTGGCGTTCAGATGCCATAGATTGCTGGTGACTCCCGCGAGGACATTATCGCATGATCACGTTCTATGTTCGCTTAGCAGTCAACTGTGTACCTGGGTGCCTGATAGGACACAGAAGTTTTTCTCAGCGGCTCTGTGACGTAACAGGGTTCGCTTTCAACGCTAGACAGCGCCCTAGCGTGTTTATTTTGCGACTCAGTGGTGTTAAGTGAGTTCGCACACATCGCCATATAGCGCTGCGGCACTCCTTCTAGCGGCTCTGTGGAATAACAGAGTTCGCACATATTGCCACAGCGCGTTACGGCGTTTATTTTGGCGACTCTGCGGGATAACAGAGTTCGCTTCTTGCGCCATTTTACTAGCAGCAGGCTCCGCCTGCACGGTGGACCCCGGGCTGCGAACGCACCTCTCCATAATATCTATTAGGTGCGTTCCGCAGGCCCTTAACATAATATTAGCGCCAGGGTCTGGCTAGTAAAATGGCGGATGACCAGCGTCTACCGCAGTACATCCAGCAGCTGGAGGATAGGTTGGCGGCTCTTGAGCGCACAACCTCAGCTGTGGATGTTACCGCAGTCGCTGTTCAGGCTGCTAGCGTGGCTGCAGCCAGTTTGTCCTCTGCTGCTACCTCTGCCCCTACATTATCCCACCTCACGCTTCCTGACAAGTTGCCGGTGACAGCAAGCAATGTCGGGGATTCGTGAGTCAGTGCTCTATGCAGCTCGAGCTTCTGGCTGCACGTTTCCCCACGGATCGGTCACAAGTGGGTTTTGTACTGTCTCTACTCTCGGGCAAAGCATTGGAGTGGGCAACGCCGCTGTGGGAGCACGACGATCGTGTGGTGCGGAGTGCTCCTCGTTTCCAGGAGGCTCTTAAAAAGGTCTTTTTAGGACCTCAGGTCACCCACGATACGGCGCTACAACTGCTGGCATTGGCATAGGGTTCGTCATTGGTCAGTCAGTTTTCCGTCCAGTTTCGGACTCTGGCCTCAGAGCTTGACTGGTCGGATAAAGTTCGTATTCCAGTCTACTAGCGCGGACTGGCTGACCATGTTAAAGACGCTTTGGCTACCAGGGAGATTCCCGCCACACTGGAGAAGCTTATCTCCATATCTACCCGCATCGACCTCCGTTTTCACGAGCGGAGCTTGGAGTGGGCCCAGTGTAGGCAGAGGATTCGGTTGGCTCCCACCTTTGCCACACCTCTCGAATCCCCCGATCTGGCGTCCGAATCCCAAAAGACCACAGAGGTTCCTCGTGCAGGAACTAAGTCTCGAGTCGTCCGAGTATCTGTGGTCTGTAACCTTTGTCAGATAGGACACTATGCCAACAAATGTCCACAGCGATCGGGGAAGCGATCGCGTCTAGTGGCCCTGGGAGGAGGCTCACTAGAGACAGCGGCATTTTCCTCCAAGATGACATTTAAAGGGACAGTCACTGTGGACTCTTCCACACTTACAGTCGAGCTTTGTGTGGACTCAGGAGCAGAGGGGAATTTCATGTCATCCACCTTTGCTCGTCGCCACGCAATACATCTGGTAGCGCTCGAGAAACCAGTGACTGTCCGGGTAGTGAATGGGTTGACATTGCCCTCACCAATTACACATCAGACTGTCCCTCTTACTTTGTGTGTACCCCCTTCCCATCAGGAAATTATTTCCCTTCTCATCCTTTCCGAGGGAATAGACAAAATCCTACTGGGAGTACCCTGGCTCCGTTCCCACTCCCCTCATATTGAGTGGACCTCCGGTAGGATACTGGGTTGGAGTGAGTCATGTAAGTACAGATGTGTCAGGGAGTGCATTCAGGTTACCACTACAGAGATACCCGCAGATCTTTCTCCTTTTCCCAAGTGTTATCAGTCATATGCAGACGTGTTCTCTAAAATGGCTGCGGAGACTCTGCCGCCCCATCGTCCCTATGACTGTCCTATTGACCTCTTGACTGGAGCAGAAACTCCTCGGGGAAGGGTCTATCCCCTCTCTCTTCCTGAGACGGAGGCTATGTCTCAATATATCCAGGAGAATCTGGCAAGAGGGTTCTGTCATGATCCCAGTGCAGGGTTGACCTGCACGCTAGGGGTTAAGGTTTTGCTCCCAGTGCAAGCTCTTACCTGCACACCTGGGGCTTATTATTGTGGCCTCTCCTTGGTTCGGGGAGAGCTTCTTATAGCCCTAGGAAGCTCCAATCCCTGTCAGTTATACTTTCGCCCTTGGCAGAGTGTGTTGACCCCTGAGTGTGTTTGTGCTGTGTTCTGGTTTGCCTGATACTTTGGTTTTGACTCGGTCTGTTCTCTGGATACTGCTTGTTGAATTCTGTTTCTGTACCTTCGCTGTCTGTTTGGTTTTGATCTCTGCCTGTCCCCGACTATCCGTTCTGTCTCATCTTTGGTACTATACTGTCATCTCGTGCTTTGACCTTGGCTTGTTCAGATTTACGTCTCTGTCTGTGCCCCTGGGTAACTTTGTCCAGTAGTTACCTTTCTAGGAGTTTTCCCTCAGCTTCTAGCTCCTTGGAGCTGAAGCCACGCCCCTCAACTGTCAGGTGATTCAGGCCCTGAAACCATCTCTCTCCTGCCTTGCTCACCCTGCGTTCCTAGGAGCCTGAAGCTTTCTTCTGCACTCGTCTTCCGGGAGATTGCACTGGTGAGTTCTCTTGCAATCCTCACTGTGATATTATAACTGACCACTAAGTTTTTTTTTTTTTTTTTTGCTTCACGGCTGTGTTTAGGGCGCAGGTTGTGCAGAGAGTTATGGATCCCATACAGTATCTGTCCGAACAGATGAAAAATCTGAGTCAGATGTTTCAGGATTTATCTCTGGAACAGCAAGCGCTGTCGTGTTCACAGCGGCAGGTTTCTGAGACTGTGCAGGGGGCTTTATCTGCTGGTTCTCTGAGGGCTATGGCGAGTGATGTTGCGCTCGTGTCCTCAGAACCACCTGTTAAACTGCCTGACTTCTTTTCTGGGAACAAAAAGGAGTTTAGGATCTTCATGGAGGGTTGCAAACTTTTCTTTAGTTTGAGACCACGGTCCTCTGGGGATGAAAGTCAGAGGGTAGGGGTCATCATGTCTTTATTAAGAGGGTCCCCACAAGCATGGGCATTTTCCCTTCCTCCCACTGCCCTGAGAGAGTGTCAGTGAATGCATTCTTTGAGGCCCTCGGGCACATATATGATGAGCCTGACCGAGTGCGATTGGCAGAGGACATGGTGATGAGTGTCTGTCAGGGGAATCATTTGGCCGAGTGGTTTTGTACTGAGTTCCGCCGCTGGGCCGCAGAGATTTCTTGGGAGGATGCCGCCCTCCGAGGACTATTTCGCAGAGGCTTGTCCGAGCGGTTGCAGGATGCTTTGGCGTTACACCCCCCACCTAACTCTCTCGAGGACGCCATGACCCAGGCCGTCCGGATGGACCGCAGGTTGCGGGCCAGAGGGGTGATGCAGGTGGAGACTACATTGTTCCCCAGTGGAAAAGAGACTGTCTCTGAGCCCATGGATGTGGGCGCTATCACTCTGAAGGAAAAGGAGAGAAAATGCCGTCGGGAAGAACAGTTGTGCTTCTACTGCGGTAAAGCTGGACATTGGAAAAAGGAGTGTCCTGTCTGCCCGTCCTCAACCCGGTCGGCGGGAAACGACTAGGTCTGGGTAGTCAGCGAGGAGACTACTCAGACCCTCAGGTACACTTTTCCTCGTTCTCTAAGCTGTTGCTTCATGTGGAACTGTTAGTGGATGGTTGTTCTTTTTCCTCTACAGCCTTTGTGGACTGCGGGTCATCCATCAATCTGATTGACTCTCAATTGGTCACACGCTGCAAGATAGGGACAGCTAGGCTTAAGACTCCGATCAAGGTGGTGGCCATTGACTCCTCCCCCCTCACAAAAGAGGGAATTCTCTTTATGTCTGACTTGTTTTCGCTCAGAGTGGGCGCTGCTCACGAGGAAAAATTAAGTTGTTTTGTTCTGGACAATCTACCAGCAGGGTTGGTGTTGGGCATGCCCTGGTTACAACGCCATAACCCAGTTATTAACTGGAAAACGGGGGAGATTGTTCAATGGGGGTTTAATGATTCTAAGTTATGTTATGAATCTGCACTGCTGGTTAAACCTGTTAAATCTGTGTCTGTGTCATCTGTCGAGCTGGAAGGTATTCCGGAGTACCTGAAAGACTTCGAAGATGTGTTCTCAGAAAGCGAGGCCGAGACGTTGCCGCCACATAGACCCTTTGACTGCGCCATCGAGCTAGTCCCGGGGGCTAAACTACCTAAAGCCCGCCTGTTTAATTTGTCTGGACCTGAGCGCTTAGCTATGAAGGATTATATTGCTGAAAGTCTTCGCAAGGGACACATACGTCCCTCAGTTTCACCTGTGGCGGCGGGGTTCTTTTTTGTGAAGAAAAAAGATGGCGGTCTACGTCCCTGTCTCGACTTTCGTGAATTAAATAAGATTACTGTACGAAATACGTATCCCCTTCCGTTGATTCCTGATTTATGTAACCAACTATCAGGGGCAAAATGGTTCTCTAAACTGGATCTTCGGGAGCATATAATTTGATAAGGGTCAGGAAGGGGGATGAATGGAAAACTGCGTTCCTCACGTCCGAGGGACTTTTTGAAAATTTAGTCATGCCGTTTGGTCTTACCAATGCTCCCGCCATATTTCAGAATTTCATCAACGTGTTGTTTTCTGATCTCATTTGTCGTTTTGTTGTTATCTACTTAGATGATATTCTGATATATTCCCCCGACAGTCATTCTCATATGAATCATGTACAAACTGTTCTCCAAAGACTTAGGGAAAATCATCTGTTTGCTAAATTGGAGAAGTGTGTGTTTTTTGTTCAAGAATTATCTTTTTTGGGATTGATTGTGTCCTGTGAGGGTTTTCGTATGGACCCCAAGAAGGTGCAAGCCATTGCGGATTGGGTACAACCCCAAGATCTTAAAGGGCTCCAGCACTTCTTGGGGTTCGCCAATTACTACCGAAAATTTATTCGGGGGTTTTCGCAGGTGGTCAAACCACTCACTGATTTAACATGCAAAGGTTCGGATGTGAAAAATTGGTCCTCGCTCGCAAAAGAGGCCTTTGCTAGTCTGAAAAAATGCTTTATGACTGCTCCGGTGTTGGTACAGCCAGATCCGTCCAAACCATTTATTGTGGAAGTGGACGCCTCTGAGGTGGGGGTGGGTGCTGTGTTGTCCCAAGGTCCTGCCACTCTGACCAACCTCAGGCCATGTGCTTTTTTTTCCAGGAAATTCTCTGCTGCTGAGAGGAATTACGATGTTGGCAATAGAGAGCTTCTTGCGGTCAAGTTAGCGTTTGAAGAATGGAGGCACTTTTTGGAGGGGGCCAGTCACTCGGTTACTGTGATTACCGACCACAAAAATTTATCATATATTGAGTCTGCTAAGAGACTAACACCCAGACAGGCCCGTTGGTCACTTTTTTTTCCCGTTTTCAGTTTACTATTACGTTTCGTCCGGGGTCAAAGAATATCAAGGCTGATGCCTTATCTCGCAGTTTTCATCCGGTGTCTCCCCTGAGCCACCTTCCTCCATTCTTCACCCTGGGGTTGTGTTGGCAGTGGTCTCGTCTGAGTTGGAACAGGAGATTGAGAGGGCCCAGTCTCTGGCCCCTGCTGCCAAGCCAGGGGGTAAGTTGTTTGTCCCAGAGCAGCTTCGGCTTAAACTCCTCCAGGAGTTCCATGAATCCAAGCTCAGTGCTCACCCTGGTATATCTGCCACACGTCGGGCGGTGGCTAGGATCTTTTGGTGGCCTACTCTTAGCTCTGACATAAAAAAATTTGTTTCTGGTTGTGGGGTCTGCGCTCGTTCTAAAAACTCACATAGCCGGCCGGCTGGGGAACTGATGCCCTTGGCAGTTCCCGAAAGGCCATGGACTCACTTGTCCATAGATTTTATTACTAATCTTCCTCCATCCAAGGGCAATACGGTGGTATGGGTAGTGGTGGACAGGTTTTCGAAGCAGGCTCATTTTATACCCTTATCCGCACTACCCTCAGCTGAGACTTTGTCCAGTGTCATGATCCCAGTGCAGGTTTGGCCTGCACATCAGGGGTTAATGTCTTGATCCTAGTGCGGGCTCTGACCTGCACACCTGGGGTTTATTATTATGGCCTCTCTTTGGTTCGGGGTGAGCTTCTTATAGCCCTAGGAAGCTCCAATCCCCGTCAGTTATACTTTTGCCCTTGGCTGAGTGTGTTGACCCCTGATTGCCTGTGCCTTGTGCCTGTGTTCTAGTTTGTTTGTATGGTTCTGACCCGGTTCTGTTTCCCGTTGTGATTTTGCCTCTTGATTCTGTACTGTGTATATGCTTCTCTGGTTTTCTGACTCCTGCCACGTCCCTGACTATTCTTGATTTGCCTGCTCCTTGTGTACTGCGTTGTCTCTCACGTTTACTGACCTCGGCTTGTCTTGGATTCCGTCTCCCTCTGGTGCCCCGTCCTCTACCTGGTGTCCGGTAACCCCCTTTCCATTCTCCAGGGTCCCAGTAGCTCCCTGCACTCATCCCCAGCTACAGGATGCTAAGCTCCGCCCCCTGGGGTCACATGACCGCAGATCCTGGCAGTACACTCACCACTTGGTGTTCTGCTAACTCCAGCTCTGCTGTATTGCTATCGTCTTGCCCAGCACTCGGGCGCTGTGAGTACCGCTGTCACAGGCCGTCGGAGGCTCCAGGCTCCCACTGTCAGAGCTGCTGAAACCACTGGTAAGTGCCCACCTAGCGGTTGATATTATAACTGACCTTGAACTTTTTTTTTTTTTTTTTTTTCTCTCTGCAGCATGGACCCAATGCATGCTTTATCTGAGCAGGTGAAACACTTGACTCAGTTGCTGCAGAAGCTAAATTTGGAGCACCAAACTCTGGCTCAATCCCAACGGAAGGTTGCGGATTCGGTTCAGGGGCGCTAGCCGCAGGGTTTTCAGCAGGAGTGGGCTAGAGATGTCTTTTTAGTCTCACCCGAACCCCCGGTTAAGTTACCAGATACTTTTGCTGGTAACAAAAGTAATTTTAGAGTATTTAAGGAGGGCTGTAAACTTTTTTTCTCTTTGAGACTCCGCTCCTCTGGGGATGAGAAACAGAGGGTGGGGGTGGTTATGTCCCTGCTTAGGGGGGCCCCGCAAGCCTGGGCATTTTCTCTTTCCTCTTCTGCCCCAGAGAGAATGAGTGTGCATGCATTTTTTGAGGCCTTAGGGCATATTTATGATGAGCCTGATAGAGTGCGTTTGGCTGAGGACAAGGTGATGAGTGTCTGTCAGGGGAAGCACTCGGCCGAGTGGTTCTGTTCTGAATTTAGACGTTGGGCAGCCGAGGTTTCGTGGAGTGATGCCGCCCTTCGGGGGTTGTTCCGTAGAGGCCTGTGTGAACGTCTAAAGGATGCCCTGGCACTTCATCCTCCACCTGACTCCCTGGAGGATGCCATGACCCAAGCGGTTCGCATGGATCGCAGACTGCGGGCTAGAGGCATTATGCAGTTGGAAACATCATTATTCTCCAGTGGAGATGAGACCCGGACTCCTCCTGTGGCTATGGAGGTGAATGCTATCACCTGTGAGAAGGAAATAAGACGCCGCCGTGAGAAGCAGTTGTGCTTCTATTGTGGGGAATCTGGACATTGGAAAAAGGACTGCCCCTCCTGTCCGTCATCTTCCAAGGTGGCGGGAAACGACTAGGTCTGGGTAGTAGTCGAGGAGGCTAACCAGACCTTCAGGTACATTTTTCCTCACTTGCAAAAATTGTGCTTCAGGTGGAACTGGAACTTGGTGATGGTCCTGTTCAGACTACCGCCTTTATTGACTGTGGTTCTGCTGTTAATCTGATTGACACCCGGATATTGACTCTTAATAAGATAGGGACAGTCAGGCTTCAGGATCCTGTTAAACTTGTGGCTATTGATTCATCCTCTCTTACCCGGGACGGTATCTATTTCAGGTCTGAACTTTTTTCTCTGAAAGTGGGTCCCACTCATGTGGAAAAACTAAGTTGTCTTGTGTTAGATAATTTGCCTGCGGGACTGGTACTGGGGATGCCTTGGCTTCAACGCCATAATCCTACCATTGATTGGGTGACGGGGGAGATCACTCAATGGGGATGCAGGGATAAATGTTGTAAACTGGGACCTCTTGTCAACTCTGTTAAATCTGTATCTGTGTCGTCTGTCGGTCTGGAGGGTATTCCGGAATACCTGAAGGATTTCGAAGACGTGTTTTCCGAAAGCGAGGCTGAGGCGCTGCCACCACATAGACCCTATGATTGTGCCATTGATTTAGTACCTGGAGCCAAGTTGCCTAAGTCTCGGTTGTTCAATTTGTCCGGGCCAGAGCGCCAAGCCATGAAGGAGTACATAGCTGAGAGTCTCCGCAAAGGGCATATTAGTCCTTCTGTTTCACCAGTAGCAGCAGGATTCTTCTTCGTGAAGAAGAAAGATGGTGGTTTGCGGCCGTGCCTCGACTTTCGGGAACTTAACAAGATAACGGTTAGGAACACTTACACATTCCCCTCATTCCAGACTTATGTAACCAGTTATCAGGGGCCCAATGGTTCTCCAAATTAGATCTCCGGGGAGCCTACAACCTGATAAGGGTTCGGGAAGGGGACGAATGGAAAACGGCGTTCCTTACATCAGAGGGACTCTTTGAAAACCTGGTGATGCCATTTGGGTTAACTAATGCCCCCGCTATTTTCCAGAACTTTATCAATGTTGTGTTTTCAGACCTGAAAGGCCGTTTTGTTATCATTTATTTTGATGACATTTTGATATATTCCCCGGACAGTCAGTCTCACTTGCAACATCTACAGACAGTTCTCCAGAGACTCAGGGAGAATCAATTGTTTGTGAAATTGGAGAAATGTTCGTTTTTCGTTCAGGAACTGTCTTTTTTGGGGCTGATTGTGTCCGGTGTGGGGTTTCGTATGGATCCTAAGAAGGTGCTGGCTATTGTAGACTGGGTTCAGCCTCGAGATCTCAAGGGGCTCCAGCGCTTTTAGGATTTGCAAACTATTATCGGAGATTCATTAAAGGTTTCTCACAAGTGGTTAAACCACTCACTGATCTTACCCAGAAGGGTGCTGATGTAAAAAATTGGTCGAGACTTGCTAAAGAATCCTTCTCAGCGCTTAAGAAATGTTTCATGTCCGCCCCAGTGTTGGTTCAGCCAGACCCGTCCAAACCTTTTATTGTGGAGGTAGATGCTTCTGAAGTGGGGGTGGGTGCTATGTTGTCCCAGGGTCCGGCCACCCTTACTAATCTCAAACCCTGTGCCTTCTTCTCCAAGAAGTTCTCTTCCGCTGAGAGAAACTATGATGTAGGCAATAGAGAACTTCTTGCGGTCAAGCTGGCATTCGAAGAATGGAGGCACTTTTTGGAAGGGGCAGCTCACCCTATCACTGTTATCACAGATCACAAAAATTTGGCATACCTTGAATCTGCTAAGAGGCTTACGCCTAGACAAGCCCGTTGGTCACTTTTTTTTTCACGATTTCAATTCTCCATTACTTTTCGACCGGGGTCCAAAAATGTTAAAGCGGATGCCCTGTCCAGAAGTTTTGACCCTGTGTCTCCCCCCGAGCCACCGTCCTCCATTCTTCGTCCGGGGGTGGTAGTGGCGGGGATCTCGACAGAGTTGGAACAAGAAATTTTGAGGGCTCAGTTCCTAGCTCCGGCGGCCAGGCCAGGGGATAAATTGTTTGTTCCAGAATTATTGCGGCCTAGACTTCTGCAGGAGTTTCATGAGTCTAGGCTTAGTGCTCATCCTGGTATCACTGCCACTAGAGAGGCAGTAGCCAGGGTGTTTTGGTGGCCTTCAATGGGGTCCGATATTAAGAAATTAATTTCTGCTTGTGGAGTTTGTGCCCGTTCCAAAAGCTCGCATAGCCGGCCGGCTGGGGAACTCATACCTTTACCGGTTCCTGAAAGGCCATGGACTCATCTCTCCATGGACTTTATTACCGGTCTTCCACCTTCCAGGGGCAATACCGTGATTTGGGTGGTGGTGGACAGGTTTTCTAAACAGGCCCATTTCGTTCCCTTGGCAGCATTACCCTCAGCAGAAACATTGTCAAGATTGTTTGTGCTGCATGTGGTCCGTTTGCATGGGGTACCCCTGAATGTTGTGTCTGACAGAGGTGTGCAGTTTGTGGCAAAATTTTGGAGGGCATTCTGTAAGAAATTGGGCATCTCACTCTCCTTCTCGTCGGCATATCAACCGGAAAGTAATGGTCAGACGGAGCGTACCAATCAATCCCTGGAACAGACTCTCAGGTGTCTGACCTCCGCCAGACATGAGGATTTTTGTGATGCGTTACCGTTGGCGGAATTCGCCTTTAACAACCGAGTGAGTCAATCCACCAACATGTCCCCATTCCTGATTAATTATGGGTTTAATCCCCATTTTGGGGAGTTTTCACGGTTGGATTCCGGTTGTCCAGGGGCGGAGGGATCCGTTCTACGGTTAAAAAATATCTGGGCTGAAGTCCAGCGTAATATATCTCGGGCCCAGGGGAGGTATAAATATTTTGCGGACAAAAAGAGAGCCCCGGGACACATGTTTCAGGTGGGGGAGAAGGTTTGGCTTTCCACACGTAACATCAACTTGAAGGTACCATCAGCTAAATTGGGACCGAAGTTCATCGGTCCGTACGAGATTGTGGAGATAGTCAATCCTGTGGCATATAGGTTGCATATCCCCCTGTCCTTAAAAATAACCAATTTGTTCCATAAATCTCTGTTGAAACCCGTGGGGTCTGTCAAGGAGGACTCTGAGTCTGTTGTTCCTCCAGTGTTAGTGGAGGGTCACTTGGAGTATGAGGTCGGACACATTGTGGACTCTCGGCGGGTGCGCCGCTCCTTACAGTACCTGGTCCACTGGAAGGGATATGGACCAGAGGATCGCTCATGGGTCTCTGCTCGCTCGGTACATGCGGATAGCCTGGTTCGGGCTTTCCATGCCAGGTACCCGGGCAAGCCTGGGGGTCCAGAGGCCCCCCGTAGAGAGGGGGGTACTGTCATGATCCCAGTGCAGGTTTGGCCTGCACACCAGGGGTTAATATCTTGATCGTAGTGCGGGCTCTGACCTGCACACCTGGGGTTTATTATTATGGCCTCTCTTTGGTTCGGGGAGAGCTTCTTATAGCCCTAGGAAGCTCCAATCCCGTCAGTTATACTTTTGCCCTTGGCTGAGTGTGTTGACCCCTGATTGCCTGTGCCTTGTGCCTGTGTTCTAGTTTGTTTGTATGGTTCTGACCCGGTTCTGTTTCCCGTTGTGATTTTGCCTCTTGATTCTGTACTGTGTATATGCTTCTCTGGTTTTCTGACTCCTGCCACGTCCCTGACTATTCTTGATTTGCCTGCTCCTTGTGTACTGCGTTGTCTCTCACGTTTACTGACCTCGGCTTGTCTTGGATTCCGTCTCCCTCTGGTGCCCCGTCCTCTACCTGGTGTCCGGTGACCCCCTTTCCATTCTCCAGGGTTCCCAGAGCTCCCTGCACTCATCCCCAGCTACAAGTACGCTAAAGCTCTGCTGTATTGCTATCGTCTTGCCCACACTCGGTCGCTGTGAGTACCGCTGTCACAGGCCGTCGGAGGCTCCAGGCTCCCACTGTCAGAGCTGCTGAAACCACTGGTAAGTGCCCACCTAGCGGTTTCTCTTGATATCCAGATTGTTTGTACAGCATGTTATCCGGTTGCATGGGGTACCCCTGAATGTGGTGTCTGATCATGGAGTGCAGTTTGTGGCAAAGTTTTGGCGTGCTTTTTGCAAGAAATTGGGGATGTCTCTGTCTTTTTCATCTGCATACCATCCTGAGAGCAATGGTCAGACGGAACGCACTAATCAGTCTCTGGAACAGATCCTCAGATGTCTGACTTCTGCAAGACAGAATGACTGATGTGATGTACTGACTGGCGGAATTCGCCTTCAATAGTCGGGTGAGCCAATCTACTGGTATGTCTCCTTTCCTGATCAATTATGGTTTTAGTCCTCATTTTGGTGAGTTTTCTCGTTTGGATTCTGGGTGTCCAGGGGCAGAGGGGTCTGTTCAGCGATTAAAGAATACATGGGCGGAGGTCCAGCGGAATATATCCAGGTCTCAAGGCAGGTACAAGTTTTTCGCTGACAGGAAAAGAACACCAGGTCCTATGTTTCGGGTTGGAGAGAAAGTTTGGCTCTCCACGCGAAACATTAAGTTGAAGGTTCCATCAGCCAAGTTGGGCCCCAAGTTCATTGGCCCATACAAGATTGTGGAAAAGATCAATCCAGTGGCTTACAGGTTGTGTCTTCCAGTCTCATTCAAGATCCCTAACGTCTTCCATAAATCCCTACTGAAACCTTTTGAGGCAGTCCGGGGGGAGTCTGAGTCCGCTGCTCCTCCTGTTTTGGTTGAGGGACACATGGAATATGAGATTGAGCATATCGTTGACTCCAGGTTGGTGCAGCTGTCGGTACAGTACCTGGTTCATTGGAAGGGGTATGGACCGGAGGACAGATCCTGGGTGCCGGCCCGTTTGATGCATGCGGATCGCCTGGTTCGGGCTTTCCATGCCAGGTTCCCGGGCAAGCCTGGGGGTCCAGAGGCCCCTCGTTGAGAGGGGGTACTGTCATGATCCCAGTGCAGGGTTGACCTGCATGCTAGGGGTTAAGGTTTTGATCCCAGTGCAAGCTCTTACCTGCACACCTGGGGCTTATTATTGTGGCCTCTCCTTGGTTCGGGGAGAGCTTCTTATAGCCCTAGGAAGCTCCAATCCCTGTCAGTTATACTTTCGTCCTTGGCAGAGTGTGTTGACCCCTGAGTGTGTTTGTGCTGTGTTCTGGTTTGCCTGATACTTTGGTTTTGACTCGGTCTGTTCTCTGGATACTGCTTGTTGGATTCTGTTTCTGTACTTTCGCTGTCTGTTTGGTTTTGATCTCTGCCTGTCCCTGACTATCCGTTCTGTCTCATCCTTGGTACTATACTGTCTTCTCGTGCTTTGACCTTGGCTTGTTCAGATTTACGTCTCTGTCTGTGCCCCTGGGTAACTTTGTCCCGTAGTTACCTTTCTAGGAGTTTTCCCTCAGCTTCTAGCTCCCTGGAGCTGAAGCCACGCCCCTCAACTGTCAGGTGATTCAGGCCCTGAAACCATCTCTCTCCTGCCTTGCTCACCCTGTGTTCCTAGGAGCCTGAAGCTTTCTTCTGCACTCGTCTTCCGGGAGATTGCACTGGTGAGTTCTCTTGCAATCCTCACCGTGATAGGTTCATTAGGAAGTCGGTATCACCAGCAGGAGCGGGGTTCTTCTTCGTGCAGAAGAAGAGTGGAGAATTACGTTCGTATATAGATTACAGAGGTCTTAACGCCATCACCGTTAAGAATAAGTACCCGTTGCCCCTGATCTCTGAGCTCTTTGATAGGCTCCAGGGAGCAAGGGTATTTACTAAATAAGATCTGCGTGGTGCTTATAACCTGATTCCATCCATGAGGGGGACGAATGGAAGACGGCTTTTAATACCAGGGATGGACATTATGAATACCTGGTGATGCCCTTCGGGCTCTGTAATGCCCCAGCCGTTTTCCAAGACTTTGTCAATGATATCTTCCGGGATATGCTTTCCACCTCTGTAGTAGTCTATCTGGATGATATTCTCATCTTTTCTCCAGATATTGACTCTCCGGAGGGATGTCTGCAAAGTCTTCGACCTGTTACGGGCGAACTCCCTCTATGCAAAGTTGGAGAAATGCATGTTTGAGCAGGAGTCTTTACCTTTCCTGGGCTATATCATCTCCGCCCAGGGATTGGCTATGGACCCTGCCAAACTACAGGCTGTGATGGATTGGCAAGAACCCCATTCTCTTAAAGAGGTGCAGCGCTTTATGGGGTTCATTAATTACTATCGCCAATTCATTCCCCACTTCTCCACTTTGGTAGCTCCCTTGGTAGCCTTCACCAAGAAGGGAGCCAATCCCAAATTGTGGTCAGAGGAGGTCTCCAAGGCCTTTACTTCAATTAAGTCCCATTTTGCTAGCGCTCCCATCTTACTTCGCCCGAGGTTGCTAAGCCTTTTTTATTGGAGGTCGATGCCTCGTCCGTTGGTCCTGGAGCAGTCCTTTTTCAAAAGGATGCTCAAGGTCGGAAACATCCTTGTTTCTTCTTTTCCAAGACCTTCACACCAGCGGAGAGGAATTATTCCATTGGGGATAGGGAGTTGCTAGCCATGAAGTTGGCCTTTTCCGAGTGGAGACATCTCCAGGATGGGGCTCGCTTTCCCTTTCAAGTTTTCACTGACCACCAAAATTTTATCTATTTACAGACTGCCCAGCGGCTAAATTCTTGTCAGGTCAGATGGTCCCTGTTCTTCTCCCGGTTTCATTTCACCCTCCATTTCCCCTCCGGTGAGAAGAACATTCGGGTCGATGCGCTTTCTCGCTCCGTGGTGTCCTCTGAGGATGTGGAGGAGGAGCCTCGGTTGATTGTCCCCACAGAGAGCCTAAGAAATGTAGCCCCGGTTTTGCTTGAGTCTGTGCCTCCGGGCAAGACTTTTGTGCCCACCAATTTGCGACCGGAGGTACTCTCTTGGGCACATTCGTCCAGGGTGGGTGGACATTTTGGGGCAAAAGGGACATCTGAGTTGCTGGCGAGGACATACTGGTGGCCACATATGGTCCGTGAAGTCAGGGAATACGTTCAGGCGTGCGTCTCATGCGCCAAGAATAAGTCCCCTCGACAACGGCCAGCTGGGCTACTTTTCTCTTTACCGCTGGCAGACAGGCCTTGGGAGATGGTCGGGATGGATTTTGGGGTGGGCTTACCCAAGTCTCGGGGCTGCACCATCATCTGGGTGATAACAGACCACTTCTCCAAAATGGTGCACTTAGTGCCATTACCACGGTTACCGTCTGCACGGGCCTTGGCAGCATTGTTCATTAGGCATATTTTCCGCCTACACGGTATGCCAGACAAAATTGTCAGTGATCGAGGTCCCCAGTTTGCGTCTCGGTTCTGGCGAGAGCTGTGTCGTTTACTCAGCATTGAGTTGAATCTCTCCTCTTCATACCATCCCGAGACGAATGGGTTGGTAGAGAGGGCCAACCAGACCTTGGTCACATATTTGCGACATTTTGTCTCTGCCAGGCAGGATGACTGGGCATCCTTGCTACAGTGGGCTGAGTTCGCTCTAAATAATGCTGTGGCTGACTCCACCGGACAGACCCCATTCCTCCTGAACTACGGTCAGCATCCGCGGGTACCAATACCCATGCCCGTGTCTTCCGCCGATTCCAGGGTGGCAGAGTGGGCTGTGGAGGCACGGGACATTTGGGACCACACCCAGGATGCCATTCAGGCCTCCAAAGAGATTTGAGGTCTTCGGTCGATGCCCATCGGCACCCCGCTCCTACATTTGCTCCGGGTGACCTAGTGTGGATTTCTGCCCGAAACATCAGGCTACGTGTAGAGTCCACCAAGTTGGCACCTCGCATTTTGGGCCCCATTAAAGTTCTTGAGCAGGTGAACCCGGTGGTTTACCGCCTAGCCCTTCCGCCTCGCCTTGGTATCACCGACACCTTTCACGTGTCCCTCCTGAAACCCGTGGCCATTTCCCGGTTTTCCGAGTCATCTGCCGGGACGTCGGGTTCATCTACCGACGATCATGAGGTGAACGCCATTGTTGGGTGCAAGGTGGTACGAGGCAAAAAATTTTATTTGGTGGATTGGAGGGGTTATGGGCCTGAGGATAGGTCCTGGGAGCCTGCCGAGCATGTTCACACTCCGCAGCTCATCGCTGTCTTTGAACGCAGCGAAGCCCAAAGTAGGGGGGGTAATGTTAGGGTTCAAGTTCCCGCACAAGGGGAGACTCGAATCCGTCCCGCTGCGGTCCCCCATTCGTCTCCGGCCGCAGTGGAGCCTGCTCAGCAGAGACGTCGGTCCCAGCGTCTTGCCCATTGCAGTACTGTGCAGAGACTTACTGCTGCCTCTCCTGGATCTGCTATTATAGCCAGTGCTGGAGCAGACGTCTTTGGGACGAAGTCCTGCGTTTCCCCTTCTGAGCATGCCCAGGGTAAGATCTCTCATTGGAGATCAGGGTCACATGTTCAGGTACTGCAGCAGCTCCTATTGGTCCGCCAGAAAGGTACTGAAACTGCATGTGTTTTGGAACAGTTTCTCATTGGTCCTTGTTTCTGGCAGGTCCTGTAGCTGTTGCTATAAAAGGGTGGCATGGCTGGGCCGCCATGCGCTAATATCAATTGTCATATGCTTTGCGCCAGTGTGGTCATGCGTGTGTGTGGTTAGGGCCTTGCTGAAATAAGCCCCTAGAATACCGACTTAATCGGTGAGGAGTTTGATATGCTAGCTGGTCAGAGTCGGTGTCCTAGATGCCCTAGATTACCGGCATAACCGGTGAGGAGTTTGATTGCCGTATTCAGGGCCTGGAGTTCAGATGCCATAGATTGCGGGTGACTCCCGCGAGGACATTAGCGCAAGATCACGTTCTATGTTCGCTTAGCAGTCAACTGTGTACCTGGGTGCCTGACAGGACACAGAAGTTTTTCTCAGCGGCTCTGTGACGTAACAGGGTTCGCTTTCAACGCTAGACAGCACCTTAGCGTGTTTATTTTGCGACTCAGTGGTGTTAAGTGAGTTCGCACACATCGCCATATAGCGCTGCGGCACTCCTTCTAGCGGCTCTGTGGAATAACAGAGTTCGCACATATTGCCACAGCGCGTTACAGCGTTTATTTTGGCGACTCTGCGTGATAACAGAGTTCGCTTCTTGCGCCATTTTATTAGCAGCAGGCTCCGCCTGCACGGTGGACCCCGGGCTGCGAACGCACCTCTCCATAATATCAGGTGCGTTCCGCAGGCCCTTAACAAGTTATTCTCACCTAACACCTAATTCCACCATAGCCCTCACCTCCTGTAATAAAACAGAAAATAAAAAAACAACAATATCCCTCACTTGTCCATCGTACTGCTTTCCAAACCATCCAGATCGCTGTGAGACATGGCTATTAATAGATTATCGGTGGAATGGTGAGAATAAGTTTGCTATTTTATTTTAATTTTTGGTGAATAAATGGGTAAAAGAGCGTTAGGGAGTTTTCTATTTCAAATAAAGGAGACTGTGTTTTTTCAATTAAAGGATGTTACTCTGTCTCTGTCTTTATTACATTTGACTACGCGGTTTGTAATGGGGGCGTCTGATAGACACCTCTCCATTAGTAACCCCTGAGATTGATCTCAGCTGACAATACAAAATTGACATTAACTCCAATATTACCCCTATTGCCACAGCAGCAGGGCAAGAGGGAAGAGCCAGGCAAAGCATCAATATATGCATCTAATTCATTCAGAAATGGGCTCACACGTGATGTACCTTCATATGTACCTTAGCAGATCTGTGTAAGTTTTCAGAAACCGGCCAATAACACACATGACCATGCTAGGTGTATCGGCGAGAGCCACAGATGTCGTGTCTGGATTATTTTGCACAACTCTGTGGCAATGTCCTATTTGTCATCTAAACAAATGAGTTTCAGTAGACCCTGTTGCCGCTTCACTGAGGCACTGCTGCAGTGCTTCCAGCTTGTGACTGATATGGACTTGAATTCGGAGATGTAGGATGAGGCCCTCCAAAATGTATGAGTGATGGACGCCTATTGGTTCTCCAAAATTATTTTTGTGAGGGCCGCCTGCTGCCCTTCAAAATTTAAAAGTGATTATAGCTGCTGATGGCCCTTCAAAATGTATGATTAAGGGCTGAGTGATGGCCGTATAAAATGTATGACTGCGGTTGAGATGGAGGGAAACTTGATGGAACTATGGCCTGCAAACCTCGGCGTCAGTAGCCCATGTGCCATCCCAGGGTTTGACTCTATCCGGGCCTCCACAGAATTCACCCATTATGTAATCAGGGAAATGTATCGTTCCTGGCCACAGGCACTTGTCCAGGTGTCAGTCATTAAGTGGACCTTCCCAGTAACTTCATTGCTCGGGGCATGGGTGATGTTATGGGACATGTGCTGGTGTAAGGTGGGAATGGCACACTGGGAAAAAATGTGGCAGCGAGGCACCGAGTACCAGGGGATAGTTGTCGCCAAATGGTTGCAGAAAGCCTCAGTGTACAAAAGCCTACATGCAACATTTTTAGGGCAAGCAGCAATTTAGCTTGAGGGCTGCCTGCTGACCCTCTAAAAGTTTTGCTTGTTGGCTTACTAAATGCCATCAGAAATTTATGACTAAGGAAAGCCAGATGGCTTTCCAAAATGTATGTCACGATCCACTTCGGGATCTGTGGCAGATCTTGCATTCTATACTAAATTTTTTTTCTTTTCAGGCCATCAGGGGGTTAATTTCAGTCTTCCCCCCCCCCGTAGCCACTGGTGTAATTACATGGCTTGTGAAAAAAGGAAGTTAGTTCAGCTCACCTTTCAAAGCTCTCCATGAGCCGCAATCAGTCCGAGCAAGGAAGCATCTCTGCCAGACCCTAAGAGCAATGTAGAACCGAGGAGAAGAAGTCCAGCTCCAGGAATAAAATATAAAGATTTATTAGACAAGGTTAAAGCTTTGACATGGCTATTGATAGTCTCAGCGGTAAATAGTGTAATGTAATTACATGGCTGCTGACTTGCCAGAGGAAGGTGGTGACCACTCCCACCATCATTTAAAAGGTCACCTGAGGTGTCAGCTGACTGTTGGTGATATTTCTACCTTCTGGAGACCAACCAAGCTGGAGTTAGGAGCTTGTTGAGCGCAGTGGTACTTCTGCTGTTTCCCTGATCTGGTTCCTTTTTCTGCTGTTCAGTGCATTGCAGCAGAGCAAGCAAAATGTTTGGTGTTTTGTTGATTTAAACCCTGGGTGTCTGTCTTTTCTTTGGGATTTTGGTGTAGTTTCCTTTATTCCATGTCTCACCTCCTGGGGAGGGGGTTGGGGGTTTAGCCCAGGGCTAAAAAGGAGACAGGGACAGGTTGCTGACTTGGGCCTCACTACCTTCAAGTGTACCCCTAAGTTAAGGAAAGACAAGGCCCTCCCTTAGCCTTAGGGGCAGATCAGGGGCACAGGTTCCTAGTCCACTGTATTTCTGTTACTGCCCCGTGCATTATCACCAATCGACACATTTTTTTTCCCTCTCGTGGCAATGGCCCAAATGCAGGCCTGTGCCCAACTGCTTCAGACCCTCACAGATGAGCTTAAGGTGCTGCGGGGTGAGGTGGTGCAGAAGCTACAGCAGTTTTTGGGGTTCTGAGCCTCGGCTCAGATGCAGGTTCAACCAGAATCTAAGATGTCTCTCCCTGACAGGTTTTCTGGAGGGAGAGATAATTTCTGGTTTTTCAGGAGACCTGTAAATTGTATTTCAGGCTCCTCCCCCGTTCATCAGGGAGTGAGGAACAGTGTGTGGGGATTATTGTCTCCCTTCTTAAGGGTGATCCCTAATCTTGGGCCTTCTCCCTGCCGGACGATTCACCATCTTTACGGTCGGTGGACGGGTTTTTTGCGGCTCTGGCGCTGGTGTATGGAGATCTTGATCTCTCTGGCGGAATCCTGACTCTGTAAAATCGAGCAGGGGGACCTGCCGGTTGAGGAGTACTGTTCAGAGTTCAGGAGATGAGTCACTGACACAGAGTGGAATGATCCTGCCCTTAGGACTCATTTTGTGCAGGGTCTGTCCCCAAGGTTGCAGGAAACTGGTGCATTACGCTTCCCCAAGGTCATTGGAAGGCTGCCATGTCCCTTGCCATCCAGATGGATAGATGCCTCAGGGAGATGCATACGCCAAAAATGCCCCTGTTCTACTGGTTAGGGAGGAGGACATAGCTGGGGCAGTCGGACGAACCTATACAGGTGGGAGCAGTTGGTTCCCAAATGAGGTTGCCTGCGGTTCGACATGGTGTGGGGGCATATTTTTTCTGTGGGCAGACTGGTCATTTCATTGAGGTCTGCCAGCTCGTGCCAAAACACCTGTACCATCTAAGAAGTCGCATCCCCCTGGTCGTGTGGAGGGAGGCGACCAGGGAGTGTATATTTACTCCATTTCTTCCCTTCAGTGTACCCTGTCTGCGAGAATGGTGCCTGGCTGGGTAACTAAGGGAATACCGGTGCTTGTGGACAGTGGAGCAGGAGTCAATTTGGTAGACGCTCACTTTGTTTGGCCCCATGGGCTGATGTGTAGGATGCTAGCAAAACCACTAGTCATCCAGACCATTGACTCTGTCCCACTCAGCCAGGGGAGTGTGACCCAAGTCGTGCATGAAATACGCCTGCATATAGGGACTCGTCATGAGGAGTCCCTGTCATGCTACATCTTGGAGGGTATGCCTACACCCATCGTTTTAGGCCTTCCTTGGCTGAGAAAACACAACCCGGTCAAAGATTGGCGTTCCAGGGAAATAGTCAGCTGGGGTCAGTCGTGTGAGGGCTGCAGCCCGGGGGCTACTGTCTCTGCCGTCTTTCTGCAACCTTCCCCTTTTTCTCCAGTGGGGGCAGCAGTGGTGCTGCCAAGTAGTAGAGGCAAGTCCCAACCCTCACCACTAGCCAACCCTGAGAATCGGAGCCCTCTTGGGGGAGGGGTCAGTGGAGGGTGGTGGTTTCCTCTGAGAAATGTGTGAGTGTGGTGACATAGGGGGACGCCTCTGTTGTCAGTTCCTCGAATAGTTTACCACCTTGTGGCAAACGTGTGTGTGGCAATGAACGTTCAGGTCCGGACCTGTGTGTGGACGAATATGTATGGGTGGCCACCAAAAACATCCGGTGGAAAAGTGCTGCTGGAGTCTGGAGTTCCAGGGTGATCGGGCCGTATCGGTGTCAGCCTTCTCGGCCCGGGGACTTACCAGCTGGAGTTACCCCCAGTAATGCCCGTACATAACTCGTTCCCCAGGTCGGCGCTCTGGAGATTTTTGCTATAAATCTGAGAGTCAGGTGACTGCTGGGTGAACCCTGGTGGATCGAGGCATCCTCCCCGTAGGTTGATTTCCAGTGAGGTGCAGTGTTGAGGGTCCAAAGGCCCCTCATTAAATGGGGGGGTACTGTCATGATCCACTTTGGGATCTGTAGATCTTGCTTTCCATACTAAAACCTTTTTCTTTTCAGGCCATCGGGGGTTAATTTCAGTCTTTTCCCCCGGTGGCCACTGGTGTAATTACATGGCTGTTGACTTGTCTGCGGAAGGTGGTGACCACTCCCACCATCCTTTAAAAGGACACCTGAGGCATCAGCTGACAGTTGGTGATATTTCTACCTTCTGGAGAACAACCAAGCTGGAGTCAGGAGCTTGCTGAGCGCAGTGGTACTTCTGCTGTTTCCCTGATCTAGTGCCTTTCTCTGCTGTTCAGTGCATTGCAGCAGAGCAAGCTAAATGTTTGGTGTTTTGTTGATTTAACCTCTGGGTGTATGTCTGTCATGTATAGTGTACAGTTCCTATAGCGTCTTGTGCTTGGGTGCGAGGAAAACACAGGAGACATAGGTTGAAATGAAATGACTTGTATTACTTGATACAAGCATGCTGAAAAGTTCACACAGTTTGCAGGAACAGCGACAGGAGACACAGCAGGTCAGAGTAACTTCAAGCACTACAATAAATCTCCAAAGCAGGTTCAGGATCTCTTCTCTGTACTGTAATTCCTCTGCAAACATGGATTCACCAAACAGCAGGTTTCCAGAGTCCAAAAGTGTTCCAAGGTTCCTCAGTAGGGAATAGCTGGAGTACAAGTCCAAGGTTTCCAGGAGTCAGGTCACAGACTGACTGAGGCTTGATTCAGGAGCACTGATTGTTCAGCTGAGGCTGCTTAAGAAGCAAGAGGGAAGAATCAGGGCGGGAACATGAAAACTGGAAACTCCATATTAACTGATGGCAAGAGCTGCAGAAAGACAGAAAGCAAAATGGCCGACGGAAAACTGAGTTTCAAGGAACATGTCAATAGAGACAAAGAACCTTACATTACTCCCCCCTTAGGGACAACCTCCGGATGACCTCAGACCAGGCTTGTCAGGGTACCTCTGATGAAACTGGCGGAGCAGGCGAGGAGCATTTACATTATTGACTGGTTCCCATGAGTTGTCCTCCACTGGGTAGCCCTGCCATTTAATCAAATATTGCAACTGATTTCTGTACAACGTGGAATCTAGAATCCTTTCCACCATAAATTCTTCCTGACCATCGACCAGCACTGGGTCAGGGCAAGGAGAAGAACGTCCAGGAAACGTATTGGGTGTTGCAGCCTTTAGTAGGGATACATGAAAGACAGGGTGGATTCTCATAGTTCTGGGCAGTTGAAGACAACAAGCAACAGCACTTATAATCTTATTGATCTTATAAGGTCCAATGTACTTATGTCCCAATTTAGACGATGGAATACTTAATTTAAGATTTCTGGTTGACAGCCAGACCAAATCTCCTACCTTGAAAGCTGGTGCAGGTTTACGAATTTTTACCTGCTGCTTTCTTGTACTTTTCCTGAGCCAATACTAGATTTTCCTTTAGAAGATCCATATTCTTTTGTAAAGAAGTGATTCTTTCAGCCACTGCCGGCAAGGGCGTATCTATGGGAAATCGAGGAAGAATGTTAGGATGATAACCTAGATTGGAGTAAAAAGGAGACTGCTTAGTGGAGGCGCTCTGAGAGTTGTTATAAGAGAACTCAGCCAGTGGAAGTAGATCCACCCAATCATCCTGTAGGTGGCAGATAAAACAGCGGAGATACTGCTCCAGGGTCTGATTGGTTCGTTCTGTCTGTCCATTAGTCTGGGGATGAAAAGCAGAAGAAAGGTTTACTTTAATGTCCAATGCTGCACAGAAATTTTGCCAAAACCTTGAAGTGAATTGCACCCCTCGATCCGAAATGACCTCATCCGGTACTCCATGTAAGCGAAACACATTCTTAATCATCAAGTCTGATGTCTGTTTTGCAGTGGGTAAGCCGACACAAGGGATAAAATGAGCTGCCTTTGTTAGACGGTCAACCACCACTAGAATGGTGTTCTTCCCTTGAGAGGTTGGTAACTCCACAATGAAGTCCATAGAAATGGATCCCCACGGGCGGGACGGGGTGGGAAGAGGTTGCAACAGACCAGTTGGTGAGGAGCGAGGTGTTTTGCATCTTGCACAGACTTCACATGAAGTGACATAGTTTAAGACATCTTTCCTGTAAGTGGGCCACCAAAAGAAACGAGAAAGAAATTCTTGTGTCTTTAGAATTCCCCTATGCCCGGCTATCTTGGAATCGTGGATGAGTTGCAATACTCTCAATCTGACTGTTTCAGGTATATACAGACGTTGTCCCTGAATCCACACACCATTCTTAAAGACAAGACTTACGTCCCTTGGGGGTTGAGCCAACAAAGAATCCGCATGGTATGCTTCCTTGATGTCCTTAAGTAGGTCTTGATTATGAATCACTCCCAGGAATCTAGAGTCAGGAAGAATAGTCTTAGGAGGAGTAAGTGGACGTGTCTCTGCTGAATGAATCCTAGAGAGTGCATCAGCCTTTCCATTGCGCGATCCTGGTCTATAAGAAATGACAAAATTAAATTGGTTTAGGAAAAGATTCCAGCGAGCCTGGCGAGGAGTCAGGCACTTAGCCGACCTGATAAATTCAAGGTTACGATGGTCTGTCAGGACGACTATTTGCTGTGCAGCTCCCTGAAGAAGGTGTCTCCATTCCTTGAAGGCGGCAATAATGGCCAACAATTCTCTATTGCCCACATCGTAGTTCCTCTCAGCCGAAGACAACTGCTGGGAAAAGAAGGCACAGGGATGCAAGACATTCTTCTCACCTGTTCTCTGAGAGAGTATAGCTCCAACGGCACAGTCTGAAGCATCCACCTCTATTATGAAGCAAGCTCGGGGTTGGGATGTACTAAGATAGGTGCGGTGGTAAATTTATCCTTTAAACAGGAAAATGCTTCCTGAGCTAGCGGGGTCCAGGAGAACCTAGACTGTTTCCAGGTAAGTTGGGTGATAGGTGACACTACCTCAGAAAAATTCTTAATGAAACGTCTATAGAAGTTGGCAAACCCGATGAAACGCTGCACCTCCTTCACATTTCTAGGAATTGGCCAATCCTTGATGGCTTGGGTCTTGCTTCCATCCATACTAATCCCTTGCGTAGATAGTACATACCCCAGAAATTGAATTTCGGTCCTATGGAATTCACATTTTTCAAGTTTGATGTAGAGATGGTTTTGTCTTAGGCGTTCTAAGACCATTCTCATAAGTCCATGATGTTCATCAGTGAAGTTAGAAAAAATTAGAATATCATCCAGATAAATCACCACAAATGTATCTAGGAGATCCTGAAGATATCATTCACGAAGTGTTGGAAAGTGGCTGGGGCGGTACTCAGACCAAAAGGCATAACTAGATATTCAAAGTGTCCATAGCGTGACCTGAAAGCAGTCTTCCATTCATCCCCAGGTCTAATACGGACCAAGTTATAGGCCCCACGGAGATCCAGTTTAGAGAAAATTTTGGCATGCCACACTCTCTCCAACAACTCAGGGATTAAAGGCAATGGATAACGGTTTCTAATAGTAACCTTATTGAGTTCCCTATAGTCTATGCAGGGTCTCAGAGATCCATCTTTCTTCTTCACAAAGAAGATGGGTGCACCTGCGGGAGATGAAAAGGGGCGTATGAAGCCCTTGGCTAAATTTTCGTCTATATAATTCTTCAAAGCTTTTAGCTCGGGCCCCGCTAGGGGGTAGATCTTACCAAAAGGTATCTCGGCTCCAGGCAATAATTCAATTGGACAATCATATGGACGGTGAGGAGGAAGCTGATCAGCGTTCTTCTTGTCACATAAATCCACATAGTCCTGGTATACAGCTGGTAGTTCAGGGACTGACATGGTTCCTTTAGGAACAGAGCAAGCTGAAACTCCTTGACTCATCTGTTTATCCGGAAAGTGTAATTCCTTGGTCTCCCAGTTAATCGTAGGATTCTGCGCCTGCAGCCATGGTAGCCCTAGAATAATGGGAAAGTGGGGAGAAGAGATAAGCAAAAAAGACATTTTCTCCTGATGATCTTTACCCATAAGGACCCTCAAAGGCTCTGTTTCTTGATCCACTGGTTCAGAAGTCAGTAGAGAGCCATCCACTGTCTCCATCTGTACTGGAGTAGCCTTCTTCACTGAACGTATCCCCTGTTTCAGAGCAAAAGAGATATCCATAAAATTTCCACTTGCTCCTGAGTCGATCATAGCAGAGCTAGACACCCAGACTGAGTCAACCCAGAGTTTGATGGAAAGGAAGCAATGAGAATTGTTTCTTTTACAACTCAGCTGGGACACCGCTGAGGAAACTTGAAAAATTGCGGCGTTTATACCGTCATCGTCCCCAGAACTAACAGAGTTTAAGTCCGAGAAATCAAGATCTCTTGCAGCAGATCTCTCTGGAGCCTGAGGCTCGGACATGACAGAGCTCCTCTCGCAACACTCACAGTGAATGACTGCTGCAGTAGTCTTACGAGAACGGCTGGGGCAGTTTATAATGAAGTGCCCTGACTTACCACAGTAGAAACATAGATTTTCCTTTATACGATGTTCTTTGCGTGCATCACTAACCCGTCTTTGTAAAGAGTCCACCTGCATGGGTTCAGGTTCTGGTTCCCTTGTGATCCTACTCAAAGGTTCCTTAGCTGAGGAGGGAGGTAGTAAAAAGTTAGTGCGATTATTTTCGAACCATCTCTCTTGTCTGCGTTCAGTCAGACGAGCATCAATACGGATACAATAGTTAATAAAGTCACCTAATGCAGTGGGAGGGTCGGCACGAGCAAGTTCATCCTTAATCAGTGGAGACAACCCTTTCCGAAAAATAAATTTTTTAGCGGAAGTGTCCCAAGTGGTATCAAGAGCCCATCTCCTGAAATCCAGGGCATATTCGGCTACTGAACGCTTACCTTGGCGCAAAGTTAACATGGCTGCTTCAGCTGTTGCACCTCGATTGGGGTCATCAAACACCTGCCCCATGGCTGAAATAAAAGCATCAAGGTGATTCAAACAATCATCCTCAGTCTCAATCAGAGGGTTTGCCCACATCAAAGCCTTATTGGTAAGCAACATGATTATAGTAAGCACTTTGGATCGTTCAGTGGGAAATTGTGAAGCATGTGCAGAGAAAAATAAATTGCATTGATTAATAAATCCCCTGAATTTCTCACGTTCACCGCCAAAACGAAAAGGAGGTAATTTGGGGATCCCAGAACTCGGGGTTATGGCAGGAGCCTGGGCTCGTTCCTCTAGAGCCTCAATCCTGGCTCGCAATTCCTGGGTAGTCTGTCCAAACACTTGCAAATTATGATTAGTGAGGTCCTGTAGGCTTGCAAAACGGGTTTTTAAAGTCTGTACATCTGAAAGGATTGTATCAGTCACTCCGCAAAGTTCCTTTATGCGGGCCTCCATCTTCCAGATCTTTTAAGGCAGAAGTGCTGGAAGAGGAAAGGAAAGAAAAAAAAAAAAACAATAGTGTTTACCTGTGGTAACACTCCAGAGTAAAATTTTAAGGGAATGCGCTCACCTGGAATGGTTGTGAGAAGTCACAACCACTGTCATCACATAAGGTATTAAACGGACATCTGATATCCACAGTCACAGCAGACACGGCTTTCCCAGACCCAGCAGATACTAAACATTGGCTCCTGAATCTTGTCATGTATAGTGTACAGTTCCTATAGCGTCTTGTGCTTGGGTGCGAGGAAAACACAGGAGACATAGGTTGAAATGAAATGACTTGTATTACTTCATACAAGCATGCTGAAAAGTTCACACAGTTTGCAGGAACAGCGACAGGAGACACAGCAGGCCAGAGTAACTTCAAGCACTACAATAAATCTCCAAAGCAGGTTCAGGATCTCTTCTCTGTACCGTAATTCCTCTGCAAACATGGATTCACCAAACAGCAGGTTTCCAGAGTCCAAAAGTGTTCCAAGGTTCCTCAGTAGGGAATAGCTGGAGTACAAGTCCAAGGTTTCCAGGAGTCAGGTCACAGACTGACTGAGGCTTGATTCAGGAGCACTGATTGTTCAGCTGAGGCTGCTTAAGAAGCAAGAGGGAAGAATCAGGGCGGGAACATGAAAACTGGAAACTCCATATAAACTGAGGGCAAGAGCTGCAGAAAGACAGAAAGCAAAATGGCCGACGGAAAACTGAGTTTCAAGGAACATGTCAACAGAGACAAAGAACCTTACAATGTCTTTCCTTTGAGATTGTTGTGTAGTTCCCTTTATTCCCTGTCTTACCTACTGGGAAGGGGGTTGGGGGTTTAGCCCAGGGCTAAACAGGAGACAGGGACAGGTCGGTGACTTGGACCTCACTACATTCAAGTGTACCCCCAATTTAAGGAAAGACAGGGCCCTCCCTTAGCCTTAGGAGCAGTGCAGGGGCCCAGGTTCCTCGCCCCCTGTATTTCTGTTACTGCCCCGTGACAATGTGTGACTGATGGGTGTGACTTGGCAGGAGGCTCCTCAATGTTCACTCACTGTGCTGTCTGGGAAATTTAGCCACAAGCACTTGTTCACGTGTTGGTCATTAATCGGACAATGCCAGTAAGTGCATTAGTAAGGGTGCTGGTTATGTTCTGTACACGTGCTGGTTGGTACAAGGTAGGGATGCCACAACGGTAAAAAAAGTGGAACCGACTACAAAGGGATGGCTGCCTCCCTGAGTCGACGGAAATCCTTAGTGTCAACCAGCCTAAATAGCAACATTTTCCCTTCCCCATGACAGCACCGTCAGTGAGAGATGGCTTCTGCCCCAGGAAACCTGCAGCAAAGATAAAAGAAGGGGGCGGTACCTCTCTCCTCAGTTTGGTTTCCTGTTTCCCGGGACTGGGAGCCTGCGGCATGTTTGTATCTGGGGCTGGGCAGGATCCCATTTGATGAAGCGGTCAGGGGCAGGAGACAGCGGCGGCAGCATCGGGAAAGGGCTGGGCAGGCGCCGAGGTTGTGGGCCGACCAACAAGCTGTGGGGGCTCTCCATCTGATCCCCGGACCTCCCGGCTTCTGCTCCTGGCCGGAGGCTGAGCCGGGGTATGAGGGGCGTGTGCATCACAACGCAGGCGCCGAGTGAATGTGACGACTTCCGGGTAGCGGCGGAAGTGACGTCACACACCTGGGGAAAGCGGTACCCTGAATGCTCCTAGAATGGAGTTGCTTCAGGAGCGCAATATCGCTTTCCATGTTTAGTAATCTGGAAGGGAAAAAGCAGAAAGTTATTCCTTTCCATGATAACTTATTGAATTTAATAAAAAGGGAGTGGAAGAAACTGAACAAAAAAATATCAGTTCCGCAAGCTCTGAGCAAAAATATCCCTTTGAGGATGAAATCTGCGAAAAGTGGGAAAAAGCGCCAAAGTTAGATGCAGCCATAGCCAGCACCTTAAGAGGTATATCCCTTCCATTCGAGGATATGGAAGCGTTAAAGGATCCCCTTGATAAAAAAGCAGATGGGTTTCTAAAATCAGCCTGGGAGGCGTTAGCATGGTCATTTAAACCAGGTGTGGCCGCCACTTGCATGGCTCAGGCCATGGTTAAGTGGTTAGAGGAATTAAGTGACCAAATTAAAAACAGATGCCCAAGGGATACATTGCTGGAGGCATTTCCATCCCTACAAAAAGCGGCAGGTTTTTTAGCAGACGCAGCAGTCGATTCTGTTCGTAGCGCCGCCCGGGCCTGTGCCTTGTCTAATTCAGGGCATAGAGCCTTGTGGCTAAAAAATTGGTCAGCTGATTTTCAGTCCAAGGTGAAACTTTGTGGGGTCCCCTGTGAAGGGCAATACCTATTTGGGAAAGCATTAGATGATATTTTAGAAAAGGCAGCAGACAAGAAAAAACACTTCCCTCCGCCACCCTTCTTTAGGCACCGTTGGAATGATTTTCGGCAGTCCTTTCGAGGGTCCGGTAAAGGGAGTCGGGGCCGCTCGGATGATAAATCAATGCGGGGAAAAAGCTGGAAAGACAGGAAGGATAGGGGGTTCCTCTTCAATAAACCTCCCCCCAGACCAGAACCAAAACACCAATGATGCCAGAGGTCAGGTGGGGGGGAGACTCCGGTTTTTTACACATCAGTGGGAAGCACTGCGGTCTTCACAGTGGATAATCAACTTGGTTTCAAAGGGCGCAAGGTTAAATTTCGCTACCCTCCCTCCACAACGCATAGTAACCACCAGAGTCACCAAAACAAATCAGGCCAATTTGGAAAGGGAAGTTCAGCTTCTAATAAAAAAGAGGTCCTGCCCATGAGGAAGGGGAAGGATTTTACAACACCCTGTTTCTAACGCCCAAACCAGATGGATCGGTAAGGGTAATATGCAATCTAAAAGCCCTAAACCGTTATATACGGTTAGAAAAATTCAAAATGGAGACACTAAAAACAACGGTAAAACTGCTGTATCCAGATTGCTACATGGCGGTGGTGGATCTTTCAGACGCATATTATCATGTACCAATATATGCACCAGAGATTCCTGAGGGTCTTAGTGGAGATTGCAGGAATCTCCATTCACCTACAGTATCAGTGTCTACCCTTCGGGGTTTCAATAGCCCCACGTATTTTCACGAAAATAATTGCAGAAGTAGCATCCTTCCTAAGGAAAGAAGGTATACTAATAGTACCATACTTGGACGATTTTCTGGTTATAGCAGACAGCCAAAAAGATGGCGTGAGAGCAGTAACGAAAGTGCGAGAAGTACTAACCAACTTAGGTTGGATGATAAATTTCAAAAAATCAAAATGGTGCCGGTTCAGATACAAGAGTTTCTAGGTATCCAATTAAATTCTCTCATGCAAAAAAGTGTGCTTCCAGACAGAAAAATACATGTCATACAGCAAAGGATAAATGGCATACGGTCAAGAAAGTCCACTTCCCTAAGGGAAGCAATGTCCCTTTTAGGGATGCTAACGGCACCAATCCTAGCTGTTCAATGGGCACAAGCACATACCAGAATATTGCAGCGGCAAGTAATAGCCGAGCAAGTGAAGAATCCGACAAGCTTAAACCGAAAAATTATATTGTCACCACAGGTACGGACTCACTAAAATGGTGGCCAGAACCGCAAAATCTTAAAAAGGGCGTGTCCTGGTCAATCTAGGATCCACTGGTCTTGACCACAGATGCAGGACCCCTCGGATGGGGCACACATCTCTCAGACCATATTTTACAGGGGCAGTGGGGACCCATGATGGAAAGAGCATCTTCCAACCTCAAGGAGTTAGCGGCTGTAAGACAGGCAATCCTCCAGATACCAGAGGAAGTCAGAGGAAGACATTTGGTGGTGTTGTCCGAAAACACTACAACCGTTTCATATATAAGCAGACAGGGAGGTACGAGGTCGGAGCCACTGATGGAAGAAGCCGGCCAATTATTTCTATGGACAGAAGCCAATCTGCGATCTCTGTCCAGCACTCACCTGAAAGGAGAGGACAATTTAGTAGCAGACTTCCTATGTCGCCATGTATTACACCAGGGAGAGTGTTCCCTGAATCAAAAAGTGTTTGGAGAAATATGTGCAGGCTGGGGAACTCCGGAAGTGGACCTGTTTGCCACAAGACAAAACCGGAAGGTAGAAAAATTCTATTCCCTCAATCCAAGAGAAAATCCGGTAGGAGTGGACGCCTTGCTACACCAATGGACATTCCAACTAGGTTATGCGTTTCCCCCATTTGCACTGATACCAACAATCCTGAAGAAAATTCGGGAAGACAGCGTGCGGATAATTCTAATAGCACCGTTTTGGCCAAAAAGAGCGTGGTTCACGTGGCTCAGACGGTTATCCATCTCGGACCCATGGATCTTGCCGGAGCATCCAGATCTTCTACATCAGGGCCCGGTGTGGCACCCTCAAGTACACAGACTACATCTAACCGCTTGGAACTTGAGAGGAGGCTCCTGCTAGGGAAAGGCTTCTCAGATCCCTTAGTTACTACCCTCCTGGCAAGCAGGAAAAAAGTCACAAGGGAAAAATATCAGAAGGTCTGGGAGAAATTCCTGGAGTTCTCAGGGCGTTCCCTAATGGATACAACTCAAGAGGTCCCGATATCCGAAGTATTGGAGTTCCTCCAGAAAGGGCTGGAGAAGGGTCTATCCACCAGCACCTTAAAAGTACATGTGGCAGCATTAGGTGTGTTATTCGACCAAAAGCTTGCCAACCACCCTTTGGTGTATAGATTTATTCGAGCCTCATTTACATCTAGACCGTTTAAATCCAGTTTAAAGGTGGCTCTCTGGGAGCTAAATTTAGTACTCAAAGCTCTGACACTACCTCCGTTTGTGTAAGGTTCTATGTATATATTCCTGAAACTCAGTTTGTTCGTCAGCCATTTTACTTTCTGTCTTGCTGCAGCTATCTTGCCCTCAGTCAAAATGGAGTTTCCAGCTTGCATGTTTCCGCCCTGATTCTCTCCTTTGCTTCTTAAGCAGCCACAGCTGAGCAATCAGTGCTTCAGAATCTAGCCTGCAGTGAACCTGTGACTTGACTCCTGTAAGCCTTGGACCTTGTACTCCAGCTATTCCTACTGAGGAACTCTGAAGCACTTGTGGACTCTGAACCCTGCTCTTTGAAAGACCCACGTTTGCATGGACTTACGGTAACAGAGAAGAAGATCCTAAATCTGTATTGGAGAGTGATTGCTGAGCTTGGATTACTCTGGCCTGCTGTGTCTCCTGTTTCTGTGTCTGCAAACTGTGTGACTATTTCTGCCAACTTGTATGAAGTAATACAGGACTTTTCTATATCAAACCTGTGACTCCTGTGTTTTCATCGCACCCAAGCACAAGACGCTATATGAACTGTACTACATACATTACAAGATTCTGAAGCCAAAACGTTAGTGTCTGCTGGGTCTGGAAGGCTGTGTCTGCTGTACTGTGGATATCAGACGTCCGGTTGTACTTTCTGTGATGACAGTGGTTGTGACTTCTCACAACCATTCCAGGTGAGCAATTCCCTTAAGTTTTTTCTTTTTGCAGTGTTACCACAGGTAAACACTATTGTTTTTTTTTTTCCTTTCTTTTCTCTTTTTTGTCTGCTGTAACTCTGGATATCAGATGTCTGGTTGAAACTTTCTGTGATGATAGTGGTTGTGACTTCTCACAACCATTCAAGGTGAGCAGTTCCCTTAATTTTTTTTCTTTCTGCAGTGTTGCCACAGGTGAACACGATTGTTTTTTTTCTCTCCTCTTCTTCCAGTAATCCTGTCTTAAAAGATCTGGAAAATGGAGGCCCGCATAAAGGAACTTTGCGGAGTGACTGATAATATCCTTGCAGATTTGCAGAATATAAAGACCCGTTTTACAAATCTACAGGACCTCAATAATCACAAATTGCAAGTGGTTGGACAGACTACCCAGGATTTGCGAGCCAGGATTGAGGTTCTAGAGGGGCGAGTCCAGGCTCCTGCCGTAGCCCGAGTGCTGGGATTCCCAAGTTGCCCCCTTTTCGTTTTGGCGGTGAACGTGAGAAATTCAGGGGATTTATTAATCAATGCAATCTTTTTTTTTCTGCACATGCTTCACAATTTCCCACTGAACGATCTAAGGTGCTTACTATAATTATGTTGCTTACCAACAAGGCTTTAATGTGGGCAAACCCTCTGATTGAGACTGAGGATGATTGTTTGAATCACCTTGATGATTTTATTTCAGCCATGGGGCAGGTGTTTGATGACCCCAATCGAGGTGCAACAGCTGAAGCAGCCATGTTAGCTTGCGCCAAGGTAAGCACTCGGTAGCTGAATATGCCTTGGATTTCAGGAGATGGGCCCTTGATACCACCTAGGACAGTTCCGCCAAAAAATCTATTTTTCGAAAGGGGTTATCTCCACTGATTAAGGATGAACTTGCTCGTGCCGACCCTCCCACTGCGTTAGGTGACTTTATTAACTACTGCATCCGTATTGATACTCGTCTGACTGAACGCAGGCAAGAGAGATGGTTTGAAAGCAATCATACTAACCTTTTCCTACCTTCCTCTCCAGCTAAGGAACCTTTGAGTAGGATTACACGGGAACCTGAACCTGAACCCATGCAGGTAGACTCTTTACAATGACGGGTTAGTGATGCACGCAAGGAACATCGTTTTAAGGAGAATCTATGTTTCTATTGTGGTAAGTCAAGGCACTTCATTATAAACTGCCCCAGCCGTTCTCGTAAGACTACTGCAGCACTCATTCATTGTGAGTGTTGCGAGAGGGGATCTGTCAGGTCCGAGCCTCAGGCTCCAGAGAGATCTGCAGCAACAGATCTTGATTGCTCGGACTTAAACTCCGTTACCTCTGAGGACGTTGACTGTGTAAACGCTGCCATTTTTCAAATTTCCTCAGCGGTGTCCCAGCTGAGTTGTAAGAAAAACAATTCTCATTGCTTTCTTTCCATCAAACTCTGGGTTGACTCAGCTTGGGTGTCTAGCTCTGCTATGATCGACTCAGGGGCAAGTGGAAATTTTATGGATGTCTCCTTTGCTCTGAAACAGGGAATACGTTCAGTGAAGAAGGCTACTCCAGTACAGATGGAAACTGTGGATGGCTCCCTGCTGACCTCTGGACCAGTGGATCAGGAAACAGAGCCTTTGAGGGTTCTTATGGGTAAAGATCATCAAGAGAAACTGTCCTTTATGCTTATCTCTTCTCCCCACTTTCCCATTATTCTAGGGCTAACATGGCTGCAGGCTCAGAATCCTACCATTAACTGGGAGACCAAGGAATTACACTTTCCAGAGAAACAGATGAGTCCAAAAGTTTCAGCTTGCTCTGTTCCTAAAGGAATCATGTCAGTCCCTGAACTACCAGCTGTATACCAGGACTATGTGGATTTATGTGACAAGAAGAACGCTGACCAGCTTCCTCCTCACCGTCCATATGATTGTCCAATTGAATTATTGCCTGGAGCAGATACCTTTTGGTAAGATCTACCCCCTGGCGGGGCCCGAGCTAAAGGCTTTAAAGGATTACATAGATGAAAATCTAGCCAAGGGCTTCATACGCCCCTCTTCATCTCCTGCAGGTGCACCCATCTTCTTTGTAAAGAAGAAAGATGGATCTCTGAGACCATGCGTAGACTATAGGGAACTCAATAAGGTTACTATTAGAAACCGTTATCCATTGCCTTTAATCCCTGAGTTATTGGAGAGAGTGCGACATGCCAAAATTTTTTCTAAACTGGATCTTCGTGGGGCCTATAACTTAGTCCGTATTAGACCTGGGGATGAATGGAAGACTGCATTCAGGTCACGCTATGGACACTTTGAATATCTAGTTATGCCTTTTGGTCTGAGTACCGCCCAGCCACTTTCCAACACTTGGTGAATGACATCTTCAGGGATCTCCTAGATACATTCGTGGTAATTTATTTGGATGATATTCTAATTTTTTCTAACTCCACAGAGGAACATCATGGACATGTGAGAATGGTCTTGGAACGTCTAAGACAAAATCATCTTTACATCAAACTTGAAAAGTGTGAATTCCATAGGACCGAAATTCAATTTCTGGGGTATGTACTGTCTACACAAGGAATTAGTATGGATGGAAGCAAAACCAAGCCATCAAGGATTGGCCAAGTCCTAGAAATGTGAAGGAGGTACAGCGCTTCATGGGGTTTGCCAACTTCTATAGACGTTTCATTAGAAATTTCTCTGAGGTAGTGTCACCTATCACTCAACTTACCCGGAAAGAGTCTAGGTTTTCCTGGACTCCCCAAGCCCAGGAAGCATTTTCCCGTCTAAAAGATAAATTTACCACTGCACCTATCCTAGTACATCCCAACCCCGAGCTTGCCTTCATAATAGAGGTGGATGCTTCAGACTGTGCCGTTGGAGCTATACTCTCTCAGAGAACAGGTGAGAAGAATGTCTTGCATCCCTGTGCCTTCTTTTCCAGCAGTTGTCTTCGGCTGAGAGGAACTACGATGTGGGCAATAGAGAGTTGTTGGCCATTATTGCCGCCTTCAAAGAATGGAGACACCTTCTTCAGGGAGCTGCACAGCAAATAGTCGTCCTGACAGACCATCGTAACCTTGAGTTTATCAGGTCGGCTAAGTGCCTGACTCCTCGCCAGGCTCGCTGGAATATTTTCTTAAACCAATTTAATTTTATCATCTCTTATAGACCAGGATCGCGCAATGGAAAGGCTGATGCACTCTCTAGGATTTACTCAGCAGAGACACGTCCAATTACTCCTCCTAAGACTATTCTTCCTGACTCTAGATTCCTAGGAGTAATTCATAAGCAAGACCTACTTAAGGACATCAAGGAAGCATACCATGCGGATTCCTTTTTGGCACAACCCCAAGGGACGTAAGTCTTGTCTTTAAGAATGGTGTGTGGATTCAGGGACAACGTCTGTATATTCCTGAAACAGTCAGATTAAGAGTATTGCAACTCATTCACGATTCCAAGATAGCTGGGCATAGAGGAATTCTAAAGACACAGGAATTTCTTTCTCGTTTCTTTTGGTGGCCCACTTGCAGGAAGGATGTTTTGAATTATGTCACTTCATGTGAGGTCTGTGCAAGATGCAAAACACCTCGCTCCTCACCAACTGGTCTGTTACAGCCTCTTCCCACCCCGTCCCGCCCGTGGGGATCCATTTCTATGGACTTCATTGTGGAGTTACCAACCTCTCAGGGGAAGAACACCATTCTAGTGGTGGTTGACCGTCTAACAAAGGCAGCTCATTTTATCCCTTGTGTCGGCTTACCCACTGCAAAACAGACATCAGATTTGATGATTAAAGATGTGTTTCGCTTACATGGAGTACCGGATGAGGTTATTTCGGATCGAGGGGTGCAATTCACTTCTAGGTTTTGGCAAAATTTCTGTGCAGCATTGGACATTAAAGTAAACCTTTATTCTGCTTTTCATCCCCAGACTAATGGACAGACCGAACGAACCAATCAAACCCTGGAGCAGTATCTCCGCTGCTTTATCTGCCACCTACAGGATGATTGGGTGGATCTACTTCCATTAGCTGAGTTCTCGTATAACAACTCTCAGAGTGCCTCCACTAAACAGTCTCCTTTTTACTCTAATCTAGGTTATCATCCTAACATTCTACCACGATTTCCCATAGAAACGCCTTTACCAGCAGTGGCTGAAAGAATCACGTCTTTACAGAAGAATATGGATCTTCTAAAGGAAAATCTGGAATCGGCTCAAGAAAGGTACAAGAAAGCAGCAGATAAATTTTGTAAACCTGCACCAGCTTTCAAGGTAGGAGACTTGGTCTGGCTGTCAACCAGAAATCTTAAGTTAAGGATTCCATCGTCTAAGTTGGGACATAAGTACATTGGACCCTATAAAATCAGTAAAATTATAAGTGCCGTTGCTTGTCGTCTTCAACTGCCCAGAACTATGAGAATCCACACTGTCTTTCATGTATCCCTACTAAAGGCTGCGACACCCAATACGTTTCCTGGACGTTCCTCTCCTTGCCCTGACCCAGTGCTAGTCGATGGTCAGGAAGAATTTGTGGTGGAAAGGATTTTAGATTCCAGGTTGTATAGAAATCAGTTACAATATCTGATTAAATGGCAGGGCTACCCAGTGGAGGACAACTCATGGGAACCGGTCAATAACGTTAATGCTCCTCGCTTGCTCCGTCAGTTTCATCAGAGGTACCCACACAAGCCTGGTCTGAGGTCATCCGGAGGTTGTCCTTAAGGGGGGAGTAATGTAAGGTTCTATGTATATATTCCTGAAACTCAGTTTGTTCGTCAGCCATTTTACTTTCTGTCTTGCTGCAGCTATCTTGCCCTCAGTCAAAATGGAGTTTCCAGCTTGCATGTTCCCGCCCTGATTCTCTCCTTTGCTTCTTAAGCAGCCACAGCTGAGCAATCAGTGCTTCAGAATCTAGCCTGCAGTGAACCTGTGACTTGACTCCTGTAAGCCTTGGACCTTGTACTCCAGCTATTCCTACTGAGGAACTCTGAAGCACTTGTGGACTCTGAACCCTGCTCTTTGAAAGACCCACGTTTGCATGGACTTACGGTAACAGAGAAGAAGATCCTGAATCTGTATTGGAGAGTGATTGCTGAGCTTGGATTACTCTGGCCTGCTGTGTCTCCTGTTTCTGTGTCTGCAAACTGTGTGACTATTTCTGCCAACTTGTATGAAGTAATACAGGACTTTTCTATATCAAACCTGTGACTCCTGTGTTTTCATCGCACCCAAGCACAAGACGCTATATGAACTGTACTACATACATTACAGTTTGAGCCTATCACAACTATGTCCATAAAGTCTCTGACACTGAAAACAGTCCTCCTGGTAGCGTTAACGTCTGTTCGACGTATTAGTGAATTGCAGGCTGATTAGAACTGACCCTGCTTTCCTCCCAAAAGTAAATTAAAAATTCCATAGAGACCAGGAGATAACCTTACCATCCTTCTGTGCCAACCCTAAATCCCAGGGAGAGAAAATTTTTCATGCTTAGATGTCAGAAAATGTCTACTTCAATATTTAGAAGTAACAGAGCCCTGGCGACAATTGTCAGCCCTTTTTGTTTCCTTTCAGGGGACAAACAGGGGTAGGCAGGCCTCAAAATCAACTATTGCACGGAGGCTGCGTATGTCTATTTCTCTTTCTTACTCCTCTGTAGGGAAAACTGCCCCACTGGGGGTAACAGCCCAATCTACAAGAGCCATTGGCTTGTCATGGGCAGAAAGGGCTAATGCATCTATAGAACAGATCTGTAATGCAGCAGTATGGTCTTCACCTTCCACTTTCTTCCGTCACTATAGGTTAGACCTAGGGCGTTCAAATCTTGCCTTCGATAGAAAAGTGCTATCTGCTGTCGTCTCACCCTAAGAGTCTTTCTATTTCATCCTCTCACTAACGGTGCTGTCACGGGGAAGGGAAAAAAATGATAATTACTTACGGGTAATTTGATTTTCCAGATCCATGACAGCACCGCATTATTCCCGCCCTATCTTGGTGATGGTGGTATGATTCACAAAGGAATGATGTTAATAACATAGAGGATATTGATGCATTACAAAATATGACATTTAACAAAGATATGAGCATATTAAACTAATAAGGCGGTCACCTTCCATACTCTGTAACAAAACTGAGGAGAGAGGTACCGCCCCCTTCTTTTATCTTTGCTGCAGGTTTCCTGGGGGCGGAAGCCATCTCTCACTAACGGTGCTGTCATAAATCTGGAAAATCAAATTACCCGTAAGTAATTATCATTTTTCCATGGCAATCAGCTTGGAAATGTGCCCATTTAGCATTTGGGCCTGTGGGTGGATGGCTGGTAACTTTTATTTTTGTTCCAAGGCCTGGGGTAGGGACAGCTGAATACTGTGCTGGGACAAAGATTTGGATGTAATAAATAACTCCAAAAGAATAGAATTCAACATACATGTACAAAATATCACTTTATTAATATATGAAAAACAATTGCACAACATATAAATAAAAACACGAGACCTTTAATAAAATAAAATAAAAATTAAATTGAATGTTCAGTGGGTACGGAAAGTATTCAGATCTCTTTAACTTTTCACTCTTTGTTTCATTGCAGTCATTTGGTAAATTAAAAAATTTATTCCTTTTTTTCTCATTAATGTACACTGGCCCCCCATCTGTTTGAAAAAACAGAAATGTCGAGGTTTTTGAAAAATGTTTTAAAAAGAAAAACGAAATAAAATGGTCATTATTTCAGACCCTTTGCTCATATTGGTAGAAAACCCGGGATAGGGGGATCCTCTGCCATTTTTTTTGCGATCCTCCCCAGTTCTGTCAGGTGGTTGGTGAAGGGTTGGGGGGACACCATTTTCAGGTTCCCCGGATGCTAAATTTGGGGTTTTAGGTCGGGGCTCAGGCTGGGTGTCAAGAATGGCCAGGTTGTTCTGAAGCCATGTTTTTTTTTTTTTTAGCGTGTGCTTAGGGTCATTGTCTTGTGGAAAGGTGAACCTTGGGCCCATATTTGAGGTCCAGGCCCTGGAAAGGTTTTTATTCAGGTATCTTGTATTTGCTGCATTCATGTTTCCCTTTAATTGCAACAGTTTTCCTGCCCCGCGTGAAAAAAACCCACAGAATGTGCTGCCACCCCCTGTTTCATGTTGGGTTGTATTTGGGGAGGTGTGGGAGTGCCTGGTTTTCCACACATACCCCTTTGAATTTTATCACCCAAAAGTTGTATCTTGTTCATCAGACCAGTAAACTTTTTTTCTCATGTTGGGAGTATTCATGTGTTTTTTAGCAAAATCTATGCGGGTTTCAAGTTTGCACTGGGAGAGGCTTCGTCGGCCATCTGCCATAAAGCCTGACTGGTGGAGGGCTGCAGGAAGTTGACTTTGTGGAACGTTCTCCCTCTCCCTACTGCTTCTGTGGAGTAGTCACAGTGATCTGGGGTTTTTCCTTACCATTAAACCAGGTATTCTCCCACGGTTGTCATTTGGGACGGCCGGTCTAGGAAGATTTGGTGGGCCAAACTTCTTTTATTTAAGGGTTATGGAGGCCCCTGTGTCTTAGGAACATTGAATACAGCAGAAATCTTTTTAACCTTCCAGATCTGTGCCTTGCCAAAATTTTTTATCTCTGAGCTCCTTTGGCATTCCCCTTTTCCTATGATTCATTTGGGTTTACGCACGTGGCTGTGAGGTCTGATATAGACAGGGGTGTGCCTTTTTAAAAA
>JARQOD010000001.1:639329908-639369792 GCA_033576555.1 Oophaga sylvatica
GTTTAAATTTTGTGGGGGGGAAGGGGGGGGTTAAGGGGAATTAAAGTTTTTGGACGGGACAAAAACCCCGGGTTAAAAGGAGGGCGTCAATAAGCACTCCTTATTAATCCCAAAGTTATTAAATGTAAAAAAAAAAGACAAAGCAAAAAAAAGTTTTAATTGAAAAAAAAACAACACATTTTTTCATTTTTTTTATTATACACCATTCCTGCAGCCATCGTCTCCTGTAAAAAAAGAAAAAAAAAAAAAACCAAACATATCCACCTTCCGACGCAGTCCAAACGATAGCCCCACGACGATCCACTCTGTAATCGCAATGACAGGCGAGCCTGTCTTTGCAACGCAGCACACTGTTTCCCTGCTTCCCCGGCGGTGACGTATCGGACTGACGCTTTAGGCCGGGTTTCCCCCACATCACTGCATTATGCGAGAAACTGCTGTGACCGCCGGGGGAAGAGGAGGGGCCTGAACAGCCCAGGACGTGACCGCCGGGAGATCTTCTCCCCGGGTAGTGCCGCGACTCCTGCAGACCCGACAGACGGACACTGACAGTGAGGGGAACCCCCCGATTCCGGTATCCGATAAGACGAAAATATCGGAACTCGGAATCGGAATTCCGATACAGCTAATATCGGCCGATACCCGATATTTGCAGTATCGGAATGCTCAACACTAGTCTGAATGCTTAAGACAATGTGATATTTCAGTTTTTCTTTTTTAATAAATTTGCCAAAAATTCTACATTTCTATTTTTTTCAGTCAAGATGGGGTGCAGAGTGTACATTGATGAGAAAAAAATGTCCTTTTTTGAATTTATCAAATGGCTGCAATGAAACAGAGTGAAATTTAAAGGGGTCTGAATCCTTTTCGTACCCACTGTATAAAATCAAAATGTATGCAAGGGGCAGGGTATGTCAGATTAATTGGTACAAAAATCCATTAAAAAAGTGTATATATATATATATATATACAGTTCAGACCAAAAGTTTGGACACACCTTCTCATTTAAAGATTTTTCTGTATTTTCATGACTATGAAAATTGTAAATTCACACTGAAGGCATCAAAACTATGAATTAACACATGTGGAATTATATACTTAACAAAAAAGTGTGAAACAACTGAAAATATGTCTTATATTCTAGGTTCTTCAAAGTAGCCACCTTTTGCTTTGATGACTGCTTTGCACACTCTTGGCATTCTCTTGATGAGCTTCAAGAAAAGTTTATTAACACTTCAGGTGCTTCACAAGAGCTGAAGCAACGTGGAAGGAAAAAATGAATATTTAACTTTTTAGTCACATAAATGATCTTTTACAAACTTTTTTTTATTTTAACAAGGGTAAAAGGAGAAAATGGACAGAAAAAGTTGTGCAATTTCTCCTGAGTACACCAATAACCCATATGTGGGGGAAAACCACTGTTTGGGCACACGGCAGATCTCGTAAGGGAAGGAGCGCCTTTTGACTTTTTCAAACCAAAATTGGCTGGAATTGAGATTGGACGCCATGTCGTGTTTGGAGAGCCCCTGATGCGCCTAAACAGTGGAAACCCCCCACATGTAACCCCATTTTGGGAACTAGTCCCCCTATCGAACTTATCTAGATCTGTTGTGAGCACTTTGAACCCCCAAGTGTTTCACAAAAGTTTATAATGCCTGGGTGTGAAAAAAAAAAAAATACCACAAAAATGATTTTTTAGTCCCAAATTTTTGATTTTTCCCAAGGAAATTGGACCCCAAAAGTTGTTGTCCAATTTGTCCTGAGTACGCTGATACCCTATATGTGGGGGGGGAAACTATTTGGGCACACGGCAGGGCTTGGAAAGGAAGTAATAACGTTTTGGAATGCAGACGTTGATGGGGGTCATGTTCCGTTTGCAGTGCCCCAGATGAGCCTAACAGTGGAAACTCCCCACAAGTGACCCCATTTTGGAAAATAGACCCTGTAAGGTTTCAACGCGCTCAGCTGCTTCAGAGGCAATCAGGAGACACTTTTCTTATCCAAAAGTTCACCAGGTTTATTGCTTCATAAACTTCACAGCAACATACAGTACAATTCTCCAGTACTTCAGCTCCTGCCTGGAGCCTCACTCTTCAGACACAGAGACCTCTCTGTAATGTCCCGCCTGGATACATGGAAGTCTGTCCACACTGGCAGACTCCCACAACCCTACTCTGGGTGCCAAACGCACTCCATTACATAGCTGTAACCCCACCCACAGGTGAGGTCAGGATCACATGGTTAGGTCACCTGGTAATGACCTCACCACAGGTCCTTTACAACAACCCAAACCATGCCTCCATGCATATCCCGAGGAGCATACACAGTGCCCCCTAGCTGTATCATGGGTCACTACACCACAACCCAAAAAGGAACTTATCTAGATCTGTGGTGAGCACTTTGAACCCCCAAGTGCTTTACACAAGTTTATAATGACAGGGCATGAAAATAAAAAATCCTATTTTTTTTCCCACAAAAATTATATTTTAGTCACCAATTTTTTATTTCCCCAATGGTAACAGGAGAAATTGGACCACAAAAGTTGTTGTCCAATTTGTCCTGAGTACGTTGATACCCCATATGTGGGGGGAACCACTGTTTGGGCGCACGGCAGAGCTCGGAATGGAAGGAGCACAATTTGACTTTTTCCAACCAAAATTGGCTGGAATTGAGATTGGACGCCATGTTGCATTTGGAGAGCCCCTGATGTGCAAAAATAGTGTAAACCTCCCACAAGTGACCCCATTTTGGAAACTAGACCCCCTAAGGAACTTATCTAGATCTGTGGTGAGCAATTAAAACCCCCAAGTGCTTCACACAAGTTTTAACGTAGAGCCGTGAAATTAAAAAATCATATTTTTTCCACAAAAATGATCTTTTCACCCCAATTTTATTTTCCCAAGGGTAACAAGACTCCAAAAGTTATTGTGCAATTTGTCCTGAGTACGCTGATACCCCATATGTGGGGGTAAACCACTGTTTGGGTGCATGGCAGAGCTTGAAAGGGAAGGAACGCCGTTTGACTTTTTCAATGCAGAATGGGCTGGGCGCCATGTCGTGTTTGGAGAGCTCCTAATCTGCCTAAACAGTGGAAACTGTTATGTTACGGTAGCTGAGGAGTGCAGGTAAAAAAGGAAATACACCAGAGCAGTTGGAATCTATGAGATTGCAGTACCCTGACTAACCACCGCAACTAGAGGCAGCCGTGGAGCGTTCCTACGTTGGTCCTAGACGCCTCGTCACAGCCTGAGAAACTAACTACACCTAAAGATAGAAATAGGAAAGCTATCTGCCCCGGAGCAGAACCCCAAAGATAATAGAAAGCCCCCAAACAAGTAATGGCGGTTAGACAAGAGGAAATACTGACACAGAAAGAAAATAGTATTAGCAAACGCTGGGGCCCAAACTATCTAAATAGAAAAGGATAGGAAGGGTACTTACTGCAATCTCAGAAAACCCTGAAAAAACACCAACTCTACTAATTTCAAAATCACCTGAGATCACACGACCTCTACCACCTAAATTAGTTCTCTGGTGTAACAAAAACAAAACAGCAGCCACTGAAAAAACTGGAAAAAGCAAAAGTACAAAACACAGTGGCTGGACTAAACTGAGAGGGCAAAAGCCCCCGGAGGGGACCCTGAAGGCCCCCACAGAAGTGCAGGACAAAATGCAAAAATATAGCAAAAACACAAAATAAGAAATTGTCTTATCTGATAGCAGGAGATGCAGACACGACACAGCAGGCTACAAGGGAAACTGGAAAGAAGGATTCAGACCAGAACAATTGATCACCGGCAACCCTGATGGGAAAATGACTCCCTTACATAAGACCAATCAGTAACACCTGATTCCCAGTCCTCACAATCCTCACTAGTACCGCTTGTAACCACCAGAGGGAGCCTCTGCTCAGAACTCATCTCAAACCCATTCACAACAGTACCCCCCCTTGAGGAGGGGTCACCGAACCCTCATTTGAGCAACCAGGTCGGTCAGGATGAGTTCTATGATACGCACGGATAAGTCTCCTAGCATGGATGTCCGAAGCAAACACACCAAGAATTGTCTTCCTGACCATAACCTCTCCATTTAACCAAATACTGGAGTCTTCGTCTAGAAAAACGAGAATCCAATATTTTCTCAACCACATACTCCAGATTGCCCTCAACCAAAACAGGGTCAGGAGGCACAGCAGCAGGAACCACTGGCTCAACAAACCTCTTCAACAAGGACTTGTGGAACACGTTATGGATCTTAAATGTCCCTGGAAGAAGCAAACGAAAAGAAACAGGATTAATAATCTCCATGATCTTATAAGGTCCAATGAACCTAGGCTTAAATTTAGGAGATGCTACTCTCATAGGAATATTCTTTGAGGACAACCAGACCAAGTCCCCCACTTTAAACCGAGGACCATCAGTCCTATGCCGGTTAGCAAACCGCTGGGCCTTCTCCTGAGAGAGGGACAACCTCTCCACTACCTGGTCCCAAATCTGCTGCATACGCTCAACAACAGAGTCAACACCTGGACAGACAGAAGCCTCCATCTGTCCTGAAGAAAATCGAGGGTGAAACCCAGAATTACAGAAAAACGGAGACATCAAAGTGGCAGAGCTAGCCCTATTATTAAGAGCAAACTCAGCCAAAGGCAAAAAAGAGACCCAGTCATCCTGATCAGCAGACACAAAGCATCTTAGATAAGTCTCCAATGTCTGGTTTGTTCTCTCAGTTTGACCATTGGTCTGAGGATGAAATGCCGAGGAGAAAGACAATTGAACACCCAGTTTAGAACAAAAAGTCCTCCAAAATCTGGAAACAAACTGGACTCCTCTGTCAGACACAATGTTCTCAGGAATGCCGTGTAAACGAACCACGTGCTGAAGGAACAACGGCACCAATTCAGAGGAGGAAGGCAACTTAGGTAATGGCACAAGATGTATCATCTTGGAAAACCTATCACAAATTACCCAGATGGTGGTCATTCTCTGAGAAACAGGAAGATCGGAAATGAAATCCATAGAGATATGGGTCCATGGTCTCTTGGGCACAGGCAATGGCATCAACAAAGCACTAGAGCGAGAGCAAGGCTTGGAGCGAGAGCAAGTCCCGCAGGACTGCACAAATTCCCTGACATCGCGAGACAAGGTAGGCCACCAAAAGGACCGACTAACCAAGTCTCTGGTACCAAAAATTCCGGGATGCCCAGCCAATGCGGAACAATGAATCTCAGACATCACACTCTTTTTCCATTGGTCCGGGACAAACAATTTTCCAACAGGGCAGCGCTCGGGCCTATCCTCCTGACACCCCTCCAGAGCAAGTCTCAAATTGGGCGAGATGGCGGAAAGAACTACACCCTCCTTCAAAATAACAGAGGGATCAGATAGCTCAGGAGAGTCCGCAAGGAAACTCCTCGAGAGGGCATCCGCCTTAACATTCTTAGTGCCAGGAAGAAAGGAAACCACAAAATTAAAACGTGTGAAAAACAAGGCCCACCTGGCCTGTCTAGGATTGAGTCGCTTGGCAGATTCCAGATAGACCAGATTCTTATGGTCCGTAAGGACCACCACCTGATGTTTGGCTCCCTCCAGCCAATGTCTCCACTCTTCAAAAGCCCACTTCATGGCCAATAACTCCCGATTACCCACGTCATAATTACGTTCAGTAGGAGAAAATTTTCGAGAGAAAAAGGCACAAGGGTTACTTTTAGAGGTCTCTGGATCTTTTTGGGACAAAACGGCACCTGCCCCAATTTCAGAGGCATCAACCTCCACCTGAAATGGCAGAGAAACATCAGGCTGCCGTAGAACAGGAGCAGAAGTGAATCTCTGCTTAAGTTCCTGAAACGCAGAGACTGCCTCAGGAGGCCAATTCACCACATCAGAACCCTTTCTGGTCAAATCAGTTAATGGTTTAACAATAACCGAGAAATTACCAATAAATTTACGATAAAAATTGGCAAAACCCAAAAATCTCTGAAGAGCCTTTAATGAAGTAGGTTGGACCCAATCACAGATGGCCTGAACCTTGACCGGGTCCATTTCAATAACAGATGGGGACAAAATGAATCCCAGAAATGAGATCTTCTGTACGCCAAAAAGACACTTTGATCCCTTCACATACAGAGCATTCTCTCTCAAAATCTGGAATACAGTTCGAACATGTTTCACATGAGAGTCCCAGTCATTAGAAAAAATCAAGATATCATCCAAATAAACAATCAGAAACTTGTCCACAAAATCCCTGAAAATGTCATTCATGAAGGACTGGAAGACGGAAGGAGCATTAGTGAGCCCAAAGGGCATCACAAGGTACTCAAAATGCCCTTCAGGGGTGTTAAATGCCGTCTTCCATTCATCCCCGTGCTTAATGCGAATAAGGTTATACGCCCCCCTGAGGTCAAGCTTGGTAAACCAAGTAGCGTTTTTCACCCTGGAAAACAGGTCAGAAATCAAGGGTAATCGGGTATTGATATTTCACAGTAATATTGTTCAAGAGACGATAATCAATACACGGCCTTAATGAACCATCTTTTTGGCCACAAAGAAAAAACCGGCACCTAAGGGTGAAGAGGATGGTCTGATATGACCCTTCTCCAATGATTCCTTGATATAAGACCGCATAGCGTCATGTTCAGGTACAGACAAGTTAAAAAGGCGACCTTTAGGGAATTTACTACCTGGCACTAATTCAATAGCGCAGTCATAGCTCCTATGGGGAGGTAAGGATGCAGATTTACTTTCGCTAAACACATCAGAAAAATCAAACAAAAAGTCAGGAACATCCTCAGCCTGGGGGGAGGCAGAAAAAACAGGAGTGTTGGTATTAACACATTGGCAGCCCCAACTGGTTACAGACACAGATTTCCAATCCAAAACAGGATTATGAGACTGTAACCAAGGGAAACCCAGCACTATAATGTCATGCAGATTATATAGAACCAAAAATTTGCAGCACTCCTGGTGATCAGGTTCAACCCTCATTATCACCTGAGTAGAAAACTGGGGTTTATTCTCAGCCAAAGGGGTAGAATCGATCCCCAGTAAAGGAATAGACTTCTGTAGGGGTATCAAGGGAAACCCACAACGTTTAGCAAAATCATAATCCATCAGGTTAATAGCTGCTCCAGAATCAACGAAAGCCTGAGCAGAAAATGAGGACAGAGAGCATATCAGAGTGACAGTTAACAAAAACTTAGTCTGAACACTACCCAAGACAACCGAGCGTGCAAAACGTCTTCCCCGCTTAGGGCAGACTGAAATAGCATGAGAGGCATCACCACAGTAGAAACATAACCCATTGCGCTTTCGAAACTCATGACGCTGTGCCCCAGACACCACTCCATCACACTGCATGGGCTCAGCAGCTGGCTCACAAGGCAACACCACTCCACGCATACTTCTCCGCTCACGCAAACGTCTGTCAATTTGAATCGCTAATGACATAGAATCATTGAGACCAGAGGGGACAGGAATCCCACCATAACATCCTTTACATTATCCGACAGACCCTTCCGGAAAAGGGCCGCCAAAGCGTCGTCATTCCACTTGGTCAGGACTGCCCACCTACGGAATCTCTGACAGTATAACTCAGCGTCATCAAGCCCCTGATTTAATGCCAACAAGGCTTTTTCAGCTTGATCAGTGACATTAGGCTCATCGTACAATAACCCCAAAGCCTGAAAAAATGCATCAACATCACTCAAAACAGGATCCCCAGGTATCAGGGAAAAAGCCCAATCCTGAGGATCGCCGCGCAGGAGAGAGATGATAATTTGAACCTGCTGCGCTGCGTTTCCTGAGGACTTAGATTTTAAGGCAAGAAACAATTTACAATTATTTTTGAAATTCTGAAACTTAGCTCGATCCCCTAAAAACAAATCTGGCATGGGATCCTAGGTTCCACAACAGGCAACCTAGCAAGATATGCAGCAATACTCTGAACCTCAGTGGCAAGCTGATCCACACGGCCAGACAACTGTGCAAACTCCATTGGGAGAAAAGATCCTCCCCAGCACCCAGAGATACAAGGGAAAAAAAAAAAAAATGCAACAAACAGAAAAATATCTCTGACAACTTTTCTTCCTTCAAAATATTTTTTCCCTTCTGTGAGTACCATACAATTTTTATGGCCGGTGATACTGTTATGTTACGGTAGCTGAGGAGTGCAGGTAAAAAAGGAAATACACCAGAGCAGTTGGAATCTATGAGATTGCAGTACCCTGACTAACCACCGCAACTAGAGGCAGCCGTGGAGCGTTCCTACGTTGGTCCTAGACGCCTCGTCACAGCCTGAGAAACTAACTACACCTAAAGATAGAAATAGGAAAGCTATCTGCCCCGGAGCAGAACCCCAAAGATAATAGAAAGCCCCCAAACAAGTAATGGCGGTTAGACAAGAGGAAATACTGACACAGAAAGAAAATAGTATGAGCAAACGCTGGGGCCCAAACTATCTAAATAGAAAAGGATAGGAAGGGTACTTACTGCAATCTCAGAAAACCCTGAAAAAACACCAACTCTACTAATTTCAAAATCACCTGAGATCACACGACCTCTACCACCTAAATTAGTTCTCTGGTGTAACAAAAACAAAACAGCAGCCACTGAAAAAACTGGAAAAAGCAAAAGTACAAAACACAGTGGCTGGACTAAACTGAGAGGGCAAAAGCCCCCGGAGGGGACCCTGAAGGCCCCCACAGAAGTGCAGGACAAAATGCAAAAATATAGCAAAAACACAAAATAAGAAATTGTCTTATCTGATAGCAGGAGATGCAGACACGACACAGCAGGCTACAAGGGAAACTGGAAAGAAGGATTCAGACCAGAACAATTGATCACCGGCAACCCTGATGGGAAAATGACTCCCTTACATAAGACCAATCAGTAACACCTGATTCCCAGTCCTCACAATCCTCACTAGTACCGCTTGTAACCACCAGAGGGAGCCTCTGCTCAGAACTCATCTCAAACCCATTCACAACAGGAAATCCACACAAATGACACCATTTTGGAAACTAGACCCCTCAAGGAACTTTTCTAGATGTGTGATGAGTAGTGTTGAGCGATACTGCTCGATATCTAAAAATATCGGATCGGAATGGTATCACCGATATCACTAAATATCGCCGATATCCGATTCCGATACCGGAAGTCCCATGTAAGTCTAAGGGAACAAAATATCGCAACTAAAAAAAACCTTTATTTCCTTGTAAACACTAAATATACACACATAGAATACATATATATATATATATATATATACATGTCATTGTGACATATATATATACATATATGTATAGTTTATACACTTCTACATAGTAAAATATCCTCTGATTCAATTGCCGGGTAAAGCCGGCTTCTGTGAAAAGACAGAAGCACTCGACAGGAAATGACATTTGGTGTACATAGGGTTAACCATGTCTTTTCATGTCGTTTGTAATCTGATTTGCACAAACAATTACATCAGTCTATGTGTGCAAAATTTCACACCTGTAAGGGTTAATTAAAGGTGTAAATTCGTTGTAAAAAAAACGGACTTTTTTGCTACGAATTTACACCTTTAATTAACCCCTACAGGTGTGAAATTTTGCACACTTACACTCATGTAATTGTTTGTGCAAATCAGATATCAAACTACATGAAAAGACATGGTTAACTCTATGTAAACCAAGTGTCATTTCATGTCGGGTTCTGCATTTTCACAAAAGCCGGCAATTGAATTAGCGGCTATTATACTATGTAGAAGTGTATGAACTATAAATATATATATTATATATATATATATATGTGTCACAAATTTAATGACATGTATATATATATAATGAGGTGTAAAATTGCTGAAAAAAAAGGCGTGGGCTCCCGCCCTATTTTCGCAACCAGACAGACAAAGCCAGTGAGTGGGGGCAGATAATAATAGCCCAGAGAGGGACCATTATTTTTGCCCCCCCCGGCTACTAACATCTGCCCCCAGACACCCCAGAAAGGGCAAATCTCTAATAAGATTTGCCCTTTCTGGCACTTTGCCCGTCTATTCCCTTTGCCCTGTAGCGGTGGCGAATGGGTTAATAAGGGGTTAAAATGACCTTGCAATTGAAAGGTCACTTTAAGCCAGGTTAATAATTGAGAGCTGTCAATTAGACAACTATCAATTATTAATCCTATTGTATGAAAGAAAAATCAAACACACACACTTTAATAAAAAAAGAAGTTTAATGAAATAATCACACAGTTTTTGACCATATTTTATTTTCCTGCTAAAACCATTTCCTGTAATAAAAATAAAATAATAAAGCAAAATTATTCTTACCAATCGATGTACAGTCAGGTCCCACGGTGTAATCCTTCAGAAAGGGTTAATGTTTACTGCAGGGACCGCAGCTAATGCTGCAGCCTCACAGTAAACCCCCAAATGAATGAGTTCCTCTCCTGGCTGACAGGAGAGGAAGTGGAAAGCTTAATTGATTGCTTTCCACTTTCACTTCAGGTCAGCCAGGGACACAATCAGTGACGTCAGAGGGAACTGGTTAACAAAAATAGGGGATCCCCTCGAAAAAAATTGGCGTGGGGTCCCCCCTATTTTTGTTAACCAGCCAGATGAAGCAGACCGCTGAGGCCTGGATTTTCAGGCTGTTAAGGAGCCAAGATCCATGGACCTTGCCAGCCTGATAATACCAGGCCACAGCAGTCTGCATATCTTGGCTGATTAACAAAAATAGGGGATCCCCTCGAAAAAAATTGGCGTGGGGTCCCCCCTATTTTTGTTAACCAGCCAGATGAAGCAGACCGCTGAGGCCTGGTTTTTCAGGCTGGTAAGGATCCAATATCCATGGACCTTGCAAGCCTGATAATACCAGGCCACAGCAGTCTGCTTAGCTTGGCTGGTTAACAAAAATAGGGGATCCCCTCGAAAAAAAAAACGGCGTAGGGGTCCCCCTATTTTTGTTAACCAGCCAAGTAAAATGCAGACTGCTGCGGCCTGGTATTAAAAGACTGTCAAGGCCCATGGATTTTGGCCCTCAACAGCCTGATAATACCAGGCTACAGCAGCCCCACATTTGGCGCATCAAAAGATGTGCCAATTGTGGCACTTTACCCGGCTCTTCCCACTTGCCCTGTAGCGGTGGCAAGTGGGGTAATAAGGGGTTAATGTCACCGTTGATTGCACGGTGACAATAAGCCCGGTTAATAATGGAGAGGTGTCAATAAGACACCGATCCATTATTAATCCCAAAGTTATTAAATGCATAAAAAAAAGACAAAGCAAGAAAAAAGTATTTTAATGAAATAAAAGAGACAACACAGTTTTCATTTCTTTTATTGTACTCACATTCCTGCGATGCCATCGATCTCCTGTAAAAAAAGAAAAAAAACAAACCAACAGTATACCACCTGTCCGAAGCAGTCCATAGTAACGACTGTCCCACGACGATCCAGCTCTGCTACATCGCAATGACAGGCAGAGCCTGTCATCGCGACGTAGCACAGCTGATTACCTGCTTCCCCAGCGGTGACGTCATCGGACTGACTGCTTTACGGCCGGGATTACCCAGCAGTCACTGCAGTTATCGCGAGAAACTGCATGTGACCGCCGGGGAAAGATGATGGCGGCCATGAAGCAGTCCAGGCCGTGACCGCCGGAGATCTTCTGCCAGGTAAGTGCCGCTGACTCCTGACAGACCCGACCGACGGACACTGACAGTGACAGACCCGACCGACGGACACAGACAGTGACAGTGACAATCCCGATTCCGGTATCCGATATGACGAAAATATCGGTATTCGGAATCGAAAGCCCGATACAGCTAATTTCGGCCGATACCCGATATTTGCAGTATCGTATCGCTCAACACTAGTGATGAGAACTTTGAATCCCCAGGTGTTTCACTAAAGTTTCTAACGCCCGAGCATGAAAATAAAAAAAATCATATTTTTTCCACAAACATGATCTTTTAATCCCCAACTTTTTATTTTCCCAACTGTAACAGGAGAAATTGGACCCCAAAAGTTGTTGTCCAATTTGTCCTGAGTACGCGGATACCCAATATGTGGGAGAAAACTACTGGATGCACACCTCGGGGCTTGGAAGGGAAGTAGTGATGTTTTGGATTGCAGACTTTGATGGAATGGTCTGCGTGCGTCATGTCACGTTTGGAGAGCCCCTGATGTGCCTAAACAGTGGAATCCCCCCACAAGTGACCCCATTTTGGAAAATAGACCCCCCAAGGAACTAATCTAGATGTGTGGTGAGCAACTTGAACCCAAAGTGCTTCACAGGAGTTTATAACGTACAGCCGTAAAAACAAAAAGATCATTTTTTTTTACAAAAATGAAATTTTCGTCCCCAATTTTTATTTGAAATTGGACCCAAAGAGTTATTGTGCAATTTGTCCTGAGTACACTGATTCCCCACATGTGGAGGTAAGCTACTGTTTGGGCGCATGGCAGAGCTCAGAAGTGAAGGAGCACCGTTTGACTTTTTCAACGCAGAATAGGCTGGAATTGAGATCAGACGCCATGTCACGTTTGGAGAGCCCCTGATGTGCCTAAACAGCGGAAACCCCCCAATCCTAACTCCAACCCTAACCCCAACACACCCCTAACCCTAGTTCCAACCGTAACCATAACCCTAACTACAAACCTAACCCTAACACACCCCTAACCCTAATCCCAACCCTAACCCTAATCCTAACTTTAGCCCGAACCCTAGCCCTAACTTTAGCCGCAACCCTAACCCTAATGGGAAAATGGAAATAAATACATTTTTTTATTTTATTATTTTTCCCTATCTAAGCGGGTGATAAAGGGGGTTTGACTTACTATTTACAGTGGGTTTAAATGATTGGCAGCTGTCACGCTAAAAGATGCTTTTTTTTTGCAAAAAATAGTTTTTTGCATCACCACATTTTGAGAGCTATTATTTTTGCATATTTTAGCCCACAGAGTCATGTGAGGTCTCATTTTTTGCGGTACGAGTTGACGTTTTTATTGGTACCATATTTCAGCACATGACATTTTTTGATCACTTTTTATTTCGATTTTTGGGAGGTTAGAATGAACAAAAATCAGCAATTCATGAATTTCTTTTGGGGGTGCGTTTATACCGTTCGTGTGTTTTAAAATTAGTAAAGCAGTTTTATTCTTCCGGTCAGTACGATTATGGCGATACCTCATTTATATAATTTTTTTATGTTTTGGCACTTTTATACGATAAAAATAATTTTATATAAACAATAATTATTTTTTCTTCGCTTTATTCTGCAAGCTATAACTTTTTATTTTTTCGCTGATGATGCTGTTTGACAGCTAATTTTTTGCGGGACAAGATGACGTTTTCAACGGTACCATGTTTATTTATATCGGTCTTTGTGATCGCGTGTTATTCCACTTTTTGTTCAGCGATATGATGATAAAGCATTGATTTTTTGCTTTTGTTTTAAGGGGTTCACTAAAGGGGTTAACTAGTTGGACAGTTTTATAGGGGGGTTTGTTACGGACGCGGCGATACCAAATATGTGTACTTTTATTGTTTTGTGTTTTTTATTTACAGGAAGAAATGAATTTATTGGGGAATATTTTTTTTCCTTTATTTTGGATTTTATTTTACACTTGTGATTTTCAATTTTTTTACTTTTTTACTTTGTCCCAGGGTGGGACATCACAGCATGGGGTCAGATCGCTGGTGTGACAGTGTGCACAGCACTCTTTCACACCAGCGATCGCTCTGGCACTGCTGCAGGCTTCTCAGTGCCTGCTCTCAGCAGGCACTGAGGAAGCCGCCTCTCTGCAGGACCCGGCGGCCATCTTGGATCCGGGGCCTTGCAGGGAGGAAGGCCTCAGAACAGTGCGATGACATCACACTGTTCTGAGGGCCTCAGGGAAGCGCGCAGGGAGCCCCCTCCCAGCGCGATGCTCCCCTGTGCCCCCGGTACACCGCAATCATGTTTGATCGCGGTGTGCCAGGGGTTAATGTGCCGGGAGCGGTCTATGACCACTCCTGGCACATAGTGCCGGGTGTCAGCTGTGATAATTAGCTGACACCGGCCACGATCAGCTGCGCTCCCCTTGGGAGCACAGCTGATCGCCTATGACGTACTATCCCATCCCTGGGAATTAAGTCCCAGGTCACATGGACGGGATAGTATGTCTGATGACAGAAAGGGGTTAAATGAGAAGGTGTGTCCAAACTCTTGGTCTGTACTGCATAATATATAATATATATATATATATGTATACAATGAGTAATTCTGTGGTTATCTATACTTAAAGTTTGCATGAGAAATAAAGCTCTTATTATACAGGAAAAGAAAATATGTGTATCTCCAAATAAATGCCAAGATAACTCATATGGTATACAAAATATTATAAAATTGATAAATAAAATAGACATGAGGCAAACTATTATATAAATAATCAAATGTGAATTAATCCATAATAAAATTAAATCAAAATCTACAAAGCAAGCACCTAATCAAACAAAACCTCATGATCCGTGTGATAATCAATCCACCATGTGAGAAAAAGTAAAATATTCAATAAATATCCATAATAGAAATCACAATACCAACCATGGACGAAGCGGAAGTGGAACGCGCATTGGAGTGGTGTGTGGGGGCAGAGGTGTGTCACATTGGTTGGTATTGTGCTTTCTATCATGGAAATTTATTAAATAATTTTCCTTTTTCTCACATGGTGGATTGATTATCAAATGGATCATGAGGTTTTTTTTGAATAGGCACGTGCTTTGTAGATTTTGATTTAATTTTATTATGGATTAATTCACATTTGATTATTTATATAATAATTCATTTGCCTCATGTCTATTTTATTTATCAATTTTATAATTTTTTGTACACCACATGAGTTATCTTGGCATTTATTTGGAGATACATGCATTTTCTTTTCCTGTATAATATGACATTTATTTCTTATGCAAATTTTAAGTATAGATAACCACAGAATTAATTACTCATTGTATTGGTATTTACACATATATATATAAATATATCTACTATATAATCGTCTAATTCTGTCTGTCTGTAGCGGAAAACCAGCCTTGTTGATTAGTCGCGCCCGGCCGGACTCGACCAATCAGCGACAGGCACAGTCCGACCATGAATTGGCGCAGGATTTGAACCATGCACGCCACCACTATCATCGGGAGCCGCTGATCTCCCGTCGGTAGCTGCGGGTCATCTCCAAGCTGCTCGCAGCGAAAGTACCCGAACCGGCTGCCTCCACCTAAACCCCAGCAGCAGCCTCCACGTATACCCCACCAGCAGCAGCATCTATATACCCCAGCAACAGCCTCCATATATACCCCAGCAGCAGCCTCCATATATACCCCAGCAGCAGCCTCCACATATACTCCAGCAGCAGCCTCTATATATGTTAGAACCCTTTTGTTAGATTTTGTTTCAGTTTGCTGGTCACATGACCTTTTTTCCCTATTTAGTCTGGCTCCGCCCTTCTGGCTTTGCTGGACTTCATTGTATTATCTACTCTTAAGCTAGCCGGGTGCTTAGGTGCCTTACTCTGTCAGTTTTGCTTAATCTTAGGATCTCGTAGTAATTTGTTTTCTGTTTAATTTTCCCTGCTACAATTTCTGTTAAGAGGTGTCCACCTTTTCTCCCAGTCCCTAGATCTTGTAGGGATTCCTCCCTCGCAACTATAGGTCTTCGTTCAGACTAGCTGAGGACTTTAGCGGGTCTGGTCGCAGGATCAGGTTCCCCGTTACATCGTAGGGATCAAGCTCAGTCCTATTGTAGGGACAGAGTTCCCATCTTTCCTTAGTGCTTGTAGCAGTTCACAACAGTAAGTCCAGCCAAGAAAAAAAAAAAAAAAAAAAATCTCTAAGGAAAGATTTTCTGTTTCCATCATGGTGTCGGTTCGGGATTTGGCTGAACGCCTGCAGGGTCTCTCTCGGAGGTGGCTGAAATCCAACAACACGTGAGTAGTTGTTCTGGAGCACATTTAGTGGAGCCAAAGGTACGTTTGCCTGATTTATTTTTTGTTGAACAACAAGATTTTTTTTCTTTTAAAAATGCTTGCTTGTTGTATTTTCTTTTGAGACCCAGATCCTCTGGTGATGAATCACAGCGCATAGGGTTTATAATGTCACTTTTGCGCAAAGAACCTCAGGACTGGGCCTTTTCTCTGCAGCCTAGTGATCCATGCTTTGGATCAGTGGATGTTTTTTTTTCTGCTTTGGGGTTGTTGTATGACGATCCGGATCGTGTTTCATCAGCTGAGACAGAGTTGAGACATTTGAGACAGGGATCGGGTAATGTGGAAAAATATTGTACTCACTTCCGTAGGTGGTCCACCAGGTGGGCTGGAACGATTCAGCTTTGAAAAGTTTATTTCTTGCAGGATTAAGTGAAAGGGTTAAAGATTTGCTGATTGCTTATCCTATACCTGGTAACTTGCAAGAGGCTATGCAATTGGCCATACGGGTGGATAGGAGACTGCGTGCAAGGGTTAATGAGAGTAAGTCTGCTTTCTCAGCTCCAGGTTTGGAGAAGGAATGTACTGACATTGCAGAGCCGATGGAAATTGGAGCAATGACACCTCACTCTCGGGAAAAAGAACGCAGATTTGCTCAAGGTTTGTGTTTCTACTGTGGTAAATCTGAGCATTTCATTAAGAACTGTGCGCTTCGAATCAATAAAGAGAAAAAAAAAATGAGGTCAGTGTCGCCCGCATAGCTTGTTTAAACAATAAAGGTGTCTTTCTTTCTGCTACCACTGGTGTTGAGGAGGAGTTAATGGAGTTTCGGGTATTTGTGGATTGTGGTTCAACTCTCAATGTGATTGATGGGAAATTTTTGGAAAAACTAAAATTAAAACCCAAACTTCTTTCTTCTCCTATTAATGTGGTGTCTGTGGATGGCTCTCCCTTGAAAAATGTTACTCACCATATCTGTGAATTTCCTCTTACTATTAATGGTGTTCATCAAGAGAATTTGGATTTGGTAGTTTTGAATAATTTGCCCTCACCGGTGATTTTGGGGTTACCCTGGTTAAAATTGCACAATCCGGTACTGGATTGGTCTACCAATGAAATTAAGTCCTGGAGTCCTAAGTGTTATGACAAGTGTTGTAACGGGCGTATTGCTGCTGTAGTTAAGGGGGAGTTACCTGTACCTATTCAGGATTTTTGGAAAGTTTTTTCTGATAAGGAATCGCAGGTATTGCCTCCTCATAGAGAATATGATTGTGCAATTGAATTTGTCCCTGGAGCGACTCTTCCTAAAAGTCGTTTATTTAACCCTGCTGTTCTGTTCGGGTTTACTATACACTTGTCATGTTCGGGTCATTTTTGACCCGAACCTATTAAAATGTTGTTTTGAGCCACTGAAAAGTTCTTTTTGAATACCTGTTGCATTATTATACTGTGTGTGATCATAGTTGTTCATTATCAAAGAAAAATTGAATAAAAAAACTTAATTTTTTTAAATTTTGTGTTGATTAATGTAAAACAGCCTAATTGCATTTTACACCAAAGTAACAAACTTGTGCTTAAATAATCAACTATATCTTTTACAACAACATCAACAACAACTTTAGGTAACTATTAGTACAACTAACTTAAAACTAAAATAAATTTTAACAGTATAAAAGCATTTTGAAAAAAAATAGTAAAAAATAATCAGAAAAAAATAAAAATTTCAGTTTTTTTCAAAAAAAGGTTTCTACTAATCTATTTTTTTTCAATCCACATTTTCGCATCATTTTTGCAAAACTTCAACAGTCATAAATACCACGGGTACCATGTATTCAAAGCTGTGAGGTAAACTCTGTGTGCAGCTCCAGACTCCAGCTCCTCTCTCCAACAGCCTTGGAATGTCTGACTGAACTACTATACTGACTAGATAAGGGCGGAGACACACAGGCACCTTCTGCAAGGCTAAAGGTACTGCCACACTAAACAATCCCGCTAGCGATAGCGATAAAGACGCATACTAATGCGATCGCTAGCAGGATTGTTTCTATATCGCTAAGTGCGGCTTAACTTAGCGATATAGTTAACGACGCTATCACGGTTAGCGATCTTCTTAACGACTTTAGCGGTACAAAAGTACCGCTAAATCGCTAAGAAAAGGTGCCACACTTAGCGATATATACTTACCTGCGGGGCGCCGACGATCTAAATAGGGTCCGGAACGATGTCAGCGACTGAGCGAGATCACAGCAGGGGCCTCGTCGCTGACAGATGCCGCACACAACAACATCGCTAACGGGATCGCTAAATAGTGACGTTTTTTAGCGATCCCGTTAGCGATGTTGTTTAGTGTGGCATACCCTTTAGATAACACACAACAAAATACATTCTCATTAGCTTGTCAGTTCACAAGGAAAATAAACTATTTTCTTTTGCAATCTTGAAAACTGAATTGATTTATTTGTAGAGGAACAGCAGGCCTTTAGATACAGCAATAAAAATTGTACTGAAAGACAATGTGTATGGTTTGTACTGAAATCATTTGTATACATGTATCCATCCATTTATGTCCATCTGTGCACCTAAAGCAACTAGATAACTTGATAAACAATAGTAGATGCAATAAGTAGTCTCAAAATAAACTAAAAATCCTTTGTTTTACTCAATAAATGGCTGTAGATTAGTATAAAAGGCTAACGGGTCATTTTGACCCGAACATAACAAGTGTATAAAAAACTGTAGCGCAAAAAGTAAAGCACCGAAAAAAAAAATAAAGTACCCTTAGTATGAACCCCGTAAATTAGGAAAATAGAAGGAACCACAAGTTTCAAAATCAAAAAATGAATGAATAAAATAATAACTAATTTCCAAAACGGGTCATTTTTGACCCGAACAGAACAGCAGGGTTAATTTGACTATTCCTGAGAGAAAAGCTTTGGAGGAATACATACAGACAAGCTTGGCCGCCGGTCACATTAGGCCTTCCAAATTTCCTGTGGCGGTTGGATTTTTTTTTGTTAAAAAAAGGACGGCGGTTTACGGCCTTGTCTAGACTTTCGTGAGATTAATAAGATTACTGTACGCAACCCTTACCCACTGCCATTGATTCCTGATTTGTTTAATCAGTTAGTGGGGGCCAAGTGGTTCTCGAAAATTGATCTTCGAGGGGCATACAATTTGTTGCGCATGAAGGAGGGGGATGAATGGAAGACTGCGTTTAACACTCCACTGGGTCATTTTGAAAATCTGGTTATGCCTTTTGGACTTTCCAGTGCTCCGGCATTTTTTCAGAATCTTATTAATGACATCCTTAGACCTTTGATCGGCAGAAGTGTGGTTGTGTATTTGGATGACATTTTGATTTATTCACCGGATTTGGAGTCTCATTGGAGGAGTGTGCGTGAAGTATTACAGTTACTGAGTGATAATTCACTTTTTGCCAAACTAGAAAAATGTGAGTTCGCTGTACAGAGACTTAGTTTTTTGGGCTACATTGTCTCCAGTGAAGGTTTTGAGATGGACCCTGTGAAAGTGCAAGCTGTGCAGGATTGGCCTAGACCTATTGGTGTGAAATCAATACAGAGGTTTTTGGGGTTCGCCAATTATTATAGAAAATTCATAAAAAAAATTTCTGTGGTTGCCAAACCTCTGACCGATCTCACCAGGAAAGGTGCTGATGCGGTTCACTGGACTACTGAGGCCATTCAGACTTTTGTGTTGCTAAAGGAAAGGTTCAGCTCTGCTCCCATCCTTACGCAGTCTGATGTGACTAAACCATTTTTGGTTGAGGTTGATGCTTCTTCTGTGGGGGTCGGCGCGGTGTTGTCTCAGGAAAAGACGGATGGAGTACATCCCTGTGCTTTTTTTCAAAGAAATTTTCTGAGTCTGAACTAAATTATGATATCGGTAATCGGGAATTGTTGGCAATTAAACTCGCATTTGAACACTGGCGTCATTTTTTGGAGGGAGCGGAATTTCCCGTTCAAGTCTTCACCGATCATAAAAATCTGATCTACCTTGATGCTGCCAAACGCTTGAATGCCTGTCAGGCTAGGTGGGCACTGTTTTTCTCACGCTTTAATTTTACCGTTACTTACATCCCAGGTACTAAAAATGTTAAAGCTGATGCTTTGTCTCGCAGCTTTTCTCCTATGGTGGTTACTGAGGAGGAGGAAAACATTTTGCAAGAGGGGGTTGTTATTGCGGTTTTGGACTCCGTGTTGGAAGATGAGATTCTTAAAGCACAGGAGAATGCCCCATCTAACACGCCGCATGGGAGGTTGTTTGTGCCTGGTACCCTGAGGAGAGATTTGTTTGTTGAATGTCATGACTCTCGGTTGGCAGGTCATCCTGGAATCTCTGAGACCAAGAGACTTGTGGGTCGCAGCTTTTGGTGGCCTGGATGGCAGAAGGAAGTCATTAAGTGGGTGCGTCAATGCACTGTGTGTGCTAGATCTAAGTCTTCTCATACTCCTGCTGCAGGGTTGCTTTGCCCTCTGGAGGTCCCTAGTGCACCTTGGACACATTTGGCTATGGACTTTATTACTGACCTTCCCCCCTCTAAGGGTTTCACTGTCATCTGGGTGGTCGTGGACCGTTTTAGCAAGATGTGTCACTTGGTTCCTTTCATCAAATTGCCCTGCGCTAAGACTCTTGCTAAGGCCTTTGTCAAGGAAATAGTCAGACTACATGGTGTTCCTACTGACATTGTTTCTGATAGGGGACCTCAGTTTGTGGCTCGTTTTTGGCGCGCCTTTTGTGACAGGTTGGGAGTTCATTTGTCGTTTTCATCCGGATATCATCCTGAGTCTAATGGCCAGACAGAAAGGAAAAACCAGGATGTTGAGCAGTTCTTGCGTTGTTTTGTGACTGATAATCAAGAGGGGTGGTCTGAGTTTCTGCCACTTGCTGAGTTTGCTCTTAACAATCATACATCCGCTTCTGCTGGTTGTTTGCCTTTTTTTTGTTGTACTGGGAGACATCCGTCTTTTGGGTCATTTTCCAAGTTGGGATCGGCTGTACCTGAAGAGGAGAATTTTTCTGGTGTGTTGGAGAGAGTTTGGACTGATGTGCGTGGTAATCTTCAGGAGGCTAACAAAAGATCCAAAGTGTATTTTGATAGAAAACGACAAGAGGTTTTGTTTGCTATTGGTGACATGGTCTGGTTGTCCTCTAAGAATCTGCGCTTGAGGATTCCGTCTAAGAAATTGGGTCCCAAGTTTGTAGGGCCCTTTAAGGTGCTTCAGGTTATTAACCAATCTGCTGTTAAGTTGGAGCTTCCCACCTCCTGGAAGATTAATCCGGTGTTTCATGTTTCTCTCTTGAAAAAAGCTGAGGTCTCAGATGGAGACGTCTCGGCCACTGTTCCCCTGGTGGTGGAGGACGGGCAATATGAGATTTCCCGCATCCTAAATTCTAGACGGTATAGAGGGGGTTTGCAGTACCTCGTCGCTTGGAAGGGTTATGGACCCGAGGATAACTCATGGGTGAGGGCGGATGATGTTTCTGCGTCTAGACTTGTCAGAGCGTTTCACAAGAGGTTTCCGGATAAGCCTAAGTCCTAGGGGATCCGAGGATCCACTTAGAAGGGAGGGTACTGTTAGAACCCTCTTGTTAGATTTTGTTTCAGTTTGCTGGTCACATGACCTTTTTTCCCTATTTAGTCTGGCTCCGCCCTTCTGGCTTTGCTGGACTTCATTGTATTATCTACTCTTAAGCTAGCCGGGTGCTTAGGTGCCTTACTCTGTCAGTTTTGCTTAATCTTAGGATCCCATAGTAATTTGTTTTCTGTTTAATTTTCCCTGCTACAATTTCTGTTAAGAGGTGTCCACCTTTTCTCCCAGTCCCTAGATCTTGTAGGGATTCCTCCCTCGCAACTATAGGTCTTCGTTCAGACTAGCTGAGGACTTTGCGGGTCTGGTCGCAGGATCAGGTTCCCCGTTACATCGTAGGGATCAAGCTCAGTCCTATTGTAGGGACAGAGTTCCCATCTTTCCTTAGTGCTTGTAGCAGTTCACAACAGTATATACCCCAGCAGCAGCCTCCACGTCCACCTCAGCAGCAGCCTCTATATACATCCCAGCAGCCTCTATAGACACCCCAGCAGCCTCTATATACAACCCAGCAGCCTCTATATACATTCCAGCAGCAGCCTCTATATACACCACAGCAGCCTCTATATACACCCCTGCAGCCTCTATATACACCCCAGAAGCCATTATAAGCACCCCAGCATCCTCTATATACACCCTAGCAGCAGCAGCCTCTATATACACCACAGCAGCCTCTATATACACCCCAGCAGCCTCTATATACACCCCAGCAGCAGCCTCTATATACACCCCAGTGGCCTCTATATACAGCCCAGCAGCCTCTATATACATCCCAGCAGCAGCCTCTATATAGACCGCAGCAGCCTCTATTTACACCGCAGCAGCCTCTATATACACCCTAGCAGCCTCTATATACACCCCAGCAGCCTCTATATACACCCCAGCAGCAGCCTCTATATATATCACAGCAGCCTCTATATACACCCCAAAAGTCTCTATATACACCACAGCATTCTCTATATACACCGCAGCAACCTCTATATATACCACAGAAGCCTCTATATATAGCTCAGCAGCCTCTAAAAACACCCCAGCAGCCTCTATATATAATGTATATATTTTACCCGGAAAATCCTGTGTATTCATTGCATTATTCTTAAATCTTCATAAATAAACTACATATATATTCTAGAATACCCGATGCGTTAGAATCAGACCACCATCTAATACATATATATATACAGTACAGACCAAACGTTTTGGCACACCTTCTCATTCAAAGATTTTTCTGTATTTTCATGACTATAAAAATTGTACATTCACACTGAAGGCATCAATACTATGAATTAACACATGTAGAATTATATACTTAACAAATAAGTGTGAAGCAACTGAAAATATGTCTTATATTCTAGGTTCTTCAAAGTAGCCACCTTTTGCTTTGATTACTGCTTTGCACACTCTTGACATTCTTTTGATGATCTTCAAGAGGTAGTCACCGGAAATGGTTTTCACTTCACAGGTGTGCCCTGTCAGGTTTAATAAGTGTGATTTCTTGCTTTGTAAATGGGGTTGGGACCATCAGTTGTGTTGTGCAGAAGTCTGGTGGATACACAGCTGATAGTCCTACTGAATAGACTGTTAGAATTTGTATTATGGCACGAAAAAAGCAGCTAAGTAAAGAAAAACGAGTGGCCATCATTACTTTAAGAAATGAAGGTCAGTCAGTCTGAAAAATTGGGAAAACTTTGAAAGTGTCCCCAAGTGCAGTTGCAAAACCCATCAAGCGCTACAAAGAAACTGGCTCACATGAGGACCGCCCCAGGAAAGGAAGACCAAGAGTCACCTCTGCTTCTGAGGATAAGTTTATCCAAGTCAACAGCTTCATAAATCGCAGGTTAACAGCAGCTCAGATTAGAGACCAGGTCAATGCCACACAGAGTTCTAGCAGCAGACACATCTATACAACAACTGTTAAGAGGGGACTTTGTGCAGCAGACCTTCATTGTAAAATAGCTGCTAGGAAACCACTGCTAAGGACAGGCAACAAGCAGAAGAGACTTGTTTGGGTTAAAGAACACAAGGAATGGACATTAGACCAGTGGAAATCTGTGTTTTGGTCTGATGAGTCCAAGTTTGAGATCTTTGGTTTCAACCACCGTGTCTTTGTGCGACGCAGAAAAGGTGAACGGATGAACACTACATGCCTGGTTCCCACTGTGAAGCATGGAGGAGGAGGTGTGATGGTGTGGGGGTGCTTTGCTAGTGACACTGTTGGGGATTATTCAAAATTGAAGGCATACTGAACCAGCATGGCTACCACAGCATGCTATTCCATCCGGTTTGCGTTTAGTTGGACCATCATTATTTTTTCAACAGGACAATGACCCCAAACACACCTCCAGGCTGTGTAAGGCCTATTTGACCAAGAAGGAGAGTGATGGGTGCTACGCCAGATGACCTGGCCTCCACAGTCACCAGACCTGAACCCAATCGAGATGATTTGGGGTGAGTTGGACCGCAGAGTGAAGGCAAAAGGGCCAACAAGTGCTAAGCATCTCTGGGAACTCCTTCAAGACTGTTGTAAAACCATTTCAGTGACTACCTCTTGAAGCTCATCAAGAGAATGCCAAGAGTGTGCAAAGCAGTCATCAAAGCAAAAGGTGGCTACTTTGAAGAACCTAGAATATAAGACATATTTTCAGTTGTTTCACACTTTTTTGTTAAGTATATAATTCCACATGTGTTAATTCATAGTTTGATGCCTTCAGTGTGAATGTACAATTTTCATAGTCATGAAAATACAGAAAAATCTTTGAATGAGAAGGTGTGTCCAAACTTTATATGCACAAAAAAACATGAACAGCACCTCCTAATGTGAACACGTGCAAGTTGCCAAACTGGATTATATCAACAAAAAAGAGTACAGCAGCACTGTGCATGAATCTAGGCAATGTGAAAACACAAAACATTAAAAACATTCAATTTAGATTTTACTCCTGAAAAAGATTTTTTTTTTCAAAAAAGAGTGGCATATACAGTAGAGCAGGGAACCATCAGAGGGAGATCACCTTGCCGTGGCAGATTGGCAAAACAAAAGCCATATTTAAGACTGGCTTAAATGAAAGGAAAAGATTAATATGGGCAAAAGAACACAGACATTGGACAGAGGAATATTGGCTTTTGTTTTGCCAATCTGCCCTGAAGGCCAGCATCCCCAAATCGCCTCTTCACTGTAGATGTTGACACTGGCGTTTAATGTGTACTGTTTAATGAAGCTGCCAGTTGAGGACCTGTGAGGCGTCAATTTTTCAAACTAAAGACTCTAATGTACTTGTCTTGTTGCTCAGTTGTGCAGCGGGCCTCCCACTTGTCTTTCTTCTCTGGTTAGAGCTTGTTTGTGCACTCCTCTAAAGGGAGTACTACACACCATTGTATGAATTCTTCAGTTTCTTGGTAATTTTTCGCATGGAATAGCCTTCATTTCTAAGAACAAGAATAGACTGTCGAGTTTCACAAGAAAGTTCTTTTTTTTTGGCCATTTTGAGAGTTTAATGGAACCAACAAATGTAATGCTCCAGATTCTCAACAAGCTCAAAGGAAGGTCAGGTTTATAGCTTCTCTAATCAACCAAACGGTTTTCAGCTGTGTTAACATACTTGCACAAGGGTTTTAAAGGGTATTTTAACCATCTATTAGCCTTCTTACACAGTTAGCGAACACAAAATACCATAAGTACACTGGAGTGATGGTTGTTGGAAATGTGCCTCTATACACCTATCAAGATATTGCATTACAAACTAGACGTTTGCCGCTAGAATAGTCATTTACCACATTAACACTGTATAGAGTGTATTTCTGAATCATTTAATGTTAGCTTCATTGGAAAAAAAACTGCTTTTCTTTCAAAAATAAGGAAATTTCTAAGTGACCCTAAACTTTTGACCGGTAGTGTATATTTGCACAAGTATTTTGAATACTATTCTCTTGGGGTTATATATTTTATGTGTGGTATTCATTGGTAATGATTGGTTGCTATTTTTGGTTTTAATTTCTAAATATGATTTTGTTTAAGGATTTGGAAGTGCCTGATAATGGTAAGTCAGAATGTGCAAGAATAGGTGCAGGGCATCCATGCCAGTGTTTTGCACATGGAATTGGCAAGTACCTTGCAGAGGGGAAGAGGCAGTAGTGTCACTTAATGGCACCAGTTATGGGCCCAGGCGTTCGGCTCACTGAGTAGGGTGCTTAGATGACATGTGCTTGATCATGCTGGAGGTGGTTAAACTCTTAGTGGTCAGGTCTCTGCGGTGCTTGGCATGCCAAAAGTTGAAAATGGCCATTTTGCTTGTCTCAGAACTCTCTTTAACCCCTTAGTGACAGAGGCATTTTGGTACTTGATGACCAAGCCAATTTTTGCTATTCTGACCACTGTTACTTTATGAGGTTATAGCTCATCGGATCCCAGTGATTCTGAGAATGTTTTTCGTGAAATATTGTACTTCATGTTAGTCATAAAACTTCTTTGATATGACTTGCATTTATTTATGAAAAAAAAGGGAAATTTGGCAAAAAATTTAAAAATTTTGTCATTTCCAAACTTAATTTTTGTGCCCTGAAATCAGAGAGTCATATCGCACAAAATAGTTAATAACTAACATTTCTCACATGTCTACTTTACATCAGCACAATTTTGGATACATAATTTTTTTTGTTAGGACGTTATAATGCTTAAACCTTGACCAACAAAATTTACAAAACAATTTTTGACGGACCACCTCATATTTGAAGTGAGTTTGGGGTGTCAAAATACCCAAAAGTGACACCATTCAAAAAACTGCACTACTCAAGTTGCGCAAAATCACATTCAAGAAGTTTATTAACCCTTCAGGTGCTTCACGAAAAATGAACATTTTACTTTTTTCACAAAAAATTTACTTTGGAACCAAAATTTTTATTTTCACAAGGGTATCAGGAGAAAATGGACCACAAAATTTGTTGTGCAATTCCTCCTGAGTACGCCGATACCCCATATGTGGGGGAAAGTCACTGTTTGGGCACGTGGCAGGGCTCAGAAGTGAGAGAGCACTGTTTAACTTTTTGAGCACAAAATTGGCTGGAATTAATGGCTGGCACCATGTCACATTTCAAGACCCCCAGATGTACATAAACAGTGGAAAACCCCCAATTCTAACTCCAATCCTAATACAGCCCTAACCCTAACCCCAACACACCCCTAACCCTCATCCCAACCCTAACCATAGGCCTAACCACAACCCTAACCCCAAAACAACCCTAACTGCAACACAACCCTAACCCAACCTTAGCCCCAACCCTAACCTGAGCTCTAACCCTACCCAACCCTAAGTCTAGCTCTAACCCAACTCTAGCCTATACCTTATCCCCAACCCTAACCCTAGCTATAACCCCAACAATAACCCCAACCATAACCCTAACCTTAGCTCTAATCCTAACCCTAGTAGAAAAATGGAAAAAATGCATATTCTTATTTAATACTTTTACCTAACTAAAGGGGCTAAAGGTGGGTTTGATTTACTATTTTTTTTTATTTTGATCTCTGTGATAGGGTCTATCACAGTGATCAAAATGAACCAATAGGAGAAATCTCCTATTGTTGCCGGGTGCACTACTCATGCACCCGCCATTTTCTTCCCAGAAGAAGACACCGAGGGCCAGGGAACACAGCAGGAGGGACAAGGGGACAACGAAGGTACTGAGGGGGCTCGGCGGACCCCATTTCTCTCTCCTCTAATGTGCTAGATCATATCAGAGAAGAGAGAAAAAAATGCGAAATCAGACTTTTTTTTCGGTAGAGCCGTTATTCTGTGAATAACGGTTATCGCAACACTGGGTCGGTAAAAACCGACCCGAATCATGTTCTCTGGGGACTCAGCTCCCCCGAGACTCCAGAGATTTTCTGACGTTGGGGGCGCTATAACCTTATTTCTCAGCATCATTAAAAAGTGGCGCTGAGGAAAAAGTACCCTTAACTGCCACTGTTAAAATGTGTACAGTGGTCGTTAAGGGGTTAAAAAAGACCCAGACTGAGAAACACCTTGGACGGAGACATTTAGGAGTGTCGGTATTCTGGGAACAGTGGCTCGACTTCTACCTCTGTTCATCCTCTTCCTGTCTGTTTCAGTGTTGCTGATCCCTCTTCCTCAGGGCTGCTGGCATCGCTCTGCATACCAATTTCCCAGGTTGGGTCGGTGACTTAGTCTTCCACCACCCCACCCTGGTCCACCTGACTTCATGACTTAACATCAAGACTTAGCGGGCAACTGTTTCTCATCATCACCTTCCTCCTCCTTTTCCCAAATGTGCAATTCCCGACCATCATTTTCTTGTAGCCATGGCTCCTCTAAGTTTTGTGCATCATTAAACAGCACATCCTCCTGTCCCTATTGCAGCAGGCAGAATGAGAGGCCACAATTAAGAAATGTGGTAAAGAGCTCCTTGGCGTTTCCTATTGTGGGATCACTAATCTCCTGGGACTCAATATGGTAGGAGGATGGAGCATCAGGGTGAGGATTAAGTTATCCGGACTTCAGGCTGGTGAGACTGGACTGTATGGAAGGTTGCATGGTGCTGGCAGGACTGCTGAAAGCATTATCTGCTATCCAACCATTCACCTGCTCGTTCTGCTCTGCTTCAGAAGTGGTGTACTGTGCCTCTTTGCAAAGTGGGACAGGAACCAATGTGTCATGAATGGGCACATTTCTTGTGCTCCAGCAACAGGCATAGTTGCACCTCTCTCACGTCCTCAGCATCTGCGTGCTCCATCATCAGCACTTCATTTTTCCTGTCCATTAAAGAACACCTTAGGCATTTTGTAAATGCTAGGTCTCTTGAAACCAAATTTGGTCACCTGCAGCAATTAAAGCAATTTTTGGGAGTACTCATCATAATGTAAAAGAAAGAATGCAAAAGTGTGTGGATGACAATTAAAATCAATCCAAAAAAAGTTACAATGCTTTCTTTAGTTTTAGAAATTGCAGAAATGTTCAGAGCATGTAACGCTATCTAGCTAAGAAATGGAAGCCTACAAAATTGTTAAAAGCTTTTTTTAGTTTTAGACATAGCAGAAATGCTTACAGACTACGTAACACTATATGGCTGAGATATGGAAACCTACATATTTTTAAAATAATGTGTTCTCTTTTAGAGATCACAGAAATGTTTACAAACCAAGTAACAGTTTGGCTGAGAAATGGATGCCTTCAAAATTTCATCCCTCTGCCATAATGACAGTTCTGCGTCACGTCACTTGTCTTATCTTATTGCATTATTTCTGTGCTGTGTTGTGTATAAATATGTGATTCTTCAGCTTTTGTTTTAGTCTTTGCCTGATGAAGAGACCTGAGTAGTCTCGAAAGCTTGCAATTTGTTACCATCTTTTCAGTTAGCCATTAAAAGGTATCAACCACTGAGGACTCTCAAGTCTAAATATTTTTCTATCTACTGGCTTACACGGTACAAAGATACACATCTTTCCTATATACAAAATTAATAAAAGCCTTTCATTAATTTGAAAGTTCACAGATATGTTCACAGACCTCGTAACACTGTGTGACTGAAAACTGGTAGTCTACAACATTTTTAAAATGTTTTTTTCAGTTTTAGAGATCACAGAAATATTCAAAGACCATGTAACAATGTATGCCTGAGAAATAGAAGCCTACAACATTTTTAAAAGCTTTTAATCATTTTTAGAGATCACAGAAATGTTCACAGACCATATAGCACTGTATAGCTGAGAAATGGACCCCAACAAACTTTTAAAAGCATTTATTCAGTATTAGAGAAAATAGAAATGTTCACAGACTAAAAATCACTGTAGAGCTGAGAAATGGAAGCCTACAACATTTTTAAAAGATTTTTTTCAGTTTTAGAGATCACAGAACTGTTCACAAATTACGCGATACTGCATGGCTGAGAAATGGAATTCTATAAATTTTTTAAAAGCTTTTGATCACTTTTAGAGATCACTGAAATGTTGACAGACTAAGTAACACTTGTAGCGAAATGAAAGTCTACAAAAATGTAAAATCTTTTTATCAGTTTATGAGATCACAGAAATGTTTGCAGACTATGCAACAATGTATGGCTGAGAAATGAAAGCCTACAACATTTTTAAAAGCTTTTTATCCATTTTAAAGATCACAGAAATGTTTACAAACCACATAACATGGCTGAGAAAAAGCCTAAAAAATTTTTGAAAGTTTTTTATCAGTTTTAGAAATTACAGAAATGTTCACAGACCTCACAACACTGTATGGCTGAGAAATTGAAACCTACAACATTTGTGAAAGCTTTTTATCAGTTTTAGAGATCACAGAAATGTTAACAGAGCACATATTAACCCCTTACTGACATAGGGCGTAATCCCTCCCTTTGATATGGGCTCCAGCGGTGAGCCCACATCTTTCCCCGGACATGTCAGCTGTTTTGAACAGCTGACATTTGCCCGCAATAGCTACGGGTGGAATCGAGATCCACCCATGGCTATTAACTAGTTAAATGCCGCTGTCAAATGATGACAGCGGCATTTAAATGGCACTTAAGGCAGTTGCGTCGGAAATGCGCTCACCGGTGACCTGCATCACGTTATCGTGGCTTACCGATGCATCAGCATGACAACCCGAGGTCACCTGGAGACCTCTATGGTTGTCAGTGCCGCCTTGCTGTGAGCGCCACCCAGTGGTCGGCAGTCACAGCAATTGAGTAATTCTTCTACATAGAGGTGATCTGCTCATCACCTCTATGTAGAAGAGGCGATGGAGTTGTGGCCAGCTTCTAGTCTCCCATGGAGACTATTGAAGCATTCCAAAAGAGACAAAAAATATTTTAAAAATATTAAAAAAATAAAAAATATTTAAAAGTTTAAATAACCCCCCTCTCGCCCCATTCAAAATAAAACAATAAAAATAAAATTAAACATACACATATTATGTATTGCCAGATTCAGAATCGCCCAAGCTATCAATAAAAAAAAGGATTAATCTGATCACTAAACAGCGTAGTGAGAGAAAAATTCAAAATGCCAGAATTACGTTTTTTGGTCACCGCGACATTGAATTAAAATGCAATAACGAGCGATCAAAAGATTGTACCTGCACCAAAATGGTATCTTGAAAAACGTCAGCTCAGCACATAAAAAATAGACCCTCACCCAACCCGAGATACCGAAAAATGGAGACGCTACGGGTCTAGGAATATGGTACAATTTTTTTTTAGCAAACTTTTGAATTTTTTTTCACCACTTAGATAAAAATGAACCTACACATGTTTAGAGTCTATGAACTCATAATGACCTGAAGAATCATTATCGCTGGTCAGTTTCAGCATTTAGTGAACCTAACAAAAAACAAATGTGGGATTGCACTTTTTGAAATTTCACCGCACTTGGAATTTTTTTCCCATTTTCTAGTACACGACATGGTAAAACTAATGGTGTCAATCAAAAGTACCACTCGTTCCACAAAACATAAGCCCTCATAGGGCCATATTGATAGAAAAACAAAAAAGTTATGGCTCTGGGAAAAGGGGAGCGAAGAACTAAAATGCAAAACTGAAAAAAACTCCAGGGGGTAAGGGGTTAATGTATGGCTGAGAAATAGATGCCTACAAAAATGTTAAAAGCTCTTTATCACTTTTAGAGATCAAAGAAATGTTTTTTACTTACTTTACACTATGTATCTTGAACTTTTAATGGCTTGATCATCGATCTAATCTATTGTCATACTTTTGTATTGCAATGCATTAAACCTGCAGCTTTACCCTGCCAAATTACCTGTTACACCTTGTTTATTGCAAGGTCTAACAGGCTACTGTATCTTGCAGAACCTGTGGACATAGTTTCTCTTCAGGTTGCCATACCAACCATTGATACCTTGCAACTGCACTGATTGATGAGGTTAAAAAAGGAGATCCCATCCTCTGATAAACATCTAGATGCTGCATGATATAGGAAAGATGTGTATCTTCGTACAGTATTAGCCAGTAGATAGAAAAATATTTAGACTTGAGAGTCCTCAGTGGTTGATACCTTTTAATGGCTAACTGAAAAGATGGTAACAAATTGCAAGCTTTTGAGACTACTCAGGTCTCTTCATCAGGCGAAGACTAATACATCTGAAGAATCACATATTTATACACAACACAGCACAGAAAAAATGCAATAAGATAAGACAAGTGACGTGAAGCAGAACTGTCATTATGGCAGAGGGATGAACATAAATATTGGAACAGTTCATAGATAAGGAGTGAAAGTTTTATTGCCCTCTGATTGGAATCTGCTATTGTGTTTTGATGCCCCTAGAAGGTCAGAGAAGCAGATTCCTTAATTGATGTAGAAAGACATGAATCCGTGTGATATATTCATTCCAGCACTAAGAGTGTCAAAGGTCATCATAAGCTTATATTCCCAAACCTTTCTATCTCTCTCTGATTTAAAGTTAGATTTTAATACAAGTAATTTCATGTCCATCATACTATGAGCGGGCATAAAAAAAGTGTTTTGCCACAGGTAAATCCATTCTTTTTTCTCTTATTGTGTGGCGATGAGAATTCATCCTTGTTCTCAGTTTTTGCCCGGTGCCTCTAGTGGTCACCTACAAACCAAATCTGGAGATGCTAAGGGGAGCTGCACGGAAACTACAACCTTTACTACAAAAAGATGCCCGATTACAATCCATATTTCCAGACCCCCCACTACTGTGTTTTAGGCAGCCCCCAAATCTAAGAAGCATCACTGTCAGAAGCTCCCTGTCCTCCCCAACAGCTGCAGGAACCTTTCCTTGCAACAAGAAGAAATGCAAAACCTGCCCATTTATAATGACCACAGACAAGATAAAGATCCCCAACTCACATCAGGACTACAAGATGCCAGGTACTTTCAGCTGCATCACATCTAATGTGGTGTACCTAATTATATGTACTAAATGTCCAACTGGGGGTCTATATGTGGGAGAGGCCGGGCAAAAACTGAGAACAAGGATGAATTCTCATCGCCACACAATAAGAGAAAAAAGAATGGATTTACCTGTGGCAAAACACTTTTTTATGCCTGGTCATAGTATGATGGACATGAAATTACTTGTATTAAAATCTAACTTTAAATCTGAGAGAGATAGAAAGGTTTGGGAATATAAGCTTATGATGACCTTTGACACTCTTAGTGCTGGAATGAATATATCACACGGATTCATGTCTTTCTACATCAATTAAGGAATCTGCTTCTCTGACCTTCTAGGGGCATCAAAACACAATAGCAGACTCCAATCAGAGGGCAATAAAACTTTCACTCCTTATCTATGAACTGTTCCAATATTTATGTTCATCCCTCTGCCATAATGACAGTTCTGCTTCACGTCACTTGTCTTATCTTATTGCATTTTTTCTGTGCTGTGTTGTGTATAAATATGTGATTCTTCAGATGTTGTATTAGTCTTCGCTTGATGAAGAGACCTGAGTAGTCTCGAAAGCTTGCAATTTGTTACCATCTTTTCTGTTAGCCATTAAAAGGTATCAACCACTGAGGACTCTCAAGTCTAAATATTTTTCTAGATGCTGCAGTCACTATTGACTACAGCATCTACAGAGTTAAGCGACCAAGATTGATGTCAACACCTTTTGTGTCTGTTGCAGCAGAGTGTCAGCTGTAATATTGTAGCGCCCGCGTCCCTGCCTGCTGCCAGACAGGGACGTCGCTCTCCTCACCTGCACTCAGCGTCCTCAGTGCTCCCAGCCCCCTCTGCGCCTATGACGTCCTCCTTCCGCCCTGCTGGTCCCGCGCGCTCCTTCCCTGCTACTGGCCTTAGGGCGCGCGCCCGCACCCTCCCCCGCTCTTAAAGGAGCCGAGCGCATTTTCCAAATCAGTCTCCAGCCAATGCTGGAGGACTCCACCCTATATTAAGGGCTTCCTCCTTAATGTAGGTGCCGAGCAATGTTGTTCCTGTGCAGTCTAACTCTGTTTCAGCCTTCAGCTCCTGATTCCAGTTACCTGCCTGTTACCTGTCGGCTTGCCTGTCTGCCATCCGTCTGCAGTTCTATCCAGAGGTTCGGACGTCATCTGCAGAGATCCCCGGCTCTTGCCTGCTCACCTAGGAGCAATCATCTGCCATCCGACTGCAGCTCCATCCGGAAGTTCGGACATCATCTGCAGAGATCCCCGGCTCTTGCCTGCTCACCTGGGAGCGATCATCTGCCATCCGACTGCAGCTCCATCCTGAAGTTCGGACATCATCTGCAGAGATCCCCGGCTCTTGCCTGCTCACCTGGGAGCGATCATCTGCCATCCGACTGCAGCCTACCTGGAGGCTCCACCATATCAGGTCGTATATACCTGCCTGTCTAGAGACTGCCTGGTCACTTGCTGTGACAACCTGCCTGTCTAGAGACTGCCTGGTCACTTGCCATGACAACCTGCCTGCCCAGAGTCTGCCTGGTCACTTGCTGTGACAACCTGCCTGTCTAGAGACTGCCTGGTCACTTGCCGTGACAACCTGCCTGCCCAGAGACTGCCTGGTCACTTGCCGTGACAACCTGCCTGCCCAGAGTCTGCCTGGTCACTTGCTGTGACAACCTGCCTGTCTAGAGACTTCCTGGTTACTTGCCGTGACAACCTGCCTGCCCAGAGACTGCCTGGTCACCTGCCGTGACAACCTGCCTGCCCAGAGACTGCCTGGTCACTTGCCGTGACAACCTGCCTGTCCCAGAGACTGCCTTGGTCACTTGCCGTGACAACCTGCCTGTCCAGAGACTGCCTCGGTTACTTACCGTTACAACCTGCCTGCCCAGAGACTTCCTTGGTCACTTGCTGTGACAAACCTGCCTGTCCAGAAACTACCTATATCCTCTGCCGTGAATCCCTGCCCTTTTCCCAGGTGCCACCCGCTCTCTTACAAGTAAAATCTCTTGTATAATAAAGCTATGTGGTTCCACCAACCTGACCTGTCTCATCAGTAGTTCCACCCACCAGACCCGTTACAGTTTGCTCGGGCCATGGAACCCGGTGGCACCCAAACCCCTTCACTCCCGGAACTGTGTCATGAGCTGTCTCGCCAGAGGTCTCAACAGGAGACCATCCTGGGTCACCTGCGAACGTCAAATCCCGTCTGGACACTCTGAAATCATCACTTGCAACCATCGCTGGAGCCATGACTCATAATCCGTCAGTCCCGCTGATTCCCAATTCCGTGGTTTCCATTCCCGGACCCCGACTGTCAGCTCCTCCTAGGTTTGGAGGCGATCCTGCTCTGGCTCGGGGTTTCATTAATCTGTGCACCCTGCATTTTGAACTCCTGGCACACCAGTTTAACTCTGACCGGGCCAAAATTGCCTTCATCATGTCCCATCTCACCGGAGAGGCCCTGGCCTGGCTTAATCCTCTCTGGGAGAGAGAGGATCCTCTGGTATCTGACCTGCCTGCTTTTCTCTCAGCCTTCCGGAAGGTATTTGACGAACCTGGACGGAAGACTTCCTCTGCATCATCTCTGCTGCGTCTCCGTCAGGAGAGTCTCACCGTTGGTCAATATGCCATACGGTTCCGGACTTTAGCCTCAGAACTAGCCTGGGACAATGAAGCTCTAATTTCGGTCTTCTGGGAGGGTCTGTCCGGCCGTATTAAAGACGAACTTGCCGGTCGGGACGTTCCAACCTCTCTAGATGATTTAATAAATCTTGCCAATCGAATTGATCTTTGGTTCCAGGAACGAGCCAAAGAGATCACCCGTAAAAAAGAATTTTCCCATCTTGCACCCTCGTGTCAGAGATCTATAACCTCTTCCGTTTCTCCTCAGGTGCACACTGCTGAGCCTATACAGGTCGACCAGACCAAGATGGTCAAAGCCCGTCAGAACTCACGCCATGCCGAGAAAAGTTGCTTCTACTGCGGCAGTAAGGAGCACTGGATCCAAACCTGTCCGGAGAAGTCGGGAAAACGCCTGTGTCTAGGTTCGCTCGGAGAGGTCAATCTAGACAAAAATAAATCCTCTTCATCCCTGCTGCTGTCGGTTTCAATTCTGATCGGTAAGAACCGCCACTTCGAAATGGCCCAACTTGATTCTGGAGCAGCTGGGAATCTCGTGTCACAGGCTCTAGTAGAGAAGTATCACATTCCCACCAAACCTCTTGTTGAACCTGTATCTGTTGCTGCTGTGGATGGGGGTCTCCTACCTCGTCCCATCCGACTTATCACCGAAGTCATAACCCTGCAGGTGGGAATGTTGCATTCTGAGAGCATCTCATTTCATGTTCTGCCTGGACTCTCTCATGCTTTCTTACTAGGTCTGCCTTGGCTCCAAAAACATGCACCTGTGCTCGACTGGCAGAATGGAGAGGTTCTTCGCTGGGGACAGGACTGTCATAAAACGTGTCTGGTGCCTGTTCATCCTGTCTATTCTTCTCCTACACCTGCTAATCTACCTGGACTCCCGATTCCATATTGGTCATTTGCTGATGTCTTCAATAAAAAGGAAGCAGAGACATTACATCCGCATAGACCATATGATTGCCCGATTGACCTGTTACCCGGTACTACGCCTCCCCGTGGGCGTATTTACCCGTTGTCTGCTGCTGAGACCAGGTCGATGTCCGAATATATCGAGGAGAACTTAGCAAAGGGATTTATCCGGAAATCTACCTCCCCAGCGGGAGCAGGTTTCTTCTTCGTTAAAAAGAAAGACGGATCTCTCCGTCCCTGTATTGACTACAGAGGCCTAAATTCGATCACGGTGAAGAATAAGTACCCTCTTCCACTCATTCCAGAACTGTTTGATCGTCTTAGAGGGGCTAGAGTCTTCACCAAACTAGATCTTCGTGGAGCATACAACCTGGTTCGTATCCGTCGAGGAGATGAATGGAAGACGGCATTCAACACCCGGGACGGCCACTACGAGTACTTGGTGATGCCCTTTGGTCTCTGTAATGCTCCAGCAGTCTTTCAGGAGTTGGTCAACGACATCTTCCGGGACCTCCTCTATTCCTGCGTTGTGGTGTACCTTGACGACATCTTGGTCTTCTCTCCGGATCTTCAGTCTCACCGGAGGGATGTTCGTCAGGTTCTGCTCAGGCTCAGGCAGAATCACCTCTTCGCCAAATATGAGAAGTGCCTCTTTGAGCAGACATCGCTTCCGTTTCTGGGCTACATCATTTCTCAGACAGGCCTACGAATGGATCCGGAGAAATTGTCTGCCATCGAGAAGTGGCCCCGACCGGAGGGGTTGAAGGCCATTCAGCGGTTCCTGGGATTCGCCAACTATTACCGTCTCTTCATACCGCACTTCTCTTCCAGGACTGCTCCAATCTCAGCGCTCACTCGCAAGGATGCTAACCCCAAACAGTGGACGACCGAAGCAGAGGAGGCCTTCCTTTCTCTGAAACAGGCCTTCTCTTCCGCTCCAGTGCTGCATCGCCCGGATGGCAACAAGCAGTTCTTCCTGGAGGTGGACGCTTCCTCTGCTGGAGCCGGAGCGGTTCTTACCCAAAAATCGCCATCCGGGAGGATGGAGTCCTGCGGTTTCTTCTCCAAACTCTTCTCCTCCTCCGAGCGCAACTACTCCATAGGAGATCGAGAGTTATTGGCCATTAAGTTGGCATTGGAGGAGTGGCGTTACCTACTCGAAGGGGCTCTTCATCCGGTAATCATCTACACGGATCACAAAAATCTGGCATACCTCCAGCAGGCACAGAGACTTAATCCTCGCCAAGCCCGGTGGTCCTTGTTTTTTGCCCGCTTTGATTTTCTTTTGCATTTTCGCCCAGCTGACAAAAACGTCAAGGCGGATGCCTTGTCTCGGTCTTTCCTGGTGTCGGATCTCGAAGATGAGCCTAAACATATCATCGATCCCGCCAGAGTGATGCAGGTGGCTCCCGTGAGTCTAAATCGTCTCCCTCCTGGTAAGACGTTCGTATCAGAAACCGATCGGAAGAGAATCCTACATTGGGGTCACTCGTCTAAACTCGCTGGCCACGCTGGTCAAAAAAAGACCCTCCAACTCATTACTCGGCATTATTGGTGGCCTACCCTGCACAAAGACGTAATAGACTTTGTTTCTGCCTGTGTTTCCTGTGCCCGCAACAAAGTTCCGAGACACCTGCCTACCGGCCGTCTTCTTCCGCTTCCTGTACCCGCTGCCCCCTGGCAGCATATAGCCATGGACTTCATAACAGATCTGCCCGTCTCTGCCGGTTGTACGGTCATTTGGGTGGTCGCTGACCGCTTTTCCAAGATGGCTCACTTCATTCCTCTGCCAGGTCTTCCGTCTGCACCCGAGTTGGCTAAAGACTTTATCCGCCACATCTTCCGTCTTCATGGTCTGCCTCGTCACATTGTGTCGGATCGTGGGGTTCAGTTCACCTCACGTTTCTGGAGAGCCACTTGTAAGTTGCTAGACGTCACCCTGGATTTTTCCTCCGCTTACCACCCACAGTCCAATGGACAAGTTGAACGAATAAATCAGAATTTGACCAGTTATCTTCGACACTTCGTTAATGCCCACCATTCTGACTGGGTGGAGCTCCTGCCTTGGGCCGAATTCTCCTACAATAATCATGAGAGCGAATCTTCCACCAAGTCTCCGTTTTTTGTAGTCTTCGGTCAGCACCCTCGGATCCCTGTCCCTGTTTCCATCTCTGTGGACAATCCAGCTGCGGAATCTCTGGTTAGAGAATTCTCCTCCATCTGGGAGAGTACCCGGTCCGCACTCATTCAGTCATCCGAGCGCATGAAAAGACATGCTGACAAAAAACGTCTGGATCCTCCTCAATTCCGTCCTGGGGACAAAGTCTGGCTTTCGTCCAAATATGTTCGACTCAAAATTCCGTCCTACAAGTTAGGTCCTCGGTTCATCGGTCCTTTTGAGATCATCAGTCAGATCAATCCGGTGTCCTATAAATTGAAACTCCCGGCCAATTTGAGAATTCCTAATTCTTTTCATGTATCTCTCCTCAAACCTGTGGTTCTTAACTCTTTTTTTAAGTCTACAGGTACACCTCCTGCTCCAGTGTCTGCTGATGATGAATTTGAGGTAGAGAACATTCTGGCCACAAAAAGGGTAGGAGGAAAGACTTATTTTTTGGTGGATTGGAAGGGGTTTGGTCCTGAGGAGAGAACCTGGGAGCCTCGGGAGAACATCCATGCCCCTCTTATCCTAGCTAAATTTCTTTCTGGCCTAAAGAAGGGGGGGCCTAGAGGGGGGGGTACTGTAGCGCCGCGTCCCTGCCTGCTGCCAGCAGGGACGTCGCTCTCCTCACCTGCGCTCAGCGTCCTCAGTGCTCCCAGCCCCCTCTGCGCCTATGACGTCCTCCTTCCGCCCTGCTGGTCCCGCGCGCTCCTTCCCTGCTTCTGGCCTTAGGGCGCGCGCCCGCACCCTCCCCCGCTCTTAAAGGAGCCGAGCGCATTTTCCAAATCAGTCTCCAGCCAATGCTGGAGGACTCCACCCTATATTAAGGGCTTCCTCCTTAATGTAGGTGCCCGAGCAATGTTGTTCCTGTGCAGTCTAACTCTGTTTCAGCCTTCAGCTCCTGATTCCAGTTACCTGCCTGTTACCTGTCGGCTTGCCTGTCTGCCATCCGTCTGCAGTTCTATCCAGAGGTTCGGACGTCATCTGCAGAGATCCCGGCTCTTGCCTGCTCACCTAGGAGCAATCATCTGCCATCCGACTGCAGCTCCATCCGGAAGTTCGGACATCATCTGCAGAGATCCCCGGCTCTTGCCTGCTCACCTGGGAGCGATCATCTGCCATCCGACTGCAGCTCCATCCTGAAGTTCGGACATCATCTGCAGAGATCCCCGGCTCTTGCCTGCTCACCTGGGAGCGATCATCTGCCATCCGACTGCAGCCTACCTGGAGGCTCCACCATATCAGGTCGTATATACCTGCCTGTCTAGAGACTGCCTGGTCACTTGCTGTGACAACCTGCCTGTCTAGAGACTGCCTGGTCACTTGCCATGACAACCTGCCTGCCCAGAGTCTGCCTGGTCACTTGCTGTGACAACCTGCCTGTCTAGAGACTGCCTGGTCACTTGCCGTGACAACCTGCCTGCCCAGAGACTGCCTGGTCACTTGCCGTGACAACCTGCCTGCCCAGAGTCTGCCTGGTCACTTGCTGTGACAACCTGCCTGTCTAGAGACTTCCTGGTTACTTGCCGTGACAACCTGCCTGCCCAGAGACTGCCTGGTCACCTGCCGTGACAACCTGCCTGCCCAGAGACTGCCTGGTCACTTGCCGTGACAACCTGCCTGTCCCAGAGACTGCCTTGGTCACTTGCCGTGACAACCTGCCTGTCCAGAGACTGCCTCGGTTACTTACCGTTACAACCTGCCTGCCCAGAGACTTCCTTGGTCACTTGCTGTGACAAACCTGC
>JARQOD010000001.1:639369892-639422583 GCA_033576555.1 Oophaga sylvatica
TTTCCGTGACAACCCCCTCCCAAGACTGCCTGGTCACCCCGTGACAACCTGCCTGCCCAAGACTGCCGGTCTTTTGCCGTAAAAACCTGCCTGCCCAAGACTCCTTGGTCACTTGCCGTGACAACCTGCCTCCCCAAAAAATGCCTGGTTTTTTACCGTTACAACCTCCTGCCCAGAACCCGGGTCACTTGCTGTGACAAACCTCCTTTTCCAGAACCCTTATCCCTGCCGGAATCCCGCCCTTTTCCCAGTGCCACCCGCTCTCTTACAATAAAATCCTTGTATAAAAAGCTATGTGGTTCCACCAACCACCTTCTCTCGTAGTTCCCCCACCAGACCCTTTACAGTTTGCTCGGGCCATGGAACCCGGGGCCCCAAAAACCCCCTTTTTCCCCCCCAAAACGTGCATGAGCTGTCTCGCCAGAGGTCTAACAGGAGACCATCCTGGGCCACCTGCGAACGCAAATCCCGTTGGACACTCTGAAATCATCATTGCAACCATCGCTGGAGCCATGACTAAAAACCCTCACCCCCCTGACCCCAACCCGTTTTTCCTTCCCCGGGGACCCCGCTTCACTCCCCTTTTGTTGGGGCGATCCTGCTGGGGCTGGGGTTTCTTAATCTGTGCACCCGCATTTTGAACCCGGCACCCAAATTTAACTCGCCGGGGCCAAAATTCCTTTTCATCTTCCCTTCTCACCAGAGGCCCTGGCCTGCTTAATCCTCTCTGGGAAGAGAGGATCCTCGGTATCTACCTGCCTCTTTTCTCTCCCCTTCCAAGGTATTGACGAACCTGGGGGGAAACTTCCTCTCATCATCCTGCTGCGTCCCGCGGAATCCACCTTGGTCAATAGCAAATTTCCGACTTAGCCCAAACTACCGGGGGACAATAAGCCAATTGGGTCTTGGGGGAGGGTCGCCGGGGCTTTTTAAAGACGAACTTGCCGGTCGGGACGTTCCAACCTCTCAGATGATTTAATAAATTTTCCCCAATCGAATGATCTTGGTTCCAGGAACAGCCAAAGAATCACCCTAAAAAAAATTTTCCCTTGCACCCCCGTGTCAAGACTAAACCCTTCCCTTTTCTCCTCAGGTGCCACGCGCCCCTATACAGTCGACCAACCAAAGGGGTAAAACCCCCTCAAATCACCCTCCGAGAAAAGTTTTTCTATGCGGCAGTAAGGAGCACGGATCCAAACCTGCCGGGGAGAATCGGGAAAACGCCTGTGTCGGTTCCGGGGAAGGTCAATCAGACAAAAAAAAATCCTTTCATCCCTGCGCTGTCGGTTTCAATTCTGAGGGAAGAACCGCCACTTCAAAAGGGGCCCAACTTATTCTGGGCAGGGGGGAACTCGTGCACAGGCCTAGTAGAGAAGTATCACATTCCCACCAAACCTCTGTTGCCTGTAGGGGTTTCGCTGGGATGGGGTCTCCTACCCGCCATCCGACTTATCACCGAATCAAACCCCCGCGGGGGGAATGTTGCATTCTGAGAGCATCCTTTCATGTTCCCTGGCCCTCATTTTTTCTTATGGTCTTGGCCCAAAAACATGCACCGGCTCGACTGCAAAGGGAAGGTTCTTCGCTGGGACAGGACTGTCTAAAACGTGCGGGTCCTGTTCATCCTGCATCTTCCCAACACCTCTAATCTACCGGACTCCCTTTTCCTATTGGTATTTGCTGATGTCTTCAAATAAAAAGGAAGCAGAGACATTACAACCCAAGACCAAAGATTGCCCATTAAACCTGTTCCCGGTACTACGCCCCCCCGGGGCGTATTACCCTTGTCTGCTGCTGAACCAGGTCGATGTCCAATATTCAGGAAATTAGCAAAGGGTTTTATCCAAACTACCTCCCCACGGGAGCAGGTTTCTTCTTTTCTTAAAAAGAAAGAGGGACTCTCCGCCCGTATTGCTACAGAGGCCTAAATTCGATCACGGTGAAAATAATCCCTCTTCCACTCATTCCAGAACTGTTGATCGTCTTAGAGGGGCAGAGTCTTCACCAAACTAATCTCGGGACAACAACCTGGTTCGTTCCTCGAGAGATGAAGGAAGACCAATTCAACACCCGGAGGGCCACACGAGTACTTTGGTGATGCCCTTTGGCTCGTAATGCCCAGCAGTCTTCAGGAGTTGGCCCAACGACATTTTCCGGGACCTCCTCTATTCCTGCGTTTGGTTACCTTGACGACATCTTGGTCTTCTCCCGGATTTTCCCAGTCTCACCGAGAATGTTCGTCAGGTTCTGCCAGGCTCAGGCAGAATCCCCTTCGCCCAATATAAAGTGCCCCTTGAGCAGAATCCTTCGTTTCTGGCTACATCATTTTCAGACAGGCCTACGAAGGATCCGGGGAAATTGTCTGCCATCAGAAGTGCCCCGACCGGAGGGGTTAAGGCCATTCAGCGGTTCCTGGGATTCCCAAATATTAAACCCTCTCTTCATACCGCACTTCTCTTCCAGGACGCTCCAATCCAGCGCTCACCCGCAAGGATGCTAACCCCAAACAGTGGACGACCAAGCAAGGAGGCCTTCTTTCTCTGAAACGGCCTTCTTTTTCCGCCCAGGCGCATCGCCCAGGCAACAAAGTTCTTCCAGGTGGACGCTTCCTCTGCTGGAGCCGGGCGGTTCTTACCCAAAAAATCGCCATCCGGAGGAATGGGTCCCCGCGGTTTCTTCTCCAAACTCTTCTCCCCTCCGAGCGCAACTACCCATAGGAGATCGAAGTTATTGGCCATTAGTTGGCATTGGGAGTGGCGTTACCTACTCAAGGGGGTCTTTTTTCCGGTAATCATCTACCGGATCACAAAAATCGGCATACCTCCAGCAGGACAGAGACTTAATCCCGCCAAGCCCTGGTCCTTGTTTTTTTTTCCCGCTTTGACCTTTCGCCCACTGACAAAAAATCAAGGCGGATGCCTTTGTCTCGGTCTTTCCTGGTGCGGATCTCGAAGATGAGCCTAAACATATCATCGATCCCGCCAGAGTGATGCAGGGGGCTCCCGTGAGTCTAAAACGTCTCCCTCCTGGTAAGACGTTCGTATCAGAAACCGATCGGAAGAGAATCCTACATTGGGGTCACTCGTCTAAAAATCGCTGGCCACGCTGGTCAAAAAAGACCCTCCAACTCATTACTCGCATTATTGGGGGCCTACCCTGCACAAAGACGTAATAGACTTTTTTCTGCCTGTTTTCCTGTGCCCGCAACAAAGTTCCGAGACACCTGCCTACCGCCGTCTTCTTCCGCTTCCCCGTAACCCGCTGCCCCCTGGCAGCATATAGCCATGGACTTCATAACAGATCTGCCCGTCTCTGCCGGGTTTTTACGGTCATTTGGGTGGTCGCTGACACGCTTTTTCCAAGATGGCTCACTTCATTCCTCTGCCAGGTCTTCCGTCTGCCACCCGAGTTGCTAAAGACTTTATCCGCCACATCTTCCGTCTTCATGGTCTGCCTCGTCACATTGTGTGGGATCGTGGGTTCAGTTCACCTCACGTTTCTGAGAGCCACTTGTAAGTTGCTAACGCACCCTGGATTTTTCCTCCGCTTACCACCCACAGTCCCAATGGACAAGTTGAACGAATAAATCAGAATTTGACCAGTTATCTTCGACACTTCGTTAATGCCCACCATTCTGACGGGGTGGAGCCCTGCCTTGGCCAATTCTCCTACAATAATCATGAGAGCGAATTTTCCCCACCAAGTCTCCCTTTTTTTGTAGTCTTCGGTCAGCACCCTCGGATCCCTGTCCCTGTTTCCATCTCTGTGGACAATCCAGCTGCGGAATCCTGGTTAGAGAATTCTCCTCCATCGGGAGTACCCGGTCCGCACTCATTCAGTCATCCGAGCGCATGAAAAACATGCTGACAAAAAACGTCTGGATCCTCCTCAATTCCGTCCTGGGGACAAAGTCTGGCTTCGCCCCAAAAAATTTTTCGACTCAAATTTCCGTCCTACAAGTTAGGTCCTCGGTTCATGGGTCCTTTTGAGATCATCAGTCAGATCAATCCGGTGTCCTATAAATTGAAACTCCCGGCCAATTTGAGAATTCCTAATTCTTTTCATGTATCTCTCCTCAAACCTGTGGTTCTTAACTCTTTTTTTAAGTCTAACGGGTACACCTCCTCCCAGTGTCTGCTGATGAGAATTTGAGGTAGAGAACATTCGGGCCACAAAAAGGTAGGGGAAAGATTTATTTTTTGGTGGATTGGAAGGGTTTTGGTCCTGAGGAGAGAACCTGGGAGCCTGGGGAGAACATCCATGCCCCTCTTATCCTAGCAAAATTTTTCTTTCTGGCCTAAAGAAGGGGGGGCCTAGAGGGGGGGGTACTGTAGCGCCCGCGTCCCTGCCTGCTGCCAGACAGGGACGTCGCTCTCCTCACCTGCGCTCAGCTCCTCAGTGCTCCCAGCCCCCTCTGCGCCTATGACGTCCTCCTTCCGCCCGCTGGTCCCGGCGCGTTTCCTTCCCTGCTTCGGCCTTAGGGCGCGCGACCGCACCCTCCCCCGCTCTTAAAGGAGCCGAGCGCATTTTCCAAATCATCTCCAGCCAATGCTGGAGGACTCCACCCTATTTTAAAAAGGGCTTCCTCCTTAATGTAGGTGCCCGAGCAATGTTGTTCCTGTGCAGTCTAACTCTGTTTCAGCCTTCAGCTCCTGATTCCAGTTACCTGCCTGTTACCTGTCGGCTTGCCTGTCTGCCTCCGTCTGCAGTTCTATCCAGGGTTTTGGACGTCATCGCAGAGACCCCGCTCTTGCCTGCTCACCTAGGAGCAATCATCTGCCATCCGACGCAGCTCCATCCGGAATTCGGACATCATCTGCAGAGATCCCCGCTCTTTCCTGCTCACCTGGGAGCGTCATCTGCCATCCCCTGCAGCTCCATCCTGAAGTTCGGACACATCTGCAGAGATCCCCGGCTCTTGCCTGCTCCCTGGGAGCGATCAATCTGCCACCGACCAGCCACCTGGAGGCCCCACCATATCAGGTCGGGATTACCTGCCTGTCTAGAGACTGCCTGTCACTTTCTGTACAACCTCCGTCTAGGACGCCTGGTCCTTGCCATGAAAACCTGCCTGCCCAGAGTCTGCCGGTCACTTGCTGTGACAACCTGCCTGTCTAGAGACTGCCTGTCACTTGCCGTGACAACCTCCCCCAGAGACTGCCTGTCACTTTGCCTGACAACCGCCGCCCAGATCTGCCTGGTCCTTGCTGTACAACCTGCCTGTCTAAGACTTCCTGGTTACTTGCCGTGACAACCTGCCTCCCAGAGACTGCCTGGTCACCTGCCGTGACAACCCTCCTCCCAGAACTGCCGGTCACTTTCCGTGACAACCGCCTGCCCAGAGATGGGCCCTTTGGGCACTTGCCGTGCAACCTCCTGTCCAAGACTGCCTCGGGTTTCTTACCGTTACAACCTGCCTGCCCAAGACTTCCTTTTGGGCACTTGCTGTGACAAACCTGCCTGCCAGAAACTACCTATATCCTCGCCGTGAATCCCGCCCTTTCCCAGGCCACCCGCTTCCTTACAAGTAAAATCCTTTTTAAATAAAGCTAGTGGTTCCACCAACCTGACCTTCTCGTCGATTCCACCCACCAGACCCGTTAAAATATACACTTCAGACCTCACCATCCCTTTGTTAAAATTCAGGACTTTTCAGGAACGCTTCTCTACTGTCTGAATTTTTGGATAGTAGAAAAATTTGGAGAGGTTAATCTGCAGCTATCCTTATGAAAGTGTAAAGTAAAGGAGGAAACAACAAAACAACTTTGGCCACTGGATATCTGTAGTTTGATAAATTTACTTTTAATTATATATTACTACAGGTGTGACATTTTGTCCTTATGGACTTTCTCAGAGTGCACACTGCAGAAGTTTTTGATATAAGGACTCAATTATCCAAGAAATGTGATAGCATATAAATGGTGGTGTCCATCGCTTGTTCAAGATGTGCTTAGATATTTTTTCGAAAGCACTAAGCCCAAATAATATACTATTAGCAGGCAGATCTGTGATATTTTTCTTATGCCGAAATAACAAATGCACATCTGGGGATCCGATACGGACCATGCGCATCTGTGAGAGGCAAGGCCAGGGGCCCTATTTGGTGCAGTGTGTATCTTTAGCGTGCCCGGGCCTCCCGTCACACAAAATACTGTCCCCTCTGCAGCAACCCTCAACTTCACCTTTGCACCGTGTGGGTCCCATCGGGTCGCTGGAGTTTTCTGTGGGCCTGATGATATGGGGACAGAGTCCAGTTCAAACTCAAAACGTAAAATTTTACTTTTTTCATTTAGCACCATTCCCTGTCATAACAACATCAGCACAAGGTTCCATACATCCACATTTTCTTCTTTCCCTGTGCACCTTTCTATGTCCTTCATACTTAGGGGTTGTACAGCCCTTGCGGTAACGAAGCGCCTCCTTGTGCGACTCAATACGGTTGGGGGTTCCCTTGTCTGTTTCACCCGGGTCTGAGACATCAGCTCATGCAAAGATCGCCACTGAGAGCAACCTGCACCCCGTACTGCTAGACCACTTCTCAACTTTTGCTCCACACTGCAGTCACGCTGCTGCTTCAGCTCACTTCTGTCCATCTGGACTCTGGAGGGCTGGGCTTCTCACTTCAAATGTTACCGGCCATAGAGTCCATCCGATTTCCGGGCGCCTTGGCCCTAAATCAAACTAACATAAACTTTTTCCTGACTTATCCCCAGTGCCCCCCTCCAAAATTTTAACTCTTTGCTATACTAATTTCCTATTCCTACTGACACTGTACCCCAACTAGTTTTCCCAGCAGGGGACAATTCTTTCCCATTAAAACTTACAAATAAGATCCATATAAAAACATAATAAATATAACTCACACAGAAAGTCATAAATATACAAGAAACATATATACATGTGTAAAAGGGGTGGGCATCACACGCCCGGGTTCACCCCTTACACACCATACAAGTCAATAGGTTTGGAAAAAATCTGATGCAGTCGATTATGCACACAAGAAATGAAGAGGAGAAATTCAGTTCTCCATCTTCTCTGCACCTGTGATGAGATTCTCTCTTTGATCACACTCAATAAAAGTCTGACAGATTTGATCGGAGTGACATTAGCATATTTCCATGTCTTCACATAGAGAATCTACAGCCGCGTGACCAAGCCTGATCCAAAAGTGGACTATTCTTCACTTAACTCATAAAGCAGTGCTATAATCCCCAGCTCAGTATACCTTTACATTTTGTAACTCAGATTTTTCATGGTTATTTCATCAAATCAGATTTTCAGTTACTTTTTATAAAAAAAGAAATCTATGCAATTGGTTAATTATTTAGCTCATCTATTACTGTAAATTGACGGACACATAGCTACAGAAATTCATACAAGTGCTTACTAAACCCCAGGACATTATGGTATTTATTGGTGGAATTATACATTCTAAGAATTGTGGTGTATATAACTGCATTAACTTAAGGAGAAAATCATAAAAAGCCCCGTTAACCTAACATTTCTGTCATACGGAAATTTAAAAGCCCCACAATAATAAACTGTTAATTTCAGATTGTTTGGTCACAGCCAAAATACTTTCAGCATGCACATTTTGTCTACACAGGAAAAACACAGACTTACATACAACCATCTCTTAAAATATATCTAGTGCCAAATTGAAGTGAGCATTTCATTCTTGACCAAGGTCAGTTATTCATTTCACTATTTAAAGATTACTTCTGCTCCATGTTGAGGGGTATAGTCTTGACAGGTCCTATACCGGGGTCAGAAGTATTGAAAATGCATTTACAACCAATAAAAATGACCGATTTGCACATTTTGGCACATATTTTTGTGACAATGTCTTTTTTTATGCAAAAATTCTTTTTTATGAAAGGTTATCTCAAATTTGGGAAAAATAAAAATTGCATGACTCCAAAGGTACATACTTTTTCCATATTTGCTGGAATTAGAATGGGATATAAAAAAAAGAAGAAGTTGATCAGGTTCTATCAGTGGGTCGAATTTTATGGAAAGATAATAAAAAGTAAATGTCTTTAAGGTAAAATGACAGATTTAACCTTTATCTTCAAATCAGCACCATTTTTGGCTCATTGAAAAATTTTTTATTTCTTAATTTGTTGCTAGGGTTTTAAGTAATTCACGATTGGTAGATATTGGTCAAATTGTAACTTATAACCATTTGGTTAAATAAAAAATTTTTTTAGCGCCAATGAGCATATCATATTAGTTTTTGGTAAATAGAAATGAATAGGTTAAATTACATTACAGGTATTATTACATTATTTTGTATCAAACTCTATTGGGTTAAAGAAAAAAGTGCAAACAAGTGAACTGAACCCACTTTTTTAAAACAAAATTCAATGTATTAAAAAATAATGATTAGACAAATCATTGCAGAACATTTGTGTTTACCATTATTTATTTTACTCAATATAAGCGCTGTTAATTCCACACACTTAACAGACATATTATCCTGTCCCCCATCATTAACATCGTATGTTTTTTAGAGTGTTAAAGAAACTGGAGAAACTTAACCCACGGGGAAACATAAAAAATCCTTCAATGTTGCTTTGTGGAATTTGAACCCAGGACCCAGTGCGCAATACAACACTGTGCCAACTCTAATACATTTTAACTGGGATTAACAACACCTTCCATCTTACTTCAAAGACCTATTATCAGACCAAAACTTCTGGATCCATTAACCAAGTAAGACAAAGGAAAATGCATGATCAAATAATGTACAAAGTTGACTATCACCTAGAGTTGAGCGATACTTTTCCGATACCAAAAGATCGAATCGGAATGGTATCGCCGATACACAAAAAAATGGGCGATACCCATACCGATACCGGAAAATAAAAAGTAAGTCTAGGGAACAAAATATCGGAAATTAAAAAAAAACCATTCTTGCCTTTTGGTTAATTGTACATGAAGGAAAACAACAAAGAGTAATGAAATTTATTGGGGGAGGATGAGGAACATTAAAAGCATAATGTTTAACACAATCATTGGAATAGCATAATATTTCTTTTTTTGAATACGTTTGATGACGAAGAAATTACAATGTTTTAACCTTTTTTTCTATTTGTCAAATATGCGTTCACAATTTCCATGCTCTTCACCTTTTTAACTTTTCACACAACTTTCTCCTTCATAATCTTCAGCAGCATCATCTTTCTCATAAAATTTATCTTCATCTTCACCTTTTCAAATCTTCTAAAACTTCTTGCAATCATCTTTTTTGAACATTTTAAAATTGTTTCTTATTTAACATTTTATTCTTCATATTCTACTTCTTCACTTCTTCCTATTCACCTTTCATCATTTCTTATTTTGACAGCATTCCTGTACTTGTAATCTGTAAAACTCTGAATTTTCATCCTTCCTTCTGTGCACGAAAGATTTTAATTACAACAGTTTTTGGGCCCGTCAGTTTAGGCCGCAGCAGCATCAGGCTTTTTCCAGGGCCCACAGGAGGAACGGATAAAACCCCCCTACACTGCTTATCTTCTTCTGCTTAGTTTGACTTATTTTGCTCTTCATTTTGGTCTTATACTTCATGTTCTTCGCTTTTTGATCTTCTTTTATTGTTCTTCTGTCTCTGTTCTGTATTTTGTATTGTCTTAACCTCTTTCCTTTGGGATGGTACAAAAAGCCAAGGGAAGTAACGACACCACTACTTTTGGGGAACCCGAGGGTCAGCAGAAGGAAAGAGCCAATGGCACAACCCGAGGACCACTACTTACTGGGACACTTCTAAAGGAGAACCTGTGCCCAAAGCACTACCAAGGCCAGCAGACTTTGCGGGAACTCGATACCGCAGGAGGCCCTAGGCCAAAGGCATGCAGAGAACCAGCTGACGGTAGGGAAACCCCGGGTGGTACAGAAGGTCAAGACCAATGAAATAACGGGACCAGTGACTGGCGAACCCGGGGGGTCAGCAAAAAAAGAGCCAATGGCACAACCCGAGGACCAGGACATTACTGGGACCGGTACAAAACAGAGGTACCTGTGCCCCAAACACTACCAAACCAGCAGCCCTTCTGGAACTCGGATACCGACAGGAGCACCTAGGCCAAAGGCACTGCGGAGAACCAGCTGAAGACTGGAACCCGGATGGGTACAGAAAGTACAAGACCAATAAAGTAACAGGACCAGCGACTGTGCAACCCGAGGCACAAAGGAAAAGAGCCAATGACACAACCGGGACCAGCGACTTACGGGACACTTTTTTTTTTTTTACTAAGCAGAGGTACCTGTGCTCCAAACACTACCAAGACCAGAAAACGTTGCTGGAACTCATACCGACATAGGCACCTAGGCCAAAGGCCGCGGAGAACCACGACGGACTGAACCCGAGGTAGCAGAAGGTACCCATGGAATTAAATTGAGGCAGCAGGACTTTTGCCGTTACCAGCAGGGGAACAGCTGACATTACTGAACCCCATAACACAGGACAAGTGTAACTGTGCTAACGCATTTTCCCAAAACAACTGGCGTTGTTGTAACCCAGGGTGAGAAAGAACATGGTGGAGGCAGCAATTTTTTTCCGTTCACACAGCAGGGAACAGCTGACATTACTGAACCCCATAACACAGGAGCAAGTGTAACGTGCTAACAGCACTTCCGAAAACAACTGGCGTTGTTTAACCCAGGATGAGAAGAGAACAGGTGGAGGCAGCAGGACTTTTTGCCGTTCACACAGCAGGGAACAGCTGACATTACTGAACCCCAGAACACAGGGGCAAGTGTAGACTGTGCTAACAGCACTTTCCGAGAAACAACTGGCGTTGTTTTAACCCAGGATGAGAAAGAACAGGGTGGAGGCAGCAGGACTTTTTGCCGTTAACACAGCAGGGGAACAGCTGACATACTGAACCCCAGTAACACGGGAGCAAGTGTTAACTGTGCTAACAGCACTTCCAGAAACAACTGGGTGTTGTAACCCCGGGATGAAGAGAACAGGGGGGAGGCAGCAGGACTTTTTTCCGTAAAACAGCAGGGAACACTGACATTACTGAACCCCAGTAACACGGAGCAAGTGTTTAAATGTGCAACAGCACTTCCGGAAACAACGGTGGTGTTGTAGCCCAGGATGAGAAGAGAACAGGTGGAGGGAGCAGGACTTTTTGCCGTTCACACAGCAGGGAACAGCTGACATTACTGAACCCCATAACACAGGGGCAAGTGTAACGTGCTAACACTTCCGAAAACAACTGGCGGTGTTTAGCCCAGGGATGAGAAGAAAACAGGGGGGAGGCAGCAGGGCTTTTTTGCCGTTCACACAGCAGGGGAAACTGACATTACTGACCCCAGTAACACAGGAGCAAGTGTAGACTGTGCAACACACTTTCCCAGAAACAACTGCGGTGTTACCCAGGGATGAGAAGAGAACATGGGGGAGGGAGCAGGGCTTTTTGCCGTTCACACAGCAGGGGGAAAAGCTGACATTACTGAACCCCATAACACAGGACAAGTGTAGACTGTCTAACAGCACTTCCGAGAAACAAATGGCGTGTTGTACCCAGGAGAGAAAGAGAACAGGGGAGGCACAGACTTTTTTGCCGTTCACACAGCAGGAACAGCTGACATTACTGAACCCCATAACACAGGAGCAAGTGTAGACTGTGCTAACAGCACTTCCGAGAAACAAATGGCGTGTTGTAACCCAGGGAGAAAGAGAACAGGGTGGGGGCAGCAGGGCTTTTTGCCGTTAACACAGCAGGGGACAGCTGACATTACTGAACCCCAGCAAAAACGGGAGCAAGTGTTAACTGTGCAACAGCACTTCCGAGAAACAACGGCGGTTTTACCCAGGATAGAAAGAAAGGGGGAGGCCAGGGGTTTTTTTCCCTTAAAAACCGCAGGGGGAAAGCTACATTACTGAACCCCATAAACGGGCAATGAACTTTCTAACACACTTTCCCAGAAAAAGGGGTTTGGGGCCCCGGAAAAAGAAAGGTGAGGCAGCAGGACTTTTTGCCGTTAAAAAAGCGGGGGAACTACATACTGAACCCCCCAAAAAAAGGGCAAGTGGTAAATGTGCAACACACTTCCGGAAAAACGCGTGTTTCCCGGGAAAAGAGAACGGGTGGAGGCACAGGACTTTTGCCGTTCCCCGCAGGGAACAGCTGACATTACGAACCCCATAAAACCCGGACAAATGTAACGTGCTAACACACTTCCAGAAACAACTGGCGTTTGTAAAACCCCGGGGGAAAAGAAAAGGGGGAGGGAGCAGGGCTTTTTTTCCCTTTTCACAGCAGGAACGACATTTCTGAACCCCCCTAACACAGGGCAAGGGGACTGTGAACCACTTCCAGAAAAAACGCGGGTTTAACCCAGGGAAAAAGGGAAAAGGGGGGAGGACAACTTTTTTCCGTTCCCCCGCAGGGGAAAGCTACTTTCTGAACCCCTAACACGGGCAAGGAACTGTGCAACACCTTCCGAGAAACAATGGGGGTTTTGTCCCCGGGTAGAAAAACAGGTAGGCACAGGCTTTTTTTCCCTTAAAAACAGCAGGGGGCCTGCATTTTCTGAACCCCCAAAAACAGGGCCCAAATGTAACTTTCAAAAAAAACTTCCGAAACAACGGGGGGGGTTTTTTTCCCCGGGGAAAGAAACAGGGGGGAGGCACGGCTTTTTGCCGTTTAAAACGGGGAACCCTTACTGAACCCCATAACACGGAGCAAGGTTTTAATGTGCAAAACCTTAGAAACAATGGGGGGTTTTGAAAGGGGGTTTAAAAGGGGAAAGGGGGGAGGGAGCGGCTTTTCCCCTCCCACGGGGGAAAACTACAACAACCCCATCCGGGGAAAAGTGGGTGTGAAAATTGGGGGGGGGGGGTTTTTAAAGGGGGGGGTGAAAAGAAAAGGTGGAGGGGGGTTTTTGGTTACACGCGGGGGAAAACTGCTCTGCCCCATCCCCGGCAAGGTAACCAAAAAACTTCCGAAAACAACGGCGGTTTTGTAGGGGTGAGAAGAAACAGGGTGGGGGCAGCGGATTTTTGCCGTTCAAACGCAGGGAACAGTGCCATTACTGAACCCCATAACCAGGAGCAAGTGTAAACTGGCAACTTCAACACAATGGCGGTGTTGGAGCCCAGGGTCAAGGAGGATGTTTAAATACTAATCAAGTATTTTCCTTTTTTCGTGTCAATTAAAAATGTCTATACTCAAAACAAGAGAAATATAACCTTGTACCAAAAATGAGATTTTTACTTTAAAAAATATATGTAAATTAATAATTGAAAAACAAAAGCATACATTAACATGTTGAAAAGCAATGCAAACCACAAAAAAATCGGTTAAAAAAACTGCATACGGTTTTAAATAAAAGCATAAAGACAATCAAATCCATTATGTGGAAAAGAACAGTATGTACACCATTTTCATTGCTGAATAATATCACTAAAAAGTTTTTAAAAAATATCTAAAATTTCCATCATGTAATACTGATAATATGTGCCCAATCATTTATATTAACAAAAAAACCCTTTAAAAAGTGCATAGTGAAAACAGCTATTTATGCCTGACTGTGGACTTGCAAGCATGACAACGGATAGATAAGGTATATAAAGATGAGACTGCATAGCCACAGAAGGTGAATGGCGATGTAATTACTGTACCTCAATAAGTGTGCGTTTACTACTACATCCTTTTTTTTATAGCTTTATAAAAGGGTACGTGCAGTATGCTTGCGCCTTTGTTTGGACGCACAGACGGCTTCCTGCTGTGACGCGTTGGGTATTGGAGCGTTGTGCGTCTATGACGCAGACTAACATTCACGGTGCGCATCGTTCATCATCGCAAGCGTACGACAACACAAAAGGCGTTGTCATGACTGCTTTACTCAGTAAAACATGCACCTATGATGAAACATACACGCATGTGCCCTATTACATAACAAGCTACAAGAAAAATGCGTGTGAGGTGTGACACAGCTGTTTTGTTAAGGTACAGTATTATATCGACATTGTACAGTGTCGCTATTCAGTCTGATAAATAATATCATTCACCTATTCTACAGTTGTCGTTCTTTCAGCACCACTTACAGGTATATATTTTGCTATTGTGACTAGCACTATTGACTTTACCAAGGTAATGCATGATTTTTGTTAGCGATTATCATGTTTACATGAAGGACCTTTATGATATGGGCTGTTAACTTTCTAATCAAATATGTATTTTTTAAAATGACACAAATATAAGTAATGTTGAAGAGGACTATTCCTACATGCATTGTTTGCACAATATTACAGGTGTACTCAGTCCCTTAATCAACATTTGATATTATATTTACTTGTATGCTTTTTATTTCAAAGGCAAGAACACTGAAGATATAACCTTCGCACTGCAGCAGTTTGTCAAAGGTTCAACCCACATTATGCACTTCCAACATTGCAGTATTTGAGTCATCATGATGTGAGTTGGATTTGTCTAAGCTATGGAGTGACAAGGTTGACCATCAGTATCCTATAGCATAAGTAGGCTTTTGTGTTTGCATTTGTTTTCGACATTGCATATCTGTAATAATATGTCAAAATTTATTTTGTTACAGATTTGTACAAAGACAAATCATTTTATGGTTGAAAGTTGACGTTTCAAATGTTTACAGCTTAGAAATCATGGTGTAGCCTCATATCTAGTGTAGCACTAGACACTTTGAGATGTCATGTTTTTTTCACCATGATTAGGTAGCTGCAGTAATTTTTGCCGGACACACAGCAGGGGAACAGCAGGCGTTATGAACCCCACAAACACATCAGCGATTGTTTTCATTCTGTGCATCTAACACTTCTGAGCAGCAACTGGCGCTGTTGAAGCCCAGGTCAAGGAGGGTGTAGCAGAGGCCTAGTATGAGACGTTTGAAGTTGAAGTTGTAGTTAGCAGCAGTAATTTTTGCCAGACACACAGCAGGGGAACAGCAGGCGTTACTGAACCCCACAAACACATCAGCGATTGTTTTCATACTGTGCATCTAACACTTCTGAGCAGCAACTGGCGCTGTGAAGCCCAGGGTCAAGGAGGGTGTAGGCACAAAATATTGAGTTATTGCCTTGTTACGTGGCCATTGCAAATTATGTACTTCAACAAGAATAAATGAATTTTTACTACAACAATAAAATGATAAATTTCAATTACAAGAATAGAAAAATATTTAACTTGACAGTCCTCTGTGGTTGATAACGTTAAATGGCTAACTGAAAATATGGTAACAAATTCAAAGCTTTCGAGACTACTCAGTGTCTTCATCAGGCTAAGAGTAAAGCCAAAATGAAGAATCACATATTCTACACACAACAGACACAGGAATAGCTAAGACAAGTGAGGGGGGACAAGTGGGGGAGACCGGCACAAAAAGGAGAACAAGGATGAATTATCAGCCCACACAATCACAGCTAAATAATGAATTTACCTGTGGCAAAAGACTTTTGTTGCCCTGTTCAAGCACATGGATATGAGAATTACTGGTATTAAAATATAACTTCAAATATGAGAAACGTACAAAGGTTTCAGAATATAAGCTCAATCATGACCTTTGACACTGTTAGTGATGGAATGAATAGATCACATGGATTTATGTCATTCTATATCAATTAAGAATCTGCGTCTATGCCCTTCCAGGGTCATGAAAAACCCAAAAAAATACGCCAATGAGAGGGCAATCAACTTTCTATCCTTATCTAGGAACTGTTCCAATATTTATGTCATCCCTGTGAGATAATGACAGTTCTGATACACGTCACTTACTTGTCTTACCTATTGCACTATTCCTGTGTCCTGTTGTGTATAGAAATATGTGATGCTTAATTTTTTTAGTTAGTCTTTCCCTGATGAAGAGACGTGAGTAGCCTTGAAAGCTTGCAATTTGTTTCCATCTTTTCAGTTATCCATTAAAAGGTATCAACCACTGCTGACTCTGAAGTCTAAATATTTTTCTATCTACTGGCTAACACGGTACAAAGATACACATGTTTTCTAATTTCAAGAAGGAAAAATAAAGAAAATACAAATATAAACGCATATATGCACATGCCAAAAATAAATGGAACAACACAACACCCAAAAAATTGGTAACAAAATATAGTGTTGTAAATTTAAGAATAAAAGTCCATTTTTTTTTTTATGAATAATGCTTAAGGAACGCTATGTTAAACCATAACATAGTGAAGACAATGGATTTTGTAATAGTCACTCATCATCATCATCGCACATTTTATGTGACAGTCACAGACATTTCAATTATTTAAGTTCATAAAATCGTAACTTTCTATAGCATGTATGACATGTCCAGCATGGACTCATCAATGTGATTGATGACACAATAATGTACAATAAAAAATAACCATTTAAAAAAACATTAGGCATTGTTTGTCACAATTTAAGTGTGTGCCTGCAAGTGTAGGTGAAACAAGGCTACGGATAGCAAAGGTATATTCTATGTCTGTATCAGACAGTGGACAGCCTCTGATGGGTAATGCCGATGTTATACTGTACGTCAATAAAGTCTGCGCTGAAATCATGCATTTTTTTGCTTGTAGAGTGTTGAAGAGGGTAAAAGAATGTCTGGTTGCGCAAAGCTTTATCCGTCAACACTACCTTCCTACTGTCACGCGTAGGGTAGGGTAGCGTGTGGCAATTAGCTGACTATCAAATGTGAGGTTAGGCTGCGTTATTGCGCACTAGGGACGCAAAAAAAAATACAGCAGTAATAATTTAATGTGTAATACTCCACCTATGACAAACAAAAAATTACGTTCCCTCTTTAACAATGTACAAGACTAACAAGCCTAATGGTTGACGCTGACTTAATTGAGATACAGTATTACATCAACATTGTCCATGAGTAACTATGCACTGTGATACCTATATACCAGTATTAATTTATATCTCTTGTGTTTGTTTCAACAGCACTTGCAGGTATAACTACCTATTGTCAGTATGCATGATGCACTTTCTAGATGTAATAATTTATTATTGGACATTATTACCATGTTTACATGCTGGCCATTTCATATATGGTGTTTGAAGTTACAGTTGGCATCAGTATGTGTATTTTATAATGTCTGTCATAAATAAAACTCGTGATGATGATGATGAGGATTTAATGATTCGTACATCCATTGACTGCATTATCTTACAGGTACAGATAAAGTTCCTTAAAAGCATTAATTCATAAGTATGAAATGTACTTTTATGCATTAATTTCAAAATGTGAAGAGTAGACTATGTTTTATTTTTGTTACCATTTCTAATAGACATGTGCAGATATGCGCTGTGATGACAAATTATTTTTGTCCATATTTGTCATAAAAATTTATCATTCTAGGCCTGCAAAACTTCACAATTTCATGTTTTCAGCATAACAAGCAGGGTGACGGCTCTTCCCTATTTGGAGCATGTTGGTCATGTGTTTTTCTGTCCATGTGTTGCGAACAGGAGACTTCTTGCCGTTCACACAGCAGGGGAACAGCTGGCGTTACTGAACCCCACTAACAGTAGAGCTTGTGTTTTGTTCTGTGGACACGACACTTCTGAGCAGCAACTGGCAGTGTTGGAGCCCAGGGAGTAGAGTTCAGGTGGTAGAAAGATAACATAACAGGAGACATGGATAACGTTGCGAACCAGTTATTTAATCTGAAAACGGACAGACAAATTCTGGCGAGATCCATGCCTTGTTCATTTTCAGAAAGTAAGCCGGTCTACATTATCGGAGGATAGTCGCATGCGACGGTCTGTTAGTACACCACCTGCAGCACTAAAGACGCGCTCCGATAATACACTGGCAGCAGGGCAAGCCAGCACCTCCAATGCATACTGGCTAAGCTCTGGCCATGTATCCAACTTAGAGACCCAAAACTTGAATGGGGAAGAGCCATCTGGGAGTACACTGAGAGGCAAAGCCAAGTAGTCTGTCACCATCTGACGGATACGTTGCCTCCCGCTGACTGGAGCCCTCTCGGATGGTGTAGACATTTGTGGCGCTGCCACAAAACTTTGCCACATTTTAACATACTGGTCTTTCCCTGTGCAGAGGCACTGCGTGTGCTCCCTCTTGTTGCAGAGCTCTCTACACTGCCTCGACGCACAGAGCTGCTTTGTAAAGCAGTAGCAGCAGCAGTGCTCTCGGCAGTAAGGTAGAACATTAGGGATTGCACCAGTGTGTCTTGGTACTCCCGCATTTTACGCTCCCGGTTCAACGGTGTGATGAGGCTTTTGACGTTGTCCCGGTAGCGAGGGTCTAGGAGGGTGTACACCCAATAATCAGACGTCGTGAGAATGTGGGCGATGCGGCGGTCGTTTCTTAGGCACTGCAGCATGAAATCAACCATGTGCTGCAGACTCCCAACTGGCAAAGAAACGCTGTCCTCTGCAAGAGGCGTTATCTCTGCCTGCTCTGCATCACCCCACCCTCGCTCTACATACTGACTAGAGCGTTGTGTACCTCCCTCTGGAGCGATGTCTTCCTCCTCCATTGACTCCTCCTCTCATCCTCCTCACAAAGTGAGCCCTGCCCAGCCCTTTGTGAGGAACCACGTTGCGCTGACTTTCCAGAAGGTGATGGAATTTGTGACTCCTCATCCTCCACCTCTTCCAAAACCTCATCCCTTATTGCTTGCAGTGTTTTTTGAAGCAGGCAGATAAGGGGGACAGTCAGGCTGACTAGTGCATCATCTGCACTCGCCATCCGCGTTGACTCATCAAACACACGCAAAACGTGGCACATGTCCTTCATAGTGGCCCACTCATTAATGGTGAAGTGTGGACGGCGCAAATTGCATGTTGATTGCGCCTGATGCAGCTGATACTCCATAACTGCTGGCTGCTGCTCACACAACCGCTCCAACATATGTAACGTTGAATTCCACCTGGTGGATACGTCACATATGATGCGATGTTCAGGAAGGCGCAATCTGCGTTGAAGAGCTGCAATGCGCGATCTGGCCATGCTGGAACGTCGCAAGTGAGCGCACTCTAGGCGGACCTGTGCAGCAGTGCATCAAGATCCGGATAGTCCCTCAAAAAACTCTGCACGACCAAGTTGAGCACATGTGCCAGACATGGTATGTGAGTGAGTTTGCCAAGGCCCAGAGCTGCCACCAGATTTCGGCCATTGTCACACACTACCAAGCCTGGCTGGAGATTCGCTGGCAAAAACCACACGTCGCTCTCCTGCTTGATGGCATTCCAGACCTCCTGCGCTGTGTGGCTTCGATTCCCCATGGGAATTAATTTCAGAACGGCCTGTTGCCGTTTGGCCACGGCTGTGCTCATATCGGTCGCATCAGGTAAGCGTCCACGGGTCCATGTGGAGGTAGACCGTGACGGCTCCTGCAGCGATGATTCTGAGGAACTGGAGTAGGAGGAGGAGTCAATGTGGACAGACTTTATTCCGGCAATCCTTGGAGTTGGCAGAACACGTACAGCGCCACTCGCAAGATGTGTACCCGGCTCCACAACATTCACCCAATGGGCAGTGAGTGAAAGGTATCGTCCCTGGCCATGGGTACTGGTCCACGCATCGTGGGTCAGGTGGACCTTGCTACTGACGGCGTTTAGTAGCGCATGTTTAATTTTTGCCTCAACATGCTTTTGCAGACCAGGGACGGCTTGCCTGCTGAATAAAATCGGCTGGGCACATTGTATTGTGGGACTGCCAATGCCATTAATTCACGGAAACTGTCAGTCTCCACCAGCCTGAATGACAGCATTTCAAGGGACAGGAGTTTTGCAATGCCAGCATTCAGAGCCTGTGCTCGTGGATGGTTTGCCGAGTATGGCCGTCTTTTCTCCCATGCCTGTGCTACCGATGGCTGTTTTGTGGCCTGGGTGTGTGAGGATGACAGGGAACTTGCAGCTGTGGGTGGAATAACACTGTGTCTCTGGACAACAGTGACAGAGGTTCTTCCATGGCGATCCTGTGAGGAAGCCGAACCAGCTGTGTGTGAACTGGAGGAAGAGGCTCCAACACGAGCTGAAGATGTAGGTGCTGCTGTAGGTTGGCCTACATCTCCAGTGTGTCTTTGTAACTCAACAAAGTGCTTTGACCGCACATGTTTCCACATATTTGTTGTATTAAGGTTACTGACACTTTTACCTCTTTTAATTTTTTGATTACACAGCTTGCATTTGACATAGCAAATATCATCTGCAACTGTATCAAAAAAGGACCACGCAGAGCAAGTCCTGGGAGCGCCCGGTTTGGCTGTTGTAAGAGAACTGCTCCGAACGGGTGCCAAACTGAGGCTACAGGCAAGCGAGTCTGCAGCCTACCTCTCCCTACTGTTTGGACCGTTGGGGCAATCTCTTCCTCAGAGCTGCTCCCACCACCTTCCTGTTCCTCACGCCATGTTGGGTCTTGGACCTCATCATCTCCACCACTACCCTCTTCCAACACCTGCTGTTGTTGGGTGGTCTGGCCAGCACCATGCTCAACAGAAACTGGCAACTGAGTCTCATCATCATCAGATGCGTTCTGCGGTGTGCTGACCATCGGCACTGGCTCACCCCTCTTCAGATTCAGAGAGACACAGCTGTTGCGCATCACTGCATACTGCCTCTTCTTCACATTCCAGAATGCTGCTTGGCTGGGCCCCTGTTTGCAAGCCAACAGATTCTGAGAACAGAAGCAGAGACTCAGCTGGCTCCTGTACAGAGCTCTCTGACTGCCTGGGCAATTTGGCAGGCGGTGAAGAGACTGATGGTTGTTCAACAGTGCTGTGGTCCTGAGAGGAGGTGGAAGCTATTGAAGTCGATGCATTGGCTGCCATCCAACCAACAACGGCTTCAATTTGTTCTTCAACGCAGCAGGGGGTACGCTGAGCTCCTACAAAAGTGCGCATAAAGGAACGCTCACGGGGAAAACTGGTGGATGCTGTGTCACTGGGTGCGGCAGCAGCCACAGAATCCCCACGTCCTCTCCCTGCTGCAAATCCACGGCCTCGACCACGACCACGTGCCTTACTCACTGACTTCTTCATCTTGGTAGATTGATAAAGAAAGTCAGAAAAGTTATAAGGCCTAAGTGTGGTTATTCCTCACAGACTACAGTGAACCCTGCAGACAACTGTTCAGTATCTGTGAAAGGCCCCTTTGTGTACTTCTATAGTGTTTGCAACAATGTATTGTATACGGATGGAAGCGCGTCACACTAATAGATTAGATTTTTTTCCACTAAAATGGAGCAGCACCAATTAGAGAAAAATGTGAAGGATGAGGCAGTGACACACGCTCAGCAGACTACAACCGGCAGTGGTTGAAGAACAAACTGGAGCGTAATCTGCACTCACAAAATGAAAAGCTCACAGACTACAGTGAACACTGAAACACAACTGTTCAGTAGCTGTTAAGGCCCCTTTGTGTACTTCTATAGTGTTTGCAACCAATGTATTGTATACGGATGGAAGCGCGTCACACTAATAGATTAGATTTTTTTCCACTAAAATGGAGCAGCACCAATTAGAGAAAAATGTGAAGGATGAGGCAGTGACACACGCTCAGCAGACTACAACCGGCAGTGGTTGAAGAACAAACTGGAGCGTAATCTGCACTCACAAAATGAAAAGCTCACAGACTACAGTGAACACTGAAACACAACTGTTCAGTAGCTGTTAAAGGCCCTTTGTGTACTTTATAGTGTTTGCAACCAATGTATTGTATACGGATGGAAGCGCGTCACACTAATAGATTAGATTTTTTTCCACTAAAATGGAGCAGCACCAATTAGAGAAAAATGTGAAGGATGAGGCAGTGACACACGCTCAGCAGACTACAACCGGCAGTGGTTGAAGAACAAACTGGAGCGTAATCTGCACTCACAAAATTGAAAAGCTCACAGACTACAGTGAACACTGAAACAAACTGTTCAGTAGCTGTTAAAGGCCCCTTTTGTACTTCTATAGTGTTTGCAACCAATGTATTGTATACGGATGGAAGCGCGTCACACTAATAGATTAGATTTTTTTCCACTAAAATGGAGCAGCACCAATTAGAGAAAAATGTGAAGGATGAGGCAGTGACACACGCTCAGCAGACTACAACCGGCAGTGGTTGAAGAACTAACTGGAGCGTAATCTGCACTCACAAAATTAAAAGCTCACAGACTACAGTAAACCCTGCAGACAACTGTTCAGTAGCTGTGAAAGGCTCCTTTCTGTACTTCTATAGTGTTTGCAACCAATGTATTGTATACGGATGGAAGCACGTCACACTAATAGATTTGCTTTTTTTCTGATATAATGGAGCTGCACCAATTCCACAAAATAAAATAAAAAAAAAAAAGAGTCAGTGACACGTGCAGATGCCTACAAACAGCGGTGGATGCAGAGCAAACTGCAGCGTCACCTGCACTGTCACACACACACCTTGCACAGAGCTGCTAAAACAACACTGGCAAAATGAAGCTTTACACAGCGGTTGGTAAACTAGCCTGCCTCAAGCACAGTAGTACACAAAATCGCAATATCTAACTGTCCCTCAGAGTGAGCAGAGTAGCGTTCTGTCCCTAACTGAGTTCACAGCACAGTGACGCTAAAATGGCTGCGGCGCCTTTTATAGTGCATTCTGACATCATTTCAGCAGCCAATCACAGCCATGCCATTAGTTAAGATGACCGCAGCATTACAGGATGTGCCCACACTTCATAAGATTCATCATTGGCTGACTAACATCACATTGCCTCTCAAAGAATTATGGGAATTCCGATTCCGGTATACGATATTGAAAAAGTATCGGAATTAAGTATCGGAATTCCGATAACGCGAATATCGGCCGATACCGATACTTGCGGTATCGGAATGCTCAACACTAATCATCCCTGCTAATTACTGTTTGGATAATCTTGTACTTTTCCTCAACACTATGACTCTGAAGTTACTTTGCATTAAATGCTCATATGGATAGTAGTGCACAATTAAAGAATATTAAGGGAACATCTAATAGCATATTTCAGCTTAACCACTTAAGGACCAAGCCATTTTGTAGGTTAATGACCAGGCCTTAATTTTGAAATCGGACCACTGTCACTATGTAGTTATAACACTGGAACGCATCAATGAATCCCGCTGATTTGGAGAATGTTTTTTTTGTGATATATATTTCATGTTAGTGGTAAAATTTCTTTGATATGACGCGTTTATTTAAGAAAATAACGGAAATTTGTCCAAAAAATTTAAAATTTATCAATTTCCAAATTTTTAATTTTTGTACACTTAAATCAGACAGTGATGTCACACAAAATAGTAAATAAATAACATTTCCCACAGGTCAACTTTACATCAGCACAATTGTGGAAACATAATTTTTTTTTGTTAGGAAGTTATAAGGGTTAAAAGTTGACCAGTGATTTCTCATTTTTCCAACAAAATTTGCAAAACCATTTTTTTAGGGCCCACCTCCCATTTGAAGTGAGTTTGGGAGGTCAATATAAAAAAATACCTAAAAGTGACACCATTCTAAAAGCTGCACCCCTCATGGTGTTCAAAATCACATTCAAGAAGTTTATTAACCCTTCAGGTGCTTCACGAGAACTAAAGCAATGTGGAAAGAAAAAATTTACATTTAACTTTTTTCCCAAAAAATTTTACTTCGGACCTCGGTTCCGCGTGTGGTAAAATTGGTAAGGCAGCTTTATTCTTCGGGTCAGTAAGATTACAGTGATACCCAATTTATAAAGTTTTTTTATGTTTTGGCATTTTTTACATGATAAAAACTTTTATAGAAAAAAAAATTATTTTTGCATCACTTTATTATGAGAGCTATAACTTTTGCATTATTTCCGCTTATGGAGCTGTATGGCAGCTTGTTTATTTGTGGGACAAGATGACGCTTTCAGTGGTACTATTTTTACCATTCGTTTTTTTGATCGCATTTTATTACACTTTTTCCAAGCGGTATGATGACACCACTTGTAAAAAGTAAAATTTGCTACTTTTTTGTGGTTTTTTTTACGGTGTTCACTGAAGGAGTTAACTAGGGTGACACTTTTATAGATGGGATTTTTATGGACGCGGCTATACCAAATGTGTATTTTTTTGTTTATTTTATTTTTTTTACTAAAAAATGTGAATTTTTAGAGGAATTTTTTTTATTATTTTTTTTACATTTTTTTAAAAAAATGTTTTTTTTACCTTGTCCCTTATGGGACTTTTACTATTCACTTTGATTTGCAGGTATAATAGATTACAATGCTCCAGCATTGCAATGTAGTATACCTATGCAAAGCTCTGAGACCATGCTGTGCGCATGGTTTCAGAGCTTCCATGGCTGGATGACCAGGGGATGTCATAACGACCCTGGGACATCATGGCAGAGATCTGGCCCTGTGATTACATCGCGGACGCGATTAGAATTCAGGGGAGTCCCCGACCCTCTGCTCCACCCATCTCAGCAATCAGGGGGTTAACAGCCAGGGGCAGTGCGACGCGCTACTGCTATTAGTGCAGGTCGCCATGGCAGGTACTCTGCACTGACGGGTGGAGTGCTGAAATTTCAGTATCTTCTTCCGATCATGCTGTGATCAGTCGTCAGATTGATGACCAATCGCGCGTTCTGGTGCGGACGACGGCATGGGTCCCTGCACCTCTTGCCATGCCTGTCAGCTATGACAGCTGTCGGCACAGAACTGGCACTGCAGTTTACGCATAGTGACAGTTTAAATGCATGATGGCATAGCAGTCTGGTGCGGGGAATTACATCCTGCATGAGGTTGCACGTCAAAGGACGTTAAGGGTTAATGAGCAAAAGATTCAATTTTTATTGAGAAAAATTGTGTGATTTGTCTGCTTGATGACATAATGTGTATGCAGTTCAATGGTCAATCAAAATATCATGCAATGAATGCTGTATTCCAATCACTCTGAAAATCAAGAAAAAGTTGAACACAGGTGAATAAGTTTTTTTTTTATTCAGCAGTTCAACAAAAGATACTCAGTAATGTATATGCCTGTATGCTTTCTGACAAATCGGGATACCATAACTCATGTCATGACAGATGGTTTGTATGATCTTCTCTAGATCGGATCAGGATCAGTGACTCTGAAGTCTGTGGTGCATTGATTTATGTCAGGTCTGGAAAACGGAGGGTCGTAAATGCCTTAAGCTATGTCACTTATAAGATCTACTCACTTGGCCACATTGGCCACTGCATTAGTGAAGGTCTGCCAATGACTCTGAGGACTTTAAATACCTTAATTGTTTTACCTAACAACGTTTGGTATTTTTAACTTCACTTGATGTACAAATCCATTAATATTCCTCCCAGACCCACTGACCACTACGAGACAGTCAGGAAAAATGTTGCTGGCAATACAACGTTCACCATGATGTCTTCAGACTCTTTTATGCCTGTCACATGTGTTCAATTTGAACTTGCTCTCATCTTTGAAGAGAAAGGATGTCAATACCATATGTATCAATTATGGTGTTCTCTAGAAAATGCCAACCAAGTTGGATGGTGGTGAGCTCAGGTCCCACTATTGGATAACAGGCTGTAGTGCCACCCCATGCAATTTGACAGTTTGGTCAGAAATAGTCACAACAGTTGCCTGCTGGGGGTCATTTTGTAGGGCTCTGACAGCGCTCCTCTTTTTACTTCTGGCAAAATCTATCTATCTGAGTAATATATATCTGAACATATACTCTCTCTCTCTGTATATACATATATATATACAGTCATGGACAAAAGTTTTGAGAATGACACAAATATTAATTTTTACAAAGTCTGCTGCTTCACTTTTTCTAATGGCAATTTGCATATACTCCAGAATGTTATAAAGAGTGATCAGCTTAACAGCAATTACTTGCAAAGTCAATATTTGGCTAGAAAATGAACTTTATCCCCCAAAACACATTTCAACATCATTGCAGCCCTGCCTTAAAAGGACCAGCTATCCTCTTTTCAGTGATTGCTCCATTAACACAGGTGTGGGTGTTAGTAGTATAGGAACTGTACAACTCATCAAACTCAATCTGACAGGTCGACACGCCCCCTATCATTTAATCAGTCTTCCTGGGATTTGATCTGTCTGGACTTTGATCAGGCTGGGAAATCTGAGCTGCTGGATTTGTGAATTTCAATCAAAGTGATTTATTCGTCTCTATTGATATTTTATCCCCTGGATTAGATTAGTCTGTGGAGTATTGTGTATTAAAGAGGAGAGAAACTTTTAAGGACTCAGTAATTGTATAAGGAGTTCTAGTTAAATACAGACTTCTGTATATAACTAGTATATAAGGATTTTTAGTGAAATAAAGAGTGAATCTTGATTTTATACTTTTTTGTGGAGAGAAACTTTTAAGGACCCAGTAAATGCCTGTAAAGCACTACTGTGGTGGAAAGCTGTATCAAGCTGCTAAAAGGTGTTTATATTTTAGTATTATCCAGGATATAAGTTTTAAACTACAACTGCAAAGGCAATTTAATAGTATGGGGTGTACTCTTGTGTTGTGTATAGCCCCAGGCATGTTGGGGCATGTTTAAAACTGCCGAGACTTATAACCTCGGCTCATTGTACGGGCATATTATGTATATGGCCGTGTTACAATATTACAGAATGGTTTATTCGTATTTTAAAAAAAGCAATGACACGGTATTGTAAAAACACACCAGGCTTGTTGGAGCATGTTTAAAACTGACGAGACTTATAACCTCGGCTCATTGTACGGGCATATTATGTATATGGCCGTGTTACAATATTACAGAATGGTTTATTCGTATTTTAAAAAAAGCAATGACACGGTATTGTAAAAACACACCAGGCATGTTGGGGCATGTTTAAAACTGACGAGACTTATAACCCCGTCTCATTGTACGGGCATATTATGTATATGTCCGTGTTACAATATTACAGAATGGTTTATTCGTATTTTTAAAAAAAGCAATGACACGGTATTGTAAAAACAAGGTTACAAGATTTTATTGTAATAAATACAGCTCAAAGCCATTTCAAGCATTTAAAAGTACATACAGAATGATATAAAAAGTGTCACATGCACAACTAACAAATAGCATCACACACACGATAAAATAGATAATTAACAACTACATAGGCTACATCGTGAGCCACATGACTGGCAGTATCGGTAGAGACCTTTTTTTAGGTAGTAGAGTTCCCCTCGTGGTGCCTAATGACGGCGAGTGCAGAGAATGAATTGTACGGGGTGGGGGGTCTAACCTCATCGGTGTAGATACACCAGCGCTGGAGTCCATTTTTAATTCGTCTAAATGCTGTCTAGTAGTGGGATTACCCACAACAGTAGAGGGTATATTCAGCTCGGCGATAGCTCGCATAAACGATTCCCAACCCCTAGGTAAATTCCTGACGGTCAGAGCGTGACTCTGCGTTGTACTACGTACTAAATCCACTAAGTTAGACCCGGGTATTACAGAGCCTTTGAAAATAAATTCGTCTTTATCATTCCAATCTGTCACACTCTTATTCTGGAGTAGCCTGTTTAGTAAAAATTCAGCATTCTTTTTATATCTTTGGTTTATATGACCTACAATTTCAGTGATCGCGTGATTTTTTTTATCGGTGACGGTATTTGGCGGCTGTTGATGCTCAGGATCCTGAGGACTCACGAGATTTAAAGTTGTCAATTCTTTTGTAGAGTTGAGCGATACTTTCCGATATGCTAAAGTATCGGAATCGGAATGGTATCGCCGATATCACTAAAATATCGGCGATACCCGATACCGATACCGGAAGTCCCATGTAAGTCTATGGGAACAAAATATCGCAACTAAAAAAACCCCATTCTTTCCTTGTAAACACTAAATATACACACATAGAATACATATTATATATATATATACATGTCATTGTGACATATATATATACATATATGTATAGTTTATACACTTCTACATAGTAAAATATCCTTTGATTCAATTGCCGGGTAAAGCGGCTTCAGTGAAAAGACAGAAGCACCCGACATGAAATGACACTTGGTGTACATAGGGTTAAACATTTCTTTTCATGTCCTTTGCTATCTAATTTGCACAAACAATTAAATCAGACTATGTGTGCAAAATTTCACACCTGTAGGGGTTAATTAAAGGTGTAAATTCGTTGTAAAAAAAACGGACTTTTTTGCTACGAATTTACACCTTTAATTAACCCCTAGAGGTGTGAAATTTTGCACACATAGTCTGATTTAATTGTTTGTGCAAATTAGATAGCAAAGGACATGAAAAGACATGGTTAACCCTATGTACACCAAGTGTCATTTCATGTCGGGTTCTGCATTTTCACAAAAGCCGGCAATTGAATTAGCGGCTATTATACTATGTAGAAGTGTATGAACTACAAATATAAATATATATATATATGTGTCACAAATTCAATGACATGTATATATATATATGAGGTGTAAAATTGCTGAAAAAAAATGCGTGGGCTCCCGCCCTATTTTCGCAACCAGACAGACAAAGCCAGTGAGTGGGGGCAGATAATAATAGCCCAGAGAGGGACCATTATTTTTGCCCCCCCGGCTACTAACATCTGCCCCCAGACACCCCAGGAAAGACAAATCTATAATTAGATTCGCCCTTTCTGGCACTTTGCCCGTCTATTCCCATTGCCCTGTAGCGGTGGCGAATGGGTTAATATGGGGTTAAAGCCACCTTGCTATTGAAAGGTGACCTTAAGCCAGGTTAATAATTGAGAGCTGTCAATTAGACAACTATCAATTATTAATCCTATTGCATGAAATAAAAATAAAACACACACACTTTAATTAAAAATCATTTTAATGAAATAAAGACACATGTTTTTGACCATCTTTTATTTTACTGCAAAAACCATTTCCTGTAATAAAAATAAAATAAAAAAGCAAAATTATTCTTACCTATCCCATGCACAGTCAGGTCCCACGGTGTAATCCTTCAGAAAGGGTTAATGTTTACTGCAGGGACCGCAGCTAATGCTGCAGCCTCACAGTAAACCCCAAATGAATGAGTTCCTCTCCTGCCTGACAGGAGAGTAAAGGCTGGGTGTCACATAACGATACACCAGCGATCCCGACAACGATATGCACTTGTCAGGATCGCTGGTGTATCGCTACATGATCGCTGCTGAGCTGCCAAACAGGCAGCTCAGGCAGCGATCTGGGACAGCGACACTGCGGGTAACATCGCTTAAGGGCCCGTCTCACATAGCGATATCGCTACCGAGATCGCTGCTGAGTCACTAGTTTTGTGACGCAGCAGCGAGCTCACCAGCGATATCGCTGTGTGTGACATTCAGCGACGATCAGCCCCCCTGCCGGGTATCGCTGATCGTCGCAGAAATGTCAGGACCTTTTTTTGATCGCTGGTTTCCCTCTGACAGGCACGCATCGCTGCGTGTGACAGGCGGGAAACCAGCGATCAAAGGTCCTGACATTTCAGCGACGATCAGCGATACCCGGCAGGGGGGCTGATCGTCGCTGAATGTCACACACAGCGATATCGCTGGTGAGCTCGCTGCTGCGTCACAAAACTAGTGACTCAGCAGCGATCTCGGTAGCGATATCGCTATGTGAGACGGGCCCTTAAGTGGAAAGCTTAATTGATTGCTTTCCACTTTCACTTCAGGTCAGCCAGGGACACAATCAGTGACGTCAGAGGGAACTGATTAACAAAAATAGGGGTTCCCTTTGAAAAAAAAATGGCGTGGGGTCCCCCCTATTTTTGTTAACCAGCCAGATGAAGCAGACCGCTGAGGCCTGGATTTTCAGGCTGTTAAGGAGCCAAGATCCATGGACCTTGCCAGCCTGATAATACCAGGCCACAGCAGTCTGCATATCTTGGCTGATTAACAAAAATAGGGGATCCCCTCGAAAAAAATTGGCGTGGGGTCCCCCCTATTTTTGTTAACCAGCCAGATGAAGCAGACCGCTGAGGCCTGGATTTTCAGGCTGTTAAGGAGCCAAGATCCATGGACCTTGCCAGCCTGATAATACCAGGCCACAGCAGTCTGCATATCTTGGCTGATTAACAAAAATAGGGGATCCCCTCGAAAAAAAATTGGCGTGGGGTCCCCCCTATTTTTGTTAACCAGCCAGATGAAGCAGACCGCTGAGGCCTGGATTTTCAGGCTGTTAAGGAGCCAAGATCCATGGACCTTGCCAGCCTGATAATACCAGGCCACAGCAGTCTGCATATCTTGGCTGATTAACAAAAATAGGGGATCCCCTCGAAAAAAATTAGCGTGGGGTCCCCCCTATTTTTGTTAACCAGCCAGATGAAGCAGACCGCTGAGGCCTGGTTTTTCAGGCTGGTAAGGATCCAATATCCATGGACCTTGCCAGCCTGATAATACCAGGCCACAGCAGTCTGCTTAGCTTGGCTGGTTAACAAAAATAGGGATCCCCTCGAAAAAAAAACGGCGTGGGGATCCCCCCTATTTTTGTTAACCAGCCAAGTAAAATGCAGACTGCTGCGGCCTGGTATTAAAAGACTGTCAAGGCCCATGGATTTTGGCCCTCAACAGCCTGATAATACCAGGCTACAGCAGCCCCACTTTGGCGCATCAAAAGATGTGCCAATTGTGGCACTTTACCTGGCTCTTCCCACTTGCCCTGTAGCGGTGGCAAGCGGGGTAATAAGGGGTTATTGTCACCGTTGATTGCACGGTGACAATAAGCCCGGTTAATAATGGAGAGGTGTCAATAAGACACCGATCCATTATTAATCCCAAAGTTATTAAATGTGTAAAAAAAAGACAAAGCAAGAAAAAAGTATTTTAATGAAATAAAAGAGACAACACAGTTTTCATTTCTTTTATTATACACTCATTCCTGCGACGCCATCGATCTCCTGTAAAAAAAGAAAAAAAACAAACCAACAGTATACCACCTGTCCGACGCAGTCCATAACGATAGTCCCACGACGATCCAGCTCTGCTACATCGCAATGACAGGCAGAGCCTGTCATTGCAACGCAGCACAGCTGATTACCTGCTTCCCCGGCGGTGACGTCATCGGACTGACTGCTTTACGGCCGGGATTACCCAGCAGTCACTGCAGTTATCGCGAGAAACTGCATGTGACCGCCGGGGAGAAGAGGATGGCGGCCATGAAGCAGTCCAGCCCGTGACCGCCGGAGATCTTCTGCCAGGTAAGTGCCGCTGACTCCTGACAGACCCGACCGACGGACACTGACAGTGACAGTGACAATCCCGATTCCGGTATCCGATAAGACGAAAATATCGGAACTCGGAATCGGAATTCCGATACAGCTAATATCGGCCGATACCCGATATTTGCAGTATCGGAATGCTCAACACTATTCTTTTGAGCTGCGTTTCGTATGTACCAAGTAGCGCTCCAGCACGTTGCCATACATTTTAATTTTCACATCGTCGGGGATGTCGCGGCGCTGTAAAACGGAGTTAATTTCATCATCGAGGCGTCGAATAACAGTTCCGCGTATGCTCTCGGTGGTTGGTGGCCTTAGCTTGTGTAGGTCCTGTTTGGGGACTAGATACATTTTCTCAGCATGCTCCATTATTTGCCCGCGAGCAGACTCGTTATTATGGGTATTGCAAAGCCTAAAAGAGGACCGATAAAGCCACCGGTCTGATTCAGTGCCCGTTTCTTTTTCTTTATGGACTGCGCTCTATCGCTAATGGTTCTTATAGCTTTACGCCACTTCTTCAGTATGCCTTTTTGGCGCTCTTTCAACGGGATTCTGCCTTTTAAGATGTTTAAAGCAATCTCACCTATAGCTGTGATTAAATCCACGCTCGCATTGCGCAAAATAGATTTCCGGACGGACGGGGTCGCCTTCACCAGAGTTTTTAAGAGAGCCCAGTTACGCCGGAGTCTCTCGGACATCTTTACAGCACAGCGCACACAGCCTTGAATGTGCGAGCCCGCATAAAATTCACTTTTTAGAAGCGTTTTTCTTCTGCACATAGACAGCTGGTAACGCGGTGGAAAACAACCCCGTCCGTAAGCGGTGAGCCTCAGGTGTATTAGCTCGCAAATCGACCAGCAAATACCCATAAGGCTCCCGCGTAGCATCCTCAAATGCTTCTAGGAAAAAACGTGTTTTTCCAGGATACATCTGACGAGCTAGTGTTAAAATTTGTAATTTATCTCGAGGGTTGTTAAAAAGAACCATGTACTTTGTGTTTAAATTTATGGTGCGGCTTTTCTTACCCTGACAAAATATGTTTTGTACCAGGTAGAAAATACTGAGATTTCTGTGGTGCACATACTTGGTGAACGCTTTTTCTATCTCGCAATTTTCGCTAGCACTATCCATGAGATCATCAACAATCGCCAAATTCACCTTGCCCGGTGGGAATAATTCGTCATCTACGAATGTATTCGGCAGACCCTCCACAAATCTGGTGTTGGGAAAAGAGAGAGAGATTTCATCATATAGTTTCTGCCAGCATGAATAAAACCAAACATATTATCCGGCTTGTGAGAAAAATTACTTTCAATATTATACAGCAATTGTTTTACAAAATAACTCTTTCCAGAATTAGACGGCCCCGCTAGAATGCACGAGAGCGGGTGTTGTAGCCGCGTATCCATCACAATACTGCGCTAATAGCCATACGGCAGGGTGGTGAATTCGTCTAATAGGCGACGCTTTGTGTAGACACACTTCTGGGTCTTTTGTAGGACACGAGATTCAACACTCCAATATTTCTTATCTCTCACAATCCCCTGTTGCTGTACGACGATGCGCTTCTGAGTTTCAGGGCCTGAATTACGGGGGTAGTCCAGAACTAGATCTTTCAGACTGCTAAAATTGATAGATTGGGCGTTACCAACATTTAGCGTTATTCCCTTCACTTTTAAGACAGTCTTCCCTGTGTTGAGCTTGTACCCGTAAGTTTTGGGCCCTGCAGAGACAAACTCTGTGATGTATGAGCCCTCGGGTATCTCACTCGTCAATTCCCCAGGTAATCGCCTAGAGGCGGCTGCCACTCACCTTCCCTGTGCACAAAAATAACTGAATCTGTGTCGTGATAAAGACACCTCTCCTGTAGCCTGTCCTGCAGAGAATAGAGCTCTAGCCGCGCATACGCAGTGGTAAAGCAGGCTATAAAGATGTTTGTGTTTCTGTTGACTGTGTGGTGCCCCTCCGCATATTTCCAGTTAATGGTTGCGGTTTCATCATCGATAAAATCCAGCGTAGAAATGTCATAGTAGGGCAGGAAGAGATACCTAGAAAGCTCATCAGGATCCCTAACAATCTTGGTGCTTGGTAGATTGGCCCGCTGAGCAAACTTCCCCCATAAAGAATTTAAGAAAAGTTTGGAGATCTGCCTTTTAGCGGGGTTGACGGCTATATTTTCAGGTCGTAACCGCACACCCTCTTTTTCAAGAAAATTGTCAATGTACTGCTTTTTCTTGGCATCATCAGTGCACCAGCTAGGATACCCTGACGCCTCCTGCTTATCCCTAAGGTGTAATTTAATGTAGGGGGCAAACAGATCAGCGCTGGTGTTTGGAAAATGCCATATTTCATAGATGCGGGCGATCCGGTACCCTTTATCTATCGCCAGCTCGAGCTCTATGGTGCACCAGGTACCTGTCAGGGAGCGTTCTTCATCACTATGGCGGCACTCCTCTGCCTCTGAATTTACAGCGCATGTATAGCAAAGGGGGAACATCAATTTTTTGTTGAGTTTTACAGGTAGAACGGGAAAAAATAAATCTCTCGGGGGATAGACCTTGACTCTAGCTAAACCAAAGTATTTTTTAATGAAACCAAAGTTGTCATAGATGATGTCGGGGTGACCTACAGGGTATGTTTTAGTTTTGTTTACAAAGGGGTACAGACTGGTGAAGTCGTAGTAATGTAAAGTCTCATCAGCTTCAACCTGGTGATAGAGCTTAATGGCGTTAGTTCGACCCCCATAAAGCGCATCGCGGGGGTCTAAGGGAGCGGGAAAATCCATTTGATGGAGAAATGCCTGGAGGTTAGAATCGTTTTTAACCATTTCACGCCACTCGTGCTCCCATATCACTCTTATGGTGTACCCGCGCAGCTGCAGGTAGCGCTTTTTAGCTAAAAAAGGCATGATATAACTGACCGTAGGTGGTGTTTGTAACTTTATTTGTATCATTCTCATTATAGCACGACGGGCACCCGTGGAAAAAACAGCCTTGAAATTCAAAAGCTATGTGCTGGCCGTTAACATAGGCATAACCATCTAGAAAATACTGCCCGAGTTGTTTCTCACCCCCTCTTAAGGCATGCTGAATGTCAATGTTCTCGGTATGCGCTACATACATGAGCCATTGTATAGCGGCGAATGAGTAGCGCTTTTTCGTCTTGTGATAATTATCACCCGGTAAAATGGCGATAGTTTTTTCTGGTAGAAATTTAAACCGGTACATTGACATACATACAGAGGCCAAGGTGATGAGTTAAAAAGGATCAATACAACTGCTCTCCACAACCATTTCTTTTTGAATGTCGCAGTATTTTTTAACACTTTTCAGCGTCATTTCCATAATGCGCTCTCTATAGATCTCACAGGATCGTCTCAAAATTTCAACATCCTGTTTGCAGTATGATTTTAGTTCACTCTTGAAGTCAAAAACTATGTGTTTCTGGCCCTCATGCCAGGACAGGAACTCTACCTTCTCATCCGGTGCCATGTACTCCAACCCATAATATTTCACATCGGGTATGGCACCTACATAGCTTTGGTTTTCTCGGGTGTTAAAAAAGTGTGGAAAATGACCTTTGGCACCTGAAAAGCCCATGGCCTGAGGTAATTTACTGAGCTTCATGGGGATAAAATTTAGCGAGTCTATGAACCTTATAGACAAATCGGCACCGTCACACACAAGAGGCGGCCACCTTGGGCTATCAGCTTTACCTGTAGTTTTTCAAAAATCAGCTCCTTAACAATAAAGTAAGAATCGTAGCGCCCTGCATTGTGGGCTATAAATGTATACCCTGAAAATTTCCCGCTGGTAAAGAACAGTAGAAAGTCGTGCGTACAACTATCACCTTCAAACTCCCAGGACTGCTCACCACTCAGAGTTGTGGCATAAATGTAATTTGGGATGTGTGTACCTGTCTCCTGCATACACTCAAAATCGTAAAAGATATAACAATCTGTCTCGTCCTCCGCTACATAGCGTCGCATGTAACAGAGATGGGCGTCAAATTTATTTACACGCGCATGACATACGGTGCAACGTAGACCCGCACATTCATGCATGCCCTCGCTATTCCTGAACACAAAGCGCTGGCACTCATCACAAAATATTTTAAGCCTGCAGAATGGCGGATCATTCAGAGCTAATTGTTTGTGGCGATCTAAACACTCACTAGAGCGACAATGAACCCGACATACGGGCAACGCGGTGTTTGTTGCACACCGGCACACTCCACACAATCCACTCTTTGACAAGCTTTACAAAAATATTGACATGAATGGGTGTTCTTCTTATTATACAATGAATTGCAGAGCTCACAAAAGTAATTGCACCCGATAAAGCCTTTCATATTCTTGATACCGTAGTAGTGGTTATCATGGAACAATATGAATACGGTTTTAGCACTAGTTGCATTGTCGGTCTGAAAGTAGCGCCAATCACCCTGACTGTAGTACAGTACTTTAATGGTGACCCCCAAGTAGTTCTCGAATGCTGGAATGTCGCTAAAACTCACTAACCGCTCATCAGGGAACCCCAGCGCCGTGTGTATGTTTTTAGAGCGTTTCAGTAAAACAGCATCACCGACATCCGCGTCCTCTATCAGGGCGCACACACTAGCGGCCAAACACAGATTTGTACTGTAATTGTTAAAATCATACAGCCACCGCATCTTTTGTTTAATGATTCGACTGCTCGCTATAGATTTCAGGCGTCTTTTTACACCGCCTCGTCGGTTTTTAACGGTAGTGATGACTAGTTTTAGGGTATTGCTTGCCAAGCATTCAGCATTACTTTGAAGTGTGCGAGCAACAGCATTTAAAAAAGATTCAGAATTAAAATCCTCGCGGCTCTGCTTTGTAGTGAAAATGGGGTCTAAAGCGTCACCACCTTCAAGCCTTAACTGCACAAAGTCTCCAGGTTCAATGTCCCTAATGACTCTGTCCAGTAATGACTGAATACTGTCGTGAACAATGTTCACAGCCTCGACAAATGATCGTACACGCTCCAAATTTACAAATCTAAAATGATCGGTATGTATGCGCGCACTGAAATTACGGTTGTCCCTCTGGTGATGATGGAAGTGTTGTAAAAATACTGTATGGTCCGACCCCCTCACATCATCAGCAGCGTCAGACGACCCATCAGAGGCTTGTGAACTTTGTGCATCTGCATGGTCCGCATTTTCAGGGACATCATGGCTATGTGAGACAGGAGCATCTGTGTGTGGTGGCTCCGGGGCTGTCTGTGGTGGTATAGCAGGACAGGTGATTCCACCCCGCCGCCTAGCGCATATTGCGCGTCGAGCACTGACCAGTAGTTTTAGAGCTCGTTTTATAACTCTGGACCTATTATAACGGGCTGTTTTAGTTGGTTTATGCAGGCCCGAACCGATCATATTTAGTCATAACGGGTTAGCACCATCTGGTATCTCGGTGTCTACTTGCATCCGGCGAAGCGCGTATAGCTCTGCCTTACAGGCATCGGTTGTGACTACTTCAGACAGCAATCTTTCAAAAGTATTACAGAAAAACACTATTTTGGGTAGCCAGATTTTGTAACGTAAGTAATGATCTAACTGCTCCTTAAACACTGCGGCTCCGGCGGGGGCCCACCCAATGGCGTCATACATCTGCGCTGTAGCGATCGGAGATACAGAATTCCCACTGTTAACAGTTAGAGTGGCTGCAGAACCAGCAATGCTAACAGGTACAGAGACCGCAGAATCCGCACTGTTAACAGGTACAGAGACCGCAGAATCCGCACTGCTAACAGGTACAGAGACAGCAGAATCCGCACTGCTAACAGGTACAGAGACCGCAGAATCCGCACTACTAACAGGTACAGAGACCGCAGAATCAGCACTGCTAACAGATACAGAGACCGCAGAATCCGCACTGCTAGCAGGTACAGAGACCGCAGAATCCGCACTGCTAACAGGTACAGAGACCATAGAATCCGCACTGGTAACAGGTACAGAGACCGCAGAATCCGCACTGCTAACAGGTACAGAGACCCCAGAATCCGCACTGCTAACAGGTACAGAGACCGCAGAACACGTATTGCTAACAGGTACAGAGACCGCAGAACACGTATTGCTAACAGGTACAGACACATCTGTATGAAGCCTCGGCTTTTTACACACTTTATGCTTAGACGTTAACAGTCTCTTTAACCCCATCACAACATTAACTGGATTAGATACATCAGCGTGCGATGTGGTGGGTAAATTAACGGTATCCAACAGTTCAATACCCGTGGAATTAGTGGACACAGTTACAGATGGCAGTAAAGGCTGTATAGCATGAGTGGTCCGTATAATGATCGGTTCTACGGTGCGCTTCTTACCATCAGCGAGCTGATCAATCTCACGGTCAAGCGCCTCACGACTCTGTCGGGTTGTGGGATTCATGGCGGCAAACGTGACGGGTGATGTTTCTGAAGCATACGTAGTTCTCTGCGCGTGTTTACGTGGCCGCTCCTGTACTTCAGAGTATAGTTCAGCGTCATTCACAGCGCCGCTGGATGGTTTCGCACCGCTTGAATGGGACAGCACGCCCGGCATCAGATAGAACTGCTGATGCGGCTGTGGTCCAGCAGGGCCCATAGGTATATGTATCGGCAGCAAGAATGGCTCTGCGTGGTTCTCAGTGAGACGTAGTGTTTGCAGAGGGGTCGTGGTTATTTTTCTCTCGACTTTAGATTTATCTGTGGATGAGATTGTACATGTGTCAATCTGACTTTACAACTATCTTTAAGGAGAGATTCTACATGTAGCGGATACGTGCGGAACATCACGATCCTAGGTGTGCCAAGAGTGACATACGATGTATTAAGACTAGTCTGATATATCAAAATATACACTTACCGGTTAACGATGACGCCTGCACGGTTGTGGCAGTGGTTTCTGGGACGTCTGAGGCGTTCTCCACTAGCAGGTGTATATTCTCTTTTGTAAATATCATGCTCCTAGGTTTCACTTTACGCGCTATAAATAATAATAATCATTAGAAGGGCCATCAACAATTTTCTTCAAACGTTTGGGCAAAACAGCTTTTCATGCAGCACGCACATTTACCTTTCTTGACCGCCGTCACGCTCCGCTTTTTAGGAGCTTTAGAAAACGCGGCGTCTTCTTGGTCTCTGTTAGTGCCAGGGTTCATAGGCATTTCGGGTGAATCCAGCTCCGCTATCATCGCGACATCTGTAAGGAGTTAATATTCGCTTACACACTTAAATTCACATAGTTAAGTGTTATATATAGTTGTATATATATACAGACACGCAGAAACACAGCGTACCCTCGATGCCGGCGCTGAAAGACCGTCCCAGGGCCCGGCAGCGCCAGAACTGCTACAAACGGCATCGGTTAAATAGCCTCGGGATCCGAATAGTTCAATGTGGCAAATACATCGTCAGGCAGTTCGCAGCTCATTATACTCGGTTCTTAAAGAATAAAGCAAAAATAATATGCAAAACAACTCTATATATCTATATATATATACACACACACACACACAATCGCACAGCCACACAACGTACCCGCGCTGGGCAGCGCCGCCTGACCGCTCACGTTCCACCCATCAGTAGCGTTACTACACACGGCTTCGGGTTAAAATGGTGTGGCCGGGATCAGAATAGTTCATGGTTGGTGAAACCCCAGCAGATATACCCGACTCTTAAACGAGATAGAATAAAGCGGTATAAAAATAATGTGCAAAACAACTCTTAACTAGAATAGCCCGCTGTGTCTATATAAGGCGTAAAGCATACCCGGTTGCAAAGCCAGTAAGGCTTCTGTAAGACTGTTAGAAAAAATATGCTCCTCCATCTAAAAATAAAATTAACTGTATGAATTTTAGCTTCAATCTACAGTAAATAAATATTCAGCTATTAATCAACACAGGCGTGATATATTATTAAAACAAATAATGTTCGAGTATGAAAACACGGATAAGTCATTCATGCAATTACTACACAAACTTAAATATAATTGAAACGAAATCCTTAAAAATACTCACTATAGTCCTGTTCAGATCGGAGTTGTGGTCTGTGAGTTGTGAAGCCTTACAGGTGAGAGTTGTATAGCATGTGAGCGGGGCTGTATTTATTACCGGTAACAGAGAGAACACGCCCTCTGTCAATACCATGAACTACTAGATAGAAAAAAATCTATTAATGTTTTACAGAGCCATCATGGCTGCTAAGGGCCCTGAAGCAATATTAAAGAAGCAATATTTCACGCCCGAAGCCCGGCATCATTCACTGGCGTTACAAATCTATACAGATCGGTTAGAACGCGTGGTATAAAACAACATGAGGTGGTCGATTGGCTGAATAAACAAGATGCTTACACCCTTCATAAGCCTGTAAGGACAAGATTTTCCACCAATAAAATTTTTGTAGCGGACCTTGATTCACAGTGGCAGGCTGATTTGGTTAGCTTAATTGAATATTCTAGGGAAAACGACGCCGTGAAATATCTATTGACCGTGATAGACGTACTATCCAAATACGCCTGGGTTGCCGTCTTGCCCAACAAAACCGGTGCGTCTGTAGCTCGGGCGTTCGAGTTAATATTTGAAAGCGACCGACGTACGCCGCAGAAACTACAGACGGATCGTGGCAAAGAATTTATGAATTCACACATGAAGCGTGTTTGTAAAATGCATAAAATTCACCATTTCTTCACCAACAATACCGTAAAGGCTGCTATAGTTGAGCGATTTAATCGTACATTAAAAACGCGTATGTGGCGCTATCTGACGAAGCATAATACCTTTAGGTATATCGACATTTTACCAGGTTTGGTGCACAGTTACAATCACACCTTTCACACAACGATACAGACAAGGCCGTGCGATGTGACGAAACAGAACTCGTTACAGATATGGAAAAATATTTATAGCGGTATCGTGGCTAAAAAGCGTATTAAGCCATCTTTAAAAATTGGAGATCATGTCAGAATATCCCGTTTTAAGAACCCTTTTACGAAGGGTTATGAGCAGACATTCAGCGAGGAGATATTTTTAATTAGCGCCATTTCCAATAAATTTCATAAGCCTCTCTATAAAATTAACGATTTAGCGGGCGACGCTATCGAGGGATCATTTTATAAGGAGGAGCTGCAAAAAATACATTTCAATGAAAACCGCGTCTACCGCGTTGAGGCGATTTTGAGAAAAAAACGTGTCATGGGGGCGATTCATTGCTATATTAAATGGAGAGGTTATCCTGATAAATTTAATTCGTGGGTACCAGCGTCTGCGCTGACGGACATATAACCATGGAGTCCGAATCCTTCTTTATCACCCTTCCCTCCAACGCTTCTGGCGATATATATCCGGAAAACACAATCGCCGAGTATACCACAAAATTATCTAAACCCGTTCAGCTTTCAGGACAATACGAGGTTGCTCTAACTGAGATTCAATACCCCCATACATGGTACACGTTTGAGCGGGGTGAAGGGAATTTCTATATAGGCAAGCGGGGGGATGTGTTGCAGGAATATTATGTGAAGCCAAGTTTTTATAACACATGCGCCGACCTCATACGTGCTATTAATGAGAGAATTGATATTTTGAAGATTGCCAGCGACGGATTTAAGCTGCGCTATGACGAAGTGCGGAGGAGTGTTACCCTACCGGATTCCCCACGATACAGTTTGCCCCGGGTCAGAAATTGGGACATATTTTAGGCCTCCAGCCATACATCGAAGCGTATGATAATAACCAGACTGAGCGGAAGAAGATTTATGCCGATATAAAAGCTGGTTTTTATACATTATTTATTTACAGCGACATCATCCAGCATCAGCTTGTGGGTGGCAGCTACGTACAACTTCTGAGAACGGCGCAAATAAGCGGCAAGAGCGGTGAAATTACCACGCTTCAATACACACGGCCCGATTACGTGCCCTTATGCAAGCATCATTTTGACTCTGTAACAATCTCCATCTTATCGGACCAGGGCACTCCGTTAAATTCAAGTACGGAAAGTGTATTGTGAGACTACATTTCCGGAAGAGATGCGATTAGCACGCTAGAAAATGGTGGCTCAGAGGCCGTACGGGGACCCAGCTGTTTATGCCCGCTACTATATTGCACAGTCTGGGCAAGGATTAGAGGGCTTCAGCGGGAGCGAGTACATGTACGGATCGGGTCTGGCTGGGATATTTAAAGGCTTATTTCGGCGTGCTGTACCGCTTTTCAGAAGAGGCTTAGAATTGGTAAAACCACACGTGAAGACGGCTGTCAAAAACATTGCTAAAGACGCCGTCACATCTGTCTCGTCAGCGCTTATGAATCGTATAAATACACAGCCCGAGCAAGGTGGCGCTGGTCTAGTTTATGTCGCTAAAAAACCGCATAAAAGAAAGCGTCGCTCATGCCCCGCTTTACCCCCGATCCTCATGAATAAAAAACCAGCCAAGCGTCGACCCCGTCAGAAACGAGTGAGACATACTGCTGAGGACATCTTCTGATCAGCATGGCTTTCCTGCACGATGCTTCTGCAGAGTGCGCTAAATCTGAACTGGATATTTTTGACATACCGCCGACACAGACGAGTATAGAGAAATCCCTATTTGTAGAAGTTCAGCCGATTGCCGCTCTGACGGATAATGCCCCGCTGGAATATTTCATATCGGGTAGCGGGGATTATTATTACGACCTGAATAACACCCTGCTGTACATAAATTGTCGCATCGTCAAGCAGGATAATTCGAATATCGCCGATGACGCCCGTGTAGCCCTCATAAACTATCCTCTTGCCACTCTCTTTAATCAGGTCGATATTACTCCGGGGGACCGAGTTATCTCACAATCGGACAATCTCTACAGCTATAGAGCGTACATAGAGACTCTCTTAAATTACAGTTCACAGACGCTGTCCTCGCAATTTACTGCCGGATTGTTCTATAAAGACACAGCTGGTCACCATAATGACCGAAGCTTGGATGGCCCAAATGCAGGATTTATTAAAAGAGCCGCTGCAACCCACCGCTCCAAACCCCTGGACCTCATTGGTCCAATTTTTGGTGATATATTTAATCAACCAAAGCTAATATTGAACGGACTCGATCTTAAGGTTAAGCTAACGAGAAATAAGGACGCTTTCTGCCTCATGTCGGCTGAGGCCGATCCGCTGAAAGTGCAAATCATGCAAGCCGCTCTCTTTGTAAAGAGAGTACAAGTGTCCCCAGCAGTCCGAATAGGCCACAGCCAGGCCCTCTTGGCAGCGACAGCCAAGTACGCTATTGACAGGACATGCATGAAAGTGTACAGTATAGCCGCTGGAACACGGATCACGAACCACGAGAATCTCTTCCTAGGCCAGATACCGAAAACTGTTATATTGGGTTTTGTAGATAATGAAGCATTTAGCGGGTCTTACGCCAGAAATCCCATGTTCTTCCATCACTACAACGTCAATCACGCAGCCCTCTACCTGGACGGACAACAGATCCCTGCGAGGCCTTATAACCCTAACTTTAATGACTACTTAGCCGTCAGAGAGTATATGGCTCTCGCACATATATCAGGCAAGCAGAAAGCTGATTGTGCCATGGCCGTGGATCGTGAAGAGTTTATGTCCGGATTCACTCTGTTTGCGTTTGATTTATCAGCTGATCAGGAACCCGGCGGTCATTTCTCCCTCAATAAAACAGGTAACCTACGTGCTGAAGTCCGGTTTGCACTAGCGACACCCCATACGATAAACATGCTTGTTTTTGCAATCAACCCGGCCATTCTGGAAATTAATAATAGAAGAGAGATCTTGTACGATTTTAATTAGTGATGGATAGCCTGCAACTCACGACCATACTGAAGGGGGATAGCTTTACAGAGCGTGTGTTTGGCAGTGTGTTTCCGTGTGATTTGCTTCCACCACATCGGGTAAATCAACGCCCTGTCGGATTCATCGTAAATACAGACCCCGCACACCAACCTGGCAGACACTGGATATTAATCGTGCTCTGTGACGCCAAGAACGCCATATTTTTTGATAGCTACGGATTATGTGCTGACAACGCTATCTTTCCGAGCGAGTTTGTGACTTTCCTGAACAAGAATTGTGAGACTTATTATTATCAAAGCAACCAGATCCAGGACACGTTTAGCACCGTCTGTGGTCACTACTGCGTGTACTTTTTACATTTTTTAGCTCGGAACATACCGTTCAGTAAGATATTGAAGAAGTTTTCTGCTGATAAAACGCGTAATGATACAATTGTGAGAAATTTTATTGCTGAGAGAAGATCAAATTTAAAAGCACAGCACTACTTCTGTTGGAACATACATCAAACTTGCGCTTGTCTAGAGAGAACAGCATAATCGGACTTTATCGCCATTTGTAGAGTCGTTTTGGTGTCACAATTAGTTCAATAGCGTTTTGGTTTCACAATTAGTTCAATGCTTGAAATGTCTTTGAGCTGTATTTATTACAATAAAATCTTGTAACCTTGTTTTTACAATACCGTGTCATTGCTTTTTTTAAAAATACGAATAAACCATTCTGTAATATTGTAACACGGACATATACATAATATGCCCGTACAATGAGACGGGGTTATAAGTCTCGTCAGTTTTAAACATGCCCCAACATGCCTGGTGTGTTTTTACAATACCGTGTCATTGCTTTTTTAAAATACGAATAAACCATTCTGTAATATTGTAACACGGCCATATACATAATATGCCCGTACAATGAGCCGAGGTTATAAGTCTCGTCAGTTTTAAACATGTCCCAACATGCCTGGTGTGTTTTTACAATACCGTGTCATTGCTTTTTTTAAAATACGAATAAACCATTCTGTAATATTGTAACACGGCCATATACATAATATGCCCGTACAATGAGCCGAGGTTATAAGTCTCGGCAGTTTTAAACATGCCCCAACATGCCTGGGGCTATACACAAGAGTATACCCCATGCTATTAAATTGCCTTTGCAGTTGTAGTTTAAAACTTATATCCTGGATAATACTAAAAAATAAACACCTTTTAGCAGCTTGATACAGCTTTCCACCACAGTAGTGCTTTACAGGCATTTACTGGGTCCTTAAAAGTTTCTCTCCACAAAAAAGTATAAAATCAAGATTCACTCTTATTTCACTAAAATCCTTATATACTAGTTATATACAGAAGTCTGTATTTAACTAGAACTCCTTATGCAATTACTGGGTCCTTAAAAGTTTCTCTCCTCTTTAATACACTAATACTCCACAGACTAATCTAATCCAGGGGATAAAATATCAATAGAGACGAATAAATCACTTTGATTGAAATTCACAAATCCGGCAGCTCAGATTTCCCAGCCTGATCAAAGTCCAGACAGATCAAATCCCAGGAAGACTGATTAAATGATAGGGGGCGTGTCGACCTGTCAGATTGAGTTTGATGAGTTGTACAGTTCCTATACTACTGGTGTTGATGAGGACATGGCTGGAGATCAATCTGTCATGATTAAGTAAGAATGACACCACTGGACACTTTAAAAGGAGGCTGGTGCTTGGCATCATTGTTTCTCTTCTGTTAACCATGGTTATCTCTAAAGAAACATGTGCAGTCATCATTGCAATGCACAAAAATGGCCTAACAGGGAAGAGTATCGCAGCTAGAAAGATTGCACCTCAGTCAACAATCTATCGCATCATCAAGAACTTCAAGGAGAGAGGTTCCATTGTTGCCAAAAAGGCTCCAGGGCGCCCAAGAAAGACCAGCAATCGCCAGGACCGTCTCTTAAAAGTGTTTCAGCTGCGGGATCGGGCTACTAGCAGTGCAGAGCTTGCTCAGGAATGGCAGCAGGCAGGTGTGAGTGCATCTGCACGCACTGTGAGGTGGAGACTCTTGGAGCAAGGCCTGGTCTCAAGGAGGGCAGCAAAGAAGCCACTTCTCTCCAGAAAAAACATCATGGACTGACTGATATTCTGCAAAAGGTACAGGCAGTGGACTACTGAGGACTGGGTAAAGTTATTTTCTCTGATGAATCCCTTTTCGATTGTTTGGGACATCAGGAAAACGCCTCATTCGGAGAAGACAAGGTGAGCGCTACCACCTGTCTTGTCTCTTGCCAACTGTTAAGCATCCTGAAACTATTCATGTGTGGGGTTGCTTCTCAGCCAAGGGAATCGGCTCTCTCACAGTCTTGCCTAAAAACACAGCCATGAATAAAGAATGGTACCAGAATGTCCTCCAAGAGCAACTTCTCCCAACCCTCCAAGAGCAGTTTGGCAATCAACAATGCCTTTCCCAGCATGATGGAGCACCTTGCCATAAAGCAAAGGTGATAACTAAATGGCTCAGGGAACAAAACATAGAGATTTTGGGTCCATGGCCTGGAAACTCCCCAGATCTTAATCCCATTGAGAACTTGTGGTCAATCATCAAGAGACGGGTGGACAAACAAAAACCTAAAAATTCTGACAAAATGAAAGCATTGATTGTGCAAGAATGGACTGCTATCAGTCAGGATTTGATCCAGAAGTTGATTGAGAGCATGCCAGGGAGAATTGCAGAGGTCCTGAAGAAGAAGGGTCAACACTGCAAATATTGACTTGCTGCATTAACTCATTCTAACTGTCAATATAAGCTTTTGTTACTCATATGTTTGCAATTATATTTCTGTCTGTGATAAAAACATCTGTCAAACACACATAAAAACCAGAGGGCAGTAGATCATGTGAAAATATAATATTTGTGTCATTCTCAAAACTTTTGGCCATGACTGTATATATATATACATATATATATATATATATATATATATATATATGTTATATATATATATAAACATGTATAACCTATGTTTTTTTTTTAATGTGAAGCAAACAACAAACAGGGCAAAATAACTGAAAACTTCAGTGTGTATAATTATTCACCCCTCTAAAGTCTGTACTTTGCAGAGCCTCCTTTTGCATCAATTACAGTTGCAACTCTCTATGAGCTTTCACATCTTGCCACTGGGAATTGTGCCCATTCCTCACGTCAAAACTGCTCCAGCTACTTCAAGTTAGATGGTTTCCTCTGATGAACAGCAATCTTCAACTCTGGCCACAGATTATCAATTTGATTAAGATCTGAGCTTCGACTAGGCCACTCCAAAACATTTACATGTTTCCCCTTAAATCAAGCGAGTATTGCTTTAGCAGTATGCTTTTGTCATTGCCTTGTTGGAAGGTGAACCTCCATCCCAGTCTCAAATCACTAAACAGACTGAAGCAGGTTTTGCTCAAGAATATCCCTGTATTATGCACCATTCATCTGCTCCTTGATTCAGACTATTTTCCGTCCCTGCTGCTGAAAAACATCCCCACCATCATGTTTCTCTGTGAGGATGGTGTTCCGGAGATGATGACCATGTTGGTTTGGTGACAGACATAGTGTTTACCTTGGTGGCCAAAAAGTACAATTTTGGTCTCATCTGACCACAGCACCTTCCTCTATACATTTAGGGAGTCTCCCACCATGTCTTTTAGCAAACTCAAAATGAGCCTTACAATTTTTGTGTGTAAGTAAAGGCTTATTTCCTGCCTATTCTTCCATAAAGGCCTCCTCTATGGAGTGTACATCTTATTGTGGTCTTAAGGACAGATACTCCAGTCTCTGTTTGAGAACTCTGTAGCTCTTTCAGGGTTACCTTTGGTCTCTGTGCTACCTTTCTGATTAATGCCCTCCTTGCACGGGCTGAGAGTTTATTTGGGTGGCCCTCTCTTGGCAAGTTTGTTGTGGTACCATGTTCTTTCCATTTGATGATAATGGACTTGATAGTGTTCCTTGGGAGATTGGGATATTTTTTTATAACCCAACACTGACATGGACTTCACAAAAACTGTCTCTGACTTGTTTGGAGAACTTCTTGGTCTTCATGGTGTTGTTTGGTTAGTGGTGCCTCTTGTTTAATGGTGTTGCAGCCTCTGTGGCCTTTCAGAAAAAAAATTATATACTGACAGACCATGTGACACTTAGGCTGGTTTTACACTTACCGTGTTTTTGCGGCCCCAATGCATTTCTGTGTGGCCGCAAAAATTCTACTGAGGGCCGTGTGCCGTACGGCCATGAGGGCCGTATATACGGCCGTGAAAAAATATCGAGCTTGCTCGATATATTTCACGGCCTACGGACACGGTTTTGCAGAACGCCGTTTTTTTCTTTCCAATACTTTTCTATAGAATTGGAAATGGCGATCCGCAAGTTTTTTGTGGTCTGTTACTGCGGCGACACGAACTGCAAAAAAGGCCCGCAATTAGGGGCTGCAAAAATCACGGTAAGTGTAAAGCCAGCCTTAGATTGCACACAGGTGGACATCCTTTCACTCTGCATGTGACTTATGATGGTAATTGCTTGCACCAGAAACTTTTAGGGACTTCATAGAAAAAGGGGTGAATACATATGCACATGCCAATTTAATTTCTACTTTTGTAAGCCACTATGTATATATACAGTACAGACCAAAAGTTTGGACACACCTTCTCATTTAAAGAAAAACCTTGATATATATATATATATATATATATATATATATACCGTATTTTTTGGACCATAAGATGCACTTTTTTCCTCCCAAAATTTGGGGGAAAATGGGGGTGCGCCTTATGGTCCCAACATACCAAAAAATCCGGTGGCGGCGGCGGTCCCGGTGGCGGCGGCAGCCTTCCTGTGGTGTCTGGCCAGCAGCGGGGCTCTGTGCTGCGTGGGGGCTCCGCCGGCATTTCCCTCTTAGCCGGACAGCTACCCGCAGCTCCGCTGCTGCGGCCTCCTGATACATGGCCGCCAGGGGCCTCCGGTGGCGGTCCCGACGAAGCTTCGTTGCCGAGACTTGAATGAGATTCGGCGGCCATCTTACCGGAGTCCCCTGGCGGCCATGTTTGAGGACGCCACCGAGATGCAGGAGGGAGCGGAGCTGCGAGGGGCTTTCCGGCTAAGACCGAAATGCCGGCGGAGCCCCCCTGCAGCACAGAGCCGGCTACTGCCCCGGAACCACCGCACGGAAGACTTCGTCGGGACCGCCACCGGAGGCCCCTGGCAGCCATGTATCAGGAGGCCGCAGCAGCGGAGCTGCGGGGGGCTGTCCGGCTAAGAGGGAAATGCCGGCGGAGCCCCCACGCAGCACAGAGCCCCGCTGCTGGCCAGACACCACAGAGCACAGGAGGCTGCATTGGGACCACCGCTATGGGATGTGAGTACCATATATTGCACAGCGACCCCACAGAGCACAGCGACCCCACAGAGCACAGTCACCCCACAGAGCACAGCCACCCCACAGAGCATAGCCACCCCACACAGCACAGCCACCCCACACAGCACAGCCACCCCACAGAGCACCCCTGCAACACAGAGCACTTCGGACTGTAAGACGGACCCCCATTTGACACATTACTTTTTTTTCCCTGTTTTCCTTCTGAAAATTTGGGGTGCGTCTTATGGTCCGGTGCGTCTTATAGTCCGAAAAATATGGTATATATATATATATATATATATATATATATATATAAAGGTATGTATAAAAAGGAGGATTGACACAAAAAATGGCCTAATATACTGGGATACACATATAAATAACCAGGTACTATGTTCAATTAATCATGGACAGGCAATAAACGCAGTAATAAAACAGTAGAACCACTATGCCAATAAAAATGTGGAAAAAGTATTAAAAAATACACACATAAGTGCAAAATCAAGGCTTTTTATTCATGTTTATTATGTCTGTGCATTATAGTTTTCTATTATAAATAAAGCTGTGTATTATCAAAATCTAATGCCTACGGGTATCTTTCTATCCCTGCCCATTGGTGGTCAATTTTCCCTTTTTCCATTTCCTATGCACTTGGGTGTTTTGCCCTCTTAACAGTTGTTCTAGAGATGTGTTTGCTGCTAGAACTCTGTGTGGCATTGACCTGGTCTCTAATCTGAGCTGCTGTAAACCTGCGATTTCTGAGGCTGGTGACTCGGATAAACTTATCCTCAGAAGCAGAGGTGACTCTTGGTCTTCCTTTCCTGGGGCGGTCCTCATGTGAGCTAGTTTCTTTGTAGCGCTTGATGGTATTTGCAACTGCACTTGGGGACACTTTCAAAGTTTTCCCAATATTTCGGACTGACTGACCTTCATTTCTTAAAGTAATGATGGCCACTCATTTTTCTTTACTTAGCTGCTTTTTTCTTGCCATAATACAAATTCTAATAGTCTATTCAGTAGGACTATCAGCTGTGTATCCACCAGACTTCTGCACAACACAACTGATGGTCCCAACCCCATTTATAAGGCCTGAAATCCCACTTATTAAACCTGACAGGGCACACCTGTGAAGTGAAAACCATTTCCGGTGACTACCACTTGAAGCTCATCAAAAGAATGCCAAGAGTGTGCAAAGCAGTCATCAAAGCAAAAGTTGGCTACTTTGAAGAACCTAGAATATAAGACATAATTTCAGTTGTTTCACACTTTTTTGTTAAGTATATAATTCCACATGTGTTAATTAATAGTTTTGATGCCTTCAGTGTGAATTTACAATTTTCATAGTCCTGAAAATACAGAAAAATCTTTAACCCCTTCCCGACCCATGAGCCACGTAGGCGTCATGAAAACCTGTGCCAATCCGACCCATGACGCCTATGTGGCGTCATTAAAGGATCGCGTCCCTGCGGGTCGGGTGACCGGGGTCACTGAAAGGTCACCCGACCCGCCGGCACAGGACCCTTTGTGCTTCACCACAGGGGGGTTGGCTTAACCCCCCCGTGGCCACGATCGCTCTGATTGGCTGTTAAAAGTGAAACAGCCAATCAGAGCAATCTGTAATATTTCACCAATATAATTGGTGAAATATTACAATCCAGCCATGGCCGATGCTGCAATGTTAATTCTTTGTGCGGATTCCGCAGCGATTTTACACCTATTCCATTATAGGCGTAAAACCGCAGAGAAAAACCGCAGCAAATCCGCGCTAAATACGCAGGTAAAAGGCAGGTCGTTTTACCTGCGGATTTTAGAAAAATCCGCAAGTGAATCCGCAACGTGTGCACGGGCCTTAGGGTCAGGCTGGGTTCATATTGCATTATGGCAGTCCGTTAGATGGACTGCGTTTCACCGCGGTATAACGCGGTGTAACGCAGTCCGTTAACGCTGCCATTCACCCCATTTGTGTGCGCATCGCAACGCATGCCATGAAGCGGCATGCGTTCGCGACGTGTCGTCATTCAGTGACGGAGCCTTGGACGCAGGCTGCAGCGTCTGGGCTCCATCACCGCTAGCACAGATGAATCATCGCTGATTCCTCTGCACTAGCGGGTATAGCATAACGCGATCGCGTTATGCTATACCGTTACCAGCCCGTCAACGCTACGTGTTGAACGGGCTGGTAAAACGCAATATGAACCCAGCCTTAGGGTTAGAACTAGGGTTAGGGTTAGAACTAGGGTAAGGGTTGGAATTAGGGTTAGGGTTGGAATTAGGGTTAGGGTTGGAATTAGGGTTAGGGTTGGGATTAGGGTTAGGGTTGGGATAAGCGTTAGGGGTGTTTTGGGGTTAGGATTGGGATTAGGGTTAGGCTTGTGGTTAGGTTTATGGTTAGAGTTGGGATTAGGGTTAGGGGTGTGTTGGGGTTAGGGTTATGGTTAGGGTTTGTATTAGGGTTAGGGGTGTGTAGGGGTTAGGGTTGGGGTTAGGGGTGTGTTGGGGTTAGGGTTGGAGTTAGAATTGAGGGGTTTCCACTATTTAGGTACATCAGGGGTCTCCATACGCGACATGGCGCCAACATTGATTCCTGCAAAATTTGCGTTCAAAAAGTCAAACAGTGCTCCCTTTATTCCAAGCCTCGACGTGTGCCCAAACAGTGGTTTACCCCCACATATGGGGTATCAGCGTACTCGGGAAAAATTGCACAACAACTTTGGGGGTCTAATTTCTCCTGTTACTGTTGGGAAAAAAAATTGGGGACTAAAAAGTTATTTTTGTGGAAAAAAAATGATTTTTTATTTTCACGGCTCTGCGTTATAAACTTCTGTGAAGAACTTGGGGTTCAAAGTGCTCACCACACATCTAGATAAGTTCCTTGTGGGGTCTAGTTTCCAAAATGGGGTCACTTGTGGGGAGTTTATACTGTTTAGGCACATCAGGGACTCTGCAAACGTAACATGACGCCCGCAGACCATTCCATCAAGTCGGCATTTCAAAACGTCACTACTTCCCTTCCGAGCCCCGAAGTGTGCCCATACAGTAGTTTTCTCCCACATATGGGATATCAGCGTACTCATGGACAAATTGGACAACAACTTTTGAGGTCTAATTTCTCCTGTTACCCTTGGGAAAATAAAAAAATTGGGGACTAAAAGATCATGTTTGTGGAAAAAATATGATTTTTTTATTTTCATGGCCCAGCGTTATAAACTTCTGTGTAGCCCTTGGGGGTTCAAAGTGCTCACTACACATCTAGATAAGCTCCTTGGGGGGGTCTAGTTTCCAAAATGGTGTCACTTTGGGGGTTTCTACTGTTTAGGCACATCAGGGGCTCTGCAAACGCAACATGACGCCCACAGAACATTCCATCAAGTCTGCATTCCAAAATGGCGCTCCTTCTCTTCTGTGCTCTCCCATGCGCCAAAACAGTGGTTCCCCCCCACATATGGGGTACCAGTGTACTCAGGACAAACTGTACAACAACTTTTGTGGTCTAATTTCTCCTGTTACCCTTGTGAAAATAAAAAATTGCGGGTTAAAAAAATCAGTTTTTGAGGAAAAAAATGATTTTTTATTTTCACGGCTCTGCATTACAAACTTCTGTGAAGCACGTGGGGGTTCAAGGTGCTCACCACACATCTAGTTAAGTTCCTTGAGGGGTCTAGTTTACAAAATGTGGTCACTTGTGGGGGGTTTCTACTGTTTAGGCACATCAGGGGCTCTGCCCGCCCGCAGACCATTCCATCAAGTCGACATTTCAAAGCGTCACTACATCCCTTCCAAGCCCTGACGTGTGCCCAAACAGTGGTTCTCCCCCACATGTGAGGTACTAGCGTACTTAGGACAAATTAGACAACAACTTTTGGGGTCCAATTTCTCCTGTAACCATTGTGAAAATAAAAAATATGGGGCTAAATAATCATTTTTTGAGAAAAAAAAATGATTTTTTATTTTCACGGCTCTGCGTTATAAACTTTTGTGAAGCACCTGGGGGTTCAAAGTGCTCACTGTGCATCTGCATAAGTTTCTTAGGGGGTCTAGTTTCCAAAATGGGGTCATTTGTGGGGGAGCTCCAAAGTTTAGGCATACAGGGGCTCTCCAAACATGACATGGTGTCCGCTAACGACTGGAGCTAATTTTCCATTCAAAAAGTCAAATGGCGCTCCTTCCCTTCTGAGCCCTGCCGTGCGCCCAAACAGTGGTTTATGACCACATATGAGGTATCTGTGTACTCAGGAGAAATTGCCCAACAAATTTTAGGATCCAATTTATACTGTTGCCCATGTGAAAATGAAAAAACTGAGGCTAAAAGAACATTTTTGTGAAAAAAAAGTACTTTCTTTTTTTTACGGATCAATTTGTGAAGCACTTGGGGGTTCAAAG
>JARQOD010000001.1:639422683-639507227 GCA_033576555.1 Oophaga sylvatica
CCAAGACTCACTGGCGGACCATGACCGGGGAACAGAGCTGGAACTCCCAGAAACAACGGAGTTGGAATCCATCCAGGAACACAGCACGAATGGCTCAAGAGCACAACTTGGACCACCAGAACCAGAGACTGGACATCTGGACACAGGCTGGACATCGGAACAAGGACAGACAACACGACTAAGGCAGGACATCTGGACACAGGAGGGACATCGGAACATGGACTTGACTTCAGAACACAGATGGAACATCAGAACACAGACTGGACATCGGAACACGGATGGGACATCGGAACACAGACAGGACATCGGAACACCGACTGGACATCGGAACACGGACTGGACATTGGAACATGGACTGGACATCAGGAAATCAGGTAGGACATCAGGACATTGAGACATCGGGGCACCATGCGGGACATCAGGTCTCAGACAGGACATAAGGACATCAGGATTCGGATCTCCGATATCATATCAGAACACTGGCATTGGACTCCGGACATCTTGCAATGATGGACAGGTTCCGGACATCAGGGTGTGGACATCAGTCCCCGGTCATGAAGCCACAGTCATCAGGCTCTGGACATCTGGCAGCGATCGGCAGACTCTGGGCATCGGGTAGGAAAGGATAGAATCCGGACATCTGGAAGTGGTCATCAGACACTGGACATCAGGCCGCGGTCATCAGGCATACGGACAAGAGGCCACGGTCATTGGGCTCCGGACATCTGGAAGCAACCTAAAAAGGAAATAAAGCGGTCTGGTGCAAGCCCTGCCGGGTTGAATTGCAGCCAGTTGGGGATTGCACCAAATAAACAAGCTGAGCACAGAGTAGCAGACACTCAGCAGAACACACTGGACTCCTACTTCCAAGATGAACCCTGGTTAGATCACAGAAAGTCAGTTAGCAGAGTCACAGTCACTGGGCACAGGGTTCAGGACACAGAATGACTTCAGGAACTTAACACAGCAGACACAGTTCAGACAGAGTCAGGTACAAGAACAGATCCAGGATCAAGGATTCAGGAAACAAGACACAACAGGAACAGGCCTAGATTTGCAGCCTCCAGGAAAGGCGATCTGGGTATTCTGCCCTCAGAGCAGGCGCAAAAAAAAGGATACAAACGGAAAACGGATCAGGGTATTCTTCCCGCAGAGCAGGCTGTGATGAAGTAACAGCCGCCATTTTGAATATGGGGCATAATGCTCACCTCATGTCTGAGCTTTGCCTGTCCCAGGTGCCATTTGACTGAGTTCAAAGAGTCACAGGCAGCTAACTGCTCCTACCCCCCATGGCACTATAAGCATATTGAATAAAACAGAATTTAGTGCTCCAATATTGAATAGCAAGGTCTTTTAGTATGATAAGTAGAGTTGAGCGATACTTTCCGATATCCTAAAGTATCGGAATCGGAATGGTATCGCCGATATCACTAAAATATCGGCGATACCCGATACCGATACCGGAAGTCCCATGTAAGTCTATGGAACAAAATATCGAAATTAAAAAAAACCCATTCTTGCCTTGTTGGTTAATTGTACATGAAGGAAACAAGAAAGAGTAATGTTAGAATGTATTGGGGAAGGTTGAGGAGACATTAAAGGCATAGATGTTTAACCCAATCAAATGGAATAGCATAAATATTTTTTTTTTAAAGATTGTTCGGATTGACGAAGAAATTGACAATGTTAACGTTTTTTTTATATTTAGGCAAATAATGTATATTACACAACTTCCATGCTCTTCATCTTCACCTTTTTAACTTTTCACACACTTTCTCCTTCATAATCTTCTGCAGCATCATCTTTTTCATCAAATTATTCTTCATCTTCACCTTCTTTATCTTCTTCTTAAACTTCTTGCTATTCACTTTTGTTAACATTACTCATATTCTTCTTATTAAACTATTATTCTTATTCATATTCTGCTTCATCTTCATCATATTCTTATTGTGACAGAGAATCCTGTACTTGTAATCTGTCAAAGTATGAATTTTTCATCCTTTCCGTTCTTGCTGTCACAAAAGATTTAAATTACAACAGTATTTGTCCGTGTTCAGTTTAGCCTGCAGCAGCAGGCATTTTCCAGGGGCACCACGAGGAGGAAACGGACTCACCCCCATACACTGCTTAGTCTTCTTCTGCTTAGAATTTAGAGCATAATTTTGCTCTTCATTTTGGTCTTATACTTCATGTTCTTCTGCTTTTAGATCTTCTGCTTATTGTTCTTGTGTCTCTTGTTCCGTATCTTGTATTTGTAGCACAATCTTGTACCAGCTGATGTTACTGGGACATGGTTACTAAGCAGGAGGTACCTGTGCTCCAAAGCACTACCAAGGACCAGCAGACGTTGCTGGAACTCGGATACCGAGATGGAGGCACCTAGGCCAAAGGCACTGCGGAGAACCAGTTGACGGTACTGGAACCCGGAGGGGCAGCAGAAGGAAAAGAGCCAATGGCACAACCGAGGACCAGCTGACGTTACTGGGACACGGTTACTAAGCAGGAGGTACCTGTGCTCCAAAGCACTACCAAGGACCAGCAGACGTTGCTGGAACTCGGATACCGAGACGGAGGAACCTAGGCCAAAGGCACTGCGGAGAACCAGTTGACGGTACTGGAACCCGACGGGTAGCAGAAGGTACAAGAGCCAATGCAAGTAACGAGGACCAGCTGACTGTGCTGGAACCCGGAGGGGCAGCAGAAGGAAAAGAGCCAATGGCAAAACCGAGGACCAGCTGACGTTACTGAACCCCAGTAACACAGGAGCAAGTGTTGACTGTGCTCACAGCACTTCCGAGCAACAACTGGCGGTGTTGGAGCCCAGGGTCAAGGAGGATGTTTAAATACTAGATCAAGTAATTTCCTTGTTACCTGTCAATTTTAAATGTCTATACTTCAAACAAGAGAAAGATAACCTTTACTACCATAAGATGATGATTTCATTTAAACTAATATCTAGATAAATAAAGAATTGACAAACATAAACACATACATTAACATGTTGAACAGCAATGCAAACCACAAAATAAATTAGTTAAGGAATCTGCTATACGGTTGTACATAAAAGCATACAAGTACATATCTGAATCCATTAATGATGGATAAGTAACAGTATGTACACCATTTTTATTGTATAGACAATGAATGTCTGACTTCAAAACATCATCAGCATTACAAGTTATCTGTGATATTACTAAAATGTTCCATTTGCTGAATAATGTCACTAAATATTTTATACAAAATTATACAATTTCCATCATGTAATACTCATAATATGTGGCAATAATCATTTTTATTAACAAACATAACCTTTCAAAAGTGCATAGTGCATAGTGAAAATTGCTATTTATGGCTGACTGTGACTGTCGACTTGGAAGCATGACAACAGATAGATAAGGTATATATAGATGAGACTGCATAGCCACAGATGGTGAATGGCGATGTAATACTGTACCTCAATAAAGTGTGCGTCACTACTACATAATTTTTTTATATAGCTTTATAAACAGGGTACATGGATGTATGCTTGTGCCTTTGTTTTGACGCACAGACTGCCTTCCTGCTGAGACGCATTGGGTAGTGAACAGTTGTGTGCAGTGTTCACTGCAGTCTCTGCGGAATAACCACACTTAGACCTTATAACTTTTCAGAGTTTCTTTATCAATCTACCAAGATGAAGAAGGCAGGGAGTAAGGCACGTGGTCGTGGAGTTTCTTCAGGGAGAGGACGTGGGGATTCTGTGGCTGCTGCGCCCCCAGTGACACAGCATCCACCAGTTTTCCCCGTGAGCGTTCCTTTATGCGCACTTTTGTAAGAGCTCGGAGTACCCCCCTGCTGCGGGAAGAACAAATTGAAGCCGTTGTTGTTTGGATGTCAGCCAATGCATCGACTTCAATTGCTTCCACCTCCTCTCAGGACCACAGCACTGTTGGGCAACCATCTGTCTCTTCACCGCCTGGCAAATTGCCCAGGCAGTCAGAGAGTTCTGTACAGGAGCCAGCTGAGTGTCTGCTTCTGTTCTCAGAATCTATTGGCTTGCAAACAGGGGCCCAGCCAAGCAGCATTCTGTAATGTGAAGAGGGAGTATGCAGTGATGCGCAACAGCTGTGTCTCTCTGAATCTGAAGAGGCGGGTGAGACAGTGCCGATGGTCAGCACACCGCAGAACGCATCTGATGATGATGAGACCCAGGTGCCAGTTTCTGTTGAGCATGGTGCTGGCCAGACCACCCAACAGCAGGTGTTGGAAGAGGGTAGTGGAGATGATGAGGTCCAAGACCCAACATGGCATGAGGAACAGGAAGGTGGTGGGAGCAGCTCAGAGGAATAATAATAATATTTATTTATATAGCGCCATCATATTCCGCAGCGCTTTACAGTTTAGCCGTTTCAGAACACAAGTCATAAGTAACAACGTTAACAATACAATAATTTAAGCTAAATAAGTCGCCCCTGCTCGTGACAGCTTACAATGTACAATGAGATGTGGGAGATACAAAGTATAGGTGTTTATATACAATGGTGCATTTATAATGATGTTCCAGCCATCTTAAGGGACTGAGGGATGGAGATAGTGAATGGGCTAGAGACACACACACACTTACACAGAATACATAGAATGACTTTGATTAGTGAATGTGATAGGCCGCTCTGAACAAATGTGTTTTGAGGGAGCGCCTGAAACCATGCAAATTGTGGATAGTCCTAATTTCTTGGGGTACAGCATTCCAGAGGATTGGCATAGAGCAGGAGAAGTCTTGGAGTCGGGAGTGTGAGGTACGTATTAGTGCAGAGGTTAGTCGAAAGTCGTTTGCAGAGCGCAGCAGTCGGTTAGGCCGATAGATAGAAATGAGGGAGGAGATGTAGGAGGGGTGCTGCACTGTGGAGAGCTTTGTGGGTGAGAACCAGTACTTTGGTTGAAAGCTGGGAGAGGCCTAGAGAAATGGTTAGTGATAGAAGGAAGATAGAGGAAGACATTGCCCCAACGGTACAAACAGGAGGGAGAGTTAGGCTGCAGACTCGGTTGCCTGTAGCCTCCAGTTTGGCACCTGTTCGGAGCAGTTGTCTTCCAAAAGTCAAAACGTGCGCTCCCAGGACTTGCACTGCGTGGTCCTTTTTTCACACACTTGCACATGATATTTGCTATGTGAAATGCAAGCTGTGTAATTAAAAATTAAAAATAGCTAAAAGTGTCAGTCACCTCAATACCACAAATATGTGGAAACATGTGCGGACAAAGCACGTAGTTGAGTTACAAAGACACACTAGAGATGTAGGCCAACCTACAGCAGCACCTACATCTTCAGGTTGTGTTGAAGCCTCTTCATCGAGCTCACACACAGCTGGTTATGCTTCCTCACAGGATCGCCATGGAAGAACCTCGGCCACTGTTGTCCAGAGACAAACTGTTATTCCACACACAGCAGCAAGTTCCCTGTCATCCTCACACTCCCAGGCCACAAAACAGCCATCGGTAGCACAGGCATGGGATAAAAGATGGCCATACTCCGCAAACCATGCACGAGCACAGGCTCTGAATGCTGGCATTGCAAAACTCCTGTCCCTTGAAATGCTGTGATTCAGGCTGGTGGAGACAGACAGTTTCCGTAACTGAATATCATTGTCAATCCCACAATACAATGTGCCAAGCCGATTTCATTTCAGCAGGCAAGCCGTCCCTGGTCTGCAAAAGCATGTTGAGGGAAAAATTAAACATGCGCTACTAAAAGCCCTCAGTAGCAAGGTCCACCTGACCACCGATGCGTGGACCAGTACCCATTGTTATGATCTGCTACAACCAGTAAGGAAAGAAGGGAATTCTGTCCCTACAATACAACTAAGCTGAATCCCTACGATGTAACGGGGAACCTGATCCTGCGACCAGACCCGCTAAAGTCCTCATCTAGTGTGAATGAAGACCTATAGTTGCGAGGGAGTAATCCCTACAAGATCTAGGGACTGTGAGAAAAGGTGGACACCTCCTAACATAAATTGTAGCATGGATAATTAAACAGAAAAATAAATACTTTGTGATCCTAACATCAAGCAAAACTGACAGATTAAGGCACCTAAGCACCCGGCTAGCTTAACAGTAGATAATACAATGAAGTCAAGCAAAGCCAGAAGGGCGGAGCCAGACTAAATAGGGAAAAAAGGTCATGTGACCAGCAAACTGAAACAAAACCTAACAAGAGGGTTCTAACACCCATGGCCAGGGACAATACCTTTCCCTCACTGCCCATTGGGTCAATGTTGTGCAGCCGGGTACTGATCTTGCGAGTGGCGCTGTACGTGTTCTGCCAACTCCAAGGATTGCAGGAATCAAGTCTGTACACATTGATTCCTCCTCCTATTCCAGTTCCTCAGAATCATCGCTGCAGGAGCCGTCACGGTCTACCTCCACATGGACCCGTGAACGTTTACCTGTTGCGACCGATATGAGCACAGCCGTGTCCAAATGTCAACAGGCCATCCTGAAATTAATTTCCATGGGGAATCTTAGCCACACAGCGCAGGAGCTCTGTAATGCCATAAAGCAGGAGAGCGACGTGTGGTTTTTGGAAGAGAATCTACAGGCAGGCTTGGTAGTGTGTGACAATGGCCGAAATCTGGTGTCAGCTCTGGGCCTTGGCAACCTCACTCACATACCATGTCTGTCATATGTGCTCAACTTGGTCGTGCAGAGTTTTTTGAGGGACTATCCGGATCTTGATGCACTGCTGCACAAGGTCCGCCTAGAGTGCGCTCACTTGCGACGTTCCAGCATGGCCAGATCGCTGATTGCAGCTCTGCAACGCAGATTTCACCTTCATGAACATCGCATCATATGTGACGTACCCACCAGGTGGAATTCCTCGTTACATATGTTGGAGCGGTTGTGTGAGCAGCAGCCAACAGTAATGGAGTATCAGCTGCATCAGGCGCAGTCAACTCGCAATTTGCGCCGTTCACACTTCACCACTACTGAGTGGGCCTCTATAATAAGAATAATAATATTATTTATTTATATAGCGCCATAATATTCCGCATGCTTTACAGTTTAACAGTTTCAAAACACGAGTTATAAGTAACAACGTTAACAATACAATAATTAAAGCAAAATCAGCCGCCCCTGCTGGTGAAAGCTTACAATCTACAATGAGGTGTGGGAGATACAAAGTACAGGTGTTTATATACAATGGTGTTTTTACAATGATGGTCCAGCCATTTTAAGGAAGTGAGGGATGCATGGAGATAGTGAATGGGCTACACACACAGAATTACACATAGAATGACTTTGATTAGTGAATGTGATAGGCCACTGTGAACAAATGTGTTTTGAGGGAGCGCCTGAAACCATCCAAATTGCGGATAGTCCTAATTTCTTGGGGTAGAGCATTCCAGAGGATTGGCGCAGCGCGGGTGAAGTCTTGGAGTTGGGAGTGGGAGGTACGGATTAGTGCAGAGGTTAGTCGAAGGTCGTTTGCAGAGTGCAGCAGTCGGTTAGGCCGATAAATATAAATAAGGGAGGAGATGTAGGGGGGTGCTGCGCTGTGGAGAGCTTTGTTGGTGAGAACCAGTAATTAGAATTGGATCCTATAATGAATGGGCAGCCACTGCCAGTGTAATGAGTGGCGAATAACTCTATGAAGGATATCTGCCACGTTTTGCGTGCGTTTGATGAGTCAACGCGGATGGCGAGTGCAGATGATGCACTAGTCAGCCTGACTGTCCCCCTTATCTGCCTGCTTCAAAAAACACTGCAAGCACTAAGGCATGAGGTTTTGGAAGAGGTGGAGGATGAGGAGTCACAAATTCCATCACCTTCTGGACAGTCAGCGCAACGTGGTTCCTCACAAAGGGCTGGAGGACTTTCAAAGTACCATGCTGTATCAACAATTGAACCTCCAGAGTCGCTGTCTATATTTTCATAACCATTACAAACTTTTAATGTATTTACAAAGCACATAATGTACATTTTTTGTCTATCCTTTTGTAATGCTATTGTGTTTCCATAAACTGATGTTACAGAATTATGATACAAAGTTTTTAAATTTTGAGTTTTAAATTTTGTAAATTTATATGTATTTGAAGGACTTTGTGAGGAGGATGAGGAGGAGTCAATGGAGGAGGAAGACATCGCTCCAGAGGGAGGTAGACAATGCTCTAGTCAGTATGTAGACCAAGGGTGGGGTGATGCACAGCAGGCGGAGATGACGCCTCTTGCAGGGGACAACGTTTCTTGGCCAGTTGGGAGTCTGCAGCACATGGTTGATTTCATGCTGCAGTGGCTGAGAAACGACCGCCGCATCGAACACATTCACACCACGTCTGATTATTGGGTGTACACCCTCCTAGACCCTCGCTACCGGGACAACTTACAAAGCCTCATCACACCGTTGAACCGGGAGCGTAAAATGCGGAAGTACCAAGACACACTGGTGCAATCCATAATGTTCTCCATTCCAGCCGAGAGCACTGCTGCTGCTACTGATTTACAAAGCAGCTCTGTGCGTCGAGGCAGTGGAGACAGCTCTGCAACAAGAGGGAGCACAAGCAGCGCCTCTGCACAGGGCAAGAACAGTATGTTCCAAATGTGTCGAAGTTTTGTGGCAGCGCCACCAATGTCTACACCATCCGAGACGGCTCCAGTCAGCAGGAGGCAACATTTCCGTAAGATGGTTACAGACTACATGTCTTGCCCTCTCAGTGTACTCTCAGATGGCTCTTCCCCATTCAAGTTTTGTGTCTCTAAGCTGGATACATGGCCAGAGCTTAGCCAGTATGCATTGGAGGTGCTGGCTTGATCTGCTGCCAGTGTATTATCGGAGCGCGTCTTTACTGCTGCAGGTGGTGTACTAACAGACCGTTGCATGCGACTATCCTACGATAATGTAGAACGGCTTACTTTTCTGAAAATGAACTAGGCATGGATCTCGCCTGAATTTGCCTGTCCGGTTTCAGATTAACTAACTGGTTGGCAACGTTTTCCATGTCTCCTGTTATGTTCATCTTTCTACCACCTGAGCTATACTCCCTGGGCTACAACACTGCCAGTTGCTGCTCAGAAGTGTCGTGTCCACAGACCAATACACAAGCTATAGTGATAGTGGGGTTCAGTAACGCCTGCTGTTCCCCTGCTGTGTGTCCGGCAAAAATTACTGCTACCTAGCTACACATGTTTAAAAAAACATGACATGTTAAAGTGGCTAGTGCTACACATAGATATCAGGCTACACCCTTATTTCTAAGCTGTAAACAAGTGAAACGTCAAATTTAAAACCATTCAATGATTAGTGTTGGTAACAAATCTGTAACTAAATAATTGTGACATATTATGGCAGATATCCACATGTCTAACACAAATGCTAACACAAAAGCATACTTATGCTATAGGGTACTGATGGTGAACCTTCTCACTCCATAACTTTGACCAATCCAACTCACATCATGCCTCAAATGCTGCAATGTTGGAAGTGCATAATGTGGGTTGAACTTTGACAACAGCTGCAGTGCGAAGGTTATCCTTCTGTGTTCTTGGCTTTTAAATAAAAGCATACAAGTAAATATAATAATACATTGTTGATTAAGGGACATGATGTACACCTGTAATATTGTGCAAACAATGGATGTAGGACTATTCCTCTTCAACATTACTTATATTTGTGTCATTTGAAAAAATACATATTTTAGTTAAAAATTAAAAACCCATGTTCAGTAGCTGTGAAAGGCCCGTTTGTGTACTTCTATATTGTTTGCAACCAATGTATTGTATACGGATGGAAGCGCGTCACACTAATAGATTAGATTTATTTTAAATGGAATGTAGCAGAACCAATTGGAGATAAATGAAAAGGATGAGCCACTGAGACACGCTCAGCAGAGTACAAGCAGCAGTGCTTGAACAAGTAACTGGAGCGTGATCTGCACTCAAAAAAGTAAAAAACACAGACTGAAGTGAACACTGAAACACAACTGTCCACAATCTGTGAAAAGCTCCTTTCTGTACTTCTATAGTGTTTGCAACCAATGTATTGTATACGGATGGAAGCACGTCACACTAATAGATTTGATTTTTTTCTAATATAATGGAGCTGCACCAATTCCACTAAATAAAATAAAAAAAAAAAAAAAAAAAGTGACACATGCAGATGCCTACAAACAGCGGTGGATGCAGAGCAAACTGCAGCGTCACCTGCACTGTCACACACACACCTTGCACAGAGCTGTTAAAACACTGGCAAAATGAAGCTTTACACAGCGGTTGGTAAACTAGCCTGCCTCAAGCACAGTAGTACACAAAATCGCAATATCTAACTGTCCCTCAGAGTCAGCACAGCAGCGTTCTGTCCCTAACTGAGTTCACAGCACAGTGACGCTAAAATGGCTGCGGCGCCTTTTATAGTGCATTCTGACATCATTTCAGCAGCCAATCACAGCCATGCCATTAGTTAAGATGACCGCATCATTACAGGATGTGCCCACACTTCGTAGGATTCCTCATTGGCTGACTAAAATCACATTGCCTCTCAAAGAATTATGGGAACTTCCGATTCCGGTATACGATATTGAAAAAGTATCGGAATTAAGTATCGGAATTCCGATAACGCGAATATCGGCCGATACCCGATACTTGCGGTATCGGAATGCTCAACACTAATGATAAGGAGATAAGGCCAAAACAGGACTTCAAAGCTTGAGTAAGGAGCCACACCAGCATGGAGCCTGGAGGTGCCTGGGGGCTTCAATTAGATTAGACCTGTCAGCTGGACACAGAAATACACATCCATTGTCTCTCCCAGCCACTCCGAATCCATCCTAGGATTATGGATTATGAGCACACCTTTGGAGGTACAGACTCATAAAAAATATCCACGTGACCCCTGCGGAAATCACACATCTGACAGTGCGACTCCCGAGTCGGTGAGGGCTCTGGGACCTGAGATATAGAGATTGGCCCTCCACAGCGACCCAATGGGGCCATGTTTGCGCTCCACATGACAGGCTAAACAAACCGCATTCACTGGTACCCCCTTTCTTAGATATTGGGAATAAATTTTGCAGAGAGCTGAAGGGTGGAGATTATTAGCCCACTCTCTGACACCGGGGGAGGAACCCAGTGTGTTTAAGAACTGAGAGCACATGGCAGAGATGCTCACTCTCACAGAAGAACAAGACGATGATGATCTAAGAAGGAACAGGGGACAGATCTGCCAAGGGAGCAGATGCACGCGCTTTGGGGACTGTCCGGCAACTAAGATTCTTATACCTGTGGACTGCAGAGCTCCCGGCATCCACATGCAACCTACAACCTGGTAAAGTTGACCTCCAGCTTAATATCTCTAAGCCTTGTGCCATTATTGTTATATTTTATTCTGACTGCAAATCCACTGTAATTCCATTGTATAGCTTACTGTATATTTTTGTAATTATCTAGTGCAAAAAATTTATTTTTGGCTGATGCTTTTACTCTGATTATGAATCTTAGAATACCCAGTGGGTAACAGGACATCCTCCCCGGTGGCATTTGCTCAAGGTGCAGTTCCCTTACTGACCTGAGAGACAAAGGGGGCGCCGGAGAGCTGTGACTGTGTAGTTACGTCACATTGGTGATGTGGGAGGAACCAGTTTCCTTCACACTGGTGAAAAACACAAGACAGGACAAAGGGCATCAGCTCTCCACGAACTGATCGCAATCAGAGCAGGAGCTGGACACACAAACACACATGGCTAGGTTCAGGAACTCAATACAAAGCTCTGGCAATGCCCCACAGGGCAGGGGAGCTTTTTATAGGAGCTGCATCACAGTGATAGGCTGGAGCAGCAATTCTAGCACACACCCATTCCTCATAAAAGCAGGGGAGGTGTGGCCCCGTGCACTCTAAGCACAGCCAGACACAAATCAGCATAACAAATGACACCTGGCAGCAGCTGCAAGCCTGAACACACGTGGTAAGTCATGCAGAACTGCAGAGGACCTTGCAACTCGCGGGTAGCTTCCACAGCGGTAGCCAGGGACCGCACATGTGGGTGGTCATGAAGCACAGCGCAGACACTCACGCATGTATGGCTAAGCAGCAGAGCCGGAAACTGAGCAGCATCCACACAGGTGACTGACAACAGCATAACAGCTCATTAGAGGGAAAAGAGAGAATGTCCTATGGACAGATGAAACAAAAATGGAAGTTTTTGGCGAGGCACATCAGCTCTTTGTTCACAAACGGAAAAATGAAGCATATCAAGAAAAGAACACTGTCCCTACTGTGAAACATGGAGGAGTCTTTGCTATCTTCTGGGTGTGCTTTGCTGCATCTGGCACAGGGTGTCTAGAATCTGTGAAGATTACAATGAAATTTCAAGACTATCAAGGGATTCTAGAGAGAAATGTGCTGCCCAGCGTCAGAAAGCTTGGTCTCAGTCACAGGTCATGGGTCATGCAACAGGATAATGACCCAAAACACACAGCTAAAAACACCCAAGCATGGCTAAGAAGTAAAACTTTGGACTTTTCTGAAGTGGCCTTCTATGAGCACTGAACTAAATCCTATTTTGCATCTTTGGAAAGAGCTGAAACATACTATCTGGAAAAGGCAACCTTCAAACACGAGACAACTGGAGCAGTTTGCTCTTGAGGAGCGAACCAAAATACTTGTCGAGAGGTGCAGAAGTCTCATTGACAGTTACAGGTATCGTTTGATTGCAGTGATTGCCTCAAAAGGTTGTGCAAAAAATTATTAAGTTAAGGGTACCATCATTTCTGTCCAGGCCTATTTCATGAGTTTTATTTTTTTTAATTTCAGTGAAAGCATGTTTGAAAAGCAATGTTTGACTTTCATTTGTTCATTTTCATAAATTTTTTATTTTTTATTACTTTTGTCAGATTCAAGTTATTTCTGTGACCATGTGTGTGTTTTTCTGTCAATAAATGAGGGGTACCAACGATTTTGACCACATGTGTACATATGCCTGAGACAGTTATAGTGCTCCACACAGGTATGATTCTCCTTTTGTCTCTCATTAATAGTGCCTTCTCTTGGTGTCTAAAGGTACTGCCACACTACACAATCCCGCTAGCGATCTCGTTAGCGTCGCATACTAATGAGATCGCTAGCGGGATTGTTTCTATATCGCTAGTAGCTACCTAACTTAGCGATGTCGTTAAGGACGCTATCGCGGTTAGCGATCTCCTTAACGACTTTAGCGGTACAAAAGTACCGCTAAATCGCTAAGAAAAGGTGCTACACTTAGCGATTATACTTACCCAGCGGGAGCGCCGGCGATAAAATAGGGTCCGGAATGATTCCAGCGACGAGCGAGATCACAGCAGGAAGCTCGTCGCTGACAGCTGCCGCACACAACAACATCGCTAACGGGATTGCTAAATAGTGACGTTTTTTTAGCGATCCCGTTAGCGATGTTGTTTAGTGTGGCATACCCTTAAGTGTTAAGATTGACACTGCTGTGCCTCAATATAGTAATATCACCAATTGACACTCCCTGCCTGACCCCTAACTGTGACAGGCTGGAGGTTTAAAGTAGCCTTGTTGCTTGCCAGAAAGTACCTTAGTGGCTCATTGCCGCCCTGGTCCACCTGGAGTTTGCCACACAAAAAAGTATCCCCTTTTTCTTGCAGACAAAACATTTGCACTATTTTAAATAAGGAGAATATAAAAAAACTGACTGGTACTTCCAAATCAGAAAACTGGTGTGTATAGGTGCGAACTAGGAGTCTCCATTTCCATATACAACAAAGAAAGTTGCACTCTGTAGTGCCAAAGCATGAAAATATGTAATATATGAAATATGAATAGCATTACTGCTCTAGATAATAAGAAAAAATAGAGACAATTAGCACATAATTTGCCCAATTCATGCATGCCCATGGCATTTCCAAATCAAAAAACTGCTGTGCACAGGTGCCGATAGATGCTAATGCGCAGGCGCTGCCTGCATCATTTTGAGAAAGATTTTTTTTTCTTCTGAATAAATTTATATCACCAAATAAAATTATTACATGGATATTATAGATGCGATCATGCTACAGCACAGGCGCTGCTGCCTGCATGCTGAATGTGATTTTGTTAATTAGGAGGCAGGTCACTGAGGGGTCAGTGGCCTGTCATAAGTCACAGAGATGAATATGTAAGTTGAGCACCACATAAAGAACCGGGTAAAGGCCCTGCCCCGAAGCATGAGAATATCATTAACTGAAAACTACAAATAAAGATTAAACAACAACAAACGGATTTCATCAACCAAGGTATCATTTTAATCACTATAATGGTTCCAACCTGACACTGTCTGTAGGTTACTCAGCACAATCATGCAGACAGGTTCCCTTTAAGAGTACACAACTAAGAGAGTACATTTCCCAGCATCAGTTTTTTTAGCAATGTAAAAACTCAGTGTGCAGCAGCAAATGTATGACTAGCATGGCTGTACAGAGACTATTGCAGAAGTATCATGATAGAGAGCTAGGACTGGGCAGGTATGGAGATACTTGGTATCTATGGCCAGCAATGCAGCCCTGGCATCAGCAATCAAGTCTAGCACTATGAAACACTTTGAACCCAGGTACTGGATGGACACAGGAAAACCAAGTTCACATTACTCTTTCGGCACTGCCATAGTGTTAGCCTATGCATTGAATGCAAGGCCTGCCCTCCACCAAATTTAAACGCACCCCAAAAAGCCTTTGAACCAACGTACTTGATGGCAATTTTTAAGCATTCTTCCTATTAATTTGTTAGTCCCATATTGTTTGGCAACGCAGTGAATTGTTGAGCCTGAACACCCTGGCAGTGGACAATTGCAGTGTTTATGCTAAAGACCCAGCTGTGGACAATTGCAGTGTTGATGCTAAATACCCAGCAGTGGACAATTGCAGTGTTGATGCTAATGACCCAGCAGTGGATAATTGCATTGCTGATGCTAAAGACCTGGCAGTGGACAATTACAGTATTGATGCTAAAGACCTGGCAGTGGACAATTGCAGTGTTGACGGTAAAGACCCTGCAGTGGAGCATTTCAGTGTTAAGCCTGAAGAACCATCAGTGGATAATTGCACTGTTGAGCTTAAGAACCTGCATTGGTGAATTGCTGTGGTGAGGCAGATAACCCCGCATTTTAGCATTGCAGTGTTGAGGCTGAAAAACTGGCAGTGAAGAATTGCATTGTTGAAGATGAACAAGCAACAAAGTTCACATTATTAGGAAGTGGGTCTCCCATACTGTTTGCCTATGCATTGAATGCAAAGTCCACCCTGTAACAAATTCAAACGCACCCCAATAAGCCTTTGAACCCACGTACTGGATGTCCATAGGAAAACCAAGTTCACATTATTCATTTTGTTCTGCCATACTGTTAGCCTTTGCATTGAATGCAAGCCCTGTACCAAATTTTGACAAACCAAAATACCACTTGGAAGAGACATGTTTGAAGTCCTCCTAAAACTCTGTTTCCATTACAAAGGAGCAGGTCTCCTATACTTGGAATGCCCATACAGTAAGTGTATGGGCTGAAAAACATTTTCCCTGGGGGGGAAACATCAACCTACTGTGTAAATAATTGTTGTTATGGACATCCAACACCCTTGACAAACAATACAGTGGCTGTTTCATCAAGGAAAACGTCACCTGTGTTCTAGGTGGTGTTGAAGAGACGTGTAGTATGGCGCAAAAAAGGTCTTCAAGTTTAAAGGAGCAGGTCTTTATACTTGTAATGCCATAAACTAAGTGCATAGGCTGAAAAACATTTTCCCCTGGGCGGGACACATCAACCTACTGTGTAAATAATTGTTGTTACGGACATCCAACATCCTTGCAAAACAATGTAGTGGCTGTTTCATCACGGAACACGTTCACCCTCAGGTTCTAGTGATGATGTCTGAAGAGATGTGTAGTATGGCCTGCGAAAAGGTTTTTCCAGTTTAAAGGAGCCGGTCTCCTATACTTGTAATGCCCATACACTAAGTGCATAGGCTGAAAAACATTTTCCCCTGGGGGGCACATCTCAACATAGAGTGTAAACATTTTTTTAATGGGCATCAAAACACCCTTGAAAAAATTTCTACTGGCTGTTGCATCACGGACCACGGTCACCCTTGTGTTATAGTGGTGATGGATGATGAGGATGAGGAGAAGAAGGAGGATAATAACACATCAAACAGCGAAAGTCAGGAAGCGTATACCCATGTTTGTGTGTGAAGAGGTGCATGTTAATACACTTCCCCAAAAATACACTGTGTTGGAGGTTATGTTTCTCTGTTCTAATTCGGGGGTGTAGAGAAGTCTGCCCGAGTCCAGGCCTTGTTCATTTTTAGAAGTGGATGCGCTTATCAGTTATTATTCCCCAAGCGGCACTAAAAACATGCTCTGACAAAACACTAGCAGCAGGGCAGGCCAGGACCTCCAAGGTGTAGAGAGCCAGTCCATGCCATGTGTCCAGCTTGGATACCCCATAATTAAAAGGCGCAGAGGAATCACGGAGGATGTTGGTACAGTCAGCAAGGTACTCCTTCAACATCTTCCCAAACTTTCCAGGCCTTGTGAGACTACCCCGTGGCTCTGGTCCAGGGCGATGAGAGGGTCTAAGAAAAGTGTCCCAGTACTTTGCCAGTGGTCCCTTATCTCTGCTGGATTGTAGTTGTGTCTCTCTCGCCTCTACTCCTTGGTTGTCCAACAAACTGTGACCTCTGCCGCCAGTGTTTTCAGATGGAAATTTTTTCAGTAATTCCGCAACAATGGCCCTCTGGTACTGCATCATTTTAATACACTTTTTTGACTCTGGAATAAGAGATTGAAAGTTCTACTTGTAGCCTGGGTCTAGATGTGTCACCAACAAGTAATGATTGTCAGCAAAATTCTTGATAATGCGAGGGTCATGGGAAAGGCAGCGCAACCTAAAGTCTGCCATGCTTGCCAGACTGAAAACTGTGAAGCCTTCCATGTCCTCACTAACAGGATGACTGACCATGCTGTCCTCCTCCTCTTCCTCCCTGTCCTCAGCTCATCCATGCTGAACAGACAGTATTACAGTTGTGGTTGTAGTACAGTCTATAGCAAAGGAAAGTAGTTCCTGTTCTTCCTCCTCCTCCTCTTCATCATTGTCAACCAATCCACATTGGGATGAAATAAGGCTGGGCTGTATGTAATCACCCTGTATTCCTTGCTCAATATCATCGTGCTCTGCCTGCATCCTCTTTGAATGTGAGCAGAGAACTTTTCAGAATACAGAGAAGTGGGATGGTGACGCTAATTATTGAATCATCGCCGCTCACCATATAGGTGGACTCCTCAAAGTTTTGTAGGATGGTACATATGTCGGACATCCATGTCGACTCCTGAGGTCTTATGTGTGGAGTCTGAACTGAATACCGAAGCCCTTGTTGATGCTGGTACTCAACAACTGCCCTCTTCTGCTCACAAATCCTTTCCAGCATATCCAGTGTAGAGTTCCAATGCGTGGAGACATCACACACCAGTCGGTGAGCACTGCAAGAGCAGCTGAAGCTGTAGCTGACTTTCTAAAATGGGCACACAGGAGGAGTACTTTCACAAGCAGATCCAGCAGCTCCGGGTAGGTTTTGAATCATGAGATTAAGCACATGGACAAGGCATGGTACGTGTGTGAGCTTTCCTCACCTCAGAGCCGCAACCAGGTTCCGGCCATTGTCACACACGACTATGCTTGGCTGTAGGTTCAGCGGTGTCATCCACATATCTGCCTGCTATTTCAGAGCTGTCCACAACTCTTCAGCGTTGTGCAGTTTGCCACCTAAGCATATTAGCTTCATCACAGCCTGTTGCTGCTTGACTGAGGTAGTGTTGCAGTGCTTCCAGCTTGTGACTGATGTGATCATTTCAGAGATGCAGGCTGAAGAGGAGGAGGTAGAGGAGGATGACATGCCGGAGCTTTAAACTGTGGGGGCAACCCTGATTGACCTAGGGCCCGCAATCTTCGGCATTGGTAGGATGTGTTCCATCCCAAGGTCAGACTGGGTTCCGACTTCCACTATGTTAACCCGGTGTGCCGTCAGCGAGATGCACCGTCTCTGCCCAGAAGCACTTGTCCACATGTCCATGGTTAAGAGTACTTTCCCTGTAACTGCATTGTTGAGGGCATGGGTAATGTTGTGTGCCTCTGCATGCACCATCACCATCACGTCCACTTCCCCATCCCTTGCCAAGTGCCTTTCCCATTTTAAATGGAGTACAATATTTTCCACGTTCAATAAAAAAGGCTGAATTGGGAGCAAACTTAGATGTGATCCGTGTGTGGGAAAAATGCACTTTCAAATATCTGGAATGTACTTTATTTGTTTAACAAACTGGTGTCTATAACTGTGGTAAGAACAAGAAAAAACTGTGTAATGTAGACCTGAAATGCCAAAGTTGTTAGCACACAGATAGATAGGTGTCTGAAACAGATAACACACTGATCAATATGTGGGCTGGAAAAAATTTTTTTTACTCAAAAAGGACTGTATACAAATATGGTAAGACACAGCAAAAAAAAGGGGAGTGTTGCCCTGATATGGCACAACTTTAGCACACAGACAGATAGGCGTCTGACACAGATAACACACTGGTCAATATGTGGCTGGATTTTTTTTTTACCCAAAAAGACTGTATACAACTAGAGCAACAGACAGCAAGAAAGGGTAATGTAGGAATGAAATGTCACAATTATTAGCACACTGAGAGATAGGCGTCTGACACAGATAACACACTGGTCAATGTGTGGGCTGGATTTTTTTTTTTACCCCAAAAGACTGTATAGAAATAGGGTAACACTCAGCAAATCCAGTGTAATTTAGTCCTGAAATGTCACAATTTTTAGCACACACAGAGATAGGCATCTGACACAGATAGCACACTGGTCAATATGTGGGCTGTATTATTTTTTTTGTTGCCCCAAAAGACTGTATAGAAATATTTTAACACTTAGTAAATCCAGTGTAATGTAGCCCTAAAATGCCACAATTTTTAGCAAACAGACAAATATCATCTGACATAGATAACACACTGGTCAATATGTGGGCTGGATTATTGTTTATGTTACCACAAAAGACGGTATAGAAATAGGGTAACACTCAGCAAATACAGTGTAATGTAGCCCTGAAATGCCACAATTTTTAGCACACAGACAGATAGGAGTCTGACACAGAAACCACACTGGTCGCTATGTGGCCTGGATTTATTTTTTTTATCCAAAAAGACTGTATAGAAATAGGGTAACACTCAGAAAATCCAGTGTAATGCAGCCTTGAAATGCCACAAGTTTTAGCACAGACAGATAGACATCTGACACAGATAACACACTGGTCAATATGTTGGCTGGATTATTGTTTATGTTACCACAAAAGACGGTATACAGTCATGGCGAAAAGTTTTGAGAATGACACAAATATTAATTTTTACAAAGTCTACTGATTCACTTTTTCTAATGGCAATTTGCATATACTCCAGAATGTTATAAAGAGTGATCAGCTTAACAGCAATTACTTGCAAAGTCAATATTTGGCTAGAAAATGAACTTTATCCCCCAAAACACATTTCAACATCTTTGCAGCCCTGCCTTAAAAGGACCAGCTAACCTCTTTTCAGTGATTGTTCCATTAACACAGGTGTGGGTGTTGATGAGGACATGGCTGGAGATCAATCTGTCATGATTAAGTAAGAATGACACCACTGGACACTTTAAAAGGAGGCTGGTGCTTGGCATCATTGTTTCTCTTCTGTTAACCATGGTTATCTCAAAAGAAACACGTGCAGTCATCATTGCAATGCACAAAAATGGCCTAACAGGGAAGAGTATCGCAGCTAGAAAGATTGCACCTCAGTCAACAATCTATCGCATCATCAAGAACTTCAAGGAGAGAGGTTCCATTGTTGCCAAAAAGGCTCCAGGGCGCCCAAGAAAGACCAGAAAGCGCCAGGACCGTCTCTTAAAAGTGTTTCAGCTGCGGGATCGGGCTACCAGCAGTGCAGAGCTTGCTCAGGAATGGCAGCAGGCAGGTGTGAGTGCATCTCACGCACTGTGAGGCGGAGACTCTTGGAGCAAGGCCTGGTCTCAAGGAGGGCAGCAAAGAAGCCACTTCTCTCCTGAAAAAACATCATGGACAGACTAATATACTGCAAAAGGTACAGGCAGTGGACTGCTGAGGACTGGGGTAAAGTTATTTTCTCTAATGAATCCCCTTTTCGATTGTTTGGGACATCAGGAAAACGCCTCATTCGGAGAAAACAAGGTGAGCGCTACCACCAGTCTTGTCTCATGCCAACTGTTAAGCATCCTGAAACCATTCATGTGTGGGGTTGCTTCTCAGCCAAGGGAATCGGCTCTCTCACAGTCTTGCCTAAAAACACAGCCATGAATAAAGAATGGTACCAGAATGTCCTCCAAGAGCAACTTCTCCCAATCCTCCAAGAGCAGTTTGGCAATCAACAATGCCTTTTCCAGCATGATGGAGCACCTTGCCATAAAGCAAAGGTGATAACTAAATGGCTCAGGGAACAAAACATAGAGATTTTGGGTCCATGGCCTGGAAACTCCCCAGATCTTAATCCCATTGAGAACTTGTGGTCAATCATCAAGAGACAGGTGGACAAACAAAAACCTAAAAATTCTGACAAAATGAAAGCATTGATTGTGCAAGAATGGACTGCTATCAGTCAGGATTTGGTCCAGAAGTTGATTGAGAGCATGCCAGGGAGAATTGCAGAGGTCCTGAAGAAGAAGGGTCAACACTGCAAATATTGACTTGCTGCATTAACTCATTCTAACTGTCAATATAAGCTTTTGTTACTCATATATTTGCAATTATATTTCTGTCTGTGATAAAAACATCTGTCAAAACACACATAAAAACCAGAGGGCAGCAGATCATGTGAAAATATAATATTTGTGTCATTCTCAAAACTTTTGGCCATGACTGTAGAAATAGGGTAACACTCAGCAAATACAGTGTAATGTAGCCCTGAAATGCCACAATTTTTATCACACAGACAGATAGGTGTCTGACACAGATAACACAGTGGTCAAGATGTGGGCTGGATTATTTTTTTTTACCCAAAAAGACTGTATAAAAATAGGGTTAGACACAGCAAAAAAAGGGGAATGTTGCCCTGATATGGCACAATTTTTAGCACACAGAGAGATAGGCATCTGACACAGATAACACACTGGTCAATATATGGGCTGGATTTTTTATTTTACCCCAAAAGACTGTATACAAATAGGGTAACAGACAGCAAAAAAAGGGAATGTAGGCAATTTTTAGCACACAGAGAGATAGGCGTCTGACACAGGTAACACACTGGGAAATTTGTGGGCTGGATTTTTTTTTACCCAAAAAGACTGTATACAAATAGGGTAACAGACAGCAAAAAAGGGGAATGTATGCCTGAAATGCCACAATTTTTTAGAACACTGATAGATCAGGCATTTGACAAAGAGAGCTCACTTTCAAATATCTGCCATGTATTTTGTTTGTTTTGGTTAGCAAAATTGTGTCAATAAGTAGCCTATGAGTGACACAACAAAAAAAATTCTATAGAGGCCTGAAATGGCAAAATTTTTAGCGCAATGATATGCAATCTGTGTGGCGGACAAAACCCAGTGTAATATATCTGCCCTGTAGCTAAATAATTTTGGGGCAGATAAAAATTTTTTGGACAGCAAAATGGTTTCAAAAAATTTTATTAGACACTCCAAAAAAATTCTACAGTACCACAAAAAATGCCAACTTTTTAGGCGCACTCAGATGTCAGGCCTGGGACAGGCAAACCCCTTTAAAATAGCTGTATTTTCACGCTGTACTAATAAAAGGAACTGCCTGTATTCTGCAATGACAACAAACAATTAGACAAAGAAAAAGGTGTTCTGGATTGCTTTGGAAAAAAAAAATCAGGATTAAGATGCCAAAAAATTGTGATGCCCACTGAGGCCTAGGGCTGTGTAGATACAGTCAATATAGCCTTAAGGCAGCAGCAGACAGTAATGGAATGGACCCTCTTGATGTATGCCACTTAATGCCTGTCTGCTACTGAGATCTATATACCTAGATACATTGCGTGCATGCCTTGCATTGATATGTATATAGCCACATACACTCCCTGCCTACCCAGCACAGCAATCTATGTACGCCGTAATAAGTCCTTAGAAGTACTGTTGATTAAGTTGGATTTGTGCCTTCTTTAATATCAGACCTACACTACCTTCCAAACCCCCAAATCTCACCCTATCTCGGCAGCAGCTCTCACTACAGTCACTAATTCCGGAGCAGACAGAGCTGAGCATGGCGCCGCCGGGTCTCTTATACACCTGATGATCCTGTGTGGCCAGCCAATCACTGTAATACCACAGCAAAGATGGCTTCAGCATTACATTGCGTGGCAGACAATCCCTGCATGTTGATTGGCGCACTAAAGAGCGCCAAAAAATGCAGGACTTGCACCAGAACTCCCGCCAAGCAAACACGAAATGCTCGTTGCTCGAAGAGTACCACGAGTACAGTGATGCTCGGGCGAGTAAAGAGTATTACCGAGTATGTTCGCTCATCACTACTCACAATCTGTCCCACATGCAAAGGTGCATTAATGCTACGGAAAACATTTATGCATTGAGCAGTAATACTCAGGTATTGTACCTGGCCATTGTTGCAGCTTACAAATTTCACACACAGAGCATGTTTCCACATCTATCCCACAGAAGCTGATAATACATTTCACCTTCAGAGCATGTTTTCAAATTTCCAAGAAAACCAAATAAAAATTTCACACCCAGACAATGGGGCACATTACCCCGACAGCTCAAAAATGTCTGCTCCAGTAGCATATGTTACAAATGCTGCAGATATAAAGCTGGTAGTAACATCGTGGATCAAGCTGGCGTTTCGCAGCGAGGCTTGCTACTGGCACTCATGTTAAAAATTTCACGCAAGTCCCAGCCGCTTTTCCTTGGGACGCCTCTCAATGCTCTAGCCTTAGGGTCCCTGGGGACTGAAGTGTTTCCCTTAAAAAAATTTGTGTTCAAAGCAAGCAACCACACCTGAATACTTCAGCTAGAAGCATAATGTAATTATACTGTTTCTATTTTTTTGTTTGTTCCAACTGGGGCCATAATGAAGAGGTGACCCAGTGGAACAGCAAGTGAAGGAACTGGATGTACTTTCAGACATCCAATCTGAAGCCAGCCACAGACGGGATTGCAGTGTACACGTTTAACGGAGAATCAGGTTTCTAATCTGAAGATGTAGTGTGATAAACGTTCACCATATCCAAGAAAGTCAGCAGTAAAGTAAATTAACCACTTCTTAACTGAGTCATCAGCTGATATTGCAAGACAGAACAGCCATCCATGACAATTGAGAGCCTCTGTAATTGGAGTGAATAGTTAAATCATTTAATGGTTTTGAGGCCTGGCCACAAAGATAGAATAACATTATTTTTTAAAAACATTAATCGTACAGACATGGCTGCAGAGTACACAGAGGCTTCTGGGTGCACTACCCCCATAGAAGGTAACAACAAAATTTACCCACAGAGCATGTTTCCACATTTATCCCACAGAAGCTGAGAACAAATTGCACAACCAGTCAATGGTCCAAATAAAAATTTTAACCTACTCTAATTTTACACAATTATTGTATGGATGAAAACATTTTTGAACTTTTTTTGGAGTGTTATTTACCACCAAAATGTACCCAAGAACATGTAATACTCTATCAATGAGCAATATAATACCAACCAATTTTGGATCAATTTTTTTGAGTGTTATATACCAATGAAATATAACCATGAACATGCTATACTGTACTGTACGGCTGAGAAATGAAACCCAGCAAAATTTAACAACATTTTTTTGAGTGTTGTATATCACAAAAATGTACCTCAGAACATGCAATAGTGTGTTAGAGGTCGAGTTCCCGCTTCTGCACAGGGGGAATCTCGAGCCATTCCCACTGCGGTCCCCCATCCGTCTCCGGCCACAGTGGAGTCTCCTCAGCAGAGAGGTCAGTCCCAGCGTCTTGCACAGCCTAGTACTGTGCAGAGGTTTACTGCTGCCTCTCCAGGTTCTGCTATTGAGGCCAGTACTGATCAGTGGCGAGCAGACGCCTTTAGGACTAAATCCTGCATTTCCCCTTCTGAGCATGCCATGGGTAAGATCTCTCATTGGAGATCAGGGGTCACATGCTCAGGTACTGCAGCAGCTCCTATTGGTCCGCCAGGAAGGTCCTGAAACTACATGTGTTCTGAACAGTTTCTCATTGGTCCTTTTCTGGCAGGCCCTGTAGTTGTTACTATAAAAGGGTTGTATGACCATGCGGCCATGCGCTAGTATCAATTGTATTATGTGCTTTGCGCCAGTGTGATCATGCATGCATGTGGTTAGGGCTCGGCTGAAATAAGCCCCCAGAATACCGGCTTCTCCGGTGAGGAGATTGCTTGATTGCATGGCTGACTACATGACCACGGATTGCTATCAGCACAGCAGTTATCTGTGTATCTCTGTGGTGTTAACAGGACACAGTACCTATCTCTGCGTCTCTACCTCAGCGACTCTGTGGTGTAACAGAGTTCGCTTATACCGCCATATAGTGCCACAGTATTTATATTTGCGACTCTGTGAAGTAACAGAGTTCGCCTATGCCGCCATCTTACCAGCAGCAGGCTCTGCCTGCATGGTGGACCCAGTGCTGCGAACGCACCCACTATTTATATTTATCTGGTGCGTTCCGCAGACCCTAACATAGTGTTTGAGTAAGAAATGTAAACAAACAAGCTAAATTTTTGAATTTTTTTTGTAGTTTTGCATACCACCAAAATTTAACAGAAAGCATGTAATACTCTTAGGATCAGCACTTTAATCCAGAAATCTGTGTTAATGCTTATTGTAAGTTTTACATACCACCGTAATGCAACAATAACCATGTTAAACTGTATAGATGACAATGCACAAATTATGGACTGCACTCAAGAGAAGATGGATGGGGTGCCTGAGAAGGGTTCCAATGCGAATCAGTAGCAGTAGTGAAACTCTGTACTCAGGATGCAGAGGTTCACTACTGAAACTGTATAGATGAGTCTTTTAATCTATAACATTTTTTTTAATGTAAATATGTTGAAAGTACTCTTTATTTTCTCATACAGTCATAAACAATTTTCAGAAAGTACAAAGCCAGTACAAAATCATAAGAATGGTCATTCATAAACTCCTGAAAGGCAACAACTCTTTGGCCTCATTGAAATATTTTTAATGTGTAGTTGCTGTACTCCTAGACTCATAAAGGCTTTGCAAAAAGTGCAAATCCAGGAAAAAAAATTATAAGCAGAGTAACACGGTAATCTTCTTCAGGTGTCCGCTTCTTCTTCTCCTTCCTCTTGAGGCTGGGGGGACTGCCTCAACCTGCTTCCTGGAGCCAGATTCCCAGGTGCCTGGGCTATAAATGACCCGGCTTCAGATAGTGCCGAAACCTCTGACATATAGAAATGGTTAACGGCCCCCTGTGTCACCTGCTCCACCAGCTGCTCACACTTAGGAGGAACCCCTGGACAATACGATCTCTCAGGGGTGGTAGTAGCCCTGTCTCTTGCTGCTTCAAGGAGCCTCTCCCAGGCACATTGATTCTTCAAGAAGAGTTCATTGTGCTCTCTTCCTTCTAGGATCCCACCCACTGCATGCCAGCGACATTGTCTCTCCATTTTGAGGAAAGTAACCCTTATTCCAGCCATCAGCTCTTGCAGACTTTGAGGCAAGTGCTCCATCTCTACTACCAGATGGTTGAACAAGATGTTGAGACAGGTCACAAACTCTTCAATGGACCCCGTTCTCTTCTGACGGTCGTAAGTAACTATCACCACCCGGGATACCAACTCTTGGTACCTTACGGCTAGCAGGCGCAATAACATTTGTCCTTTCCTGGTCCTGGCTCACCTCCTTGTCGCTTCTGACAGCCTAGGCCCTGCAGTCTGCTCAACAGTTCCTGAATCCTGGCTTTCCCCAATAACCCATGAGGTAAAGGATGCGGCCTGGGTTCGAGCCTTGGTGGGTTCAGGTATTGGCCGGATCAGGAATACAAGCTTCTTCCACCTCTGTTGTTGCTCCAGCTTCCTCTGGCTCAGATATTCTTCTGATCAATCCATCAGGAGTCTTGAGTACTTCTGCCATCTTTGTCGCCCACTAAGCACATTATACTGCATAGATGACTTATTGAACACAAAAAAAATATCACTTTTTTGGATTGTTATAAATCACAGAAATGTACCCCAGAGCATGTAATACTGTAGGGCTAAAAAATCTAAGCTTACAAACATTTAAACGCTTGTACTCAGTTTTAGAGAGAACAGAAATATGCCAAGACCACTTAATACTGTATGGTTGAGAAAGACAACCCTACAAAGTTTTTTAAAAGTTATTTCTCAGTTTTAGGGATCACAAAAATGTACACAGATCACATAACATAATACTGTATTGTTCAGAAATGTATCTCTACAAAACTTTTAACGGCTTTTTCTCAGTTTTATAGATCACAAAAATGTACCTAGACCAGGTAATACTGTATGGCTTGGAAATGCAACCCTACAACATTTTAAAAAGCTTTTTCTCAGTTTTAGAGAGCATAGAAATGTACCCAGACAACGTAATACTGTATGGGTGACAAATTTAACTCTGACAAATTTCTAAACGCTGTTTTGGAGTGTTATATATAGTACAGACCAAAAGTTTGGACACACCTTCTCATTTTAAGATTTTTCTGTATTTTCATGACTATGAAAATTGTAGAATCACACTGAAGACATCAAAACTATGAATTAACATATGTGGAATTATACATTACACTTTACAAAAAAGTGTGAAACAACTGAAAATATGTCTTATATTCTAGGTTCTTCAAAGTAGCTACCTTTTGCTTTGATTACTGCTTTGCACGCAGAAAATGTGAATGGATGGACTCTACATGTCTGGTTCCCACCGTGAAGCATGGAGGAAGTGGTGTGATGGTGTGGGGGTGCTTTGCTGGTTACACTGTTGGGGATTTATTCAATATTGAAGCAGTGAGCGGTCCAGCTCACCCCAAACCATCTCGATTGAGTTCAGGTCTGGTGACTGTGGAGGCAGGTCATCTGGCGTAGCACCCCAACACTCTACTTCTTGGTCAAATAGCCCTTACACAGCCTGGAGGTGTGTTTGGGGTCATTGTCTGTTGAAAAATAAATGATGGTCCAACTAATCGCAAACCGGATAGAATAGCATGCTGCTGCAAGATGCTGTGGTAGCCATGCCTTCAATTTTGAATAAATCCCTAACAGTGTCACCAGCAAAGCACCCCCACACATCACACCACCTCCTCCATGCTTCAATGTGGGAACCAGGCATGTAGAATCCGTCCGTTCACCTTTTTTTTTCTGTATTTTCATGACTATGAAAATTGTACATTCACATTGAAGGCATCAAAACTATGAATTAACACATGTGGAATTATATACTTAACAAAAAAGGTGTGAAACAGCTGAAAACATGTCTTATATTCTAGGTTCTTCAAAGTAGCCACTTTTTGCTTTGATGACTGCTTTGCACACTCTTGGCATTCTCGTGAATGAGCTTCAAGAAGTAAAAATTGTGTTGCCAATTTAATTTTTTTAAAAAATCTGCCAAAGCTGGCAAAATTGAATTTCAAAAGATTATATCAACTCAATCATCATATTATTGTGTTTAAGAATTACAGTTTCATATACTTTGTACTCCTGATGAAGAAACCACTATACATATGATGTCATCTAATTAGTTCTACTTACCTCCACAACTTCTTCCCAATTTGTCAGCGTTCAGTGTAGTTTGCATGAATCTATTTTACCACTCAGTTGGTGTCTTTACTTTGGCTATAATAATATTTTTGTCTTATTTTGTGTGCTAGTACCTAGCTATTAGCTGCTTGTTGCATGCAGCACTTCCATTTTTATTTATTTTTTCTCATTATTTTTTTCTATTCATGGAATCAACTACAGTACATTGTGTAATTATTTCATTCTATCATGTCTTCCTTTACAGTTTTTTTCTAGTACTTGACACTTTCTTTTTAATTTGTTATTTATTTTTGTTGACATTTGACATATATTTAGTTATTTGAGGGGAGATTGCTGCATTTTTATATAAGAGAAGTTCCTAATTGTGGGTCAGAACTACACAAACCACATTAATTTTGTGGCTTGTTGGGATTTCATAATTAAAAGTTTGCTATATTTAATTTAATTATTATTATGGAAAGTGGGCATATTCCTTGTGTGCTTTCAGTTGTTAAAACAGCATGTACTGCACCCTGTTTCTGTATCATTGGTGCACACCTCGTATCTCCACAGTATAGACAATTGCCTTCAGATACGAGATGTGCAGCATCTGAAACAATGGATTCTGGAAGCCTGTGCTGGCTTTTCTTCTGCGGTGTTGCTATCAGTGTGTCAAGAGTGGGAACAGAGGGTTGCATTGACAATCCAACACAATGAGCAGCACTTTGAACACATTTTATAAGTGGTCATAAACTTGTAAATAACTCATGAAAGAATAAAGTTATGTTAAAACCAAATACACCATTGTTTTTATTGTGAAATTCTCAATAACTTTGATGTGTCACATGAGCCTCCTCCCATTGGAAAAATAAAGTTGGATCCAAAATGGTTGACTTCAAAATGGCCGCCATCATCACCTCCCATCTTGAAAAGCTTTCCCCTCACATATACTAAAGTTCACAAACAGGAAGTTGATATCACCAACTATTCCCATTTAATTTAGATGTGTCCATATAAATGGCCCATCCTGTACAGATGTATTGATGATTTTGATGGGTGTTTTCCAGAAATAAACAGCAGTGGATGTTGCAGAGTAAAAATTGCAAACTGCCGTTATTGTGACCAGCACATTACAGTCACCAGTACATTATGCCCAGCTTATGCTTCTGGAGACACATACCTGTTTATTAAGCATGCTCTCATCACTACAGAAATGCCAAACGTGGGTGCTAAATGGGGTTTAGGCACACTGGGGCTTAGAAGGGAGGGGAGGCATTGGATTTGGGAACGGAGAATTTGTGGAATTTCTTTTGAGGAGTGAGGAGCCATTTAGCTTTTCCAGAGCCTTTGTGCTACCAGTAAAGTGGAAGCCCCCTATATTTCCATTAGCAGATGACAGATCTGAGTGGAGACTTGCTTTTTGTGGATTGAGTTGAAGCTTTTATTGGGAACATTTTACATAATGTTTGGGATCACATTTATCCAGCGCTCTATGCTGAGCACTTACATCGTGGTTTCCATCTAAATCTCTGAGTGACATGATTCAGATGGAACCCCCAAAGGATCCATTCACTATAAAGTGACAGCAGATGTTCTCTGGACTCTGTCTTGCCTTTGTTCACTGGTGTCTTTTTCAGAAGTTCACAAAACTGTAGCCGACAGCACTTTTATGCAATCCTAAAAAGACAGACACCGCTGGATCACAGGTCATATGGCATCCACAGTGCCTATATCTCCTTCATAGGGAACTTTCTGCTGGAGGTTCTGTCTGAATCACGTATTTCTGAACTTTACACTGAAACCACAGTGTAAGCACTGAGTGATCTTTGGGAGGCAGAATGAAAAAATCAACAGCATGTGAAGAATTGGTTTTATTTATTTTTTACGCTGTTCCTCGTGCGGTATAAGTGATTAGGCAACTTTATTCTTCGGGTCGATGCGATTACAGTGATTCTAGATTTATATCTGTTTTTTATGTTTGGCTGCTGTCACACACTAAAAGACACTTTTTATTGTGAAAACTTGTTCTTGCCTTACCATATTTTGAGAGCTATTATTTTTCCATATTTCGGCCAACTGAGTCATGTTAGGGCTTGTTTTTTGCAGGATGAGCTGGCATTTTTATTGTTACCATTTTTGGGCACATGACATTTTTTGATCACTTTCTATTCTGATTTTTGGAAGAAAGAATGAACAAAAACCATCAATGCATGATTTGCTTTTGGTTTGCTTTTTTATACCATTCTGCGTGTGGTAAAATAAGGAAAGTAGCTTTATTCTTTGGGTCAGTACAATTACAGCGATATCCAATTTATTTTTTTTTATGTTTGGCACTTTTACACAATAAAAACTATTGTATAAAAAAATAATTATTTTTTGCATTGCTTTATTCTGAGCTATAGCTTTTTTATTTTTCTGCTGATGGAGCTGTGTCGCAGTTTGATTTTTGCAGGACAAGATGATGTTTTCAGCGATACCATGTTTATTTATATTCATCTTTTTGATCCCATTTTATTGCACTTTTTGTTCGGTGGTATGATGATAAAGCATTGTTTTTTGGTTTGTTTTTAATTTTTTTCATGGTGTTCACTGAAGGGGTTAACTAGTGGGACAATTGTATAGAGAGGGTCGTTAATATGTGGTGATACCAAATATGTGTACTTTTATTTTTAATTTTTTTATTTATGTCAAGAAATGTACAGTACATACTCATGTATAAGCCGACCCGTGTATAAGCCGACCCCCCTAATTTTGCCACAAAAAACTGGGAAAATTTATTGACTCACATATAAGCCTAGGGTGGAAAATGCAGCAGCTACAGGTACCGTATATACTCGTGTATAAGCCGAGATTTTCAGCACCTTTTTTGTGCTGAAAATGCCCCCTCGGCTTATACACGAATCATAGGGCAGAAACCAGCGGGGGAGGGGATGCGGCGGCAGGAGCCAGTGGCTGGGACATCATACTCACCCTCCCGTGCCATCGCTGAACGTCCCTGCAATCCTGCGTTCTCCCGGCTTCCTGCAGCTCTCCAGCGCTGAGCGGTGACGTAATACAGCTCATTAAGGTCATGTAATATGGACGCGATGCCACTCCCATGGGCGTGGCCTCCATATTCATGGCCTTAATGAGCGGTATTACGTCACCGCTCAGCGCTGGAGAGCTGCAGGAAGCCGGGCAGAACACAGGATTGCCGGCCGGGACATTCAGGGATGGCAAGGGGAGGGTGAGTATGATGGAGGAGGATGGGGGGAGCATGGAGGAGGACAAGGAGCACGGAGCAGGACGGGGGGAGGACGGAGAGCACGGAGCAGAACGGGGGAGGACAGAGAGCACGGAGCAGGACGGGGGAGGACGGAGAGCATGGAGCAGGATGGGGGGGAGGACGGAGAGCACGGAGCAGGACGGGGGGGAGGACGGAGAGCACGGAGCAGAACGGGGGGAGGACGGAGAGCACGGAGTAGGACGGGGGTGGGCACAGAGGAGAATGGGGGAGTGCAGAGCTGGATGGGGGAGCATGGAGCAGGATGGGGGAGGATGGAAAGCACGGAGCAGGACAGGATAATGGAGCAGGAGGAGGGGAGCACAGAGGAGAATGGGGGCGCACAGAGCTGGATGGGGGAGCACAGAGCAGGACGGCAACTTATGCACCCAGCTTATACGCGAGTCAATAAGTTTTCCAAGTTTTTTGTGGCAAAATTAGGGGTCGGCTTATACACGGGTCGGCTTATACATGAGTATATACGGTAAATTACAAAAATAAAAATAGATACCAATAAAAGTAAAATTAATTGAGACATCAGTAGGTTAAAATGTTTTTGAATATCCATATTGAATCAGGAGCCCCATATAATGCTCCGTACAGCTCATGATGGGCCCCATAAAATAATCCATACAAAATACTCCCCATATAAAGTTCCATAAAGGTTAATAATGGCACCATAAGATGCTCCATAGATTATGCCCCCATATGGTGCTCCATAGATTATGCCCCATAAAATGCTCCATAGATTATGCCCCATATGCTCCACAGATTATGCCCCATAGATTATGCCCCATAGTATAGGTCCCATATGCGCCACAGATTATGCCCCATATAATACATAGATTATGCCCCACATGCTCCATAGATTATGCCCAATATGCTCCATGGATTATACCCCATATGCTCCACAGATTGTGCCCCACATGTTCCATAGATTATGCTCCATATGCTCCACAGATTATGCCCCATATGCTCCATAGATTATGCCCCATGTGTTCCAGATTACGCCCCATATGTTCCACAGATTATGCCCATATGCTCCACAGATTATGCCCCATATGTTCCACAGATTATGCCCCATTTGCTCCACAGGTTATGCCCCATATGTGCCACAGATTATGCCCCATATGTTCCACTAATTATGCCCCATATGCTCCACAGATTATGCCCCATATGCTCCATAGATTATGCCTCATAGTATAGGTCCCTTTTGCTGCCGCTGCTGCTGCGAACTAAAAAAAAATGACATACTCACCTCTCTGTCACTGGGTGCCAGGTGCAGGCGGGGACACCGGCGCGCTATAGGGGACAGATGCCAGTGTCACCGTGGCCCCGGCACCAGATATATTCACCTGTCCTCGCTCCACCGCTGAGCGCCGCTGTCTTCAGGGTCCTCTTGTCACTGAACGCTCAGGCAGAGGGCGCAGCGTGCACTAACTACGTCATCGCACCCTCTGCTTGAACATCGCAGCTAGAGGACGAGGCGGTCAGAGCAGCGCGCAGGGGTGGAACGGGGACAGGTGAATATCGCTATACTCACCCCCCCACCGGCACGTCTCTGCAGCCCCTGCTCTTCTCCCGCGGTCTCCGCAGCTTTTCCTTCCTACATCGGTCACATGGTACCGCTCATTAAAGTCATGAATATGTGCATATTCATGACTTTAATGAGTGGTACCAGTGACCGCTGCAGGAAGGAGCCTGAGACCGTGGGAGAAGCAGGGGTGCTTCAGTGATGCGCCGGCGGAGGGGTAAGTATGATCTGACACCCCCGCCCCACCTCCCCCACCCACCCCCGGTATATGACTCGCGTATAAGTCGAGAGGGGGACTTTCAGCCTTAAAAAATGGGCTGAAAATCTCAGCTTATACGTGAGTATATACGGTATGTATTGGAAAAATAATTATTTATTTTTCTTAGGGATTTAAAAAAATATTTTTACACTTTTTAATATATTTTTTTATGTTTTTACATTGTCCCATCCTGCGACATCACTGTATAGTGACAGATCGCTGATCTGATACACTGCAGAGTATAACATCAGCATCTGACAGGCAGGGAAGTAGGCATGTCAGCAGTCACAAGCATTCTTCCCTGCAGGATCCGGAAGGACCCCTTGGCCATCTTGGGGCTGGAGGTCTCCATGGAAGCGTGCTCCTCTATGCCACTGTCACTAATGACAGTGGCATAAGAGGGGTTAAATGCCAGTGATCGGTGCTAGCACCGATCGTGGGCACTGTTGCAGGGTGTCAGCTCTCGCACAAAGCTGACACCTGCACGCGATCACCGCGGCGCTCAACGGGAGGCTGCGCGATTGCCGCACCAGCATTTTAGTCAGCCAATGCAACATTTCCACTGAAAATGGCAGAGTCTTTCTGAAGTAAAAAGAGCCTTTCTCATAGCATTTTAAGCCGAAATGTTAGATGGACTGATCAAAGTCCGTTTTCTCATCATCAAACCTTGAAGTGCTGCCTCCATTGTATGGATTTGTATACAAGAGATTTTGGTAATAACCTTTGGGGCTTTGCACCCATTTTTGCATGAAATCTATCTATCTATGGGAAATTAATTTGGTAACTAAAAAATACATTGGATATAAATCAATTTTCATTTACTCTATATGTATGAATTTCTTAACGCAATTTGTTACATAATTTTAGAATTTACCGATATCTGATCTCATTTTATATCTGTTGTGGTATCTTGTGTAAATTCCTGTGACATTTTTAAAGCTTTCTAGAGTCTGGTAATTAACATATACTGAGGTAAATCAGAGTTCATAGTAAAGCTTAGTGATTGGACTAGTACATTCAAAATGGTCTTAAACTTATTATTTTTCACTTGTGAAATTACAGTGAATTTAACGCTGCGATTTCAGAGTAGACCATATTGCAAATGTTACTCCTTATTTTGTTGATTTTATCCAATGTTCCAGAAAGGATGAATCAGACGTTATACCCTACTGCATGTGACATGCCTTCCCTTGACATCCATTTATCCATAACTCTTTGTACTAATGCAGAGAGACACATACATGAAAGTTAAATAATGTGAAAATTGGCAGACTGGGTAGGAGATGTGATGTGATCTGTTAGCAAACTGAATGCAGGGGTACTGTCTCTTGTTTAGAAACTTTAGAAAAATATGTGTTTTTATTTGAAAAATCTGCTATATAGAGGTATTATGAGAAAGTTTTGTTCAAGCAACATATAAAAAATCCGGCAATCTCACAATAAACTCATAGCAACAGCTTTCAACCTTGTTAAGGTTTAACAGCAAGATAAATTCCAATCTTTTGTTTGACAAGGCTTACAGCAATGTTGTATTTTACATCTTAAAGTTGATTGTTCATTTAAACCAACGTTGAGGAATATTCTTTGAGTCCGTAATGAAAGATTGGTCAAATAAATGGCTGGCTTCCCAAAATGAAACTGTTTCCAGATTAAAAATGATGTTTAGTTCAATCTTACTTCTCTGTCCAAGAAAAGATAAAAAAAATTCAGAAACAAAAATGCACATAAGGGTTCACATATTTCTGCCAAAAACAACTAAAGTAAAGATATTAATAGGTAACTTTTAAATACTATAGATGTTGAAACAGAAAATATTTTTAGTAATAGATATAATGTAAATGGGAAAAAAATAAAAAAACAAACATGAGTCTTCTTAGCTTGTTGCTAAACCGTAGCGCTGCCATCAAAATGAGTTATAGTAGGTGTAGCTACGTTATAACATTACAGTGGTTGATATCTTTGCTCTTGGCCATTTAATCTCTTAAATCTTGATCACAGTAACTAAAGAGTTTGACAAAGAGTGTTATATCAGTAATTTGATTAAAAATTATTTATTGCAAAAGTATAGTGAACAAAAAAAAATACATAATGTAGATTTTTTTTTTTTTTTAATTTCAACAACCTGTAAACTAAAGAAAAGATACCATTTACAGTATAACATATGAAAAATATTGTAAAATAAATACAGGATGTATTTTTCTCCATTCCCATTCTCAGCTTGATTTCCTCTAACTTGCTGTCAAGTATTTTTAACAGGATTATGAGATTGTTCTGTAGTTTCCGTACAGCCATCATTTGAGCACATCACACCTGCATTCCCATAGCTTTAGTATATGGCTTTATTAACACCTTCATGCAAATGTGTAGAACTTACATCAAGATTGTAGGTTATTTCACACAATATGGGGTACAGTTATGTTGATCAATGGGATGTGAAATCTGGGGCTTGCGCTGGTTGTTACACACAGTCGTCATCCCCTGCAAGTTCAAAGACCAGGGTGGTAGATCGCTCACTCGGCTGTACAAGGAGGTAGACAAGGGAACACTGTAGCTTTAGGAATGTCCTTTCCTTGATACAGTGGTGGATATAAGTATTTGATCCCTTGCTGATTTTGTAAGTTTCTCTACTGACAAAGACATGAACAGTCTATAATTTTAAGAGTAGGTTAATTTTAACATTGAGAGATAGAATATCAAAAATAACATCCATAAAATCAGATTGTTTATATTATATAAATTTATTTTTTATGTTTTAAGGGCCCCCCACACTAAAGAATAGCAGCCCGCAGCCACCTCTGAAAATGGCGCTAGTGTGGCTGTATCCATACCTGTATACTATGCCCTGTCCTGCAGAGCATCTCACCTAGAATTCTATATTATTCTCCTGCCCTGCAGAGCATCTCACCTGTAATTCTATATTATTTTTCCCTGCAGAACATCTCACCTAGAATTCTATATTATTCTCCTGCCTTGCAGAGCATCTCACCTAGAATTCTATATTATTCTCCTGCCCTGCAGAGCATCTCACCTGTAATTCTATATTATTCTTCTGCCCTGCAGAACATCTCACCTAGAATTCTATATTATTCTCCTGCCTTGCAGAGCATCTCACCTATAATTCTATATTATTCTCCTGCCCTGCAGAGAATCTCACCTATAAATCTATATTATTTTCCTGCCCTGCAGAGCATCTCACCTATATCTGTATACTATCCCCCTGTCCTGCAGAGCATTTAACCTATAATTCTATATTATTCTCTGTCCTGCTGACCATCTCACCTATAATTCTATTTATTCTTGTTCTGTAGAGCTTCTCATGTATACCTGCATACTATCCCACTGTCCTGCAGAGCATTTAACTTATTGATCTATTCGCTGCACTGCAGAGCATCTCACCTATAACTCTCCACTGTTTTATTGTGGGTATTCATGTCTGTGGGCAATTTTCTGTGGGCATTTTTCACATATCATGTGAACATCCTCACCTCGCACCTCAAATACGATACGATACGATACACTTTATTGATCCCGGGGGGAAATTACAGTATTACAGCAGCAATACAAACAGCAGTACATAAAATATTAGGACACAAATCTTGCACAGGTATACCAACATTACATAATAAATAAAAGTGGGTAGTTCAGGTGTATATAAGTCAATGTTAATTGACATTAGTACACCAGCCATCAGTCATTATTTTCTACCACCCTTAGGAAATTATTATACATCCCCATAGTAGTAGGTACAAACGATTTCCTGAATTTCTCCTTCTTGCACCTTAATAGGATTAGACGGCTGCTGAATGTGCTCTTCTGCTTCAAGAACAGCTCGTATAGTGGGTGTGTATTATTGTTCATTATAGCCCTACACTTCTTCTGAATTCTATCCTCTAATACCTCCTCAAAAGAGTCAAGATGAGGCCAACAGCTGCATTTGCCTTCTTGATAAGTTTGTTGAGTTTATTAGCGTCAGCTACTCGCACACTTCTGCCCCAGCAAATGATAGCAAAAAAGATGGCGCTTGCTACAACGGACTGGTAGAACATCTTCAGCATTTTACTGCACACATTGAACAACCTGAGCTTCCGCAGAAAGTACAGTCTGCTCATTCCCTTCTTGTAAACCTTTTCTGTATGACACCTCCAATCAAGTTTACTGTCAAGGTGAACCCCCAAATATTTGTAGCTCTCAACAATCTCAACCTCCTGGCCAGTAATAGTGATCGGTAAGTAATCCTCTTTTTTCCTTCTATAACTCACCACCATCTCCTTGGTTTTCTTTACATTTAGTTCTAGACAGTTAGTCTGACACCAATCCACAAAGTCAGACACCATCCTTCTATATTCCTACTCCCTCCGGCCCCCCACAATGCCCCCTACAACCACGGAGTCATCTGAGAATTTTTGGAGGTGACAAAAATCAGATTTATACTGAAAGTCAACTGTATACAATGTGAAGAGGAAGGGTGACAGCACTGTACCCTGAGGGGCTCCAACACTGCTCCGTACACTGCAAGATACCACCTCCCCCATCCTTACAAACTGCGGCCTGTCGGTCAGGTAGTCACTTATCCATTTCACCATCCCCTCATCTACCGCCATAGCAGTCAACTTATTACGTAGTAAGGGTGGCTGTAAGGTATTGAAAGCACTTGAGAAGTCAAAAAACATGGCGCGCACTGCAGTGCCATCATTGTCCAATAACGAATGCATTATATGTAGAAGAGACGCTACAGCATCATCCACCCCAATCTCTGCTGGTACGCAAACTGCAGGGGGTCAGTGTAGGCCCTCACCCTCGGGCACAAGTAGGCGAGTATTATTCTCTCCAAGGACTTCATAGCATGTGATGTTAAGGCCACTGGACGATAGTCGTGTAGGGAAGTTGGAAAAGTGGTCTTAGGAACCGGCAATAGGCAGGTGGTCTTTCACAGTTCTGGTACCCCCTGTGATTGAAGGCTCCAGTTAAACAGGTGCTGGAAGACAGTACACAATTGGTTTGCACATGCTCTGAGGACACATGGGCTGAGGCCATCAGGCCCAGCTGCTTTGCCAATAACAAGTCTGCTAAACTGTCTTCTCACATCGCTTTGGGAGACAGTGAAAGCAGGCAGCTTATCCCCCAATGTCAATGCTGCAGATCTTTTCCCGGATCCATCCCCCATTTCTGATGACGCTGTGCTGGTGTTGGTGAATCTGTTGAAAAACTCATTCATTTCATTAGCCCAGGGCAGATCCACTTCCCCATGCTCCGACTTTGCCTTAAACCCAGTTAACTGTTTCATGCCCGACCATACCCCCATGGAATTGTTCTGTGACAATTTATTTTCTAATTTAATTTGGAACGCCTCACGGGCATTCTTAATTTTCCCCTTTAAGTCCCTTTGTATCAATTTCAGTTTCTTAATATCCTTCATTTTAAATGCCAGTTTTTTCTTGTTTAGTAAGTGTTTCAATTCTTTTGTAATCCAAGTCTTGTTATTTGCATAATATCGAATCTTTTTAGCTGGTACAACAGTGTCAGCACAAAAATTTATATAATCCGTTACTCGCCTGACAATATCATCATGCTCTCCCCTGTCGCATATCACCTCCCAGTCTGTGAGGTCAAAGCAGTCTCGTAAAGCCCCCTCTGCCGCTGGAGTCCACTTCCTAATTAAATTTAATTGTCACTGGTTGTTTACTGACAACAGGTTGGTATGTTGGAGAAAATAGTATGAGGTTGTGGTCTGATTTCCCCAGAGGGGGTAATGCAGACAATGAATAGGCGTCTTTAACATTCGCATAGAGGAGATCCAGTATACTGCTGTCCCTTGTGGCACATTTTACATATTGATAGAACTTTGCAAGAGCCTTTGAGATCATGGCTCTGTTAAAGTCCCCAGAGATTACAGTTAACGAGTTTGGGTGCTTTGTCTGAATGCGGTCTAACACCCCTGACAATACTTCCCCAGCCGCCTCTTGGTTTGCGGATGGAGGGATATACAGGACTACTGTAATGCAAATGGAAAATTCTCTAGGTAAATAGTAGGGCCTGAGGCCAACTGCTAAGAGTTCAATGTTTTGACTGCAGTGACTTTCCTTAACAGTAATATGATGCTGATTGCACATCTGTTATTAATGTATAATATCACCCCACCACCCTTTTTCTTACTGCACTTAGCATTGTCTCTATCAGCGCGGACCATGTGAAACCCTGGAATCGAAACACTTGAATCAGGAACATCCCCATGTAACCAGGTTTCTGTGAAGTACATGAGACTGCATTCCTTGAACTCCATCTGGGTTTTACACAGAGCTAGAAGTTCATCCGTCTTATTTCCCAGCGAGCGTACATTACCCATGATAATGGATGGGACTGCTGGTTTAAACCTTCTTCTCCTGGACTTTTTTCCTGCTCTGCAGCCTCTGAAAGGTCTCCACACTTCACGAGGAATAAGTGATATGTCCACAGCTGTAGTAGCCTTCATCCTGCTCAGCTCCAGAAGTTGATCCCTTGAATACACAACACGTTTAGTGACAGACTTAGGGGCAACCAGCAGATCAGTGTCCCTGTCCTTTGCTCCAGTCCGCGCCATATCTGACTGTTTCCAGTGTTCTCCTGTGTACACGGATGGCTGCATCAGTAACCAACAAAGTTGAAGCTGTGTGTATTATGGAACTGTAGCTGGTAGTGGTTGCATTAGATTCATGTCCATGGGTGCGTCGCAATACTGGTATCCATTTGGGAGTTGCATGTACCTTTAGGGGAATGTACGTAGTAGTGGCAGATCCAGGTACTGATCCAGCGCTGCGTGTCCAGAGGCAGTTGGTTGTTTGGGTGAATGGTTTCCACCTTCCCACAATGGTCCGTCATACAGGAACAGTGCGATCCACAGAGTATAAACCATCCATCAATCCGCGGTTGCAAATTAGGAGTCCATAAAGGTACCAAAGCCAGTAGAAAGTCCAAAAGAATGTCCAAAAGAACAGACAACATACAGAGACAAAAGAAACAAAAGAGTAGCTGCTGCTGCAATGGGCTGCCAGTAGCATGGTGCCTTGTTATATCCTCTGACTTGCAGAGAGCAGACAGACACGTCTGCTCACTCCGAAGTCTAGAGTCAAATATCATAGATCTAAAACTTTGTGATACTACAATTGGCAATTTTCTGTGTGGCAATTTTCCATGTGGGCAATTTTCCATGTGGGCAATTTTCCATGTGGGCATTTTTCCTGTGGGCATTTTTCCTGTTGGCATTTTTCTGATCACCCTGACATTTGTGCGGTTCTTCAAACCTTTGAGGACTAAACCAAGATTGTGAGCGACGTCAAAGTCAGCATAACCATCCCGCTTATCTGTGTACTGAAATTCTCACTGCTGACAATTAAAGAGGAGGCTTTGCAGGTGAAGCAAGTTGAGATGAAGCAATAAATTATACTGAGTGATGCTACATAGCCCAGCCTCATCTCATTTTTTCAAAGCATATTGGGTGATAATTAGAGTTGAGCGATACTTTCCGATATCCAAAATTATCTGAATCGGAATGGTGTCGCCGATACCCAAAAAATATCGGCGATACCCGATACCGATACCGGAAATACAATGTAAGTCTATGGGAACAAAATATCGGAATTAAAAAAAACCCATTCTTGCCTTGTTGGTTAATTGTACATGAAGGAAAACAACAAAGAGTAATGTAGAATTTATTGGGGGAGGTTGAGGAGACATTAAAGGCATAGATGTTTAACACAATGCAATGGAATAGCATTAATATTTCTTTTTTTGAAATACGTTTGGATTGACGAAGAAATTGACAATGTTGTTAACCTTTTTTCTATTTTGTCAAATATGTCTGTTTCACAACTTCCATGCTCTTCACCTTTTTAACTTTTCACACACTTTCTCCTTCATAATCTTCAGCAGCATCATCTTTCTCATCAAATTATTCTTCATCTTCACCTTCTTAATCTTCTAAAACTTCTTGCTATTCATCTTTTTGTTAACATTACTTATATTGTTCTTATTAAACAGTTATTATTCTTCATATTCTACTTCTTCATCTTCTTCCTATTCATCCTTTTCATCATATTCTTATTTGTGACAGACATTCCTGTACTTGTAATCTGTAAAACTCTGAATTTTCATCCTTCCGTTCTTGCTGTCACGAAAGATTTTAATTACAACAGTATTTGTCCGCGTTCAGTTTAGCCTGCAGCAGCATCAGGCATTTTCCAGGGGCACCACGAGGAGGAACGGACTCACCCCCATACACTGCTTAGTCTTCTTCTGCTTAGAATTTAGAGCATATATTTTGCTCTTCATTTTGGTCTTATACTTAATGTTCTTCTGCTTTTTGATCTTCTGCTTATTGTTCTTCTGTCTCTTGTTCTGTATCTTGTAGTTTGTCTTAACCTTCTTTGTCCTGTTGGTGATGGTACAAAAGCCAATGGAAGTAACGAGGACCAGCTGACTGTGCTGGAACCCGGAGGGTCAGCAGAAGGAAAAGAGCCAATGGCACAACCGAGGACCAGCTGACGTTACTGGGACACGGTTACTAAGCAGGAGTTACCTGTGCTCCAAAGCACTACCAAGGAGCAGCAGACGTTGCTGGAACTCGGATACCGACATGGTGGCACCTAGGCCAAAGGCACTGTGGAGAACCAGCTGACGGTACTGGAACCCGGATGGGTAGCAGAAGGTACAAGAGCCAATGAAAGTAACGAGGACCAGCTGACTGTGCTGGAACCCGGAGGGTCAGCAGAAGGAAAAGAGCCAATGGCACAACCGAGGACCAGCTGACGTTACTGGGACACGGTTACTAAGCAGGAGGTACCTGTGCTCCAAAGCACTACCAAGGACCAGCAGACGTTGCTGGAACTCGGATACCGACATGGAGGCACCTAGGCCAAAGGCACTGCGGAGAACCAGCTGACGGTACTGGAACCCGGATGGGTAGCAGAAGGTACAAGAGCCAATGAAAGTAACGAGGACCAGCTGACTGTGCTGGAACCCGGAGGGTCAGCAGAAGGAAAAGAGCCAATGGCACAACCGAGGACCAGCTGACGTTACTGGGACACGGTTACTAAGCAGGAGGTACCTGTGCTCCAAAGTACTACCAAGGACCAGCAGACGTTGCTGGAACTCGGATACCGACATGGAGGCACCTAGGCCAAAGGCACTGCGGAGAACCAGCTGACGGTACTGGAACCCGGATGGGTAGCAGAAGGTACAAGAGCCAATGAAAGTAACGAGGACCAGCTGACTGTGCTGGAACCCGGAGGGTCAGCAGAAGGAAAAGAGCCAATGGCACAACAGAGGACCAGCTGACGTTACTGGGACACGGTTACTAAGCAGGAGGTACCTGTGCTCCAAAGCACTACCAAGGACCAGCAGACGTTGCTGGAACTCGGATACCGACATGGAGGCACCTAGGCCAAAGGCACTGCGGAGAACCAGCTGACGGTACTGGAACCCGGATGGGTAGCAGAAGGTACCCATGGAAATTAAAGTTGAGGCAGCAGGACTTTTTGCCGTTCACACAGCAGGGGAACAGCTGACATTACTGAACCCCAGTAACACAGGAGCAAGTGTAGACTGTGCTAACAGCACTTCCGAGAAACAACTGGCGGTGTTGTAGCCCAGGGATGAGAAGAGAACAGGGTGGAGGCAGCAGGACTGTTTGCCGTTCACACAGCAGGGGAACAGCTGACATTACTGAACCCCAGTAACACAGGAGCAAGTGTACACTGTGCTAACAGCACTTCCGAGAAACAACTGGCGGTGTTGTAGCCCAGGGATGAGAAGAGAACAGGGTGGAGGCAGCAGGACTGTTTGCCGTTCACACAGCAGGGAACAGCTGACATTACTGAACCCCAGTAACACGGGAGCAAGTGTTAACTGTGCTAACAGCACTTCCGAGAAACAACTGGCGGTGTTGTAACCCAGGGATGAGAAGAGAACAGGGTGGAGGCAGCAGGACTGTTTGCCGTTCACACAGCAGGGGAACAGCTGACATTACTGAACCCCAGTAACACAGGAGCAAGTGTAGACTGTGCTAACAGCACTTCCGAGAAACAACTGGCGGTGTTGTAGCCCAGGGATGAGAAGAGAACAGGGTGGAGGCAGCAGGACTGTTTGCCGTTCACACAGCAGGGAACAGCTGACATTACTGAACCCAGTAACACAGGAGCAAGTGTAGACTGTGCTAACAGCACTTCCGAGCAACAACTGGCGGTGTTGGAGCCCAGGGTCAAGGAGGATGTTTAAATACTAGATCAAGTATTTTCCTTGTTACGTGTGAATTAAAAATGTCTATACTCCAAACAAGAGAAATATAACCTTTAGTACCATAAGATGATGATTTTACTTTAAAAAATATATGTAAATTAATAATTGACAAACATAAACGCATACATTAACATGTTGAAAAGCAATGCAAACCACAATAAAAATCGGTTAAATAATCTGCTATACGGTTTTAAATAAAATCATACAAGTACATATCAGAATCCATTAATGATGGATAAGTAACAGTATGTACACCATTTTCATTTGCTGAATAATATCACTAAAAAGTTTTTAAAAATATCTAAAATTTCCATCATGTAATACTGATAATATGTGCCAATCATTTATATTAACAAAAAAAACCTTTAAAAAGTGCATAGTGAAAACAGCTATTTATGCCTGACTGTGGACTTGCAAGCATGACAACGGATAGATAAGGTATATATAGATGAGACTGCATAGCCACAGATGGTGAATGGCGATGTAATACTGTACCTCAATAAAGTGTGCGTTACTACTACATCCTTTTTTTTATATAGCTTTATAAAAGGGTACGTGCATGTATGCTTGCGCCTTTGTTTGGACGCACAGACTGGCTTCCTGCTGTGACGCGTTGGGTATTGGAGCGTCTGTGCGTCTTATGACGCAGACTAACATTCACGGTGCGCATCGTTCATCATCGCAAGCGTACCGACAACACAAAGGCGTTGTCATGACTGCTTTACTCAGTAAACATGCACCTATGATGAAACATACACGCATGTGCCCTATTACATAACAAGCTACAAGAAAAATGCGTGTGAGGTGTGACACAGCTGTTTTGTTAAGGTACAGTATTATATCGACATTGTACAGGTGTCGCTATTCAGTCTGATAAATAGATATCATTCACCTATTCTATCAGTTGTCGTTCTTTCAGCACCACTTACAGGTATATATTTTGCTATTGTGACTATGCACTATTGACTTTACCAAGGTAATGCATGATTTTTGTTAGCGATTATCATGTTTACATGAAGGACCTTTATGATATGGGCTGTTAACTTTGTAATCAAATATGTATTTTTTAAAATGACACAAATATAAGTAATGTTGAAGAGGACTATTCCTACATGCATTGTTTGCACAATATTACAGTGTACATCACGTCCCTTAATCAACATTGGATATTATATTTACTTGTATGCTTTTATTTCAAAGGCAAGAACACTGAAGTATAACCTTCGCACTGCAGCAGTTGTCAAAGTTCAACCCACATTATGCACTTCCAACATTGCAGTATTTGAGTCATCATGATGTGAGTTGGATTTGTCTAAGCTATGGAGTGACAAGGTTGACCATCAGTATCCTATAGCATAAGTAGGCTTTTGTGTTTGCATTTGTTTTCGACATGTGCATATCTGTAATAATATGTCACAATTATTTTGTTACAGATTTGTGTCAAAGACAAATCATTTTATGGTTTGAAAGTTGACGTTTCAAATGTTTACAGCTTAGAAATCATGGTGTAGCCTCATATGTATGTGTAGCACTAGACACTTTGAGATGTCATTTTTTTTTTCACCATGATTAGGTAGCTAGCAGTAATTTTTGCCGGACACACAGCAGGGGAACAGCAGGCGTTACTGAACCCCACAAACACATCAGCGATTGTTTTCATCTGTGCATCTAACACTTCTGAGCAGCAACTGGCGCTGTTGAAGCCCAGGGTCAAGGAGGGTGTAGGCAGAGGCCTAGTATGAGACGTTTGAAGTTGAAGTTGTAGTTAGCAGCAGTAATTTTTGCCAGACACACAGCAGGGGAACAGCAGGCGTTACTGAACCCCACAAACACATCAGCGATTGTTTTCATCTGTGCATCTAACACTTCTGAGCAGCAACTGGCGCTGTTGAAGCCCAGGGTCAAGGAGGGTGTAGGCACAAAATATTGAGTTATTGCCTTGTTACGTGGCCATTGCAAATGTATGTACTTCAAACAAGAATAAATTAAGTTTTACTACGACAATAAAATGATGAATTTCAATTACAAGAATAGAAAAATATTTATACTTGACAGTCCTCTGTGGTTGATAACGTTTAATGGCTAACTGAAAATATGGTAACAAATTCAAAGCTTTCGAGACTACTCAGGTGTCTTCATCAGGCTAAGAGTAAAGCCAAAAATGAAGAATCACATATTTCTACACACAACAGGACACAGGAATAGCTAAGACAAGTGAGGGAGGGACAAGTGAGGGGAGACCGGCAACAAAAAGGAGAACAAGGATGAATTATCAGCGCCACACAATCACAGATAAATTAATGAATTTACCTGTGGCAAAAGACTTTTGTATGCCCGGTCATAGCATGATGGATATGGAATTACTGGTATTAAAATATAACTTCAAATATGAGAAACGTACAAAGGTTTCAGAATATAAGCTCATCATGACCTTTGACACTGTTAGTGATGGAATGAATAGATCACATGGATTTATGTCATTCTATATCAATTAAGGAATCTGCGTCTATGCCCTTCCAGGGTCATGAAAACCCAAAAAAAGACGCCAATGAGAGGGCAATCAAACTTTCTATCCTTATCTAGGAACTGTTCCAATATTTATGTTCATCCCTGTGAGATAATGACAGTTCTGATACACGTCACTTACTTGTCTTACCTATTGCACTATTCCTGTGTCCTGTTGTGTATAGAAATATGTGATGCTTATTTTTTTTATTTAGTCTTTGCCTGATGAAGAGACGTGAGTAGCCTTGAAAGCTTGCAATTTGTTTCCATCTTTTCAGTTATCCATTAAAAGGTATCAACCACTGCTGACTCTGAAGTCTAAATATTTTTCTATCTACTGGCTAACACGGTACAAAGATACACATGTTTTCTAATTTCAAGAAGGAAAAATAAAGAAAATACAAATATAAACGCATATATGCACATGCCAAAAATAAATGGAACAACACAACACCCAAAAAATTGGTAACAAAATATAGTGTTGTAAATTTAAGAATAAAAGTCCATTTTTTTTTATGAATAGTGCTTAAGGAACGCTATGTTAAACCATAACATAGTGAAGACAATGGATTTTGTAATAGTCACTCATCATCATCATCGCAAATTTTATGTGACAGTCACAGACATTTCAATTATTTAAGTTCATAAAATCGTAACTTTCTATAGCATGTATGACATGTCCAGCATGGACTCATCAATGTGATTGATGACACAATAATGTACGATAAAAAATAACCATTTAAAAAAACATTAGGCATTGTTTGTCACAATTTAAGTGTGTGCCTGCAAGTGTAGGTGAAACAAAGGCTACGGATAGCAAAGGTATATTCTATGTCTGTATCAGACAGTGGACAGCCTCTGATGGGTAATGCCGATGTTATACTGTACGTCAATAAAGTCTGCGGCTGAAATCATGCATTTTTTGCTTGTAGAGTGTTGAAGAGGGTAAAAGAATGTCTGGTTGCGCAAAGCTTTATCCGTCAACACTACCTTCCTACTGTCACGCGTAGGGTAGGGTAGCGTGTGGCAATTAGCTGACTATAAAATGTGAGGTTAGGCTGCGTTATTGCGCACTAGGGACGCAAAAAAAATACAGCAGTAATAATTTAATGTGTAATACTCCACCTATGACAAACAAAAAAATTACGTTCCCTCTTTAACAATGTACAAGACTAACAAGCCTAATGGTTGACGCTGACTTAATTGAGATACAGTATTACATCAACATTGTCCATGAGTAACTATGCACTGTGATACCTATATACCAGTATTAATTTATATCTCTTGTGGTTGTTTCAACAGCACTTGCAGGTATAACTACCTATTGTCAGTATGCATGATGCACTTTCTAGATGTAATAATTTATTATTTGACATTATTACCATGTTTACATGCTGGCCATTTCATATATGGTGTTTGAAGTTACAGTTGGCATCAGTATGTGTATTTTATAATGTCTGTCATAAATAAAACTCGTGATGATGATGATGAGGATTTAATGATTCGTACATCCATTGACTGCATTATCTTACAGGTACAGATAAAGTTCCTTAAAAAGCATTAATTCATAAGTATGAAATGTACTTTTATACATTAATTTCAAAATGTGAAGAGTAGACTATGTTTTATTTTTTGTTACCATTTCTAATAGACATGTGCAGATATGCGCTGTGATGACAAATTATTATTTGTCCATATTTGTCATAAAAATTTATCATTCTAGGCCTGCAAAACTTCACAATTTCATGTTTTCAGCATAACAAGCAGGGTGACGGCTCTTCCCTATTTGGAGCATGTTGGTCATGTGTTTTTCTGTCCATGTGTCGGGAACAGGAGACTTCTTGCCGTTCACACAGCAGGGGAACAGCTGGCGTTACTGAACCCCACTAACAGTAGAGCTTGTGTTTTGTTCTGTGGACACGACACTTCTGAGCAGCAACTGGCAGTGTTGGAGCCCAGGGAGTAGAGTTCAGGTGGTAGAAAGATGAACATAACAGGAGACATGGATAACGTTGCGAACCAGTTATTTAATCTGAAAACGGACAGACAAATTCTGGCGAGATCCATGCCTTGTTCATTTTCAGAAAAGTAAGCCGGTCTACATTATCGGAGGATAGTCGCATGCGACGGTCTGTTAGTACACCACCTGCAGCACTAAAGACGCGCTCCGATAATACACTGGCAGCAGGGCAAGCCAGCACCTCCAATGCATACTGGCTAAGCTCTGGCCATGTATCCAGCTTAGAGACCCAAAACTTGAATGGGGAAGAGCCATCTGGGAGTACACTGAGAGGCAAAGCCAAGTAGTCTGTCACCATCTGACGGATACGTTGCCTCCCGCTGACTGGAGCCCTCTCGGATGGTGTAGACATTTGTGGCGCTGCCACAAAACTTTGCCACATTTTTAACATACTGGTCTTTCCCTGTGCAGAGGCACTGCGTGTGCTCCCTCTTGTTGCAGAGCTCTCTACACTGCCTCGACGCACAGAGCTGCTTTGTAAAGCAGTAGCAGCAGCAGTGCTCTCGGCAGTAAGGTAGAACATTAGGGATTGCACCAGTGTGTCTTGGTACTCCCGCATTTTACGCTCCCGGTTCAACGGTGTGATGAGGCTTTTGACGTTGTCCCGGTAGCGAGGGTCTAGGAGGGTGTACACCCAATAATCAGACGTCGTGAGAATGTGGGCGATGCGGCGGTCGTTTCTCAGGCACTGCAGCATGAAATCAACCATGTGCTGCAGACTCCCAACTGGCAAAGAAACGCTGTCCTCTGCAAGAGGCGTCATCTCTGCCTGCTCTGCATCACCCCACCCTCGCTCTACATACTGACTAGAGCGTTGTTGTACCTCCCTCTGGAGCGATGTCTTCCTCCTCCATTGACTCCTCCTCCTCATCCTCCTCACAAAGTGAGCCCTGCCCAGCCCTTTGTGAGGAACCACGTTGCGCTGACTTTCCAGAGGTGATGGAATTTGTGACTCCTCATCCTCCACCTCTTCCAAAACCTCATCCCTTATTGCTTGCAGTGTTTTTTGAAGCAGGCAGATAAGGGGGACAGTCAGGCTGACTAGTGCATCATCTGCACTCGCCATCCGCGTTGACTCATCAAACGCACGCAAAACGTGGCACATGTCCTTCATAGTGGCCCACTCATTAATGGTGAAGTGTGGACGGCGCAAATTGCGTGTTGATTGCGCCTGATGCAGCTGATACTCCATAACTGCTGGCTGCTGCTCACACAACCGCTCCAACATATGTAACGTTGAATTCCACCTGGTGGATACGTCACATATGATGCGATGTTCAGGAAGGCGCAATCTGCGTTGCAGAGCTGCAATGCGCGATCTGGCCATGCTGGAACGTCGCAAGTGAGCGCACTCTAGGCGGACCTTGTGCAGCAGTGCATCAAGATCCGGATAGTCCCTCAAAAAACTCTGCACGACCAAGTTGAGCACATGTGCCAGACATGGTATGTGAGTGAGTTTGCCAAGGCCCAGAGCTGCCACCAGATTTCGGCCATTGTCACACACTACCAAGCCTGGCTGGAGATTCGCTGGCAAAAACCACACGTCGCTCTCCTGCTTGATGGCATTCCAGACCTCCTGCGCTGTGTGGCTTCGATTCCCCATGGGAATTAATTTCAGAACGCCTGTTGCCGTTTGGCCAGGCTGTGCTCATATCGGTCGCATCAGGTAAGCGTCCACGGGTCCATGTGGAGGTAGACCGTGACGGCTCCTGCAGCGATGATTCTGAGGAACTGGAGTAGGAGGAGGAGTCAATGTGGACAGACTTGATTCCGGCAATCCTTGGAGTTGGCAGAACACGTACAGCGCCACTCGCAAGATCTGTACCCGGCTCCACAACATTCACCCAATGGGCAGTGAGTGAAAGGTATCGTCCCTGGCCATGGGTACTGGTCCACGCATCGGTGGTCAGGTGGACCTTGCTACTGACGGCGTTTAGTAGCGCATGTTTAATTTTTGCCTCAACATGCTTTTGCAGACCAGGGACGGCTTGCCTGCTGAAATAAAATCGGCTGGGCACATTGTATTGTGGGACTGCCAATGCCATTAATTCACGGAAACTGTCAGTCTCCACCAGCCTGAATGACAGCATTTCAAGGGACAGGAGTTTTGCAATGCCAGCATTCAGAGCCTGTGCTCGTGGATGGTTTGCCGAGTATGGCCGTCTTTTATCCCATGCCTGTGCTACCGATGGCTGTTTTGTGGCCTGGGTGTGTGAGGATGACAGGGAACTTGCAGCTGTGGGTGGAATAACACTGTGTCTCTGGACAACAGTGACAGAGGTTCTTCCATGGCGATCCTGTGAGGAAGCCGAACCAGCTGTGTGTGAACTGGAGGAAGAGGCTCCAACACGAGCTGAAGATGTAGGTGCTGCTGTAGGTTGGCCTACATCTCCAGTGTGTCTTTGTAACTCAACAAAGTGCTTTGACCGCACATGTTTCCACATATTTGTTGTATTAAGGTTACTGACACTTTTACCTCTTTTAATTTTTTGATTACACAGCTTGCATTTGACATAGCAAATATCATCTGCAACTGTATCAAAAAAGGACCACGCAGAGCAAGTCCTGGGAGCGCCCGGTTTGGCTGTTGGAAGAGAACTGCTCCGAACGGGTGCCAAACTGGAGGCTACAGGCAAGCGAGTCTGCAGCCTACCTCTCCCTACTGTTTGGACCGTTGGGGCAATCTCTTCCTCAGAGCTGCTCCCACCACCTTCCTGTTCCTCACGCCATGTTGGGTCTTGGACCTCATCATCTCCACCACTACCCTCTTCCAACACCTGCTGTTGTTGGGTGGTCTGGCCAGCACCATGCTCAACAGAAACTGGCACCTGAGTCTCATCATCATCAGATGCGTTCTGCGGTGTGCTGACCATCGGCACTGGCTCACCCGCCTCTTCAGATTCAGAGAGACACAGCTGTTGTGCATCACTGCATACTGCCTCTTCTTCACATTCCAGAATGCTGCTTGGCTGGGCCCCTGTTTGCAAGCCAACAGATTCTGAGAACAGAAGCAGAGACTCAGCTGGCTCCTGTACAGAGCTCTCTGACTGCCTGGGCAATTTGGCAGGCGGTGAAGAGACTGATGGTTGTTCAACAGTGCTGTGGTCCTGAGAGGAGGTGGAAGCTATTGAAGTCGATGCATTGGCTGCCATCCAACCAACAACGGCTTCAATTTGTTCTTCACGCAGCAGGGGGGTACGCTGAGCTCCTACAAAAGTGCGCATAAAGGAACGCTCACGGGGAAAACTGGTGGATGCTGTGTCACTGGGTGCGGCAGCAGCCACAGAATCCCCACGTCCTCTCCCTGCTGCAAATCCACGGCCACGACCACGACCACGTGCCTTACTCACTGACTTCTTCATCTTGGTAGATTGATAAAGAAAGACACAAAAGTTGTAAGGCCTAAGTGTGGTTATTCCTCACAGACTGCAGTGAACCCTGCAGACAACTGTTCAGTATCTGTGAAAGGCCCCTTTGTGTACTTCTATAGTGTTTGCAACCAATGTATTGTATACGGATGGAAGCGCGTCACACTAATAGATTAGATTTTTTTCCACTAAAATGGAGCAGCACCAATTAGAGAAAAATGTGAAGGATGAGGCAGTGACACACGCTCAGCAGACTACAACCGGCAGTGGTTGAAGAACAAACTGGAGCGTAATCTCACTCAAAAAATGAAAAGCTCACAGACTACAGTGAACACTGAAACACAACTGTTCAGTAGCTGTTAAAGGCCCCTTTGTGTACTTCTATAGTGTTTGCAACCAATGTATTGTATACGGATGGAAGCGCGTCACACTAATAGATTAGATTTTTTTCACTAAAATGGAGCAGCACCAATTAGAGAAAAATGTGAAGGATGAGGCAGTGACACACGCTCAGCAGACTACAACCGGCAGTTATTGAAGAACAAACTGGAGCGTAATCTGCACTCAAAAAATGAAAAGCTCACAGACTACAGTGAACACTGAAACACAACTGTTCAGTAGCTGTTAAAGGCCCCTTTGTCTACTTCTATAGTGTTTGCAACCAATGTATTGTATACGGATGGAAGCGCGTCACACTAATAGATTAGATTTTTTTCCACTAAAATGGAGCAGCACCAATTAGAGAAAAATGTGAAGGATGAGGCAGTGACACACGCTCAGCAGACTACAACCGGCAGTGGTTGAAGAACAAACTGGAGCGTAATCTGCACTCAAAAAATGAAAAGCTCACAGACTACAGTGAACACTGAAACACAACTGTTCAGTAGCTGTTAAAGGCCCCTTTGTGTACTTCTATAGTGTTTGCAACCAATGTATTGTATACGGATGGAAGCGCGTCACACTAATAGATTAGATTTTTTTCCACTAAAATGGAGCAGCACCAATTAGAGAAAAATGTGAAGGATGAGGCAGTGACACACGCTCAGCAGACTACAACCGGCAGTTATTGAAGAACAAACTGGAGCGTAATCTGCACTCAAAAAATGAAAAGCTCACAGACTACAGTGAACACTGAAACACAACTGTTCAGTAGCTGTTAAAGGCCCCTTTGTCTACTTCTATAGTGTTTGCAACCAATGTATTGTATACGGATGGAAGCGCGTCACACTAATAGATTAGATTTTTTTTCCACTAAAATGGAGCAGCACCAATTAGAGAAAAATGTGAAGGATGAGGCAGTGACACACGCTCAGCAGACTACAACCGCAGTGGTTGAAGAACAAACTGGAGCGTAATCTGCACTCAAAAAATGAAAAGCTCACAGACTACAGTGAACACTGAAACACAACTGTTCAGTAGCTGTTAAAGGCCCCTTTGTGTACTTCTATAGTGTTTGCAACCAATGTATTGTATACGGATGGAAGCGCGTCACACTAATAGATTAGATTTTTTTCCACTAAAATGGAGCAGCACCAATTAGAGAAAAATGTGAAGGATGAGGCAGTGACACACGCTCAGCAGACTACAACCGGCAGTTATTGAAGAACAAACTGGAGCGTAATCTGCACTCAAAAAATGAAAAGCTCACAGACTACAGTGAACACTGCAACACAACTGTTCAGTAGCTGTTAAAGGCCCTTTTGCTACTTCTATAGTGTTTGCAACCAATGTATTGTATACGGATGGAAGCGCGTCACACTAATAGATTATTTTTTTCACTAAAATGGAGCTGCACCAATTAGTAGAAAAAAATGAAGGAATGAGGCAGTGACACCGTCAGCAGACCTACAACGCAGTGGTTGAAGAACTAACTGGAGCGTAATCTGCACTCACAAAAAAAACCTCACAGACTACAGTAAACCTGCAGACAACTGTTCAGTAGCTGTGAAAAGCTCCTTTCTGTACTTCTATAGTGTTTGCAACCAATGTATTGTATACGGATGGAAGCACGTCACACTAATAGATTTGATTTTTTTCTAATATAAATGGAGCTGCACCAATTCCACAAAATAAAATAAAAAAAAAAAAGAGTCAGTGACACGTGCAGATGCCTACAAACAGCGGTGGATGCAGAGCAAACTGCAGCGTCACCTGCACTGTCACACACACACCTTGCACAGAGCTGTTAAAACAACACTGGCAAAATGAAGCTTTACACAGCGGTTGGTAAACTAGCCTGCCTCAAGCACAGTAGTACACAAAATCGCAATATCTAACTGTCCCTCAGAGTGAGCAGAGTAGCGTTTTGTCCCTAACTGAGTTCACAGCACAGTGACGCTAAAATGGCTGCGGCGCCTTTTATAGTGCATTCTGACATCATTTCAGCAGCCAATCACAGCCATGCCATTAGTTAAGATGACCGCAGCATTACAGGATGTGCCCACACTTCATAAGATTCATCATTGGCTGACTAACATCACATTGCCTCTCAAAGAATTATGGGAACTTCCGATTCCGGTATACGATATTGAAAAAGTATCGGAATTAAGTATCGGAATTCCGATAACGCGAATATCGGCCGATACCCGATACTTGCGGTATCGGAATGCTCAACACTAGTGATAATAAGGAGGAGCAGGAGGAGAAATAGTAGCTGGTTGTCTGTGCTAGACTTTGTACCCACACCACCTTCATTCTGTCTGTTCAGCATGGATCGCCTGAAGACTAGGAGGAGATGGAGGATGAGGAGGATGATGAGGAGGACAATATGAACAGTCACACTCTTGGTGAGGACATGGAAGTGTTGGCTGTTGGCAGTCTGGCACACATGGCTGAGTTTATGTTCCACCACTTTTCCCGTGAAAATTGCGTTGTACCCATTTTGGCCATCACTAATTACTGGCTGGTCACCCTTTTACATCCATGCTACAAGGAAAACTTTACATTTCTCCTTCCCATGGTGGAGAGGTCTAATAACATGTTCCGATACCAGAAAGCACTAGTTGAAGAATTAGTTAAAAAATCCCCATCTGACAACGCTGGCCACAGAGGTCACAGTTCCTTGGACAACCAAGGAGTGGAGACAAGACTAGGGAGACACACATCAGATGCAGCAGAGGCAAGGGAACACTCTCAAAGGTGTTGGACAGTTTTCTCAGACCCTTACAGCACCCAGACACTAATGCACAGGGTAATCTGACAAGGAGGGAAAAGTTTTGGAAGACAGTGAAGGAGTACCTTGTTGATCGTACCAACATCCTCCGTGATTCCTCTGTGCCTTATAATTATTGGGAATGCAATTTAGACACATGGCACTAACTGTCTCTCTACACGTTGGAGGTCCTGGCCTGCCCTGCTGCTAGAGTTTTGTCAGATAAAAACAATAATCCTAGAATAGATATCATAGTTATGTAGACCATCAGATTAAAGGCCCTATACCCTAGGTTAATAGACCTAATGTATTATGGACACTCCATAAATACTAATCAAAACACCAAAAACCGGCGTAACGGTCCATTTTAAAATTTAACAACAAGAATCACATATAAACACAGGTATATAAACATGTACGTTATATATATGAGGACAAGGTGATATGGAGGGCTCAGTAAGAACAGGTAGACCAACTCATCCATAAAACAAGTATGGTGGATATTTGGAATGAACCATGGGAAAATTAGTACTATATTAGTGCAAAATGCTAATCATAAATTGCTAGTGCTTATGCATTTCACATCCTCCCAACATAGAGCATGGTGTTACTGAAAAAAGTAAGATAAATTCAATTGTCAAAAGTGTTTATAATAGGGGAAAAAATCCCAGTCAGCATACCCATGAATATGTTGAGATTAAAGTCTATCAACTAGTCCAGGTCCTTACCCATAAAGTCACACCAGGATGAGTCAGTCAGCAGCTGTGTTATATATTGATCTCGCATTATTGTGACTGCACCACAATATTAGGTCTAACGATTTTTAGGTGGAAATCTGACCTTTTGATTTGTCATGGAAATCTGTCCTTCTGATTTGACACTGAAACACAGTTTTATCACAAACTATTTGGAGTAGCTAATTAGCCCTCTAGGCTGCCAACCAATATTGGTCCTATCGATTTTTACTTGGAAATCTGGCCTTCTGATTTGCCACTGAAACACAGTTTTAGCACAGACGATTTAAAGTAGCTAATTTTGCCTCGTGGCTGCACCACAATATTAAGCCTAACGATTTTTACTTGGAAATCTGGCCTTCTGATTTACCACTGAAACTCAGTTTTAGCACAAACGATTTGGAATAGCTAATTGGGTCTCGTGGCTGCACCACAATATTAGGCCCAACAATTTTTAAGTGGAAATCTGGCCTTCTGATTTGCCACTGAAACACAGTTTAACCCCTTAACATTTTATGATGGACAGAGTTCTGTTATAATAATACCGCTCTTATCTGTAATTCATGTAGGGTGAGCTGTTGCAGTAGGTATGGTGTATGACAGGCATCAAGTCAGGAATTATTGCCTTAGAAATTGTTAGCCTTGCTGCTGTTTTTTTCCATGCACTCATTGACCAATTCTTGTTTTTTTACGTTCGTCTGTACTCAGAAATTCATCAAAGCTGGCAGTGTTACTTTTGCTACTCCAGTTTGTTGCTGCCACGTACAAGAAAAATAAATGTCAGAGTCGATTCAAATCCCTTCTATATTCTACAATAATACCGCTTTTATCTGCAATTCATGCAGGGTGAGGTATGGCAGTAGGAATAGGCATCAAGTCAGGGATTATTGCCGTACAAATTATAAACCTTGCTGATGTTTTTTTTCCATGCACTCATTGACCCTTTATGTTTCTTACAGTGTTCTGTACCCAGAAATTAATTAAAGTAGGCAAAATTAAATTATTTAATGTGTCCATTCACAGATTCTCTGTAGCATCTGTATGTAAAAGGTAGTGGTGGAAGACTTTACGGTACTGGAGCAGGTTCTTGAAGTATGTTTTGGCTCATTGTCCTACTGGCAGACCCATGATCTACTTTGATGCAAACACAGCTTTCTAAACCCGAGCACTACATTGCGACCTAAAATCCTTTGGGACTCCTCACATTTCAAGGCACCCAGGGCCACAGACAGCAATGTAACCCCAAAATATCTTTAAAATACCACCATATTTGATTGTAACTAGGGATGAGCGAGAAGTGAAATACTCGACTCACTGTACTCGTTATGAGTAGCTTCTAACATTCGGGTATTCGCAATGAGTAGTGAGTCCAATGTAAGTCTATGGAAAATGGGAAATGTGAATATTGGGCAGAGAATGTGTGTTGGCGTAGAATGTGTGTGGGCAAAGACTATGTGTGCATGGAGAATGTGTGCATGAGTCTGTGGGGCTGTGTGTGTGTGCAAGGCCTGTGAGGGGCTGTGTCGGCCTGTGCCGGGCTCTGCCTGGCCTGTTCGGGGCTGTACTGGGTTCTGTTGGGCTCTGTGGACTATGCCGGGCTCTGTACCGGCCGGTGTGGGGCTGTGCCGGGCTCTGCGGGCTGTGCTGGGCTCTGCGGTGCGGGGCTGTGCCGGCCTCTGCTAGGGCGTGCAGGGCTGTTCCGGCCTGTGCCATGGCTGTGCGGGGCACTGCTGGGCTCCGGCTCTACTGGCTGTGCGGGCATTGTCCGATGGGACTACTTGCCCATCCGGCTATGCCTGCTACATTGACATAATTAGCTGATGATGGGAAAGTAGTACATTTCCTACATTCGGTAATGTAAAAGTGAATAATGTAAATAAAGAAACATACCAGAACATATAAAAACATACAGCTACTCACAATAAATAAAATAATAAAAAACAACCCCACACACAACAAGCCCTTCAAATATATAAATAAACCAACTTATCATTCCGTCGTAATCCATTAATAACGAGTGTCCCATGACAATCTCCTGTGGAGAGCTGCCACATCAGCTGATGTGACCACTCTCCAGGGGCTCCAGCGATATACAGATGGAGACAGTCCTCCGCGATGTATCACTCAGTCAGGAGGTCACAGGAGTTCTCTTGTGACTTACGGCAGCATTCCAGTGTGAGAATTTTCTCACGCAGCAGTGCTGCCTTAAAGTGAACTCCAATGATACACTGCGGGAGGGTTATCATTGGAGCCCCTGGAGAGCGGTCGCATCAGCTGATGTGGCAGCTCTCCATGGGAGATCGTCGTGGGACACTCGATTTTAAAGGGGGACTGCATCGGAAAGGTGAGTATAGGTTGGTTTATTATTTTAATATTATTTGCAGAAGACGAGGGCTTCAGGGAATTAGGTGTGGGCGTTGAGTATGTATTCTATGTTATGTGTTGTATATTATGAGTATGTACTGTATGTTATATATTGTATGTTCTGTATGTCTTTTTTTTTTTACATTCACCACATTAGCCGGATGATTGGAATACTACTTTCCCAACATCCGCTAATGCTGTCATTGTAGCAGGCATGGCCGGATGGGACAAGTAGTCCCATCGGACGATGCCCACACAGCCAGCAGAGCCCAAGCCCGACAGAGCCCAGCAGAGCACGAGCTGGCAGAGCCCTGCACAGCCCCGGCAAAGGCAGTCACAGCCCGCAGAGCTCGGCAAAGCACCACACAGCCCCAGCAGAGACTGCCACAGCTACGGCAGAGGCCAGCACAGCCCCGCACAGACCAGGCAGAGGCCAGCACAGCCATGCACAGGCCCAGCAGAGGCCGGCACAGCCCCGCACAGGTTCGGCAGAGGCCAGTACAGCCCACAGAGCCTGGCACAGCCCCGCACAGGCCCGGCAGAGTCCATAGAGCCCAGCACAGCCTCGCACACACACACACAACCTCACAGACCCCCGCACACATTCTCTGCACACACATAGTCAGAGCTTATGACTCATAGGTTATGACTATGACTCTGAGCGGGCAGCCAATCACAGTAATGCCACTACAAAGAAGGCGGTGGCTTTACTGTGATTGGCTAACACATGCCAGGTGGGGGATCCGAATATTGCGAGGTGAGTAGTGAAATTTACTCACTAGGATTCGAGTACTGCGAGTACCCCATTACTCGCCGAGTACCGAATCCTAACGAATATACTCGCTCATCCCTAATTGTAACTACTATTCTTTTATTTGCAGTCCTCATTCCATTTACAGTAGAGTTTTTGGTCTCATCTGCCCACAAGACACTTGCTGGAACTCTAACAATAGAAAGGGTCGCCTGATGGCCCTCTACAAATAGTGATGACCAAATGCCCCCAAATTGGATTTAACAGTGCTGATTTCATTGGATTTATTTTGATGGCAAGCTATGTCATTTTTCCAAAGCCTTTCTGCTACTTGTTACAAGAAAACCTCTTTATTTTCATTGACAGCTTGCTGACCTGAGTGTGGACTTATTTTTGGCAGGTTCAGTTGAAGTTTTATTATTATCATTTTGGAGTATATAAACTTTTGAACCACTTTTAGACTGGGGTGACACGAGTTTATAAAAAGTTCACATTGGACAATTTTTTTCTCACGTGTCATCCGTGTGCTGTCCATATGCAATCTGCTTTTTTATTTAGCAGCTATTAATCTTTTACAGGAGCATTAAGATTCGGAACTAGCAGCGCTTTGTACAAAGTGTATGTTTGCTGCTTCCAAAGTGCTGCCTTCTATTGAACACAGGTAAATCTGCATGTGTCCTCTGAACCACTGAACCATGCGGATTTACCGCAGTCAATTAATTTCTAGAAATCCCATTCACTATGCTGTCACAGCTATCCGCTGCATGTTTGATGCTGCATAAATACGCAGCATCAAACCAGCAGCAAGTCTTGATCACAAGTACATACCATTATAGTTTCTCATCTTACAGAATTACAATGTATCCCTAAAAACGGATGCCATACTGGTGGCATCTGATTTTTTTTTCTCACAGAGCTGTTTTTGGACTTAAATGGCAGCATGCTGCATATTTTTTGTCATGCCAAATACAGCTGACAAAAAAAACACAGATCTGCACTGCCTCATAGAATAACAGTGATCCGAGTGCAATCCCTTTTTTTTATTGGATTCCATTCATCCAATTTATACTCCAGTCCTTAAGGTTAGGTACACATTTATCGAGTTCAATACACTGAATACTTTAATTGGAGTTTGCAGCTATTAGTCAGAAGGAGGTATTTTAGCTAGAACTCCCAAATGGAAACATTCACCATAATGAGGCAGCCAAAGTTACTCTTCACTCTGTCTGACCTCTAGTTGAAGGTGTCCATCTGAAAAAAAAAAACATTTGCACCACATATTTTGAGAGGCTTCCTTTGTTCTAGAAGAGTTGAAGTTTTTATTGGTACCATTTTGGGGTACATTATTTGGACAATTTTTAATTACTTTCTGGTTCTGATTTTTGGGTTTGAGAAAGAACAAAACATAGCCATTTCATTGCATGATATTATTGACAAGAAAGGTTATTCTTTGGGTTATTGCTGACAATGCTGTTTGGGAGCTTGTTTTTTTCAGGATGAAATGATGTTTTCAGAAATAACATTTATATTTTCATGTGAGCTTTTGATTATCAGATTTTATTGTTTTTCTTGTGTAGCAGAATGATGAAATAAAACAGTATTTCTGCATGGTGTAATGTATTTTTTTATGGAATTTACTGTAGAAACTAAACAGTGTGACAGTTTTATAGGTTGGGTCATGCCAGAAGCAGTGATAACAAAACTGTGTACTTTTTTCTGTTTATTTTTGTTTTTACATGAAAATGTGTATTTATTGGCAAAATACTTTTCAGGATTTTTGTATTCTTTATGTTGTGGTTTTTTATATTGCTACAATTTTTTTTTTTTACTTTTTATATTCACTCTATTGAACTTAAACTTTCTTTTATTGCAGGTTATTAGACCTGTCAGTGTCACATAGACAGGATGCCTGTTAAACCTCCAAGTTCCATGAGAACTATTGGAAACCAACGATTGTATACTGGGGGAGGTGGGGTGAGAGAGGGAGCAACCTCCCTCTCATAACCTTCTAAATGCAGTGATTGCCACATATAAAAGGTTCAGTAACCAGAAAAGGTACAGACACTGGCCCTGGCTGTTATGGCCAGAGTTCAGTTTTCAGTTAAGCTGAGTTTCCTTGGTAGTCAAACTTTTGTGCCTAAACAATCACCATACATAATAGTTTGTTGATTTGTCGGAACACCATACAAAATAGAATTTATCAGTATATCAAATGTCAGAAAGGGGTCAAAGAGTACCCATTTTAATAAATTATGGGTTGCCACAGATAGTAATTTTACTAAAAATGACTTCTTTGAAAAAATGCCAATAGATGTCCCTAATTACATTTTAAAAGACCCAACCTTGTAGTAAACGTCCAGTCCGATCTTCTGGGTTGCGGGATCCTGGCATGCTGCGCAGGATCCCATCACCCTTCCCAGCTGCCCTTACTAGCTCAATTCAATACCTCATGTGTTATTACAAAATCTTATTCTTTATAACTAAAACTGTGATAACACATAAGATTTTGCATTTTAAAAGTAAGCGCAGACATGAAGGGTTTCATGATGCCGCTCATCATGCCGGGTTCCTACAACCCAGAAGTTCGGACCCAACTCTTACTAGAAGTTCAGATTTTTCATATTGTAGTTAGGGACAGATATGGGCATTTTTTATAAGTGCTGTTTAGTAACATCATCTATCTACAAATACCAATGGTTTTTCTTTTCTCTAAAAAAGGAAAGCCACAGACAGGTGATAAGTCTGTTTTAATCCAGTCTTCAGTCTTTAGTGACCGAGATTGGAACATAGTGCACAGACTGGCTGGTAGAGCTCCCAACCTGAGCTCCCAACCTGAGCATGAAAACTGAATAGAAATACATCTCAGTCCGATTTCGGGCCATTTATTCGGCCGTCTGACTGCGTCCCTAGATTGCTCAAAGAAACACTCCAACCCATCTTTTATTCTGATGACAATGTTGCATACACTTGGCATTCCCTCATGCAGCTTCATTGGTTAGTCACCTGAAATAGACAGGCCTTAGAGATGAGCAAACCTGAAATATAAAGTTTGGGGTTCATACCAGACACCTAGTGTCCAGTGTTGAACTCCAAACACAGACTTCTCACGGAAGTCCGTTCTAAAGTTCGGAGTTTGGATGCTCGATAAAGCTTCTTGACAGGCTGCAGTGCAGCCATTCAACAACTTTTTCAGCTGTGGGCACTTCACCCGCCTTCACAACAATGCCCAGTATTGGCATGGCTGTGATTGGCGTGGCGCACCATATGACTTGGCCCGAATAGCCTCCAAATCATGGGTGGTGCCGCCATTCTGCTCTGGCTAGGATAGGGACGGAACACAGTTCGAATGAACGACAGTGTTAAGTTCTGTGAGGTTATTCTGTAAAATAGCCTGTGAGAGGATAGTCTGCAAAATTCAGAAACATGGACAATTTTTTTCTCACTTGTCATTCGTCCACTGTCTGTATACAATTTGCTTTTTTACTTAGCAGCTATAAATTTGCAGCGTCAAACCCGCAGCGAATCCTGATCACGAGTAAGTACCCTTATAGTTTCTCATCTTACAGAATTACTATGAATCCCTAAAAAACGGATGCCATAGTGATGGTATCTGATTTTTTTTTCTCTCACTGAACTGCATATTGCATATTTTTTATCATGCAAAATACAGCTGAAAAAAAAAACACAGATCTGCACTGCCTCATAGAATAACATTAATCTGAGTGCAATCACTTTTTTTATTTGATTCCATTCATCCGATTTATACACCGGTCCTTAAGGCTAGGTACACATTTATCTAGTTCTCTATACTGAATACTTTAATTGGGATTTGCAGCCATAAGTCAGAAGTATGTGTTTTAGCTAGAACCCCCTAATAAAAACCATTCACTATAATGTGGCAGACAAAGTTACTCTTCACTCTGTCTGACCTCAATTTGGTGGTGTCCATCTGTCCTGAGGTGCTCAAAATTGTGGTTGACCAATTTCCAATATTTTTTTTCCAATCCTGTTTTTAAGAGATGTAGATGGAAACCTGAAGGAAATGCTATGCGTAAAGCACAGGATATACAGTATATAATCCAAGTTTTACTTTGAATTTGGGGAGACAGAATGAACATATCAAAAGTAGTTCAACAATTACTTAGATTTTTCTTTATGCCATTCACTATGCACATTAAGTGATAAGACGGATGATCAGTACGATTTTGGCAATGTGAGATTTATATTCTTTTACACACGAAAAACTCATTTTTGCACAATGGCCTGTGTGGGTGTACTCTGCAAAAAAGCCTTGTTGGGAGGATTCGTCAGGTTCAACCGAACTGTAGTCCAAAGTTCAGTTCGGTGCCAGAACTCTATCCGAGCTTGAAGCCAAAATCGAACCCCATAGAAGTTGATGGGGATCCGAACTTTTGTGCTGTAAAAAGCTGGAAAATGGTCTTTGTATGTAGAGATGAGCGAATATTTCAATATTTGGTTTGGAATACGATCACCGTATTTGCAATATTCACCGAACATAGCCGAATGCCATTGGAGCCAATGGGAGCACAGATGAGCAAATAGGTTAGAAAACGATGGTCAAACATAAGTTTGGCATGATTATGGTACATATATGGCACGAATATGGCAAATTCGAATTTGGCGATCATTTTTCAAACATATTCGCTAATCCCTAGTCGTAAGGGCTATGGGGCCGCGAAAGGAAGCAAAATGTGGGTAAGAGCAGAATAATTGCCCTGTAAACAAATATGAATTGGAAAATTACTTAAAATAACAGAATAAAAAAAAATTAATAATAATAATATACTTGAACCAGGAGGTGGAGGTTGAGGAGGAGGTGGTGGTGTAAGTGTAAGAGATGAGGTAGGAGGTAGCCAACACTGTTTTTGTGTGTTTTTTTTATTTGCTAAGGGGTACTCTGCAAAACAACCTCTGTGGGTGAAGTCTGCAAAACATCCTTGTGTCCCCCAGTCAGATCCAGTGATGCCCTTGAGCTGATTTGAATGCAACCCTGCTGTGAACATGGTTACTCCTCCTCGTCCTCCAAAACTGTCCCCTAGCTGGACAGTTGTTTGCCTGACAGCTGTTGGTACAGGAACCCACCCTCCCGAGCACGTGTGAACGAATGTCCTGAAGCGTTTTTTCATGAAGGCATAGAAATGGGATAGTTACATCAGGGCTGGCCATATTCATAGAGTATTGAAGCAGGGCAACATGTTCCGCATGGAGGCCCACTAGTTGGAGGTTATGAATAAGAAGTGTTACTTCGAAAAGCGTCAACCAAGACCTTCATTCTTCCTGGAGCTTTTTCCTCAGATGATTTAGCTGGACATTTGATGATCTGAACTCTCTTGACAAATGTTTTTATCAATGAAATAAAATGTTATATTTTATCTGAAGTGCTGGACCAACCTCTTTTTGTGGACCAGTTACACCAGAAGCACCATATTTGATGCTCTCCACATTATTTGCACCAAAAAACAGTGCAGAGTATTAATAGCCCTGTATCCAGAGAGAGAATGGCCAGCAGATTATTGCACTGCCTGTATCAAGAGTATCCCAACAGAGGCTGCTTTCTGAGTACCTCCACAGAAGCTGTTTTGCAGTGTACCCTCACACAAGCTGTTTTGCAGAGAAGTCCCAACAAGGCTGTTTTGAAAAGTACCCCCAAACAAATAAAAAAAAATACGAAAACATTGTTGGCTACCTCATCTGCCTCTTCCACTTATACCATCACCTCCACCTCTCCTCCTCCACTTGGACCTCCGCCTCCTGGTTCAAGATTAGTATTTTTTATTTTTTTATTCTATGTTATTTTAAGTCATTTTACAATCCATGTTTGTTTGCAGGGCAGTTGTGCTGCTCTGTTTTGCAGTCTCACTTGCTATGACAATTTTATAGCCATTTTACAGCACAAAAGTTTTGGTCCCATTTACTTCTATAAGGTTCAAGTTCGGCTTCAATTTCAGATAGAGTTCTGATGCTCGAACCGAACTTTGGACTACAGTTCGGTAGAAACAGACGAACACGAACATTCATGAGTCTGCTCATCCCTAACAGGCTAGCTGACAAAGAGAGTTTGTCTATTTACTGACCTTCAGAATGTAAAAGGGGGAGAAATCTAAGGTTTAACACATATTTTGGTCTGTTTCATGGGTGTTTCTATACTCCATATTTCTATGTGTGTTCGTTTTTGGATTTTCTGCCTACAGTTTGAATTTGCTATGTGCACATGTCATTAAGAATAAGAACACACATTGCATTCAAAGGTGAGTTTAAATTGTAAATTCAGACACTATGATGAAACTAAATAAATTGGTTTGCATCTTTTAAGCACAAGTTAACCTCTAGCCTCCACTAGAGCTCTCTAGCCTTTTCTATATTCTGTATATAAATGTACACTCAATTGCAATATGTGGTAGCCTAAAATGAAAGCCACTAATACCTGTAGTTCAAAAGCATAGGTGTCAATTCCCTTCCATAAGCCAACATATAGGATATATTTCCTGGCAATAGGGTGACACATACATATGAAAAGAATCAGTTGCAGGTAGATAATTATTCAAATTAAATTTTAGGCTACCACATATTGCTATTGCGTGTACATTTACAGTGGGTATGGAAAGTATTCAGACCCCTTTACATTTTTCATTCTTTGTTTCGTTGCAGCCATTTGGTACACTCTGCACCCCATCTTGACTGAAAAAAACAGAAATGTAGAATTTTTTGCAAATGTATTAAAAAAAGAAAATCTGAAATATCACATGGTCATAAGAATTCAGACCCTTTGCACTGTATTGAGTAGAAACACCCTTTGGAGCTTGTACAGCCATGATGCAACAATTTTTTCACACCTGGATTTGGGGATTCTCTGTCCTTCCTTCCTAAAAACACATCCATAGCATGATGCTGCCAACACCATGTTTCACTGTTGGGATTGTAGTGGGCAGGTGATGAGCAGTGCCTGTGTAATGTATGTAGTACAGTTCATATAGCGTCTTGTGCTTGGGTGCGATGAAAATACATGAGACACAGGTTTGATATAGAAGGTCTTGTATTACTTCATACAAGTGGCAAAAATAGTCACACAGTTTGCAGATACAGAAGCAGGAGACACAGCAGGACAGAGTAACTTAAGCTCAGCAATCACTCTCCACAACAGGTTCAGGATCTTCTTCTCTGTTACCGTAAGTCCATGCAAACGTGGATCTTTCAAAGAGCAGGGTTCCAGAGTCCACAAGTGTTCAAAGTTCCTCAGTAGGAATAGCTGGAGTACATAGTCCAAGGCTTCCAGGAGTCAGGTCACAGGTTCACTGCAGGCTAGATTCTGAAGCACTGATTGCTCAGCTGTGGCTGCTTAAGAAGCAAGAGGGAGAGAATCAGGGCGGGAACATGAAAGCTGAAAACTCCATATTGACTGAGGGCAAGATAGCTGCAGCAAGACAGAAAGCAAAATGGCTGACGGAAAACTGAGTTTCAAGAACATGTACAAAGAACCTTACATTACTCCCCCCTTAGGGACAACCTCCGGATGGCCTCAGACCAGGCTTGTCTGGGTACCTCTGATGAAACTGGCGGAGCAAACGAGGAGCATTAACGTTATTGACTGGTTCCCATGAGTTGTCCTCCACTGGGTAGCCCTGCCATTTAATCAAATATTGTAACTGATTTCTGTATAACCTGGAATCTAGAATTCTTTCCACCACAAATTCTTCCTGACCATCGACCAGCACTGGGTCAGGGCAAGGAGAAGAACGTCCAGGAAACGTATTGGGTGTTGCAGCCTTTAGTAGGGATACATGAAAGACAGGGTGGATTCTCATAGTTCTAGGCAATTGAAGACGACAAGCAACGGCACTTATAATTTTACTGATTTTATAGGGTCCAATGTACTTATGTCCCAACTTAGACGATGGAATCCTTAACTTAAGATTTCTGGTTGACAGCCAGACCAGGTCTCCTACCTTGAAAGCTGGTGCAGGTTTACGAAATTAATCTGCTGCTTTCTTGTACCTTTCCTGAGCCAATTCCAGATTCTCCTTTAGAAGATCCATATTCTTCTGTAAAGACGTGATTCTTTCGGCCACTGCTGGTAAAGGCGTTTCTATGGGAAATCGTGGAAGAATGTTAGGATGATAACCTAGATTGAAGTAAAAAGGAGACTGCTTAGTGGAGGCGCTCTGAGAGTTGTTATAAGAGAACTCAGCCAATGGAAGTAGATCCACCCAATCATCCTGTAGGTGGCAGATAAAGCAGCGGAGATACTGCTCCAGGGTTTGATTGGTTCGTTCGGTCTGTCCATTAGTCTGGGGATGAAAAGCAGAAGAAAGGTTTACTTTAATGTCCAATGCTGCACAGAAATTTTGCCAAAACCTTGAAGTGAATTGCACCCTCGATCCGAAATAACCTCATCCGGTACTCCATGTAAGCGAAACACATCTTTAATCATCAAATCTGATGTCTGTTTTGCAGTGGGTAAGCCGACACAAGGAATAAAATGAGCTGCCTTTGTTAAACGATCAACCACCACTAGAATTGTGTTTTTCCCTTGAGAGGTTGGTGACTCCACAATGAAGTCCATAGAAATGGATCCCCACGGGCGGGACGGGGTGGGAAGAGGTTGTAACAGACCAGTTGGTGAGGAGCGAGGTGTTTTGCATCTTGCACAGACTTCACATGAAGTGACATAGTTTAAAACATCCTTCCTGCAAGTGGGCCACCAAAAGAAACGAGAAAGAAATTTCCTGTGTCTTTAGAATTCCTCTATGCCCAGCTATCTTGGAATCGTGAATGAGTTGCAATACTCTCAATCTGACTGTTTCAGGAATATACAGACGTTGTCCCAGAATCCACACACCATTCTTAAAGACAAGACTTACGTCCCTTGGGGGTTGTGCCAACAAGGAATCCGCATGGTATGCTTCCTTGATGTCCTTAAGTAGGTCTTGATTATGAATCACTCCCAGGAATCTAGAGTCAGGAAGAATAGTCTTAGGAGGAGCAAGTGGACGGGTCTCTGCTGAATGAATCCTAGAGAGTGCATCAGCCTTTCCATTGCGCGATCCTGGTCTATAAGAAATGACAAAATTAAATTGGTTTAAGAAAAGATTCCAGCGAGCCTGGCGAGGAGTCAGGCACTTAGCCGACCTGATAAATTCACGGTTACGATGGTCTGTCAGGACGACTATTTGCTGTACAGCTCCCTGAAGAAGGTGTCTCCATTCTTTGAAGGCGGCAATAATGGCCAACAACTCTCTATTGCCCACATCGTAGTTCCTCTCAGCCGAAGACAACTGCTGGGAAAAGAAGGCACAGGGATGCAAGACATTCTTCTCACCTGTTCTCTGAGAGAGTATAGCTCCAACGGCACAATCTGAAGCATCCACCTCTATTATGAAGGCAAGTTCGGGGTTGGGATGTACCAAGATAGGTGCGGTGGTAAATTTATCTTTTAGACGAGAAAATGCTTCCTGGGCTTGGGGAGTCCAGGAGAACCTAGACTCTTTCCGGGTAAGTTGGGTGATAGGTGACACTACCTCAAAGAAATTCCTAATGAAACGTCTATAGAAATTGGCAAACCCGATGAAGCGCTGCACCTCCTTCACATTTCTAGGACTTGGCCAATCCTTGATGGCTTGGGTCTTACTTCCATCCATACTAATTCCTTGTGTAGACAGTACATACCCCAGAAATTGAATTTCGGTCCTATGGAATTCACACTTTTCAAGTTTGATGTAAAGATGGTTTTGTCTTAGACGTTCCAAGACCATTCTCACATGTCCATGATGTTCCTCTGTGGAGTTAGAAAAAATTAGAATATCATCCAAATAAATCACCACGAATGTATCTAGGAGATCCCTGAAGATGTCATTCACCAAGTGTTGGAAAGTGGCTGGGGCGGTACTCAGACCAAAAGGCATAACTAGATATTCAAAGTGTCCATAGCGTGACCTGAATGCAGTCTTCCATTCATCCCCAGGTCTAATACGGACCAAGTTATAGGCCCCACGGAGATCCAATTTAGAGAAAATTTTGGCATGCCGCACTCTCTCCAATAACTCAGGGATTAAAGGCAATGGATAACGGTTTCTAATAGTAACCTTATTGAGTTCCCTATAGTCTACGCAGGGTCTCAGAGATCCATCTTTCTTCTTCACAAAGAAGATGGGTGCACCTGCAGGAGATGAAGAGGGGCGTATGAAGCCCTTGGCTAGATTTTCGTCTATGTAATCCTTTAAAGCCTTTAGCTCAGGCCCCGCCAGGGGGTAGATCTTACCAAAAGGTATCTCTGCTCCAGGCAATAATTCAATTGGACAATCATATGGACGGTGAGGGGGAAGCTGGTCAGCGTTCTTCTTGTCACATAAATCCACATAGTCCTGGTATACAGCTGGTAGTTCAGGGACTGACATGGTTCCTTTAGGAACAGAGCAAGCTGAAACTTCTGGACTCATCTTTTTCTCTGGAAAGTGTAATTCCTTGGTCTCCCAATTAATGGTAGGGTTCTGAGCCTGCAGCCATGGTAGCCCTAGAATAATGGGAAAGTGGGGAGAAGAGATAAGCATAAAGGACAGTTTCTCTTGATGATCTTTACCCATAAGGACCCTTAAAGGCTCCGTTTCCTGATCCACTGGTCCAGAGGTCAGCAGGGAGCCATCCACAGTTTCCATCTGTACTGGAGTAGCCTTCTTCACTGAACGTATCCCCTGTTTCAGAGCAAAGGAGACATCCATAAAATTCCCATTTGCCCCTGAGTCGATCATAGCAGAGCTAGACACCCAGACTGAGTTAACCCAGAGTTTGATGGAAAGGAAGCAATGAGAATTGTTTTTCCTACAACTCAGCTGGGACACCGCTGAGGAAACTTGAAAAATTGCAGCGTTTACACAGTCATCGTACTCAGAAGTAACAGAGTTTAAGTCCGAGAAATCAAGATCTGTTGCTGCAGATCTCTCTGGAGCCTGAGGCTCGGACCTGACAGATCTCCTCTCGCAACACTCACAGTGAATGAGTGCTGCAGTAGTCTTACGAGAACGGCTGGGGCAGTTTATAATGAAGTGCCCTGACTTACCACAATAGAAACATAGATTTTCCTTAAAACGATGTTCCTTGCGTGCATCACTAACCCGTCTTTGTAAAGAGTCTACCTGCATGGGTTCAGGTTCAGGTTCCCGTGTGATCCTACTCAAAGGTTCCTTAGCTGGGGAGGAAGGTAGGAAAAGGTTAGTGCGATTGCTTTCGAACCATCTCTCTTGCCTGCGTTCAGTCAGGCGAGCATCAATACGGATGCAGTAGTTAATAAAGTCACCTAACGCAGTGGGAGGGTCGGCACAAGCAAGTTCATCCTTAATTAGTGGAGACAACCCCTTTCGAAAAATAGATTTTTTGGCGGAACTGTCCCAGGTGGTATCAAGGGCCCATCTCCTGAAATCCAAGGCATATTCGGCTACCGAGTGCTTACCTTGGCGCAAAGTTAACATGGCTGCTTCAGCTGTTGCACCTCGATTGGGGTCATCAAACACCTGCCCCATGGCTGAAATGAAAGCATCAAGATGATCCAAACATTCATCCTCAGTCTCAATCAGAGGGTTTGCCCACATTAAAGCCTTGTTGGTAAGTAACATAATTATAGTAAGCACTTTAGATCGTTCAGTGGGAAATTGTGAAGCATGTGCAGAAAAAAACAGATTGCATTGGTTAATAAATCCCCTGAATTTTTCACGTTCACCGCCAAAACGAAAAGGGGGCAACTTGGGAATCCCAGAACTTGGGGCTACGGCAGGAGCCTGGACTCGCTCCTCTAGAACCTCAATCCTGGCTCGCAAATCCTGGGCAGTCTGTCCAAACACCTGCAAATTGTGATTAGTGAGGTCCTGTAGGTTTGTAAAACGGGTTTTTATAGTCTGTAAATCTGCAAGGATATTATCAGTCACTCCGCAAAGTTCCTTTATGCGGGCCTCCATTTTCCAGATCTTTTAAGACAGGAGTACTGAAAGGAGAGGAGAAAAGAAGAAAAAAAAAAAAAAAACAATAGTGTTTACCTGTGGTAACACTGCAAAGAGAAAAAAAAAATGAAGGGAACTGCTCACCTGGAATGGTTGTGAGAAGTCACAACCACTATCATCACAGAAAGTTCAACCGGACATCTGATATCCACAGTTACAGCAGACACAAAAGAGGGAAGAGAAAAAAAAAAAACAATAGTGTTTACCTGTGGTAACACTGCAGAAAAAAAAAACTTAAGGGAATTGCTCACCTGGAATGGTTGTGAGAAGTCACAACCACTGTCATCACAGAAAGTACAACTGGACGTCTGATATCCACAGTTACAGCAGACACAGCCTTCCCAGACCCAGCAGACACTAACGTTTTGGCTTCAGAATCTTGTAATGTATGTAGTACAGTTCATATAGCGTCTTGTGCTTGGGTGCGATGAAAATACATGAGACACAGGTTTGATATAGAAGGTCTTGTATTACTTCATACAAGTGGCAAAAATAGTCACACAGTTTGCAGATACAGAAGCAGGAGACACAGCAGGCCAGAGTAACTTAAGCTCAGCAATCACTCTCCACAACAGGTTCAGGATCTTCTTCTCTGTTACCGTAAGTCCATGCAAACGTGGATCTTTCAAAGAGCAGGGTTCCAGAGTCCACAAGTGTTCAGAGTTCCTCAGTAGGAATAGCTGGAGTACATAGTCCAAGGCTTCCAGGAGTCAGGTCACAGGTTCACTGCAGGCTAAATTCTGAAGCACTGATTGCTCAGCTGTGGCTGCTTAAGAAGCAAGAGGGAGAGAATCAGGGCGGGAACATGAAAGCTGAAAACTCCATATTGACTGAGGGCAAGATAGCTGCAGCAAGACAGAAAGCAAAATGGCTGACGGAAAACTGAGTTTCAAGAACATGTACAAAGAACCTTACAGCCTGGTTTTCTCCACACATACCGCTTAGAATTATCACTAAACAGTTATGTTAGTCTCATCAGACCAGATAATTTTATTTCTCATAGTCTGGGAGTCCTTCATGTGTTTTTTAGCAAACTCTGTGCGAGCTTTCATGCCTTGCACTGAAGAGAGGCTTCTGTCGGGCCACTCTGCCATAAAGGCCCGACTGGTGGAGGACTGCAGTGAAAGTTGACTTTGTGGAACTTTTTCCCATCTCCCTACTGCATCTGTGGACCTCAGTCATAGAGATCTTGAGGTTCTTCTTTACCTCTCTCACCAAGGCTCTTCTCCCTCAATTGCTCAATTTGACTGGACGGCCAGGGTTAGGAAGACTTTGGATGGTCCCATACTTCTTCCATTTAAGGATTATGGATGCCATTGTGCTCTTAGAAACCTTGAGTACTGCAGAAATTCTTTTGTAACCATGGCTAGATCTGTGCCTTGCCACAATTCTGTCTCTGAGCTCCTTGGCCAGTTCCTTTGACTTCATGATTCTCATTTGTCTGATATGCACTGTGAGCTGTGAGGTCTTATACAGACAAGTGTGTGCCTTTACAAATCAAGTCCTATCAGTTTAACTAAACACAGCTGGACTCCAATGAAGGAGTAGAACCATCTCAAGGAGGATCACAAGGAAAAGGACAGCATGTGACTTAAATATGAGTGTCTGAGCAAAGTGTCTGAATACTTATGACCATGTGATATTTCAGTCAAGATGGGGTGCAAAGTGTACATTAATGAGAAAAAAATGAACTTTTTTGAAATTACCTAATGGTTTGAATGAAACAAAGAGGTAAAAATTTAAAGGGGTCTGAATACTTTCTGTACCCACCGTATATACATTTGAAACCAGAAGTTTACATACACTATATAAAAAGACACATATACATGTTTTTCTCAATATCTGAATTGAAATCAAAATAAACCTTTCCCGTTTTAGGTCAATTAGGATTGCATATTTATTAATATTTGCCAAATGCCAGAATAATGAGAGAGAGAATGTTTTCAGGCATTTTTATTTCTTATTGCAAAGTGAAAAGTTTACATATATTAGTATTACTATGCCTTTAAACAATTCTGGACTGCCCATATTATGATGTCATGTTTTTTGGAAGCTTAGTTTTTTGGCAAAATCTGAGTTAATTAGAGACACACCTGTGGATGTATTTTAATGCACATCTGAAACAAACTACTTCTTTGTGTAGCATCATGGGAAAGGTTCAAGAAGTCAGCCAAGATATGAGCAAGAAAATTGTAATCTTGCACAATTCTGGCTCATCCATGGGTACAATTTCAAGATACCTGAAGGTGGCTCGTTCATCTGTACAAACAATTATACACAAGTACAAACAAAATGGGAATGTCCAGCCATCATACCGCTCAGGAAGGAGATGGATTCTATGTCCCAGAGATGAAAGTGCTTTGGTCCGACATGTGCATATCAACCCAAGGACAAAAGCAAAAGACCTTGTGAAGATGATGGTGGAAGCTGGAACAATTGTATCTATATCCACAGAGAAATGAGTACTGTATCAACATGGGGAGAAAGGCCACTCTACCAGGAACAAGCCATTACTCCAAAAGAAACATAAAAAAGCCATATTAATGTTTGCAAATGCACACAGGAATAAAGACCTTAATTTTTGGAGACATGTCCTGTGGTCTGATGAAACTAAAGCATGATGACTTTCGTTACGTTTGGAGGAAAAAGGGAGAAGCTTGGAAGCCTAAGAAAATCATCCCAAATGTGAAACACAGGGGTGGCAGCATCATGTTGTGGGTTTTTATTTTGCTGCAGGAGCAAGTGGTGCACTTCACAAAATAGATGGCATCATGAGAAAAGAATATTATGTGGCATTACTGAAGCAACATCTCAAAACATCAGCCAGGAAGTTAAAGCTTGGGCGGAAATGGGTCTTCCAAATGGACAATGACTGAAGCATACTGTCAAAATTGTAACAAAGTAGCTTAAGGATAGCAAAGTTAATGATTTAGAGTGACCATCACAAAGCCCTTATTTCAATCCTATTGAAAATTTATGGTCAAAGCTGAAAAGGCAGGTGCGAGCAAGGTGACCTACAAATCTGGATCAGTTACACCAGTTTTGTCAGGAGGCACAGGTTCAAATTCTAACCAACTAATTGTGAGAAGCTTGTGGAAGGATATTCCAAATATTTGAGCCAAGTCATTCAGTTTAAGGGCAATGGTACCAAATACTAATGAAATGTATGTAAACTTTTGACTTTGCAGTAAGTAATAAAAATGCCTTAAAATATTCTCCCTCTCTCTCTCATTACTCTGGAATTTGGCAAATCTTAATGATTATGGTAATCCTAATTGACCTAAAATGGGAAAGGTTTATTGTGATTTCATGTCAAATATTGAGAAAAAAAAACAAGCATCTCTGCCTTGCATATAGTGTACATAAACTTCTGGTTTCAACTGTATATAGTGGTCTTTTCTTTACCCTTTGCTATTACTAATGTATATAAATGTAATAAAATGTTAGTAAATATGGTAATTCAGTAGAAAACAATCCAGGTAAATTAAGGTAAACATGCATGAGCACACACTTTATTCTAATAGAGATCTTTTATCATCTTTTGTTCTTCCTCGTTATTTCTCCCGATACAAGTTAATCTGCTGTACATGAAATGATAGTTCATTTGGGGTATCACAAATAGTGATCACTTTGCATTTATTTTAATTATTTCATTATTTGGAAGCAAAAAAGGAATTAGTGTAATATAGAGAGCTAGAATCATATAAAGGATACAATGAATATGTCCTTAATAACAAACCTAAGATACCAATCCTTGTAGTTTCACAGAAATGCTTTACTCAGCAGTTAGTGCCTGTTCCACGGTGAGATATTCATTTAGCACCTCTTATTTAACTCACAAGATATTAACTTATGCAGCATAATGGATGAGTGATATACAATATTGTAGATTGTATTTAGAAAAAAGAAAAGGAGCTCACCATTTTTGCTGGAAATGAGATCGGCTGAAATGAGTCCTTAACGTTTGGTGCTATGTCCTGCTGGTGAAGATGAAGAACAGCAATAGCTAAAGAAAAATGGAAATTTCAGCACATCCAACCAGTATTTATCTAAAAATTGTTCATTTTATTGGAAATCCATTAAAACACAAAAGGAGCCATAGAAGGCATTTAAAAAACCGACACGTTTCTGGCGAAACCGGCCCTTACAAATTGTATAAAACAGTGATCAAAAGCACATCATATTTAAGTGAACCAATCGCAAGAAAACAAAGAAATAAAAAATCTTGAAGTATCATCTAGGCAAATATCAAAAAACTTACACCATGGGGGTATTTAGTATTTAATGAGAATCCAAAATGCCTCACATGTAGTGAGAAGCGTCTGCCAACTCCCTACTCTGTCTGGACATTTAACCTTTTCAATGCAGTAAAATCTAAAGAATGAAATATCGCCATTGTGCAAGTTCACAAAATGTTTAGCTGCTACGGAGTATGAACCATTCTTATTCTTGATTTTGTAAGATGTTCGGCTATATGTCTTTTTAATTTTCAGTGCAACTGACAGTTTATGAAAGCATGAATCACACAGCTCGCTCCACATGACAAAGTAAAGAAAGTTTTTTCATTGACTGTAAAAACATTGATATTACATAGGCTACCTGCATGAAAATTGCCTCTTCAGAGAGGAAGAGGACTATATCATTAGTGCCACCTAATACAAGTAGCAATCCTAAAAGTCAATATCAACCCTTTAATGAGCCTTGCCACATGACTTAAAATAAAAGCCAAGCCAGAATCCCAACTTTCAGATGCAATGTTTTCAGGTGCTGACCCGCATTAGTGCGAATTGTGAAATCTGGTATGGCTAGATCAGAGGTTTCTGATCGAGATCCAAGGGGTAATGTTTCACCTTGTGGAGAGTGAAATGCCAAGCTTGGCATGCCAATGTGAGAAGCCTTAAGCTTTACAATGCTTCTCTAGGAAATGAAATATGCAAACTGCCTCTTCAGAGAGGAAGAGGACTAGAACTCTACTGCAACCTATTGGTAGTAGCAATCCTAAAAGTAAATATCAACCATTTAAAGAGCCTTGCGACGCGACTTAGGATAAAAGCCAAAATAGGCTACTTGCACATTTAAAGAAACCCTTTTTGGAAAGCCAACTAGATCTATCATTGTATTACCTGAACATGCTGGAGGAAAAGCATGTTACTCAAGGAGCATCCACGTCAAGCAACAGACTGGCTAACTATCATTAAGGATTTATTTAACAGTATTATTCTGATTTATAAAGGGTAGGTATTTAGAAATAGTTTTTTAATATGATTATACTGAAGGCTATATAGTGTTGAAAAAGTAGCAGAAACAAATTCCAATTTTCCAATTTGGATTTGATATTATATAAATACTCTCTCTAGATTGATCATAGTGTTTTGGATCACTATTATGTTTGGTCTATAGCATTTATGCCGTGTGAACACACCACCCTTATGGAACAACAGTCTGAATCTCCTGATCTCAAAGGCTTAATTCACCAGTATGAGAAGCTTTCAAGCCCAGAGATGCAGATTTGGTGATATCACAAAACGCTAAAAAACAATATAGCGTAAAAAGGCACCCACATATCTTTTTTTCTGATGATTTCATTGTACTTTGGAGTGATTTCCTCACTAAATGTTCCTTGGAACTGATAGCATTATCAAAAATGAAGAATTCAGACAGTCTAAACTGAAGGAGGAAATCAATGAGTTGCACATTGTACTAGCTAAATAAGATACCACTGAATATGATACAGGTACTTCTCACAAAATTAGAATATCATCAAAAAGTTAATTTATTTCAGTTCTTCAATACAAAAAGTGAAACTCATATTAGAAATCCTCTAAATCTAGACCAAAATTTATGGAAACGCGTAACACGGTTTTCAATAGAAATTATCAAGCCGTTAAGCGCAAAATTCCTCTAATTAACAATCAAAATCAAAGGAATGAAAGTGGCCTTGAGGTGATTAATCTATCTAATCTCATTCATACTCAGACTCAGACAGAAATCTTAACTAAGGGGTTAATAGTTTCCTCTACTAACTCATTTAATTTCTTTTCAGCAATAAAAGATATGCACCTATTTTCGAGAAAGCTGATTTTAAAGAAATTGTACATCAGAGAGATGTGAGACCAACTTGTTAGTTGTGAACTCGAGAAGGCAGCATTACAAGCACTTGAGGAATTACTGAGAGAGCAAATCCCCGACACATCAGGTATGTTCCACCAGTCGATATGCCCACGATCTACTAGATTTAACCCCTATTCAATTTGTCCAACAGTAGAAATTTTCACAAAAATGGTTTTGGAGGATTTTCGCAGGATTCTCACCAGACAGTGGTTTGACAATTTAACTGCTAGCTCTAAAAGAATTATCTTATAAAGACATTGTTATCAAACCTGCAGATAAGGGGGAAATATAAGAGTTTGGCCCCAACATATGTATAAGAGTGAGGCTTTTAGACATCTGAGGGATAAAAACAAATACCTTAAATTGGACCATAGTTCCCTATCCGCCTTCTCAGCTGAATTTGGAAATTATCCTTTTTCGGGCTTTTGAGAAGAGAATTATCCACAAGAAATTCCTGGGTGGACTGCTGACCAAGTTTCCGCAAATCACTACCTTTTATTTCATACCCATACTTCACAGTTTTTGTAAGCACAGCAGTCAATTTTTTTCCTAAGTTTATGTGTGCACATTGCGGCCAGCCAATCAGGGCGCAGGAAACACCCACAACGGCTTGTGTCATTGGCTGCTGAAATCACATGTCCCTCTACGTAGCGGACATCTTGATTTAGCGCCATTTTGACACTGATACAGCACAGAGAGGCTGCTCTGATGATGCCACTGTTTGCATTCAAATTTCACATGTCCTAAAAGTGTGTTGTGCACTGCTTCTATAGTGCTCCATGCATGAGTATAGCATTCTAAATAATATTATTCCAATCGCTAAGTGTAAAAAAGCCTGCTGTATCCCACATTTTAGCTAGTTAGATACGTGGTTGTATATCAGTCAGATACTGTAGGTAGCTAGTGTCCAGTGTGGCTGTTAAATTTAGCTTCCAACCATTTTTTTTTGCCATACTGAGGTGCACAACCAAATCCAGCAGGGCACATGTTGTGCACTGCTTCTATTGTGATCCATGCACGAGTATAGCATTCTTATTCACATGTAGCTAGTGAAAAAAAAATTAAACAGCCAGTTGTATCCCACCTTGTAATTTAATGCTGTGGTGAAATAAAACTGTCTGCAGACCTAAGGCACATAATAAAAAAATTATATTTTTTCCAGGTGCTAAATGTGAAACAGCCTGCTGTATCCCACATTGTCATTTTGTGGAGGTGATAGTAACCTGTCTGCAGACCCAAGGCATATTAAAAGAAAATTATAATGTTTCAGTTGCAAAAAGTTAGACAACCCGCTGTAGCACACTTTGTCATTTGTTTGCATTGAAATTAAGCTGTAGAGGCCTGAACCAGAGGCCACATACAAATTCTTCTGTTAGTATCATCACACAGTAAGAGACCTGAATTGAAAAATAGTTTGTAGCATCTAATGTGTTATAGAGACTTGATCCATAGGCCACCCAAAAAAAAATTCATCTTTTATTAACATCATACATCATCTTCACCTTGGAGACACATGTTTCATACAGCTCTGTATAAGGAAAGTCTATTTTTACTTACTGTAACTATGCATTATACAAGAATTTAGCTGGAAAAGAACCTTCTACTGGACTCTTCAAACATGCCCTCTTCCAGTCGAGTTAACCTATCTGTGGACATCACTAAATGAGAGTAATGATAAACAGATGCCATAGAAAGGCAGTCTAAGCGCCAACACTTGAAGTTTAGCCTTAGAAGAAGAATACAGGGTGGGCCATTAATATGGACACACCTAAATAAAATGGTAATGGTTGGTGATATCAGCTTACTGTTTGTGGCACATTAGTATATGGGAGGGGAAAAGCTTTTCAAGATGGGTGGCGACCATGGAGGCCATTTTGAAGTCAGCAATTTTGGATCCAACTTTATTTTTTCCAATGGGAAGAGGGTCGGATGACACATCAGACTTATTGAGAATTTCACAATAAAAACAACGGTGTGCTTGGTTTTAACGTAACTTTATTATTTCATGAGTTATTTACAAGTTTATGACCACTTATAAAATGAGTTCAAAGTGCTGCCCATTGTGTTGGATTGTCAATGCAACCCTCATCTCCCACTCTTGACACACTGATAGCAACACCGCAGAAGAAATGCTAGCGCAGGCTTCTAGTATCTGTTGCACGAAGGTCAAACTACAAAGGACAATACCAAGTCTCTTTTCCTGCATTCTCCTATTTCTGTGACTACATCAAGGAGATTGCAGAGGGCAAAACTGACTCCAGCTTCTGCCATGAAGAATCCAGTGGCTCTGCGTCATCTCCAAAGTATGAGAGTTTGCGCTCTCACGACAGAAACCGCAGCGTTCCGGTGTCTGCAAAAAGTCAGAAGTTCTGCCTACACCTACATTAGCACCAGACAAAGACAATGAAAGTGAGATGGTGGAAAATCTGAACAGCCAGTGTCCCATTCATAAGAAGCCACATCCCCTAAAGAAGTGCATTGGCTTCAGAAAGAAACCACTCCAGGAGCACAATGAACTTCTAAAGACGTTTGGGGTATGTTCCAGATGTTGTGCCTCTACCGAACATCTTGCTAAAGATTGTGTCATCGCCATCAAGTGTGCAGAGTGCGATAGCGAAGACCACATACAAACACTCCATCCATCACAGCCTGACTCTGTGTCTACACCTTTTCCCACCACAACCCATGTCGGGGAGAGTACAGACCAAGCGACAAGCCATGTTGCGGTATCTTCCTCATGCACCGAAGTCTGCGGAGAAGGTCTTCAAGACAAACTCTGCGCGATGATTTGCCTGACAAGGGTGTATCCCAAAGGTTATCCAGAGAAGACGGTCAAGGTGTACGTTAGCCTGGACGACCAAAGCAACAAATCACTTGCCAGGTCAGAACTCTTTGACTTGTTTGACTTAAAAGGAGAGGTCTATCCCTACACTTTGGGCACCCGCAGTGGCGTCATAAAGATCTCTGGAAGAAGGGCCAATGGCCTCGTAATAACTTCTCTCTCGCTTGTTGAGTGTAACCAAATACCATCCAACAGGGAAGAAATACCAATGCCAGAAGTCGCTCTTCAGTATCATCATCTCAGAATGATAGCCAAAAAGATGCCACCCTTGGACGACAATGCAGACATCCTAATTCTCCACGGCAGAAACACTATATAACTTCACAAGATGCGTCAAAAATCCACCGACTACTCAATGAACCATACGCCCAGGGCCTCGAGCTAGGCAGGCTCATCATCAGCAATGTCTGTAGTGACCAGACAAACAAACCAAGCAACATCTCCTCTTACAAAACCCTTATCTGGTCAGATGACCATGACTTGTCCACCCTGCCATACCCACATCACTGCTGGGTGAAGGAGAAGTCAAACGACATTAAGTGGCAACAACAACCATCTGACAATTCAAGTCTGCTTTATCCTCCAGACTACAACCTTGAGACTACAGAACTCAATCCTACACCCAAGGACAACAACTCACCACCTACAGAGGAAGATAAGGTGATCATCAGGGTCATGAGCATCAAACCAACTGAAGACAACTATAACAGCAGGGTAGCTCCCTCGGCTTCTCTTGCTGCAAAGACTGAGTTACCAAGGGATCCGCAGCAAGCAACTGCTAAGTTCCAAGCCTTTGACGTCTCCATCACAAGCCTGGCCAAGCCAAAACCTTGCTAGTAGAGTTGAGCGATACTTTCCGATATCCAAAAGTATCGGAATCGGAATGGTATCGCCGATACCATTAAAATATCGGCGATACCCGATACCGATACCGGAAGTCCCATGTAAGTCTATGGGAACAAAATATCGCAACTAAAAAAACCTCTTTCTTTCCTTGTAAACACTAAATATACACACATAGAATACATATATATATATATATATACATGTCATTGTGACATATATATATACATATATGTATAGTTTATACACTTCTACATAGTAAAATATCCTCTGATTTAATTGCCGGGTAAAGTCGGCTTCTGTGAAAAGACAGAAGCACCCGACATGAAATGACACTTGGTGTACATAGGGTTAACCATGTCTTTTCATGTCGTTTGCTATCTGATTTGCACAAACAATTACATGAGTGGCTGTGTGCAAAATTTCACACCTGTAGGGGTTAATTAAAGGTGTAAATTCGTTGTAAAAAAACGGACTTTTTTGCTACGAATTTACACCTTTAACCCCTACAGGTGTGAAATTTTGCACACAGCCACTCATGTAATTGTTTGTGCAAATCAGATAGCAAACGACATGAAAAGACATGGTTAACCCTATGTACACCAAGTGTCATTTGAAATGACACTTGGTGTACATAGGGTTAACCATGTCTTTTCATGTCGTTTGCTATCTGATTTGCACAAACAATTACATGAGTGGCTGTGTGCAAAATTTCACACCTGTAGGGGTTAATTAAAGGTGTAAATTCGTTGTAAAAAAAACAGACTTTTTTGCTACGAATTTACACCTTTAATTAACCCCTACAGGTGTGAAATTTTGCACACAGCCACTCATGTAATTGTTTGTGCAAATCAGATATCAAACTACATGAAAAGACATGGTTAACCCTATGTACACCAAGTGTCATTTCATGTCGGGTTCTGCATTTTCACAAAAGCCGGCAATTGAATTAGCGGCTATTATACTATGTAGAAGTGTATGAACTATAAATATAAATATATATATATATATATATATGTGTCACAAATTCAATGACATGTATATATATATATGAGGTGTAAAATTGCTGAAAAAAAATGCGTGGGCTCCCGCCCTATTTTCGCAACCAGACAGACAAAGCCAGTGAGTGGGGGCAGATAATAATAGCCCAGAGAGGGACCATTTTTTTTGGCCCCTCCCGGCTACTTAACATCTGCCCCCAGACACCCCAGAAAGGGCAAATCTCTAATTAGATTTGCCCTTTCTGGCACTTTGCCCGTCTATTCCCATTTCCCTGTAGCGGTGGCGAATGGGTTAATAAAGGGGTTAAAATGACCTTGCAATTGAAAGGTCACTTTAAGCCAGGTTAATAATTGAGAGCTGTCAATTAGACAACTATCAATTATTAATCCTATTGTATGAAAGAAAAATCAAACACACACACTTTAATAAAAAAGAAGTTTAATGAAATAATCACACAGTTTTTGACCATATTTTATTTACCTGCTAAAACCATTTCCTGTAATAAAAATAAAATAATAAAGCAAAATTATTCTTACCAATCCGATGCACAGTCAGGTCCCACGGTGTAATCCTTCAGAAAGGGTTAATGTTTACTGCAGGGACCACAGCTAATGCTGCAGCCTCACAGTAAACCCCCAAATGAATGAGTTCCTCTCCTGGCTGACAGGAGAGGAAGTGGAAAGCTTAATTGATTGCTTTCCACTTTCACTTCAGGTCAGCCAGGGACACCATCAGTGACGTCAGAGGGAACTGGTTAACAAAAATAGGGGTTCCATTATAGAAAAAAATGGCGTGGGGTCCCCCCTATTTTTGTTAACCAGCCAGATGAAGCAGACCGCTGAGGCCTGGATTTTCAGGCTGTTAAGGAGCCAAGATCCATGGACCTTGCCAGCCTGATAATACCAGGCCACAGCAGTCTGCATATCTTGGCTGATTAACAAAAATAGGGGATCCCCTCGAAAAAAATTGGCGTGGGGTCCCCCCTATTTTTGTTAACCAGCCAGATGAAGCAGACCGCTGAGGCCTGGTTTTTCAGGCTGGTAAGGATCCAATATCCATGGACCTTGCAAGCCTGATAATACCAGGCCACAGCAGTCTGCTTAGCTTGGCTGGTTAACAAAAATAGGGGATCCCCTCGAAAAAAAAAACGGCGTAGGGGTCCCCCTATTTTTGTTAACCAGCCAAGTAAAATGCAGACTGCTGCGGCCTGGTATTAAAAGACTGTCAAGGCCCATGGATTTTGGCCCTCAACAGCCTGATAATACCAGGCTACAGCAGCCCCACATTTGGCGCATCAAAAGATGTGCCAATTGTGGCACTTTACCCGGCTCTTCCCACTGCCCTGTAGCGGTGGCAAGTGGGGTAATAAGGGGTTAATGTCACCGTTGATTGCACGGTGACAATAAGCCCGGTTAATAATGGAGAGGCGTCAATAAGACACCGATCCATTATTAATCCCAAAGTTTTTAAATGTGTAAAAAAAAGACACAGCAAGAAAAAAGTCTTTTAATGAAATAAAAGAGACAACACAGTTTTCATTAATTTTATTATACTCTCATTCCTGCGACGCCATCGATCTCCTGTAAAAAAAGAAAAAAAACAAACCAACAGTATACCACCTGTCCGACGCAGTCCATAACGACAGTCCCACGACGATCCAGCTCTGCTACATCGCAATGACAGGCAGAGCCTGTCATTGCAACGCAGCACAGCTGATTACCTGCTTCCCCGGCGGTGACGTCATCGGACTGACTGCTTTACGGCCGGGATTACCCAGCAGTCACTGCAGTTATCGCGAGAAACTGCATGTGACCGCCGGGGAGAAGAGGATGTCGGCCATGAAGCAGTGCAGCCCGTGACCGCCGGAGATCTTCTGCCAGGTAAGTGCCGCTGACTCCTGACAGACCCGACAGACGGACACTGACAGTGACAGTGACATCCCGATTCCGGTATCCGATATGACGAAAATATCGGTACTCGGAATCGGAATTCCGATACAGCCAATATCGGCCGATACCCGATATTTGCAGTATCGGAATGCTCAACCCTACTTGCTAGACTTCAGTGCTCAGCATGAGAGCCCCTCTCTCAACAGCTTACCTCTTACTGATGGTGCTAGCGTTCTCCCCATGCAATGCAGCCTTAGCACACTGCCAGATGTTGAACAAGACACGTTCACTTCCCAAACATCACCCTGTGATGAACTTGCTATCGAACGAGGAGCCTCGCCTGTTAAAAACAGCATCCACGGTCCCCTTGGGTTCAAGACACCCTTCACAGTTCAAGGCAGGGTACCACTGAGACAGCTTGCTACTCAGGGCATCAACAGGAACACTATGTTACCATCTCAAAGACAACAAAGGTGGGAGACAGGGAAGAAGTCTCTAAAGGACATCAGCAACACTTACGAGCTGGTGGAACCAGAATCTGACAGGAAATCAGATCAACATTCTCTACTCACTACACTTCTGTGATACCAAAACCGAAGCTAAGGTCTCATCGGTTTGAACGCTTCTCAAGCTGGTCATCCGTTGTGCGGCCCGTAGCATGTCTTCTTCACATCGCTCATTGTTTAAGCAGAAACAAATCATTGGAGTGTCATGGCTGGCACATGTGTAAAAGACACCCTATTGTTGCCAACATTGAATGTGCAGAACAGACGATCATCAGGTGTGTCCAATAGGAAGAGTATTGTCACGAAATTGACAGCATCACAAAAAATACCAGCTTATCCAAAAACATCACATTAAATGAATTGAATCCAATGGTTGCTTAGAGAAATCCAACTTTAGCAGTAAGGAGCAGAATCATATCATCATTCCGTGTCGACACCACTTTGCTACTCTATTGGTCCACCACTATCATGAACGAGTGCATCACCGTTGGAAGACAGAATACTTTCATCTGCTCCAGGGCCATCACAAATGGCAGACGGCAATACCTAACCTCCAAGAAGGAGACCTCGTCCTCCTAAAAGACAAAGAAGCTAATTGCAATGACTGGCCAATGGGTCTTATCACCAAGGCTATGCCCAGTGATGATGGAAAGACTTGGAAGGTGGAAGTCAAGGTAACTAAAGGTAGTTCATCATCAGTTTTCCTTCGCCCAGTCACCAAACTTGTACTGCTTTTACCAAAGGAGGACATCACATGAAAGATATTTCTACTGGACACAGCTCACGATGGAGAGCATACTGTCAAACACCCTTAGCGGTAAAGAATTTGAACTTTCATCTTTGGATTGTTTGGGTTGGTAGAAGTGTTTGAATGTTGCGGCTTACCCAGTCTGAAGATAGGTTCTCCTGTGGACTTTGACTATCCAACCATTGAGGATTTCACGTCATCAACCAAAAATTTGACTTACAACTGTAAGTTTATTTTCGCATGTTGTGTTTTTCAGATTCCTAGGACATCGTTAAACATCATCGTAACACTTCGTGTCAAATTGGATCATCTTGACATCTAAAGATTTCAGATGGGGAGTGTCATGTCTCATAATTTAGAATCATGCAGACAGTATTGCATTTTATTATATTGTAGCTGTCATTGCTGTGTATAATTCTGTCCTTTATAGAGGTTGTCTCCTCCCCCCTGCATGTGACTCTGATTTCTGTAACCCCTCCTTTCTTCCCCATGTTTGAGGCTATCTCCATCTTGGAGACACAAGTTTCATACAGCTCTGTACAAGGTACGTCTCATTTTACTTACTGTAACTGTGCAGTATACAAGAATTCAGCTGGAAATAAACCTTCTACTAGA
>JARQOD010000001.1:639507327-639642387 GCA_033576555.1 Oophaga sylvatica
CAGCACAGTCAGCTGGTCCTCGTTACTTGCATTGGCTCTTGTACCTTCTGCTACCCGTCCGGGTTCCAGTACCGTCAACTGGTTCTCCGCAGTGCCGTTGGCCTAGGTGCCTCCATCTCGGTATCCGAGTTCCAGCAACGTCTGCTGGTCCTTGGTAGTGCTTTGGAGCACAGGTACCTCCTGCTTAGTAACCGTGTCCCAGTAACGTCAGCTGGTCCTCGGTTGTGCCATTATCTCTTTTCCTTCTGCTGCCCCTCCTGGTTCCAGCACAGTCAGCTGGTCCTTGTTACTTGCATTGCTCTTGTACCTTCTGCTACCGACCGGTTCCAGTACCGTCAACTGGTTCTCCGCAGTGCCTTTGGCCTAGGTGCCTCCATCTCGTATCCGAGTTCCAGCAACGTCTGCTGGTCCTGGTAGTGCATTGGCACAGTACCTCCTGCTTAGTACCGTGTCCAGTAACGTCAGCTGGTCCTCGGTTGTGCCATTGGCTCTTTCCTTCTCTGCCCCTCCGGGTTCCAGCACAGTCTGCTGGTCCTTGGTAGTGCTTTGGAGCACAGGCTCCTCCTGCTTAGTAACCGTGTCCCAGTAAGTCAGCTGGTCCTCGGTTGTGCCATTGGCTCTTTTCCTTCTGCTGCCCCTCCGGGTTCCAGCACAGTTAGCTTGTCCTCGTTACTTGCATTGGCTCTTGTACCTTCTGCTACCCGTCCGGGTTCCAGTACCGTCAACTGGTTCTCCGCAGTGCCTTTGGCCTAGGTGCCTCCATCTCGGTGTCCGAGTTCCGGCAACGTCTGCTGGTCCTTGGTAGTGCTTTGGAGCACAGGTACCTCCTGCTTAGTAACCGTGTCCCAGTAACGTCAGCTGGTCCTCGGTTGTGCCATTGGCTCTTTTCCTTCTGCTGCCCCTCCGGGTTCCAGCACAGTCAGCTGGTCCTCGTTACTTGCATTGGCTCTTGTACCTTCTGCTACCCGTCCGGGTCCAGTACGTCAACTGGTTCTCCGCAGTGCCTTGGCCTAGGTGCCTCCATCTCGGTATCCGGTTCCAGCAACGTCTGCTGGTCCTTGTAGTGCTTTGGAGCACGGTACCTCCTGGTTAGTAACTGTGTCCCAGTAACGTCAGCTGGTCCTCGGTTGTGCCATTGGCTCTTTCCTTCTGCTGCCCCCGGTTCCAGCACAGTCAGCTGGTCCTTGGTAGTGCTTTGGAGCACAGGTACCTCCTGCTTAGTAACCGTGTCCCAGTAACGTCAGCTGGTCCTCGGTTGTGCCATTGGCTCTTTTCCTTCTGCTGACCCTCCGGGTTCCAGCACAGTCAGCTGGTCCTCGTTACTTGCATTGTCTCTTGTACCTTGTGCTACATTTACAAATTGAAGATTTTTTCATTTTTTTTTGGGAAATCACTCTGGATCTCCAACAATGAAGACGACGACCCTGATGACCACCCCGAAGAAGATGACCACCACAAGGACGACGAGCATCAAGCCAACCAGCCTAAACACCATCACAAAGAAGAAATAAAAGATTACCAAACAGGACTAAAGGGTATGCCACACTAAACAATATCGCTAACGGGATCGCTAAAAAACGTCACTATTTAGCGATCCCGTTAGCGATATTGTTCAGTGCGGCAGCTTCCAGCGACGAGCTTCCTGCTGTGATCTCGCTCGTCGCTGGAATCGTTCCGGACCCTATTTTCTCGTCGGCGCTCCCGCTGGGTAAGTATCTAATCGCTGTGTGGCACCTTTTCTTAGCGATTTAGCGGTACTTTTGTACCGCTAAAGTCGTTAAGAAGATCGCTAACGGCGATAGCGTCGTTAACTATATCGCTAAATGTGGCCGCACTTAGCGATATAGAAACAATCCCGCTAGCGATCTCATTAGTATGCAACGCTAACGAGATCGCTAGCGGGATTGTTTAGTGTGGCAGTACCTTAAGAAGGTTAAGACAAACTACAAGATACAGAACAAGAGACTTAAGAACAATAAGCAGAAGATCAAAAAGCAGAAGAACATGAAGTATAAGACCAAAATGAAGAGCAAAATATATGCTCTAAATTATAAGCAGAAGAAGACTAAGCAGTGTATGGGGGTGAGTCCGTTCCTCCTCGTGGTGCCCCTGGAAAATGCCTGCTACTGCAGGCTAAACTGAACACGGACAAATACTGTTGTAATTTAAATCTTTTGTGATAGCAAGAACGCAAGGATGAAAAATTCATACTTTTACAGATTACAAGTACAGGAATCTCTGTCACAAATAAGAATATGATGAAGAAGATGAAGTACAATATGAATAAGAATAATAGTTTAATAAGAAGAATATGAGTAATGTTAACAAAAAGATGAATAGCAAGAAGTTTAAGAAGAAGATAAAGAAGGTGAAGATGAAGAATAATTTGAAGAAAAAGATGATGATGCTGAAGATTATGAAGGAGAAAGTGTGTCAAAAGTTAAAAAGGTGAAGAGCATGGAAGTTGTGAAATATACATATTTGCCAAAATAGAAAAAACGTTAACAACATTGTCAATTTCTTCGTCAATCCGAACATCTTTAAAAAAAAAAATATTTATGCTATTCCATTTGATTGGGTTAAACATCTATGCCTTTAATGTCTCCTCAACCTTCCCCAATACATTTTACATTACTCTTTGTTGCTTTCCTTCATGTACAATTAACCAACAAGGCAAGAATGGGTTTTTTTTAATTCCGATATTTTGTTCCCATAGACTTACATTGGATTTCCGGTATCTGTATCGGGTATCGTCGATATTTTTTGGGTATCGGCGATACCATTCCGATTCCGATACTTTTGGATATCGGAAAGTATCGCTCAACTCTAAGTGTTAGTAAGCAGCTCAGTAGCTGACACATTGCTGGAATCAGGGTATCTGCCAATATATTATTATGCTGGTCTCAGATGGGGGTAGCAAACACCTGGTGAGAGTTTACCATTAATTGTAAAATTTATCAACTGAACATCCCACTGCCATACTGCCTGCTGTTGTCACATTTTAACTTCTGGTCATGAATATACGTGCAAATACTTCACAACCAAACATTTTTGGATAAGATTACTTATATTGCATTTTGTTGAAGGCAGTGTAGATTAAAAACAATATATAGAAAATGGAAAAAGGGTAAGGTTTTTCCACAGTTTTATTAGTTGCATGGCTATTGCTTCAAATTCTTTTTGTCAGTGTCCTATGTAGTGACCTAATTTTTTAAGGTTAAGCAATTTTTGTTAAGCAGGAGGGCAAAATATAACAAAAAAATTTGTACCCCCTCTCCCCACCATAAAATGAAAAAAACTATACACAGCTACACACACATTTTGTCATGAGGTCACTGTGACAAAGAGGAGCCAGAAGACCACAGTGTCTAATTTTTCCTACTCCTGCACTGGTTAAAAGCACTTCACTTTTGTATTAAATGGTATAAATTTCTTTGGCAGTGCATGGGTTAATCTGCTCTGTTGAGAGCTCCAGGAGCTAAGGCTCTCAGCTGTGCACTGTTAGCCACTCCCATCTCCTTTATAAACTGAGTACTTGCTGACCATTGTAAGAGCTAGCTTTTGCTGTATGGCTGGAGGTTGCTGTTGGTGTTTATTAGAGTAATTGGTTGGTGGATTTATCTGTGACTGTCACTAGGTTTTGAGTGTGACATAATTCTCTTTCTTCTCCTATTTTGGTTTAACCGCATCCTCCACTTCCTGGTACATACCTCTGTTATATGTGTGAGTATATTTGTATGTTTGGAATTTTTTGTTACCGATATTCGTATTACCTTGTTTGTCAGGTTGGTGTATTACGGTACGCTACTACTCCCTTCTTCCCTGGGTGGGAGGAGAGTACAGACCGATGGCAGATTTAGAAGCTAAGGCAAGGTACGTTACCCCAGCATCTTCACCATCAGAAATAACCAAGGGAACAGGGCAAGCTAGGGTGCCCCTAGAGCCCCTGATTCCTCAATACCCGACAACATAGTTGTGACATTAGCTCTGACTGAAACCATTTTTTCATCCATTATGGATCCTATCACTGATCTGACAGGACAACTGCAGCAGTGCTGCCTGGAGGTGGCAGATCTATGCACTGACGTTTAGTAGCACCCTAACACATCAAGTTTGGGGACCATGGCTCCCTGGCAACCCTTAGTGGAGCTCAAGATCTCTTTGCATGACAGGTTCTCTGGTGGCATGACAAGTTTGTTGTTTTCAGGGAATAAAGTAAATAAACTTGGCACTCAACTTGCGAAAATGAAAAGTATTTATTGCATTCCAAAAACAACGTTTCGGTCCCACTCGGACCTTCATCAAAGTACTGCAAAGATTATATAGAATTAACATAAATTATACAGTAGTATTTACAATATGAATTCGTTCAAAGATACATAAAGAGAGTAAAGTAAATGGTTTATAAGTCCAGGTGTTGGAGTAATGGCATCATAAGAAGATGTTTAGAAGGGAGAAACATAAATCAGAAGCGCCTACCCGACTGCTTGACGAGCATAAATCCAACTGCAGATTATGTTGTACCTGAGTAGGTATTATAATCTGTGGGCTAATAGAAGGTCATATTGAATATAATTTCGTATGGGTGCCCCAAAGGAAAGGATCAAGATTATACCTGCCAATGAAAGTGAACCCGGAAGTGAGAATTACCAGTGTCCACTGGGTTAATTCCAATTGCTACTGTATGCAATAAATCCAGTGAATTAAATTGCTCACTTCAGAAGAAGAAAGGCACGGCACAAGTATACCGGTGGTGGTACAGTGGAAGGTGCAGGCGCACTCACAGCGCTTGTTGGAGTCGAGACTAGTTGTCATTAGGTTGGGTTCCTAATTGAGCACCTTCTACAGTAGTGCCACACTATATTTTTCCATGTTATTTTCAGGGAGACCTGTAAACTATATTTCAGGTTACATCCTTGTTCCTCAGGAACCGAGGAGCAATGGGTGGGAGTAATAATTTTGCTCCTTCAACGTGTCCCCCAAGTATGGGAATTCTCTCTCTCGTTTGACTTCCTGTTGCTCCAGATAGTGGAGAATTTTTTTGTGGCACTGGGTAATATATACAATGACCCCAACCATGTCTCTCTGGCGGAGTCCACACCATGTCAGATGCAGCAGGGAGACCGGTTGACGGAGGAGTATTGCTTCAAGTTTTGGAGGTGGCCCACGGAAGCTAAGTGGAATAACTATGCACTCCATAGCCAGTTCTGTGAAGTTCTATCAGTAATGGTGAAGTATGCCTTAGCCCTGTATGAGACTCCAGTTTCCCTTGAGTCGTCCATGTCTCTGGTTATCCGGCTGGATCTCTATCTTCACCAAAGACATAAGGAGACACCCCGATGTGCGGGAGGTCCGGGGCCATGGGAAATATAGTCTGAGTCATCTAAGGATCCCATGAAGTTGGGTGGGGCAACTCGATCTGGAAAGCAGTCTGTTGTTTGGCGCAAAGGGGAGTATGTTTTCCCTGTGGTAAAATGGGCCATCTTCTGGGCATGTGTCCTTCCCAATCTTATGGTAAAACAGCTGACAGAAAACTAAGGAGCCCAGGTTGCGGGGAGGTTAGCAACCTGGGTGTACATATCTCATCTGTGGGTAGGGCACAATATTTTTCTGCCAGCTGAAATGCATCTGAGTAAAAATAAGTTGGGTACTTCTGCATTTCTGGACAGTGGTGCAGGGTTTAACTTGATCAACACTAGGTTAGTCCAGGTCAAGGGCCTCAAATCACATTTACTGTTCAGACATATACCCATGGTTGTAAAGTGTGGTGAGTATTGTCAAGGACACTGCTTGGGCACCTGGCTTGCAAGAGTGGATACCTAGTCTATGCCTAAATACCTTTCTGATTTTGTGGATGTGTTCTCAGAACCGGAGTGTCAAGAACATCCCCCTATTGTCCTTATGACTGCGCCGTTAATCTTTTCCCTGACGCCAAGCTGCCTAAGAGCAGACAATATAATATCTCTGGTCCAGAGAGACAGGCCATGAAGGACGATATGGCGGAATGTTTGACAAAGGGGCATGTCAGACCACCCTCATCCCCATTGCTGCTGGTTTTTTCTTTTTAAAAAAGAAAGATGGAGGGTTATGCCCCTACCTAAATTTCCGCAAACTCAGTCAGAACAAAGTCCGGGATCCATATCCGCTCCCTATCATCCCGGACCTCTTTAATCAGATTGTACAGTCATGGCCAAAAGTTTTGAGAATGACACAAATATTATATTTTCACATGATCTGCTGCCCTCTGGTTTCTATGTGTGTTTGACAGATGTTTTTATCACAGACAGAAATATAATTGCAAACATGAGTAACAAAAGCTTAAATTGACAGTCAGAATGAGTTAATGCAGCAAGTCAATATTTGCAGTGTTGACCCTTCTTCTTCAGGACCTCTGCAATTCTCCCTGGCATGCTCTCAATCAACTTCTGGACCAAATCCTGACTGATAGCAGTCCATTCTTGCACAATCAATGCTTTCATTTTGTCAGAATTTTTAGGTTTTTGTTTGTCCACCCGTCTCTTGATGATTGACCACAATTTCTCAATGGGATTAAGATCTGGGGAATTTCCAGGCCATGGACCCAAAATCTCTATGTTTTGTTCCCTGAGCCATTTAGTTATCACCTTTGCTTTATGGCAAGGTGCTCCATCATGCTGGAAAAGGCATTGTTGATCGTCAAACTGCTCTTGGAGGCTTGGGAGGAGTTGCTCTTGGAGGACATTCTGGTACCATTCTTTATTCATGGCTGTGTTTTTAGGCAAGACTGTGAGAGATCCGATTCCCTTGACTGAGAAGCAACCCCACACATGAATGGTTTCAGGATACTTAACAGTTGGCATGAGACAAGACTGGTGGTAGCGCTCACCTTGTCTTCTCCGAATGAGGCGTTTTCCTGATGTCCCAAACATTTGAAAAGGGGATTCATCAGAGAAAATAACTTTACCCAAGTCCTCAGCAGTCCACTGCCTGTACCTTTTGCAGAATATCACTCTGTCCATGATGTTTTTTCTGGAGAGAAGTGGCTTCTTTGCTGCCCTCCTTGAGACCAGGCCTTGCTCCAAGAGTCTCCGCCTCACGGTGCGTGCAGGTGCACTCACACCTGCCTGCTGCCATTCCTGAGCAACCTCTGCACTGCTGGTAGCCCGATCCCGCAGCTGAAACACTTTTAAGAGACGGTCCTGGCGTTTGCTGGTCTTGGACGCCCTGGAGCCTTTTTGGCAACAATGGAACCTCTCTCCTTGAAGTTCTTGATGATGCGATAGATTGTTGACTGAGGTGCAATCTTTCTAGCTGCGATACTCTTCCCTGTTAGGCCATTTTTGTGCATTGCAATGATGACTGCACGTGTTTCTTTAGAGATAACCATGGTTAACAGAAGAGAAACAATGATGCCAAGCACCAGCCTCCTTTTAAATTGTCCAGTGGTGTCATTCTTACTTAATCGTGACAGATTGATCTCCAGCCATGTCCTCATCAACACCCAAACCTGTGTTAATGGAGCAATCACTGAAAAGAGGTTAGCTGGTCCTTTTAAGGCAGGGCTGGAATGATGTTGAAAAGTGTTTTGGGGATAAAGTTCATTTTCTGGCCAAATATTGACTTTGCAAGTAATTGCTGTTAAGCTGATCACTCTTTATAACATTCTGGAGTATATGCAAATTGCCATTAGAAAAAGTGAAGCAGTAGACTTTGTAAAAATTAATATTTGTGTCATTCTCAAAACTTTTGTCCATGACTAGTGTTGAGCATTCCGATACTGCAAATATTGGGTATCGGCCGATATTTGCTGTATCGGAATTCCGATTCTGAGTTCCGATATTTTTGTCATATCGGATACCAAAATCGGAATTTTCCTGTAAGTCTATGGGGAGTTCCTGTGTCACAGAACGAAATACGTGACACAGTAGCTTCCCGAAACTGTCAATGTCAGTGTCGGTTGGGTCTGTCAGGTGTCATGACTCAGCAGAGTCCGCACTTACCTGGCAGAAGATAGCCTTCCCCAGTGGTCATGTCCTCCTGGATGCCGCCATTACCCTGTCCCTGGCGGTCACGTGCAGAATCTTGCAATAAATGCAGTGACTGCCGGGTACTGGGTAATCTCGGCCAGCTGTACTCTCGCGACAGCTGGCCGTAAACCAGTCCGGATGACGTCACCGCCGAGGAAGCCACAACGGTAAGCAGCTCTGCTCTATGTGGATGTCAGGCTCAGCCTGTCATCCAGATGTAGCAGAGCTGTACTCGTCGTGGGACACTCGTTAATATGGACTGCGTTGGACAGGGAGTATTTGTGTTGGTTTGTTATTTTTGTTTTTTTACAGGAGAACGATGGCGTCGCAGGAATGAGAGAAGAATAAAATTAGTGAAAACTGTGTGGTGTTTTATTTCATTAAAATACTTTATTCTGGCTGTGTTTTTTTTTAAATTTACAAACTATGATTAATAATGGATCGGTGTCTTATTGACGCCTCTCCATTATTAACCGGGCTTATTGTCACCGATCAATCAAAGTTGACATTAACCCCTTATTGCCCCGCTTGCCACCGCTACAGGGCAAGTGGGAAGAGCCAGGTAAAGTGCCACAATTGGCGCATCTTTGGATGCGCCATTTGTGGGGCTGCTGCAGCCTGGTATTTTTAGGCTGTTGAGGGCCAAAATCCATGGGCCTTGACAGTCTTTTAATACCAGGCCGCAGCAGTCTGCATTTTACTTGGCTGGTTAACAAATATAGGGGGATCCCCACGACATTTTTTTTTCGAGGGGATCCCCTATTTTTGTTAACCAGCCAAGCTAAGCAGACTGCTGTGGCCTGGTATTATCAGGCTTGCAAGGTCCATGGATATTGGATCCTTACCAGCCTGAAAAACCAGGCCTCAGCAGTCTGCTTCATCTGGCTGGTTAACAAAAATAGGGGGACCCCACACCATTTTTTTTCGAGGGGATCCCCTATTTTTGTTAACCAGCCAAGATAAGCAGACTACTGTGGCCTGGTATTATCAGGCTGGCAAGGTCCATGGATATTGGCTCCTTAACAGCCTGAAAAACCAGGCTTCAGTAGTCTGCATTATCAGGCTGTTTAACAAAAGTAGGGGGGACCCCACGCCATTTTTATTTTTCGAGGGGATCCCCTATTTTTGTTAATCAGTTCACTTCAGGTCAGCCGGATTCCCTCTGACGTCACTGATGCTGTGGGTGTCCCTGGCTGACCTGAAGTGAAAGTGGGAAGCAATCAATTATGCTAACCACTTCCTCTCCTGTCAGCCAGGAGAGGAGATGATTCAGTCGGGGGTTTACTGTGAGACTGTCAGCATTAGCTGCGGTCTCTGCAGTAAACATTAACCCTTTCAGAAGGATTACATCGGGGACCTGACTGAACATCGGATAGGTAAGAATAATGTTGCTTTATTATTTTATTTTTATTACAGGTGAACAAGGGCTTTGCAAGGAATGGCAGTAAAATAAAATATGGTCAAAAACTGTGTGTTTATTTCATTAACATGATTATTAATTAAAGTGTGTGTGTTTTATTTTTATTTCATACAATAAGATTAATAATTGATAGTTGTCTAATTGACAGTTCTCAATTATTAACCTGGCTTAAACTCACCTTTCAATAGCAAGGTGGCTTTAACCCCTTATTAACCCATTCGCCACCGCTACAGGGCAATGGGAATAGACGGGCAAAGTGCCAGAAAGGGCGAATCTAATTATAGATTTGCCTTTTCTGGGGTGTCTGGGGGCAGATTTTAGTAGCCGGGGGGGGGCAAAAATAATGGTCCCTCTCTGGGCTATTATTATCTGCCCCCACTCGCTGGCTTTGTCTGTCTGGGTGAGAAAATAGGGTGGGAGCCCACGCATTTTTTTTCAACAATTTTACACCTCATATATATATATACATTTCATTGAATTTGTGACACATATAATATATATATATTTATATTTATAGTTCATACACTTCTACATAGTATAATAGCCGCTAATTCAATTGCCGGCTTTTGTGAAAATACAGAAGCCGACATGAAATGACACATGGTTTACATAGAGTTAACCATGTCATTTCAAGTTGTTTTGATATATTGTTTTCACTAACAATTACATGAGTGTATGTGTGCAAAATTTCACACCTATAGGGGTTAATTAAAGGTGTAAAATCGTAGCAAAAAAGTCCGTTTTTTTACAACAAATTTACACCTTTAATTAACCCCTACAGCTGTGAAATTTTGCACACATACACTCATGTAATTGTTTGTGAAAACCAGATATCAAACTACATGAAAAGACATGGTTAACTCTATGTAAACCATGTGTCATTTCATGTCGGGTGCTTCTGTATTTTCACAAAAGCCGGCATTACCCGGCAATTGAATCAGAGGCTATTTTACTATGTAGAAGTGTATGAACTATAAATATATGTATATATATATATATATATATATATATGTCACAATGACATAATATATATAATATATATATATATAATATATATATGTATTCTATGTGTGTATATTTAGTGTTTACAAGGAAAGAAAGGGTTTTTTTTAGTTCCGATATTTCTGTCCCATTGACTTGCATTGGGTTTCCGGTATCGGTTCGGCGATACCCGATGCTTTTTGAGTATCGGGCCGATCCAATCCGATCCGATATTTTAGGATATCGGGCAGTATCGCTCGACACTATCCATGACTGTAGGAGCAAAATGGTTTTCTAAACTGGATCTCAGTGGGGCGTATAATCTTATTCGTGTTATTCTTTCAGGGCAAGTGGAAGATGTTAGGAACATTTTAGGTGATATCATGGTTGACATGCCCTTATCTGAGCTACTAATGCCACCGAGCTACTCAAGGAACCTTTAACTATCTTTAATATATATTCACCCCGCTACTAAAATTTCCCCTAATGATGCTTATGAAAAAAGGCTTAAACACTTAGGGAATGGATGGGGTTCACTACTACAGGGCCATACTTGGGTACTGTCCTTGTTAGGGTGGGACTCCTGCATTTGGGCACAACAGGGGATATTAATGACTGAACTATATCACTGATCCCCATTCTTCAAATGTCTGCTGGACATCTATTAAATGAATTATTAGACTTGCATATTATTATATATTTATTATTATTATACATTTATATAGCGCCATTTATTCCATGGTGCTTTACATATGAAAAGGGAAAAATATAGACAGGTACAATAAACATGTGCTAGACAAGGGACACACAAGTACAGACGGACAGAGACCCTGCCCGCGAAGGCTCACAGTCTGCCGGGATGAGTGAGAATACACTAGGAAAGGGTAGAGCTGGTCGTGCGATGGTTCAGTAGACTGAGGATCACTGCAGGTTGTAGGCTTGTCGGAACAGGTGGGTCTTCAGGTTTTTCTTGAAGGTCTCCATTGTTGGTGAAAGTCTGATGTTTTGTGGCAGGGAGTTCCAGAGTATGGGGGAAGCCCGGGAGAAGTCTTGTATGCGGTTGTGGGAAGAAGAGATGAGGAGGGAGTCGAGAAGGAGATCTTGAGAGGATCGTAGGTTGCATGTAGGTAGGTAGCGGGAGACCATGTCACACATGTATGGAGGAGAAAGGTTGTGGATGGTTTGTATGTCATGGTTAGGGTTTTGAACTGGAGCCTCTGGGCAATAGGAAGCCAGTGAAGGGCCTGGCACAGGGGGGAGGCTGGGGAATAGTGGGGAAACAGGTGGATTAGTCGGGCAGCAGAGTGTAGGATGGACTGGAGTGGTGCCAGAGTGCTAGAGGAGAGGTCAGACAGTAGGAGGTTGCAGTAGTCGAGGTGGGAGATAAGGGCGTGCACTAGTGTTTTTGTGGTTTTATGGTTGAGGAATGCGCGGATCCGGGAAATATTTTTGAGTTTGAGGCGGCAGGAGGTGCCGAGGGCTTGGATATGTGGATTGAAAGAGAGGGCAGAGTCGATGATCACACGAAGGCACCGAGCATGCGGGACTGAGGAAAGCGAGCAGCCATTGACATTGATGGATGATGAATTCTGTTTTGTCCATGTTCAGTTTGAGAAAGCGAGCAGAAAAGAAGGCTGAGATAGCAGACAGACACTGTGGGATTTTGGTCAGTAGGGAGGTGAGGTCAGGTCCAGATAGGTAGATCTGCGTGTCATCGGCGTAGAGGTGATACTGCAAGCCGTGGGATTCTATGAGCTGTCCCAGGCCGAAGGTGTAGATGGAGAAGAGTAGGGGTCCTAGGACTGAGCCTTGAGGAACACCACAGACAGGGGGCGAGGTGAGGAGGTGGTGTGTGAGAAGGAGACACTAAATGTTCGGTCTGTTAGGTATGATGAGATCCAGGATAGGGCCAAGTCTGCGATGCCAAGAGATGAGAGAATCTGTAGCAGGAGGGAATGGTCCACGGTGTCGAAGGCAGAAGACAGGTCCAGGAGAAAAAGGACAGAGTAGTGTCGCATATTGTTGAATTCTTGCTGCTTACAATTGTAGTCTAAACTAACCTGCAGGTCATTTTACCTTTCAAATGGTGTATCATTTGTTTGTGTGGGTGGCGTATGAATGGAGCAAGTGTGCAATTCAATAGGCAGTGCATGTGTACAAATGTGTTTGCATATGTGCCTCACCTGCAGTAAAGTGTGCAATCCTCCAATTTGGCTGAAATAGGCTGGGAAAGCAGTTCGGCAAGCTGGAAAGCCCCCAAGGGAAATGTTTGGATCTATTTGTGATGTCTGTAAGCAGCTTTGTGGTAGTGTGCATTGGGGCAGTGTGGTGCCATCCGCAGGTCATTTTTCCTTACTTAGGTTTATGAAAATTAATGTTTAAACTGTATTTTTTGATCAAATGGTGGATGTGTGGTTTGTTTGGCTATTTTCTTGCTGAAGGGGGCAAGTTTACCTTTCAAATGGTGCATCATTTGTGTGTGGGTGCAGTATGAATGGAGTATCAAAGTAATTACCGAAAAACAGTGTTTAGAAATAATAGAATAAATAATGTATTTTTATAATCAACTGTCTGCTGGACATCTGTTAAATGAATTATTAGACTTGCATATTGTTGAATTCTTGCTAATTACAATTGAAGTCTAAACTTTAGCTTTGCTTTTAAGACTTTCAATGGGGTGTACTAATTTTTGCAACATAGTCTTGAATGAATTTGTTAGGAAAATTACTTTTTGGGTGTGCAATATAGTAAATCTTATTGGCTATTAATGGCCTGCATTTGTGGGACTAATTTGTAGAATAGTATCAAACAGAAAATGTTGATTCTGAAAGCAATCTAAATGTTTTCAGACAAAAAATATTGGGGTGTACTAATTAATGCTGAGCACTGTACATTAACATAGAAGATAAAAAGAATCTAAAAGTACTTTCCACACATGTGAAAAGTTCTTTCAGATTATTTTTACTTTTTCATTGCAGTCTTCTATAATTAATCAGTGTATGATTTCCCAAAACTGGCTGACTTAACATCTTGTTAAGCAGCTTGCTTTTCTTGAAGTGAGAAAAATAAGTGTTAAACAATGCAAATAGTCTAATTAGTCTGATCAGATTGTCTTTATTTTGTTTTGTTCTTTTTATGTGTGGTAAACATTCTCCATACTATAGAAGTAATTGTATATTGTGTAAGGTGAATATGAAAAGTTTGTCTCTTAAACCCAGGATGATCAAGTTAAAGAGGGTGCCTGAGATTTTAAAAAAATATCTATGTACCTTGGAGTTATAAAAACAGAAAAATATTAATAATGTATAGTAAAATACAAATTTTATAGACATTTTATAGAAATTAAAATTGTTAATGACAATCAAACCTTACATATCTATAGGTTTGTGGATGCTGGTAATAAAGAAGAAGAACAAATTTAGAGTTGCAGAGTAAGACAATTTCAATTCTGTTTATGAAACAGATCAGATATCCAATTAAATATACAGGGTGGTCCAAAAGTAGGGGGACAGAAAATAATACAATGTTATTATTTTCTGTCCCCCTACTTTTGGACCACCCTGTATATTATTGTTGACATAAAAGAGTAGAGCACTTTTCTCATGAAAATAAAAATCAAATTCAACACAGAGTCTCTGCTTGCCAACATAGGTATTTATAGTGATGGTCACAGGTTCTCATGGACCAAAGTTAGTACATATATTACATCAGTAATCATTCAACTTTCACTTTTCAAATTCACAATCCCATCAATCTAATTTTGTATATCAAGTCCTTGTCAGTAGCTTGATAGATTATGGTATTATTCAAATGGCTCTTTATCAAATATAGGAACTTGCTTTTATTCATAGCTTCCAAGGTGCCATAGTAATCTACAGGGTCATATAAGGTGTATTAAATTGCACAAATATCGAGAACAAGTTTTCTTTGAAACGCTCATTTCATGATAATCTACTTTGTAAACAGGATACTAATATCCCAATCAACAAGTGAAATTCTCATTAGTCAGGTGTAATCACCTTCTGTTTTGCTAAAAAAAATCATTGTTCTCACCAGCGCAACATCCTTTGTAAGCAGTACCTGTGCTGCCGAGAACAAAGGCTTCTTATGCACACAAAATGATGTATTGCTGATTGTTCAGTGTACATTTAAAGTGCGTTCTGCCAATCATAGGTAAATACTAATCTGTGGTTGTTTAACGGTGCAAAAATGGGTAAAACAAATGCAGCTTTAGTTTCTTTGTGGACCTTTCTTCTTCATTATGAATGCTACTTGCTTTTTTTATAATATCCATGATTTTTCTATACATCAATTAATATCTATGTCCTAATACTATGGACAGCAGCAGGAGTATTGGTGACTTTAAATGTTGTCCAAGTTTTTATTTACACTAAATTAGTAAATAATTTAACTGCAGTATCAATGACATTACTACTTATCTACAGTGTCAAGAAATTATTTTTCTCTCAAGTTTTAAATAAAATAGAATGAGCTATTTATTTCGATGAGTGAATGCCTGACACCTGTTTAGTCCAGATGGCACTCTTCTTTCCTATTGCTGTAGCCGCATTTTTTCAGGACTTTGTGACAGTAATAATTTATGAATCCATAACTATCAAGCACTACTAACCAGGGGAGTAATTAGAGTACTTTGGGACACTGCAAGTTTTGGACCTTGGCCCCCTCCACTGACAACCACCAGGTCTTTGCTTTGAAGCATGGGTCCCTGTGAGTTTTTTAAGATCTATGATGAGTAGAGATGAGTGAACCCGAACTGAAAAGTTTGGGTTTATACCAGAATAATAATTTATAATAATAATAATAATAATAATAATAATTTATAGCTAGTGTCCAGTGCCGAACGCCGAACACAGATTTTTTTTTCTGAAAGTCCGTTTTACTGTTTGGCTGCACTGTAGAATTTCAACAAACTTTATTTAGCACCAAACCCAATCAATAAGCTTTTTGGCTGTTGGCACTTCCGTAGCTACCACAGCAATGCCGCCATGACTGTGACTGGATGGTGCAATATGTGAGCCAGCTTTTTTAAATACCAGATTACGTATTGTGCCACCATTTTAGTTTCAGCCTGGTACGCCATGTCCTAACAGCCTGGTGCAGTGTGCCCTAACAGCCTGTTGCACAGTGCCATAACAGCCTGGTGTAGAATGCCATAACAGGCTGGTGCAGCATGCCATAACAGTTTAATTTAGAGTGCCATAAGAGCCTGGTGTTCAGTGCCATAACATTCTGGTGTAGAGTGCCCTAACAGCCTGGCACAGTGTGCCCTAACAGCCTGGTGCAGCCTGCTCTAAAAACCTAGTGCAGCGTGCCCTAATAGCCTGGTCACAGTGCCATAACAGCCTGGTGTAGAGTGCCATAATAGCCTGGTGCATCATGCCCTAACAGCCAGGTGCACAGAGTCATAACAGCCTGGTGCAGCATGCCATAACAGTCTGGTCTAGAGTGCCCTAACAGCCTGGTTCAGCATGCCATAAAAGCCTGGTGCACAGTGCCTTAACAGTCTGGTGTAGAGAGCTATAACAGCCTAGTGCAGAGTGCCATACCAGCCTGGTGTAGTGTGACCTAACAGCCTTGTGCACGTGCCATAACAGCCTGTGCTAGTGCCATAACAGCCTGATGTAGAGTACCATAACAGCCTCATGCAGCTGCCTAACAGCCTGTTGCAGAGTGCCATAAAGCCTGGTGTAGAGTGCTATAACAGTCTGGTGCAGAGTGCCATACCAGCCTGGTGTAGTGTGACCTAACAGCCTTGTGCACAGTGCCATAACAGCCTGGTGTAGAGTGTAATAACAGCCTGATGTAGAGTACCTTAACAGCCTCATGCAGCGTGGCCTAACAGCCTGTTGCAGAGTGCCATAAAGCCTGGTGTAGAGTGCTATAACAGTCTGGTGCAGAGTGCCATACCAGCCTGGTGTAGTGTGACCTAACAGCCTTGTGCACAGTGCCATAACAGCCTGGTGTAGAGTGTAATAACAGCCTGATGTAGAGTATCTTAACAGCCTCATGCAGCGTGGCCTAACAGCCTGTTGCAGAGTGCCATAAAGCCTGGTGTAGAGTGCTATAACAGCCTGGTGCAGAGTGTCATAACAGCCTGGTGCGCATGCTTTAACAGCCTGGTGCAGCATGACCAAACTGCCTTGTGCACAGTGCCATATAAACCTGGTGTAGAGTGCCATAACAGCCTGGGCATGCTACACTTGCGGCTAAACAGCCAGTTGTGCAGAGTGCCATAACAGCCAGGTGTAGAGAGTCACAACAGTCTGGTGTAGAGTGACATTACAGCCTGGTGCAGAGTGCCATAACAGTCTGGTGTAGAGTGACATAACAGCCTGGTGCAGCATGCCCTAACTGCCTGGTGCAGTGTACTCTAACAGCACAGTGCAGAGTACCCTAAGAGTGTAATAAACTGCTGGGAACTTTCTCTACTGCGTACTTTTTTGGGGTGGTAAAAATGAAATCATCTAATGGGGGATGTGGATGTGGCCGTGGTGCTGCTGCTGCTGATGGTGGCATAGCTGCTGCAGGGAGAGGACATGACTATTCTGTATCTTCCATGTGCCCAAATGAAACACCTTCTTTTGGTGCACGTAGGCAACAGGACATTCTGCATAACTTCATAGGCCTGAGTACCACTGGAACAATAGTGAGACCAGTACATGTTGAGGTGGTTTTAGATTAGATGGAAGAGAGTGCCTTGCCAGTACATCATCTGCTACGGCCCATCACGCTGAGCAATAAGCACACCTCAAAAGAGCTCCTTGGTGTGCCATTTCTTCAAGTAATATGCTGATAACAAGAGATGGATGGATTGCACGCTATGCAGTCAGAGCCTGAAGCAAGGTATAAATATTCTGAACCTGAGTACCACCTGTTTGATGAGGCATCAGCATTGAAAACAAGCTGCAGTGGAGTAAACACCTGAAAAACAAGGGAAGATCTGAGGCTCCTCCTGCTCCCTCTTCTACTGCAGTCTCAACCTCTTCCTCCAGATCCCAGTCAACAGTACCACTTTGCTCCCAAAAAGAGAGGATCAGCATCACTATCACCAACAATCTCCACACCGTCCCATGAAAGAGTTCATCTGTCCATCCCTCAAACACTGGAGAGAAAGTGAAATTACCTCCCTATTCAACCATGAGCCATAGTCCTGAATAACAGCATTTGAAATACTGCCATTCTGGCTGATGAACATGAACAGTTTTAAAAATTTGATGGCAGTGACTGTCCCACAGTATGTACTTCACAGCCGCCACTACTTTTCCAGGTGGTCCATCCCTGCCCTGCACACACCACCCATGTTGGGACAAAATTAAGTTTTCACAGAGCAATGTCTGGACTGTGGACCAATACGTGGACCACTAAGTTTGGCTAGGGACGTTTAATCTCTCTAATTGATCATTGGGTAAATGTAATTGCGACTTGGTCTGAGGCAGTAGGCATTTTGGCTCATGACGTACCACAACTTAGAATTGCTAGACGTGTCTCTGTCAATGTTGCATCCTCCTCCTACTCCACTTCCTCCACCATCTCCTCATTTTATCAGTGTATCATCTGCACCACCAACTTCAGCAGAGTCAGGAGGAAACAACAGCAAGCTGTTCTCAAAGTCATCTGTTTGGGGAAAGATCCCACACCATGCAAGAGCTGTGGACAGGGATTAAACAGCAGACTGATGAGTGGTTGGTGTTACTGAACCTCAAGCCTGGCCTGGTGTTGTGCAATAGCAAACAAAATCTTGTAGCAGTTCTGGGACTGTCCACTTTTTCTGGGACATATTCTGAATTTGGCGGTGCAGAGCCTCCTTAAAAATTACCCCGTTATGTCATAGCTGCTGCTGAAAGTGCTGTTTGTTAACTCTTTTGGCATTCTCTCCCTGCTGCTGCTAGCCTATCGGTGCTTCAGCACTACTTCTGTCTTCTCGCTCAACAACTCATATGCGACATACCCATAAGGTGGAATTTCACCTTGCATATGCTGGAGAGACTGTGAGAGCAGCTGTTGGCTATGCTGGAGCTTCATCTGCAGCATGCACAGGTATGTCGCTCTGCAGAACAACACCACCAAAGAGTGGGCCTTCACATGAGATGTGTGTGCAGTGTTCCACTACTTTCAGTACTCCATCAACATGGTAAGGGTTCTTATTAGATATAAGTGAACATCGTCGGCTCCCTCCTTATTCGGCAAGCTATAGCGCTTACCAAAGAAGCTGCATCGGGAACTCGGATACCTGGAGCGCTATTGGGAGCATGTGTCGCAGCTGTGTGACTGTCACAACACATACATGAAGAGCCTGTGCTGGAGAGACTGTGAGAGCAGCTGTAGGCTATGCTGGAGCTTCATTTGCAGCATGCACAGGTATGTCGCTCTGCAGAACAACACCACCAAAGAGCGGGCCTTCACACGAGATGTGTGTGCAGTGTTCCACTACTTTCAGTACTCCATCAACATGGTAAGGGTTCTTATTAGATATAAGCGAACATCGTCGGCTCCCTCCTTATTCGACAAGCTATAGCGCTTACCAAAGAAGCTGCATCGGGAACTCGGATACCTGGAGCGCTATTGGGAGCATGTGTCGCAGCTGTGTGATTGTCACAACACATGCATGAAGTGCCTGTGTGTTGTGACTGTCACACAGCCGCAAGACATGCAGGTGCAGGCGCCAAACAGCTGATTATCGGGAGTGCTTCAGGTATCTGGGTTCCCAATGCAGCTTCTTTGGTAAGTGCTATAGCTTGCTGAATAAGGAGGTAGCCAAAGATGTTCCATCATCTCTAGTTACTATAACACTTTTATGCATGCTTGAAAAACATGCTTCATGGATAAGGTGGTGGCACAGGAGGAAGAAGATGAGGAACATGGACCTTTCACACTATCATCAGGCCACACAAGGCTCTGAGGGTGTGTTCCTATACCAACATCGGACAGGTACACAACTGTACAACAAGGGGACAGTTTTGCAAGGTGGAGTTGAGTAGAAGGAAGAGGAGAAACCATGTTTACAGCAGGATGGCACTCAAAACAGCTCAGAGGCATCACTGGTGCATGGCTGGGGGGATACAGAGGACCTAAAAGATACACCTCCTACAAAGGACAGCTTTTCATTGCCTCTGTGCAGCATGGCACAGGTGAGTCAAAACAGGCTGCTTTGCCTGCACAATGACAGCTGAGTTACATCAATATGTTACCAGTGCTGATTTCTGGGTGGCCACCCTGTTTGAACCCCGCTACAATGACTACATACCATCCCTACTTCCATCACTGGAGCGGGATCCTAAAATGCGGGAATATAAGAGCACACTGGTAGATGCACTATTGATGGCATGCTCACCTGACAACGTGGGCTCAGTGGAAGAACAAGGCAGAGGTGGAGGAATTCGCCAAAGCAGTTGGGGCATCAGCACTACCTCGAAAATGGCCAAAATGTGGAAAACCTTCCTCAGCATGCCCCAACATCTGGCACCACCATCTGATTCTGTCTGTAAAAGCATGAGGGAGTGTTTCAACAACATGGTGGAAGAATATTTGTCCACGTACTAAGTAATGGGTCTACCTTTTTGAACTATTGGGTTTTCAACTTGGAAACATGGCCTAAGTTTGCACTTTATGCCTTGGAGTGTGCTCTAAAGCCCCATCTCACATAGCAAGATCGCTATCAAGATCGCTGCTTAGTCACAAGTTTTGTGACCCAATAGCAATCTCCCCAGCGATATCGCTGTGTGTGACACGCAGCAATGATAAGCCCCCCTGCTGGGTATCGCTGATCATCACTGAATGTTCTGGACATTTTTTTGATAGTTGGTCTCCCGCTGGCCAGCACTCATCACTGCGTGTGACAGGTGGGAGACCAGCGATCAGCGAGCTGGAGCTGGCAACAAAGGTAAACATCGGTATTCTAGGCACCACGCGGCGCCTAGAAACCCGATGTGTACGTTACATACCAGCACGCTTATGCAGGGGAGCTGGTAACCAAGTTAAACAGCGGGTTTCTAAGTGCCGGGAGGCTCTGCAGGTGTCATGCTATGAATGTCTTTGATAAAGAAAGGGAGCCTCAAAATGTCTCCGGAACTAGGACCCTAACGATCCCTGTCCCAGGGATACTCTTGAAGGTAGAGAGGCCCGAGTTTCCAACCTTATTATGCTGCTATTAATGTCCTAAGCTGTCCCCTTTGTCAGGAAGCCTGGAACAGATGTTAGTGTTTAAACACATAAGACAAACAGGGATAACAAAAAGCAACTTGCATACAAAAACATTCACCAAGGGTAGAGAGGAATAAAAGGAAGGGTAAGAATGTACAAACCCAATGAGAATAGAATAATGAAGAAAGCATATGCCAGAAAACAGCATACAACAATCTCTAGCAGCAACTACGAACTCCAACTACAGCTCACCATCTACAGAAAACCAGGAAGTAAACTATCACAGGGGGATGAGAAGGTCTGGCATTCAAAAAGTCATTAACCTCTTTCAGTGCCAAAGGAAATGAAATCCATTTAATATGAGAAACACAGGTTAAATGGAAGACCTGCAATTCACAATGCATAAAAGTCACCTAAACCCATATATCCCAGGAGGACTTGACCCACTCTTGACAGCAGTGAGGCCAAGCCTCAAAGGCTATGAGTGCCTTTCTTCTACTGCTAACTGACTTATATATTTAGCTTATATCTTCTGTCCTACCACTATTTGTATTTGCATATCTGACCATTGTATATGTGTAACCATTGTGTATATAGTTTATTGTCTAGTGTGCCCTTAAGGCAATTAAACATATAATTTAACCTTTGGCTGCTATTTTATCTCGCTCCACGAATCCACATGTCCATTTCTTGGATTAATTTTCCATGGGCTGGTTTCTGGCATTATTTCATCCCATTAACGGACCGGGCTTATATTCAACAAGGAACTAGTGGCAGTCCTACGGGGCTGGCAGTGATCAATTTCACTGGTGTTACTGAAATGGGCCTCTCAGCCTATCAGCTTTGTAAGCAAGTGTGATGCCACATCAGAGACTGCATGGGCCACATACTCTCATTCACGGTGCCTCCTTGACCAATGCGTGGAAAGGGGGCATCTGTGTAAAACTGTACCAAGCTGACCTTACGTGTCCCCAGTTGGTGCGGAGTGTCACGTTGGTGAAAGTCATTATGTGATCCGTCTGATGTAATAGGGTCATCAAGTGAGGTGGCGAGGTACGGGTTCATCACAGTCACTAATAAAAACCATCTCCTGCCTCACGCTGGGGATCCTAGAATGATAGATGAGTAGTCTGAAACTGTACCCCGTAAATTGGATTAAAAACATATTGCCTATGCCTGTGATCAATGGGATTATAAAAGGATTGCCAAAAAGGACAGCTATAAAAATGTATTATTTTATCTGATAAAGTTATATGTATTGCTAGAGTGAAGAGTAAGGGGGGCTTCATTGCTGTCAGGATAGTTCAGAATATGGCTGCTAAATAATAGTTATTATTGCCAGCTGCTAGCAGCGAGGGCTATTTACTGTAGTAGAGTCTGAGATATGCAAATATTGCTACACTTTAAGGAATAATATTGTGAGACAAATATTAAATTGAGGTTTCCAATAATTTTGTAAATGTTTTGGGTTTTGTGTGAAATTTTGTTCAATTTGCCTTATTCTCTGTTTTTGTGTGTTATTCCAATATACTCAAAGGTAATAAACATGTGTATAACAAAACATGTGTAATTGCAATAATTTACTGGGAGAAATAATTCATTTTCTGGATCAATTTCAAGGGTGCCAACACTTTCGGCCATGATCGTATAAGATGCACAGCCTAAGGGGTGGCCGCATCCCCAATGTACAAAGTATAAAGAACTAAAGTGAAACTGAAAACATGGGCCAGCAAACCTGTTGGTATAAGTGTATTGTGTAATTTGTACATTCACACTGTGGCCCTTAACAGACAAGCATAACCTAAAATAACAACGATGGATAGATACCCTGAAGTAAGTAAATAGAAAATGGTAATGCATGTAAAAAACATAGGGTACTTAGTTAACATTTTTTTTATCCAAAGAGCCTAAAAGCCATCCCACCGCGACAAGGTGTACCCAGTAACAATAGTCCCTAACTGTAGTAACTATCTTCCCTATTTGCTGACCTCAAAATAGACAAGGACAAAGAAGGACCTGGGCCTGACTCTGCTTTACATTTGCCTTTGGAAAGCTGAAGGTATAGGGAGAACAGCCCAAGGGGGCGACCACAACCCCAAATGTACAATGTACAAAGAACTAAAACAAAACCAAAAACACGAGCCAATACACCTTTTAGTATAAGTGTAATTTGTAGCTGCACATTCACATTGTGTCCTATAACTGACAAATATAACCTAGAATGAAAACAATAAATAGGTACCCTGCATAAAGTAAATAGATAGTGGAGATACATGTACTAGTAAAAAACAAACCCCCAAATGTACAATGTACAAAGAACTAGAGTAAAACCGAAAACATGAGCAAACATACCTGTTGGTGCAAGAGACCTCTTAGCAGAGGGTTCATTTTTAAAAATATGATGTACTTTTTTGCCATGTGTATAAAGATATTATAGAAAGCTGTTACCAGTTTTGCACACTGTGTTTAATTGAAAATTCTTTTTGTCCTAACCAACTAAATCAAAAGATGTTAATTTAATGAGCTGATTTGCCCCATCTTTATATATAGTATACTGTTTATTTGTAAAATAAAATGACTTAATCTATATGGTAAACACTGTAAAGCAAAAACAAATCAAAATGCCGGAAATACCAAGTTCCACCCCAAACTGCAGTAGAAAGCTATCAAAACAGACTAAACAACCCAAAATAGTATGAATAAAATATCAGCTAACAATAGCATCAATAAAGACATCAGTATAAAAATCAAGCTCTCACAAAGCTTCATCGAAAAGCTCGTACTCAATCTACCATCTTGCTTGGTCCGTTTTATCCTATAAAACAAAACCTGAAAAGCAGAGTCAGAATTGCAGCCTATTTTCTAGTATATGAAAACTGCATGGTGTAATTCAAAACTTTTGAAAGAGGGAAGACGAGGAAAAAAAAATAAAACTCATATACAAAAATTGAAAGAGGCGAAAAAGACTCCCTGAATGATTTTCCTATTCCAATGTTTTTGGCCTTTTTTTCCTTATCTAGTATTATATCTAAAACCAACTTCACTATAATTTTGAAGCCTTCATAGACTGATGCTGTTGTACCCAATAAATTACTCATTGCTTCTTTTGCAAGCTGTATAATGCCGTCCAAAATTATTTCTTAATAAGTTGCTGATATTCCGAAGTTCTTTTGCATCCCTCACTGAAAAGAATGTCTTTTTTTGCCCTAGCAGAAAATATATAAATATATTCCAAGATTGAATTCCATAAATAATTGTATTAATGTATTGCATTTTTTTAAATGAAACCTTTACAAAGTTATTAAGTCATATTTAATTTTTTCCCTAGATTGATGTTTAAATTTCCGTCTGCCTTTGAGAAATATGTTACCTTCTTTTGGTGTGCTGGGAAAAAATGTTGTAGGTCAGGGTTGTTTCTGAAACACAAGATCAATAGTGAAGATAATCGTGCAATACCTCTGAGTTTTGTCATGTCTGACCTTGAAGCAGTAGATTATTGCTCAATATATGATGGAGAATGTTTCATCTTCCTGAGTATGTTTGACTAATTTAAATGAATAAACCACAGCTTCCAATAAAGATAAAGCACAGACAAGGAAATACAGACAACAAATAGGTGTCACAAAAACATAAACAAAGTTATAAATTGAGATACTAACCTTTTCACTCCAGAGAAAAGATTTCTGTTTCAAGTTCCTCACGAGAAGCATGTTAAAGACGTCTTACTTCTTACAAGTATGAGAAAACTTAAGAGTCTTGCAGCCCTAGACATTATTTTTTTGTAAAAATAAAAATATTTTAACATTTTCTTTTATTCGTAATTTTGATATCATGAAATAAATTTGGATCAAACAATGTTGTACATTCAATATATTTCAATAGGTATATATTCATTGTATTCAATATGTTTACAGTGGATTGCAAAAGTATTCACTCCCCCACCTTCCCCTGGCATTTTTTGTGTTTTGCTACCTGACAACCTGGAATTTCACTGTTTTTTTTTTTGAGTGTTTGCATCAGTTCTTTTAAAGAGCATGCCTACAACTGTGAATATTTTGGTTTTTGCTTTATTTTGAAACATGCAACAAATGGGACAAAATAACTTAAAACTTCGGTGTACATAAGTACACCCCTAAAGTCTGTACTTTGTAGAGCCTCCTTTTGCCGCAATTATTATTATTATTTAGTATTATAGCGCTTTACATGTGAGGAGGGGTATACATAATAAATACAAGTACAGTAATCTTAAACAATACAAGTCACCACTGGTACAGATGAGAGAGGACCCTGCCTTCAGGGCTCACAATCTACAAGGGATCGGTGAGGATACAGTAGGCGAGGGTAGAGCTGGTCATGCAGCAGTTTGGTGGATCGGTGGTTACTGCAGGTTGTAGGCTTGTCAGAAGAGGTAGGTCTTCAGGTTCTTTTTGATGGTTTCCATGGTAGGCGAGAGTCTGATATGTTGTGGTAGAGAGTTCCAGAGTAAGGGGGATGCGCGGGAGAAATCTTGTATGCGATTGTGGAAAGAGGAGATAAGAGGGGAGGAGAGAAGAAGATCTTGTGAGGATCGGAGGTTCCGTGCAGGTAAGTATCGGGAGACGAGGTCACAGATGTATGGAGGACTCAGGTTGTGGATGGCTTTGTATGTCATGATTAGGGTTTTGAATTGGAGTCTTTGGGTAATGGGGAGCCAGTGCAGGGATTGACAGAGGGAAGAGGCCGGGGAATAGGGGGGGACAGGTGGATTAGTCGGGCAGCACAGTTTAGAATAGATTGGAAGGGTGCGAGAGTGTTTGAGGGAAGGCCACAGAGCAGGGGGTTGCAGTAGTCAAGGCGGGAGATGATGAGGGCATGGACTAGGGTTTTTGCAGATTCTTGGTTGAGGAAGGTACGGATCCGTGAAATATTTTTGAGTTGAAGTTGGCAGGAATTACAGCTGCAAGTTGTTTTGGGCAAGTTTCTATGAGCTTTCCACATCTTTCCACTGCGATTTTTGCTCATTCCTCAAGTCAAAACTGCTCTAATTCCTTCAAATTAGATGGTTTTCTCTGGTGAACAGCAATTTTCGAGTCTGACCACAGATCCTCAATGGAGTAAGGTCAGGGCTTTGACTAGGTCACTCCAAAATATTTATACATTTCCCCATAAACCACTTGAATATCATTGTCTTGTTAAAAGGTGAACCTCCCACATTATGATGCTGCCACCACCATGTTTCACTGTGGGATGGTGCTCTTGGGTTGATGAGCTGTTTTGGTTTGACGTCAGACATATCATTTACCTTGGTTGCCAAAAAGATTAAGTTTGGTTCCATCTGACCACACCACCTTCCTCCATACATTTGGGGCGTATCCCACATGTCTTTTGGCATACTTAGAATAAGCCTTACAATTTTTGCAAGTAAAGGCTTTTCTCTGCTTACTCTTCCATAAAGGCCACATCTATGCAGTGTGCAGCTTATTATGGTTATATGGACAGATACTACAGTCTCTGTTTGTGAATTCTGAAGCTCCTTCAGGCTTACCTTTGGTCTCTGTGCTGCCTCTGATTAATGCCCTACTTGCCTGGGCTGAAAGATTTGGTGGACAACCTTCTCTTGGTAGGTTTGTTCTGGTAAGATTTTATTTCCATTTGATGATAATGAATTTGATGGTGCATCTGGAATCATCAGAGATTGGAATATTTTTTTTACAATACAGCCCTGACTTAGACTTCTCAACAACTTTGTCCCTGACTTGTTTAGAGATCTCCTTTGTCTTCACGATGTTGTTTGATTAGTGGTGTCTCTTGCTTAATAGTATTGCAGCCTCTGTGGCCTTGCAGAAAAAGTGTGTTTATACTGACATGCCATGTGACACTTAAGGGTATGACACACTAAACAATATCGCTAACGGGATCGCTAAAAAACGTCACTATTTAGCGATCCCGTTAGCGATATTGTTCAGTGCGGCAGCTTCCAGCGACGAGCTTCCTGCTGTGATCTCGCTCGTCGCTGGAATCGCTCCGGACCCTATTTTCTCGTCGGCGCTCCCGCTGGGTAAGTATCTTATCGCTGTGTGGCACCTTTTCTTAGCGATTTAGCGGTACTTTTGTACCGCTAAAGTCGTTAAGAAGATCGCTAACGGCGATAGCGTCGTTAACTATATCGCTAAATGTGGCCGCATTTAGCGATATAGAAACGATCCGCTAGCGATCTCATTAGTATGCAACGCTAACGAGATCGCTAGCGGGATAGCTTAGTGTGGCAGTACCTTAAGGTTGACTTCCTGTCACTAAACATGTGACTTATGAAGGTAACTGCTTCCACCAGAAATTTTTAGGAACTTCATAGCAAAGGGTTGTGAACACATATGCACATGCAAAGTTTTAGTCATTTTATCCAATAAAAAAAGTTATGCCTATATATTTTCTCACTTAACTTCACCAACTTAGACTATTTAGTCCTGATGCTACACACTGAAATTGGATGACAAAAATACAGTGAGAAAAAAAGTATTTAGTCAGCCACCAATTGTGCAAGTTCTCCCACTTAAAAAGATGAGCGAAGCCTGTAATTGACATCATAGGTACATGACAACTATGAGAGTCAAAAAGAGAAAAATCCAGAAAATCACTTTGTCTGATTTGGTAAGATTTATTTTGAAATTATGGTGGAAAATAAGTATTTGGTCACATAAAAACATGCAAGATTTCTGGCTCTCACAGATCTGTAACTTCTTCTTTAAGAGGCTCCTCTGTCCCCCACTCATTACCTGTAGTAATGGCACCTGTTTGAACTTGTTATCAGTATAAAAGACATCTGTCCACAACCTAAAACAGTCACACTCCAAACTCCACTATGGTGAAGACCAAAGAGTTGTTGAAGGACACCAGAAACAAAATTGTAGTCATGTACCTGGCTGAGAAGACTGAATTTGCAATAATCAAGCAGCTTGGTGTGATGAAATCAACTGTGGGAGCAATAATAAGAAAATGGAAGACATACAAGACCACTGATAATCTCATTCGATCTGGGGCTCCATGGGAGATCTCACCCCGTGAGTTCAAAATGATCCCAAGAATGGTGAGCAAAAATCCCAGAACCACACGGGGGGACCAAGTGAATGAGCTGCATAGAGCTGGGACCACCATATCAAAGGCTACAATCAGTAACACACTACGCAACCAGGGACTCTGATCCTGCAGTACCAGACGTATCCTCCTGCTGAAGCCAGTACATGTCCAGGCCCGTCTGAAGTTTGCTAGAGAGCAGTTGGATTATCCAGAAGAGTATTTAGAGAATGTCATAAGGTCTGATGAAACCAAAGTAGAACTGTTTGGTAGAAACAAAACTCGTCGTATTTGGAGGAGACAGAATGCTGAGTTGCATCCAAAGAACACCATACCTACTGTGAAGCATGGGAGTGGTAACATTATGCTTTGGGACTGTTTCTCTGCAAAGGGACCAGGATGACTGACCCTTGTACATTAAAGAATGAATGGGGCTATTTATTGTGAGATTTTGAGTGCAAATCTCCTTCCATCAGCAAGGGCATTTAAGATAAAACGTGAATGGGTCTTTCAGCATGATAATGATCTCTAGCACACTGCCAGGGCAATGAAGGAGTGGCTTCGTAAGAAGCATATGAAGGTCATGGAGTGGCCTAGCCAGTCTCCAGATCTCAACCACATAGAAAACCTTTGGAGGGATTTGAAAGTCCATGTTGACAAGCGACAAGCCCAAAACATCACTGCTCTAGAGGAGACATGCATGGAGGAATAGGCCAACATACCACCATAGAGTTTGTGGCAACCTTGTGAAGACTGAATTCCATAATTGCCAACAAAGGATATATAACAAAATATTGAGACAAACTTTTTTTTTAATGACAAAATACTTTCTACCATAATTTGCAAAATAAATCTTGCCAAATCAAACAAGGTGATTTTCTGGATTTGTTTTCTCATTTTGACTCACATAGCTGTAGTCTTCCTATGATGTCAATTACAGGCCTCTTTCATCTTTTTAAGTGGGAGAACTTGCACAATTGGTGGCTGACTAAACACTTTTTTTTAATAGAGAAAAAAAGGGGATTGTTCCAGCTCCTTAAAAAATCTTAAAATTTTATCAGTGCTTTTTTCAAAAATATTCCAGTGCAGTAAAAACTCCATAGACAGTGTGCATGCAATGGTACAAGCGACGCGTTTTGATCTTATACAGATCTTTTTCAAAGATATGATCTGAGAGCTTTGTAAAAGATCTGTATAAGATCGAAACGCGTCGCTTGTACCATTGCATGCACACTGTCCATGGAGTTTTTACTGCACTGGAATATTTTTTGAAAAAAACACTAATAAAATTTCAAGATTTTTTAAGGAGCTGGAACAATCCCTTTTTTTTTCTCTATTGGAAACATGACATCTAGTCAAGATGGAGTTCCGTGCACCTGCAGGTCAAGTTGGTGAGCTGACTAAGGTTTTGTACCTTTTTTCTCTTATATATAAATTCATTTTTTTCTCTCACTGTTATTTAAACATAAGTTTTAATGTGACAAAATAGATAACTCTCTAAGGGGTGAATATTTTCGCAAGCAACTGTACAGTATGTGTAATGTTCATTTTGAAATAGAACAAACTCAATATCACAAGGGGTCTATGAGGATAGTGTCTTGCAAATGTAATTTACTGACACGATGATAAAACAAAAATAAAAAAAGTTTTCAAAATTAAATTAAAAAAAGTACAGAAAAATGAGCCATACTTCCTTGCATCCTGGCAGCCTACAGTCATAAAAGATGGTAGCAGCACAGGCGTTTAATACTGATCAACAAACACTCACAAGCTGAATAGCATGAGGAGGTTTTATACTGATCTGAATTGATCTGATAAAAAGTTTAATCTCACAAGCGGATTTGATCAGTCAGATTTGAACACTAAATCCATAAAGATATAGCCTATGTCAGGGGTTCAGTGCCCCTCAATTTTTTCATTGCTGCAGCCATTTATTCCTATAAATACAGCTGGTTAAGGCCTTGGTTTTTATGGCTTATGTTTTTTAACCCCTTAACGACCGCCGATATGCCTTTTAACGGCGGTCATTAAGGGTACTTAAACTACAGCGCCGTTAATTAAAAGTGCTGTGGAAAAAGTGAATAGTGACACCCAGAGGCGCATTTTCTATTTGGGGTCTCAGCTATCAGGGTAGCCGAGACCCCAGAGAACATGAATCGGGTCAGTTTTTACCGACCCCGATGTTGCGATCGCCGTTATTAACCCTATAACGGTGATCGCAACAACAAAAAAATGGTGTGCCATATAATTTCTCTCCTCTCATGTAATTGGACATCAGAGGAGAGAGAAAAAGGGTCCCCGATCCCCCCTTGTGGCCCCCAATCACCCACTTCTGGCCCCAGGGCCCTCCGGTGTCCCCCGGTGCTGCCGCCATGATGCAAAGGGAGAAAATGGCGGGCGCATGCTCAGTGCGCCCGCCGCGATGTGCTGGGGGGCTTGGGCAAATTTTTCTTGGGTCTCGGCTGCCGAGGCAGTCGAGACCCCAGAGAACATGATCCGAGTCGGTATTTACGACCCCGGTGTTGCGATCGCCGTATAACAGTATAGAGCCAACCGCAAAAAAAAAAATGATTTCTCTCCCCTCTGATGTGATCGCACATCAGAGGGGTGAGAACTGGGGTCCCCAGGTCCCCCGAACCTCCCTGTACCTCCAGTGTCCTCTTGTCCTCCAGCAGGTCCCCCTGTCCTCCGATCCTCCCGGGTCTTCTTCCTGTAAAAAAAAATGGCGGGCGCATGCGCAGTGCGCCTGCCGAATCTGCCTAGCAGCAGATTCAAAAAATGTTTCATTCATTCTCCAAAAAGTACATTTTGATCACTGTGATAAACTATCACAATGATCAAAATAAAAAAACAGTACATAAACCCCCCCTTTATCACCCCCTTAGTTAGGGACATATAATAAAATATAGAAATTATATTTATTTTCACTTTTCCGTTAGGTTTAGGGTGGGTTCACATTGCGTTGCAGGCAATGCGCTGACGGCATCCGTCACATAGCGGCACTAACGCTATGTAACGGATGAGTTAACGCCGCCATTGCCCGCAATAGAAGTAGCGTATCCTAACGCATGCCAAAATCGGCATGTGTTAGCGATGTGCCATCATTCTGTGACGGACCCTCGGACGCTGTCTGCAGTGTTCGGGGGTCCGTCACTGCTAGCTCAGATAGAGACGCTGCACTAGCGTGATCGCATAACGCGATCACAAAATGACAGTAGCTACGCATTGAACAGACTGCATTAACGCTATGTGAACCTAGCCTTAGGGTTAGGTTAGGCTAGGGTTAGGGTTAATTAGGGTTAGGATTATAATTAGGGTTAGGGTTAGCACTAGGGTTAGGCTGGGTTCATATTGCTTATGGCAGTCCATTAGATGGACTGCTTACACCGCGGTATAACGCGGTGTAACGCAGTCTGTTAACGCTGCCATTCACCCCCATTTGAGGGCACATTGTGACGCATGCCGTAAAGCGGCATGCGTTCACGACGTGCCATCATTCAGTGATGGAGCCTCGGACGTGGCCTGCAGCGTCTGGGCTCCGTCACCGCTAGAGCAGATGAATCATCTGCTGATTCCTCTGCGCTAGCGGGTATAACATAACGTGATCGCGTTATGCTATACCGTTACCAGCCCGTCAACGCTATGTGTTGAACGGGCTGGTAAAACGCAAAATGAACCTAGCCTTAGGGTTAGGGTTATAATTAGGCTTAGGGTTTGAATTAGGGTAAGGGTTAGGGTTACAATTAGGGTTAGGGTTACAATTAAGGTAGGGTTACAATTAGGGTTGGGATTAGGGTTAGGGGTGTGTTGGGGTTAGGGTTGGAGCTAGAATTGAGGGGTTTCCACTATTTAGGCACATCAGGGGTCTCCAAACACGACGTAGCATTCAAAAAGTCAAATGGCGTTCCTTTCCTTCCGAGCCCTGCCATGCGCCCAAACAGTGGTTTACCCCAACGTACTCAGGACAAATTGCACACCAATTTTGGGATTCTAATTTCTCCTGTTACCCTTTGGAAAATAAAAAATTGCTAGCTAAATAAATCATTTTTGAGGAAAAAAATGATTTTTTATTTTCACGGCTCTGCATTTATAAATTTCTGTATAGCACTTTGGGGTTCAAAGTGCTCACCACACATCTAGATAAGCTCCTTTGGGGGTCTGGTTTCCAAAATGGTGTCATTTGCAGGGGGTTTCTACTGTTTAGGCACATCAAGGGCTCTGCAAACACAACTTGACGCCCGCAGAACATTCCATCAAAGTCTGCATTACAAAATGGCGCACTTTCCCTTCCAAGCTCTCCCATGCGCCCAAACAGTGGTTTCACCCAACATATGGAGTAACAGCATACTCAGGAATAATTGCACAACAACTTTTGGGGTCCAATTTCTCCTGTTACCCTTGGGAAAATAAAAAAATAGCGGGCTAAAGAATAATTTTTAAGGAAAAAAATTATTTTTTATTTTCTCGGCTCTACGTTATAAACTTCTGTGAAGCACTTTGGGGTTCAAAGTGCTCACCACACATCTAGATAAGTTCCTTAAGGGGTCTAGTTTCCAAAATGGTGTCATTTGTGGGGGGTTTCCACTGTTTAGGCGTATCAGGGGCTCTCCAAACACGACATGGCGTACAATTTCAATTCAGCCAATTTTGGTTTGAAAAAGTCAAACGGCGCTCCTTCCTTTCCAAGCCCTGCCATGCGCCCAAACAGTGGTCCCCCCCCACATATGGGGTATCAGCGTACTCAGGACAAATTGGACAACAACTTTTGAGGTCTGATTTCTCCTGTTACCCTTGGGAAAATAAAAAATTGGGGACTAAACGATCAGGTTTGTGGAAAAAATATGATTTTTTATTTTCACGCCCGGGCGCTATAAACTTCTGTGAAGCACTTGGGGGTACAAAGTGCTCACCACTCATCTAGATAAGTTCCTTAGGGGGTCTAGTTTCCAAAATGGGGTCACTTGTGGGGGTTTCCACTGTTTAGACACATCAGGGCCTCTTCAAATGCGACATGGCGTCCAGCCAATTCTGCTTTGAAAAAGTCAAACGGCGCTCCTTCCCTTCCAAGCTCTGCCATGCACCCAAACAGTGATTTACCCCAAGATATGGGGTATCAGCATGCTCAGGACAAATTGCAGAAAAACTTTTGGAGTCTTGTTACCCTTGAGAAAATTAAAATTGGGGTGAAAAGATCGTTTTTGTGGAAAAAATATGATTTTTTATTTTCACGGTTCTATGTTATAAACTTCTGTGAAACACTTGAAGGTTCAAAGTGCTCACCACACATCTAGATAAGTTCCTTAGGGGGTGTCACATGGGGGTTTTCCACTGATTAGACACATCAGGGCCTCTACAAACGCGACATGGCGTCCAGCCAATTCTGCGTTTTAAAAGTCAAACGGCGCTCCTTCCCTTCCAAGCTCTGCCATGCACCCCATCAGTGGTTTACCCCCACATATTGGGTATCAGCATGCTCAGGACAATTTGCTCAAAAGCTTTTGGGGTTTTGTTACCCTTGGTAAAATAAAAATTGGGGTGAAAAGATCATTTTTGTGGAAAAAATATGATTTTTTATTTTCACGGTTCTATGTTAGGGTTCGAGTTCCCGCTGCTGAACATGGGGTGTCTCGAACCAGTCCCGCTGCGGTCCCTCATCCATCTCCGTCCACAGTGGAGCCTGCTCAGCAGAGATGTCGGTCCCAGCGTCTTGCCCATTCCAATACTGCGCAGAGACTTGCTGCTGCCCCTCCTGGATCTTCTATTATAGCCAGTGCTGGAGCAGACGTCTTTGGGACGAAGTCCTGCGTTTCCCCTTCTGAGCATGCCAGGGTAAGATCTCTCATTGGAGATCAGGGGTCACATGTTCAGGTACTGCAGCAGCTCCTATTGGTCCGCCAGGAAGGTCCTGAAACTACATGTGTTTTGGAACAGTTTCTCATTGGTCCTTTTTCTGGCAGGTCCTGTAGCTGTTACTATAAAAGGGTGGCATGGCTCGGCCGCCATGCGCTAGTATCAATTGCATTATGTGCTTAGCGCTAGTGTGATCATGTACGCATGTGGTTAGGGCTCGGCTGAAATAAGCCCCTAGAATACCGGATTCTCCGGTGAGGAGATTTGGGTGCACGTGGATAGGGCTTGGCAGAAATAAGCCCCTAGAATACTGGCTTCTCCGGTGAGGAGAGTGCTTGATTGCGTTGCTGTCTGCATGATCACGGACTGCTATCCGCACAGCAGTTATCTGTGTATCCCTGTGAGTCTAACAGGACGCAGTCTTTTTCTCAGCGGCTCTGTGACGCAACAGGGTTAGCTTTGTAACGCTGGTTCAGCGCCCTAGCGTTTTACTTTGCGGCTCACTGAAGTTAAGTGAGTTCGTACTTATCGCCATATAGCGCTGTGGCATTCCCGTTAGCGGCTCTGCGGATTAACAGAGTTCGCACTAACTGCCACAGCACGCTATGGTGTTTATTTTAGCGACTCTGCGGGATAACAGAGTTCGCTACTTTCGCCATCTTACTAGCAGCGGGCTTCGCCTGCACGGTGGACCTCGGGCTGCGAACGCACCTCTCTACAATACCTTTTAGGTGCGTTCCGCAGACCCTAACACTATGTTATAAACTTCTGTGAAGCACTTGGAGGTTCAAAGTGCTCACCACACATCTAGATAAGTTCCTTAGGGGGTCTAGTTTCCAAAATGGGGTCACTTTTGGGTGGTTTTCACTGTTTAGACACATCAGGGCCCCTACAAATGCGACATTGCGTCCAGCCAATTCTGCGTTGAAAAAGTCAAACGGCGCTCCTTCCCTTTCGACCTCTGCCGTGCGCCCAAAAAGTGGTTTACCCCCACATATGGGGTATCGGCGTAATCAGGAGAAATTGCATAATAAATTTTGTGGTTCATTTTTTCTTTTAACACTTGTGAAAATAAAAAAATTGGTTCCGAATTAAAGTTTTTGCAAAAAAAGTTAAATGTTAATTTTTTCCTTCCACATTGCTTCAGTTCCTGTGAAGCACGTAAAGGGTTAATAAACTTCTTGAGTGTGGTTTTGAGCACCTCGAGGGGTGCAGATTTTAGAATGGTGTCACTTTTGGGTATTTTCTATCATATAAACCCCTCAAAGTGACTTCAAATGTGATGTGGTCCTTAAAAAAAATGGTGTTGTAAAAATGAGAAATCGCTGGTCAACTTTTAACCCTTATAACTTCGTAACAAAAAAAATTTTTGTTCCCAAAATTGTGCTGATCTAAAGTAGACATGTTGGAAATGTTGTTTATTAAGACATTTGTGTGACATATCTCTCTTATTTAAGGGCATAAAAATTTAAAGTTTGAAAATTGCTAAATTTTCAAAATTTTCGCCATATTTCTGTTTTTTTCATAAATAAAAGCAAGTCATGTAAAAAAATTTTTACCACTAACGTGAAATACAATATGTCACAAAAAAACTACCTCAGAATCAGCTGGATTCATTAAAGCATTCCAGAGTTATAACCTCATAAAGTGACAGTGGTCAGAATTGTAAAAATTGGCCTTGTCATTAAGCTGCAAAATGGTTCTGTCACTAAGGGGTTAAACAGCATATTAAGGAACTGTATTTTATTTCCAAATAGGTTGTCTAATACATTAAATTTCCTGTATAAATAAATATGTTTAGGACCTAACCACTTTTGTCCTTTGTTTTATGTGAAATTTCCTTACTGTTCTCCCTTTACAGCTATTCAATATACGTTTTCTTACTGCAGCGATTTGTAGAAATTCCAGCATTTACTGTGGATTTTCATCAGGAGAGTGCATTCACTTCCCCACAGTTTCGATCACCCTCCCCCTAAAAAAGGACATCATCTATTGAGAGCGTTGCATTTACATAATCTTAATGCAACTTTTTTCATCACTACTGTGTGATCACAATGCAGGAGTTAGTTTGGTGATGGATCTACACAACTCTCAGAGGTGAGTGCAACTATCTCCCCTCCATATGATTTTTTTGTTGTTGTAGACCTTCACATCGCATGTGCTCTCTCTTATTTTTTCTTTCGAATCATTTCCAGGGAAAGAAGTAGAGAGAAGTGACTGAAGCTCAACCCCACATCTTCCGTTATCACGACCCCCTAAAAAGGATCCTTTTCAGTATGGAAACAGAAGGCATCACCATGGTCACTTCCTCATACTCCTTTCGCTGCGATTGATTCAGAATGTCATCACGAGTAGAGATGAGTGAATTTGTTCGGATTGTGGCCCCGAATCTGATTTTGACATATTCGAATACTGTTTGTGCCGAATGAATGTCTTATGATCAGTTCCGAACATATTCGGTAATTTCTACTCCCATTGACTCTAATGACGTTCGGCTGTGTTCGACGAATATTGCAAAAACAATATTCAATTCCGATCATATTCGGTACCGAATCCAAACAAATTCTCTCATCTCTAATCAGGAGCAGTGGTGGAAGAAGATGCAGTAATTGAACGCAGCTCCACTGTCATGGGTGCATCGCCACGAGGATCGTCGCGATTGCACATTCTGACTTCTCGCAGCTGAGTTGCTGTTACTTTGTGTTTGGTAATGAGAGAGTTAATTTTACCTAGCTCTTTGCTAAGACTAGGTCCAGCCTCGCCCGGCTGCTTTTGATTATGTTCTAATTAGCTTCCTTTATATCCCTGCCAGTCTGGGTGTTAGATGCCGGTGAAAGCCTTCATGTAGTCTAGCAACTGGATCGGTTCTGAGAATACTTAAGCTAAGAGCTCCTTAGTTGTTTTTACTCTTATAGCTTATAGTTTATCTCTGAGACCTTAGGTGTTCCTACTGTGTGTGAGTGTTGTATGTAAGACTTTATTTACTTTATGTCTTGTCTTTCTTGTATGTCTTTCTGTTCATTAACCGTTACCTGTTCATTCCCTTTGGTGGTAATCAGGGTCCTTCTTAGGACTAGATTACAGTTGGCAGGGATTGATAGGAGACAGGGTTTACGCTGGTGGCCTGGACCTCTGTACCTTTAACAGTACCTCCAGGTAGAGGGATTAGTTAGGACCCCAGTTTAGGGTCAGCATAGACCCCGGTCACCCTCTAGCCAGAGACAGCGTATAACGGATTCCGTATTGACCCACTGGACATTCTGTCAGGTAATTCTATGTTATCATATATCTATGCGCATGTTATATAGTATGTTGCCCTTTTGATATAGATTACTGTCATCACATATATATATCTGCTATACAGCGTGACATTTTCACCGGCCCATACTAAAGATTCTCCCCAGCTGTCATGGATCCAGTAGCCCAGCTGGCCCGGCAGTTGCAGGGGTTGTCCATGGAGTTGGCAGACATTAAGTCCAAGGTTCTGTCCCCCCCGGAGCAAACCAGATCTGAACCTAAGGTTGCTCTTCCGGACAGGTTCACTGGTGGGCGGGACAAATTTTTTACTTTCCGGGAGGCATGTAAATTGTACTTTCGGCTGCGGCCTCGGTCATCTGGGAGTGAAGAGCAGAGGGTGGGAATTGTTATCTCGCTCTTACAAGGGGACCCTCAATCTTGGGCGTTCTCTATTCCTCCAGGCTCCCCAGATCTCCAGTCAGTGGATCGATTTTTTACTGCCCTGGGTCTGGTATATGATGATCCGGATCGAGTTTCCCTTGCTGAAACAAAGTTACGTAAAATACGGCAAGGAAATCGTCCAGCGGAGGAATATTCTTCTGAGTTCCGTAGATGGGCAACAGATACTCAGTGGAATGACCCAGCTCTTAGGAACCAGTTTTGTCAAGGGTTGTCTGACAAATTAAAAGATGTGTTGGCTCAGTATGATTCTCCTCCATCACTGGAGGCTGCTATGGCCCTCGCTATTCGCATTGATAGACGAATTCGGGGAAGACGCGAGGTAACTCCGCCTCCCGTGATGATTCCACCTACTACTAAAGTCCCTTATACTGAGGTTCCCCTGGTCTGTTCTGAGGAACCCATGCAGTTGGGAGGGACATCTTTTTGTAGGAGGGAACCGGCGGTGCACCGCAAGACTAGAAGGTGTTTCTTTTGCGGGAGAGAGGGACATTTTGTTGGGGGGTGTCCATCCCGGGCCTCTTTGAGCAAAGGAGTTAACCTGGGAGTGTGTATTTCGTCCCCAAATCCCTCTCAGTTTCTCGTGCCTGCGGAGGTGGTGATTGGTACTAGAACTGAGAGGATTTCTGTTTTTCTTGATAGTGGGTCCGGGGCTAATCTGGTGGACGCTCGGTTTGCCCAGGTGCATGGTATGCAACTGAGTGTTTTGGCCAAACCGGTCCCTATAGTCTCTATTAATTCTAGACCTCTCGGTCAAGGTTGCTTGGTACAAGCTGTTCATAACATAGATCTTCGAGTAGGGGCAATACATAAAGAGCAATTGTCTTGTTATGTGTTGGAGGGTCTACCTACTCCTATTGTGTTGGGACTTCCTTGGTTGGCTAAACATAACCCATTGATTGATTGGCAATCCGGAAAGATAAGCCAGTGGGGTGAATTTTGCAGGAATAACTGCATGAGCACGGTCATCGGTGCGGTTGTGCCTAGGACTTTGTCTCCTTTTCTGGAGGACTTTGGGGAGATGTTCTCAGAGGAGGGGTGTAAAGAGTTACCTCCTCATCGCGCATATGACTGCTCAATAAAGTTGCTTCCTGATGCCTTATCTCGTACTTTCCCAGGGGCCGGGAGGACGGATGATCCAGTTCCTATTCCTCAGGAGGGAGTTGTAGTGTCAGCTGTATGCTCTGAGCTTGAGGGGGAGGTATTGGGGGCTCAGGGGACGCCCCTGTGGGACTTTCAGGGAGACTGATAGTTCCAGATCGGTTAAGACTGAAGGTTACGGGGAACCGTTACAAACGGATGGCTGATAGGGGGAGAGTTTCTGGTCTAGATCTGAAGGTGAACGATCTGGTTTGGTTGTCTACCAGGAATTTAAAACTTAAAGTTTCCTCCTGGAGGTTGGGTCCCAGATTCATCGGGCCGTACAGGATCAGTTCCATAATTAATCCTGTGGCATTCGTTTGGACCTCCCTCCTACGTTTAAAATTCATAATGTGTTTCACAAGTCATTACTTAAAAAGTAATGTGGCACCAGTCATACCGTCACCTCTACCTCCTCCTTCAGTGGTGGTCAATGATAACGTGGAATTTCATGGGTCGAAAATCATTGACTCACGTCTCAGTCGTCGGTCCCTTCAGTACCTGGTTCATTGGAAGGGGTATGGTCCTGAGGAGAGGACGTGGGTCCCTGCGTCGGAGGTTAACGCAGATCGATTGGTTCGGACCTTCCACACAACTTACCCGGGCAGACCTGGCCTTGAGGGTCCGGAGGCCCCTCGTAGAAGGGGGGGTACTGTCATGGGTGCATCGCCACGAGGATCGTCGCGATTGCACATTCTGACTTCTCGCAGCTGAGTTGCTGTTACTTTGTGTTTGGTAATGAGAGAGTTAATTTTACCTAGCTCTTTGCTAAGACTAGGTCCAGCCTCGCCCGGCTGCTTTTGATTATGTTCTAATTAGCTTCCTTTATATCCCTGCCAGTCTGGGTGTTAGATGCCGGTGAAAGCCTTCATGTAGTCTAGCAGACTGGATCGGTTCTGAGAATACTTAAGCTAAGAGCTCCTTAGTTGTTTTTACTCTTACAGCTTATAGTTTATCTCTGAGACCTTAGGTGTTCCTACTGTGTGTGAGTGTTGTATGTAAGACTTTATTTACTTTATGTCTTGTCTTTCTTGTATGTCTTTCTGTTCATTAACTATTACCTGTTCATTCCCTTTGGTGGTAATCAGGGTCCTTCTTAGGACTAGATTACAGTTGGCAGGGATTGATAGGAGACAGGGTTTACGCTGGTGGCCTGGACCTCTGTACCTTTAACAGTACCTCCAGGTAGAGGGATTAGTTAGGACCCCAGTTTAGGGTCAGCATAGACCCCGGTCACCCTCTAGCCAGAGACAGCGTATAACGGATTCCGTATTGACCCACTGGACATTCTGTCAGGTAATTCTATGTTATCATATATCTATGCGCATGTTATATAGTATGTTGCCCTTTTGATATAGATTACTGTCATCACATATATATATATCTGCTATACAGCGTGACATCCACCCCCTGATGTAATTCCAAATTAATAGGTACGCGCCCCTGGACTTAACAGTGTGACCACACAGGTAACCTCTTATCTCAGCAATCACCAATCATACAAACAATTATGTTACTATGCATTTCTACTTAACATCATTGCTGCACTATATTTATGCTCACATGTTGACACTGCAGACACATGTGTCAGTGTTCCTCATTGCAAATAGACTACCCACTGTGGTTTTACACTATCACATTTACTGTATATGCACCTAACCTCTATCCTATATGTAGTGCAATTTCATTCATGCAGTTTCTTGGTCTTTTTGCCCTTTCACAATAGCCAGTCTTAGGGCATCTGACATGCTGACATTCTATTTCATTTTACTCTAAAGGGACATGCATGCACTTTATGGTTTATGTTTATACCTCGTTTATATAGGTATCTTTGACGTCAGTTTGGTATATTTTACAAATTGTGCATATATTGTTCACCACTTTATGTACCTCAGTCCTTACTTATTTATACATGTAAGCACAATTTGTATAGTATATTTCTTATATATATTCTTTTACATATATATTTTTTTACTATGTATTTATTTTTCATTAGTTTTACAGCATTTTTTACCACCAATATTATTATCATCTTTCACTGCCGTGTCATTTTGCACTTGTAATATATACATTTTTCCTTGATTTTTGTCAGCATTAATTGGTCACGTGTATTCGCAGGTACACACTTTATGTCGTTAGTACCACGCTTTTATCCCTTCCTTTTTTGTCTCAATAAACTTTGTACCTTGAAGAGAGCCAAGAGACATGCTATTTTACAGGGACCACCAATTAAATATTCAAAAATTATAAAGTTTATTTGAGCCAACACAACACCCAAGGATTAAAAACATTTAAAAGCAGATCATATTATACGTACCCCATAACAGGGTAAACCCATCCAAATTAACCCTTAACCTACCTTTTCCCACAAACTCAGCAAACCATGACAGTAGGCCTGAAATGCTACAACTTATAGCCTGCAGATAAATCTGGCATCTGACGGAGATACAAGAATGTACAATATGTGGCCTATATTTGTAAATTTTCAATATGTGGCCTGTTTTTTTTATTTTTTACCCCCAAATAGTGTATAGAAATAGGTTAACAGACAGCAAATAAAAAGGAATGTAGCCCTGAAATTCCACAACTTGTATCCAACAGATAGATCAGGAATCTGATGAGAGAAGATACCACAATGTTCAATATGTGGCCTGTTTCTTTTAATTTTTACCCCATAATAGTCTAGAGAACTAATTTAAGACTCAGCAAAAAAAGGTTAATGTAGGCCTGAAATGCTACAATTTGTAGCCCGCAGATAAATCTGATGTCTGATGGAAATACCAGACTGTTCAATATGTGGCCTGTATTTGTAAATTTTTTACACCAAAATAGTGCATAGAAATAGCGTAACAGACAGCAAATACGGTGGAATGTAGCTCTGAAATTCCACAATTTGTAGCCCACAGGTCAGGGCTCTGACAAAGAAACCACACTGTTCAAAATGTGGCCTGTTTTTTTATTTTTTACCACAAAATCTTGTATAGAAATAGAGTAACAGACTGCAAATACAGTGGCATGTAGCTGTCACGATCCACTTTGATATCTGTGGCAGATTTTGCTTTCTATATTAAAACCTTTTTCCTTTCAGGCCATCGGGGGTTAATGTCAGTCTATACCCCGGTGGCCGCTGGTGTAATTACATTGCTGATGACTTGTCACTCCTACCATCCTTTAAAAGGTCACCTGAGGCGTCAGCTGACTGTTGGTGATACTTCTGCTTTTGGAGACCAACCAAGCTGGAGTCAGGAGCTTGCTGAGCGCAGTGGTACTTCTGCTGTTTCCCTGATCTGGTGCCTTACTCTGCTGTGCGGTGCATTGCAGCAGAGAAAGCTAAGTGTTTGTTGTTTAGTTGATTTAACCCTTAGGTGTCTGTCTTTCCTTCCTTTGGTTTTTTGGTGTAGTTCCCTTTATTCCCTGTCTCACTCTCTGGGGAGGGGGTTGGGGGTTTAGCTCAGGGCTAAATAGGAGACAGGGACAGGTTGGTGACTTGGGCCTCACTACCATCAAGTTAAGGAAAGACAGGGCCCTCCCTTAGCCTTAGGGGAAGTTCAAGGGCCCCGGTTCCTCGTCCCTTGTATTCCTACTACTGCGCGTGACATTATCACCACCGACACATTTTTTTTTCCCTTTCTGGTGAGCCATGGCCCAAATGCAGGCCTTTGCCCAACTGCTTCAGACGCTCACAGATGAGCTCAAGGTGCTGCGGGGTGAGGTGGTGCAGCAGTTACAGCAGTTGCGGGGTTCTTGGCCGTGGCTCAGGAGCAGGTTTAACCAGAACCTAAGATATCTCTCCCTGACAGATTTTCTAGCGGGAGAGATAAATTTCTGTTTTTTCCTGTAAATTGTAATTCAGGCTCCGCCCCGTTCATCTGGGAGTGAGGAACAGCGTGTGGGGATTATTGTCTCCCTTCTTAAGGGTGATCCCCAATCTTGGGCCTTCTCCCTGCCGACCGATTCACCATCTTTACGGTCGTGGAAGGGTTTTTTTGCGGCTCTGGCGCTGGTGTATGGAGATCCTGATGGCACCTCTCTGGTGGATAACCGACTCCGTAAAATCAAGCAGGGGGACTGGCCGGTTGAGGAATACTGTTCAGAGTTCAGGAGATGGGCAACTGACACACAGTGGAATGATCCTGCCCTAAGGAGTCATTTTGTGCAGGGTCTGTCCCCAAGGTTGCAGGACACTCTGGTGCAGTACGCCTTCCCAAATCATTGGAGGCTGCCATGTCCCTTGCTATCCGGGTGGATAGAGCCTCAGGGAGAGGCATACACCAAAACTGCCCCCTGTTCTCCTCGCTAGGGAGGAGGACAAAGCTGAGCAGTCGGACAAACCCATGCAGGTGGGAGAATTTGGTCCCAAACGGGGTTGCCTGCAATTCAACGTGATGTGGGGGCATGTTTTTTTGTGGGCAGACTGGTAATTTCATTGTGGTCTGCCCAGTTCACGCCAAAACACCTGTGCCATCTAAGAAGTGGCATCCCCCTGGTCGTGTGGAGGGAGGCGACCAGGGAGTGTAAATTTCCTCCAATTCTTCCCCTCAGTGTACCCTGTGTGTGAGAGTGGTGATTGGCGGGAAACTAAGGGAATACCGGTGCTTGTGGACAGTGGAGCAGGGGTCAATTTGGTGGATTCTCACTTTGTCCGGACCCATGGCCTGATGTGTACAATGCTAGCAAAACCACTAGGCGTCCAGACCATTGACTCTGTCTCACTCAGCCAGGGGAGTGTGACCCAGGTCGTGCATGATATACGTGTGCGTATAGGACTCGTCATGAAGAGTCCCTGTCATGCTACATCTTGGAGGGTATGCCAATACCCATAGTTTTAGGCCTCCCTTGGTTTAAAAAACACAACCCGGTCATAGATTGGTGTTCCAGGGAAGTAGTCAGCTGGGGTCAGTCATGTGAAGGCTGCTGCCCGGGGACTACTGTCTCTGCTGTCTTTCTGTAACCATCCCCTTCTTCTTTAGTGGGGGCAGCAGAGGTGCTGCCAAGGAGTAGGGGCAAGTCCCAATCCTCACCACTAGCCAACCCTGAAAGTTGGAGCGCTCTTGGGAGGAGGGGTCGGGGAGGGTGGTGGTTTCCTCTGAGAATTGTGTGAGTGTGGTGTCACAGGGGGATGCCTCTGTTGTCAGTTCCTTGAAGAGGTCACCATCTTGTGGCAAACGGGTGTGTGGCAATAAACGTTCAGGTCCAGACCTGTGGGTGAACAAGTATGTATGAGTGTCCACCAAAAACATCCGGTGGAAGTGTGCTGCTAGAATCTGGAGTTCTCGGGTGATCGGGCCGTATCGGGTGTTGGCCATTCTTGGCCCTGGGACTTATCAGCTTGAGTTACCCCCAGTAATACCCGTACATAACTCATTCCCCAGGTCGGCGCTCTGGAGATTTGTGGCACCTCCAGAGCATACGTTATTGCCATTCTTCCATCAGTCCGCGTTTGCCATAAACCTGAGAGTCAGGTGACTGCTGGGGTGAACCCTGGTGGATCGAGGCTTCCTCACCGCAGGTTGTTTCCAATGAGATGCGGTGTTGAGGGTCCAGAGGCCCCTCATTAAAGGGGGGTACTGTCACGATACACTTTGGGATCTGTGGCAGATTTTGCTTTCTATATTAAAACCTTTTTTTCCTTTCAGGCCATCGGGGGTTAATGTCAGTCTTTCTCCCGGTGGCCGCTGGTTAATTACATTGCTGCTGACTTGTCAGGAGAAGGCGGTGACCACTCCCACCATCCTTTAAAAGGTCACCTGAGGCGTCAGCTGACTGTTGGTGATACTTCTGATTTTGGAGACCAACCAAGCTGGAGTCAGGAGCTTGCTGAGTGCAGTGGTACTTCCCTGTCTCACCTCCTGGGGAGGGGGTTGGGAGTTTAGCTCAGGGCTAAACAGAAGACAGGGACAGGTTGATGACTTGGGCCTCACTACCTTCAAGTGTACCCTCAAGTTAATGAAAGACAGGGCCCTCCCTTTGCCTTAGGGGCAGTTTAGGGGCCCAGGTTCCTCGTCTCCTGTATTCCGACTACTGCCCCGTGACAGTAGCCTTGAAATGACACAATTTGTAGCCCACAGATAGATCAGGCTTCTGATGGAGATACCACACTTATCAATTTAGGGCTGTATTTTTAAATTTTTTATCCCAAAATTGTCTAGAGAACTTCTGTAATACTCAGGAAAAAAGGTTAATGTATGCCTGAAATGCTACAATTTGTAACCCTCAGATAAATCTGATGTCTGATGGAGATACCAGACTGTTCAATATGTGGACTGTGTCTGTAAATTTTTACCCCAAAATAGTGTATAGAAATTGGGTTACAGACAGCAAATACAGTGGAATGTAGAACTGAAAAAACACAATATTTAGTCCACAGATAGATCAATCGTCTGACGGCGATACCAGACTATTCAGTATGTAGCCTGTATTTTTGCCCTTGGTGGGATTTGAGCCGAGCACCCCAGCGCTGCAAGGCTGCAGTGCTAACCACTAGCCACCGTGCTTGAATGTGCACCTTTTTGCAGTTGGTATAACTTAAAATTTTTAAAATATCCTTTTAACCTTTTTCTATCCCAAACCTTAATGGGATATTTCTAACTTGAAAATGTAAGGCATATCTCCAGAATATGCCAAAATTGTCTGTTAGAAAACCTCTAGTATAAGTTGGAACATTTCTCCTTGTTGAGATTGTCAACAGGGTGTAACAAGACATATAGGTCATTCAAAGTTTTTCTGGTAATTTAAATATGTAAATAACATCTTCAGAGAGGACAATTACTTGAACTTTATGGCAAACACTCCAAAATTCATGTCTGCAAATGTTGTATCTGGTTTAGCTTCTTATCCTAAGTCACGTGGAAAGGGTCAATATAAACGTGTAGGATTGCTACCCAGATAGGAGGCACTAAAGTTCTTCTCTTTCTCTCTGAAGAGGCTATTTATAAATTCAACCTCTAAGACCCACACATATGTGGGTCCACAAACCTCCTTGGTGCAAGTGCATGGCTATCATCATTTCCTTTTTTGGGAGTTATGGATACTGTATAAAATATTGGACATGATAGTGGCAACCAGAAGCCTTCATATAGTCAATTGGGGCCTTCTGTTATATAATATATCCAACCTCAACATTAATTTAATTTGTTTGTTCCTAGAATAGAACAAAGAAAAATACTTGCAAAAGGTAAGTTTGCTCAAAATCTAAGTATCTTGTATGAAAAATACTCTTGAAAACAGCAATACTTTTCAACATGATGGTATGACTGAAGAATTATTAATGTGACATAGTGTGGTGATGATTAGTGATGAGCGAACTTGTTTGGAAAACGTTCGCCAATCTCAAATTCGACATGAACACTGCACTTTCGGATTCGTGTTCGGATTCCCAGCCATTTTCCTCAAAATTGGCAAAATTCAGTAAATGATCAAGTTTCCACTAGTGTTTTTGTTAGGACTTTGACTAGAAAAGTGGTGCTATATGATGAGTGGGGGGTGGATGTGTTTGATGAAGGGAGGGGCTGGGGAGAGGTCAAAGGAGCTGCAAATTGTTATTATTTTTTTTTCATCAACTTACTGTGTGGAGATTATAGCAGGCTATCTGGGCACCAAAACCATCCACAATGTCTAGACACAAGGGCTTTTGTTGTTTGCTGCCGAAGTCACATGTCGATCTCCCTGAGATATCCCTGTTTCTAAATCCACGATTCCCACAAGCCTTGATGTGGAGGCCTTTTATTGCAACATTGACTATGAACTTGGTATCATGGCAGCTGCACAATTTCTTTCTACCAAGTGAAAACAATTCAGCGCACATAAAGATTTTGTAATTTCACTTTTATGGTTTGTTTTAGAGCACATTTTTTTTTATCTTTGATGGTGCCTTTTGCCATCAGGTGAAGGGCACCACCATGGGTATCACATGTGCACCAACATTTGCAAATTTGGTTCTAGGGTGGTTGGAAGATAGAATTGTTTTGGTTGAAGATTTCCTTTTTAACACAAGTCACATTTTATTTTGGGCTGGTACATTGATAATATGCTTAGTCTTTGGGTTGGTGATGTTGAGTTATTTTCAGATTTTGTTACAGTACTAAATAGAATAAAACAAGAATGTATTTCTCACATGAAATTGGAAACAAGAGCATTAACTTTCTTGACTTGACCATCAGTATTCAGAACAATGATTCTATCCACACTGATATCTTTGGAAAATCAAGGGCTATGAACTGTCTCCTACAATGGAACAGCTGGCACCCCATTGATTGAAAGATGGAATTCTGATAAAACAGTAATAAGAGAGCTGAAATTGTCAGACAATGAAAGTTTTGGCAGGGAGTGTAACAATCTATATAAAAGATTTGTAGCTAGAGGTTACCCAAAACAGGTTTTACACAAAGCCTTTAACAGAGCAAAATAAACAGAGTGAGACACCCTGTTGGAGCCAAGAAGAGAGATGAGAGAAAACTCTCTTATAAGATTTATAGGGACTTTTGTTGAACGGACTCCAGGAGTTGTAAATATCCTGCGCAGATATTTGCCTATCTTTCAGGCAGATCCTGATTTAATGGAGGTGATTGACACATATCCATCAAAAACTTATAGGACAGGCCCTAACCTACGCGAGCAATTAGAACAGTCTCATCTAATCCAAGACCCCACAAATGTAAGTTAATTGGTTAAATCTATTATAAAAAGGCTCTTTCCATTGTATTTCCTGTAATTTCTGTCAATACCTGACCATTTTCAAGATATTTGTAAATCCCCATGATGATCAGAAATTCACCATCAGAGATAGGATCAATTGTAAAACACATGGTATCATTTATGTTGCAAAGTACCCTTGCTCTAAGTTATATATTGGTTAGAGGATTCAGGAATTTAGGAGAAGGATCTCCAAACATATTATTGCTCCCACGGTTGGTTTCATCAAGCTGCTTGCCTATTACAGATTCAGACTTCCCAGCCTGGTGCAGGGCTACAATTTTGTTTCTGGTGTCCTTCGACAGCTCGTTGGTCTTCATCATAGTGGAGTTTGGAGTGTGACTGTTTGAGGTGTGGACAGATGTCTTTTATACTGATAACAAGTTCAAACAGGTGCCATTACTACAGGTAATTGGTGGAGGACAGAGGAGCCTCTTAAAGAAGAAGTTACAGGTCTGTGAGAGCCAGAAATCTGGCATGTTTTTAGGTGACAAAATACTTTTTTTCCACCATAATTTGCAAAATAAATCTTGACAAATCAGAAAAGGTGATTTTCTGGACTTGTTTTCTCATTTTGACTCTCATAGTAGTGGTCTACCTATGATGTCAATTACAGGCCTCTCTCATCCTTTTAAGTGGGAGAACTTGCACAATTGGTGGCTGACTAAATACTTTTTTCCCCACTGTAAGTACCATCAACACAGGGGCCAACACACCTCTATCGATCCATATGAGGACAATACATCAATTAGATTCCCTAAATATCTAGTTTTAGATTTTCAGAAATATAACCTCGGGTTAGTCAGAGAGGAAATCTAGACGAGATTGTGCTCCAAGAGGAGCCCATTTGGTTTGAATTATATTTATACAGTATATATCAGTAAAATAGATGTGCAGTGAATTTGGAACCCTTAGCTTATGATAAACGAATTAATATATGAATGAATTTGTTCCTGAGGTGACATAAGATGAAATGCAATGTTTAGAATGACATGATATACTAATGGAATTTTCCATCAAATACATGTTTGCTAAGTGATTATAATACCATAATTTATTTAATTAATAGGACAAAGGAAAGAAATCATATTTATTGATAAAAAATACTAACAATAAACCAATATTGGTTTAATGATTATTGTAAAAGTCTGTCTATGCATGAATATGTACCTTCCCCTAAAGAAAATCACTTTATTGTACAGTTATATGAAAAAGTTTAGGCACCCCTATTAATCTTAAGCTTAATGTTTGATAAAAATTGGTGTTTTTGCAACAGCTATTTCAGTTTGATATATCTACCGTACATACTCGTGTATAAGCCAACCCGTGTATAAGCCGACCCCCTAATTTTGCCACAAAAAACTGGGAAAACGTATTGACTCGTGTATAAGCCGGGTGTATAAACTGCCCTCCTGCTCTGTGCTGCCCCCGTTCTGCTCCTTGCTCCCCCATCCAGCTCTGTGCTCCCCCATTCTCCTCTGTACTCCCCCCTCCTGCTCCGTCCTCCGCTGTGCTCCCCCATTCCTTCTCCGTCCTCTTGTGCCCCCCGTCCTGCTCCGTGCTCCTCTGTGCCCTCCATCCTCTCCCCCCGTCCTGCTGCGTGCTCCTCTTGTGCCCTCCATCCTCCCCCCGTCCTGCTCCGTGCTCATTGTCCTCCTCCATGCTTCCCCCGTCCTCCGTTCTCCCCTCCGTCCTCCACCTTGCTTCCCCATCCACCGTTCTCCCCCCCGTCCTGCTCCGTGCTCCTTGTCCTCTCCTCCATCATACTCACCCCTCCCCGTGCCATCGCTGAACGTCCCTGCAATCCTGCGTTCTCCCCGGCTTCCTGCAGCTCTGCAGCGCTGAGCGGTGAGTAATACCGCTCATTAAGGCCATGAATATGGACGCCACGCCTATGGGAGTGGCGTCGCGTCCATATTACATGACCTTAATGAGCGGGTATTACGTCACCGCTCAGCGCTGGAGAGCTGCAGGAAGTCGGGGAGAACGCAGGATTGCAGGGACGTTCAGCGATGGCACGGGGAGGGTGAATATGATGTCCCAGCCACCGGCTCCTGCCGCGGCATCCCCTCCCCCGCTGGTTTCTGCCCTATGACTCGTGTATAAGCCGAGGGGGCATTTTCAGCACGAAAAAAGGTGCTGAAAATCTCGGCTTATACACGAGTATATACGGTAAATAACTATTGGACACAGTAATGTTTCTGCCTTGAAATGAGGTTTATTGTACTAACAGAAAATGTGCAATCTGCATCCAAACAGAATTTGACAGGTGCATAAGTATGGGCACCTCACCAGAAAAGTGACATTAATATTTAGTAGATCCTCCTTTTGCAAAAATAACAGCCTCTAGTCGCTTCCTGTAGCTTTTAATGAGTTCCTGGATCCTGGATGAAGGTATTTTTGACCATTCCTCTTTATAAACAATTCCAGTTCAGTTAAGTTTGATGGTCGCCGAGTGTGGACAGCTCTCTTCAAATGATCCCACAGATGTTCAATGATATTCAGGTCTGGGGACTGGGATGGCCATTCCAGAACATTGTAATTGTTCCTCTGCATGAATGCCTGACTAGATTTGGAACGGTGTTTTGGATAATTGTCTTGCTGAAAGATCCATCCCCTGCGTTACTTCAACTTTGTCACTGATTCTTGAACATTATTGTCAAGAATCTGCTGATACTGAGTGGAATCCATGCGTCCCTCAACTTTAACATGATTCCCGATGCTGGCATTGGCCACACAGCCCCAAAGCATGATGGAACCTCCACCAAATTTTACTGTGGGTAGCAAGTAGAGTTGAGCGATACTTTCCGATATCCAAAAATATCGGATCGGAATGGTATCGACGATATCCACAAAATATCGGCGATACCCGATACAGATACCGGAAATCCAATGTAAGTCTATGGGAACAAAATATCGGAATTAAAAAAACCCATTCTTGGCTTGTTGGATAATTGTACATGAAGGAAAACAACAAAGAGTAATGTAGAATGTATTTGGGGAGGTTGAGGAGACATTAAAGGCATAGATGTTTAACCCAATCCAATGGAATAGCATTAATATTTTTTTTTTTTAAAGACGTTCGGATTGACGAAGAAATTGACAATGTTGTTAACCTTTTTTCTATTTTGGCAAATATGTATGTTTCACAACTTCCATGCTCTTGACCTTTTTAACTTTTGCCACACTTTCACCTTCATAATCTTCAGCAGCATCATCTTTGTCATCTAATTATTCTTCATCTTCACCTTCTTTATCTTCTTCTTAAACTTCTTGTTATTCATCTTTTTGTTAACATTACTCATATTGTTCTTATTAAACTATTATTCTTCTTCATATTCTACTTCTTCATCTTCTTCCTCTTCATCTTCTTCATCATATTCTTATTTGTGACAGAGATTCCTGTACTTGTAATCTGTAAAAGTATGAATTTCTTCCTTCCGTTCTTGCTGTCTCAAAAGATTTAAATTACAACAGTATTTGTCCGTGTTCAGTTTAGCCTGCAGCAGCAGGCATTTTCCAGGGCACCACGAGGAGGAACGGACTCACCCCCATACACTGCTTAGTCTTCTTCTGCTTCTAATTTACAGCATATATTTTGCTCTTCATTTTGGTCTTATTTTTCATGTTCTTCTGCTTTTTGATCTTCTGCTTATTGTTCTTCTGTCTCTTGTTCTGTATCTTGTAGTTTGTCTTAACCTTCTGTGTCCTGTTGGTGATCTTCTTCTGGGTAATCTTTTATTTCCTCTTTGTGATGGTGTTCAGGCTGGTTGGCTTGATGCTCGTCGTCCTTGGGGTTGTCATCTTCTTCAGGGTGGTCTTTACGGTTGTCTAACTTCCGAGAACCAGTTGACGGTACTGGAACCCGGACGGGTAGCAGAAGGTACAAGAGCCAATGCAAGTAACGAGGACCAGCTGACTGTGCTGGAACCCGGAGGGGCAGCAGAAGGAAAAGAGCCAATGGCACAACCGAGGACCAGCTGACGTTACTGGGACACGGTTACTAAGCAGGAGGTACCTGTGCTCAAAAGCACTACCAAGAACCAGCAGACGTTGCTGGAACTCGGATACCGAACTGGAGGCACCGAGGCCAAAGGCACTGCGGAGAACCAGTTGACGGTACTGGAACCCGGACGGGTAGCAGAAGGTACAAGAGCCAATGCAAGTAACGAGGACCAGCTGACTGTGCTGGAACCTGGAGGGGCAGCAGAAGGAAAAGAGCCAATGGCACAACCGAGGACCAGCTGACGTTACTGGGACACGGTTACTAAGCAGGAGGTACCTGTGCTCAAAAGCACTACCAAGGACCAGCAGACGTTGCTGGAACTCGGATACCAAACTGGAGGCACCGAGGCCAAAGGCACTGCGGAGAACCAGTTGACGGTACTGGAACCCGGACGGGTAGCAGAAGGTACAAGAGCCAATGCAAGTAACGAGGACCAGCTGACTGTGCTGGAACCCGGAGGGGCAGCAGAAGGAAAAGAGCCAATGGCACAACCGAGGACCAGCTGACGTTACTGGGACACGGTTACTAAGCAGGAGGTACCTGTGCTCAAAAGCACTACCAAGGACCAGCAGACGTTGCTGGAACTCGGATACCGACATGGAGGCACCGAGGCCAAAGGCACTGCGGAGAACCAGCTGACGGTACTGGAACCCGGACGGGTACCATAAGGCACCCATGAAAATGTAAGTTGACAGGCCGCAAGCTGTCCGCAGTTACCGAATCACACAGTCCTACAGTGGGTGCTTGTCCTATTGTCACAACAGAAACAGACTTTATTTAGATATCCCACAGCACACATAGGAATGACCTAAACTGCAGGCACCATAGAGTCGGCTAACCCGAATGCAACACGACAGGACAACTTATTGGAGGCTAATTAACGTTGGCACTGCCAGTAAACAGCTGTCGTGCTGTAACCAGGCTGGGCAGGAGTCAGTACCCGTGCCAATTACTTCCGAGCAACAACTGGCGGTGTTGGAGCCCAGGGATGAGAGGAGGACAGGGTGGAGGCAGCATGACTTTTTGGCGTACACACAGCAGGGGAACAGCTGACATTACTGAACCCCAGTAACACAGGAGCAAGTATTGACTGTGCTAACAGCACTTCCGAGCGTTCCTTTATGTGCACTTTAGTAGGAGGTCGGCGTACCCCCCTGCTGCTGGAAGAACAAATTGAAGCCGTTGTTGCTTGGATGGCAGCCAATGCATCGACTTCAATTGCTTCCACCTCCTCTCAGGAACACAGCACTGTTGAGCAACCATCTGTCTCTTCACCGCCTGCCAAATTGCCCAGGCAGTCAGACAGTTCTGTACAGGATCCAGCTGAGTCTCTGCTTCTGTTCTCAGAATCTGTTGGCTTGCAAACAGGGGCCCAGCCAAGCAGCATTCTGGAATGTGAAGAAGAGGGAGTATGCAGTGATGCGCAACAGCTGTGTCTCTCAGAATCTGAAGAGGCGGGTGAGCCAGTGCCGATGGTCAGCACACCGCAGAACGCATCTGATGATGATGAGACTCAGGTGCCAGTTTCTGTTGAGCATGGTGCTGGCCAGACCACCCAACAGCAGCAGGTTTTGGAAGAGGGTAGTGGAGATGATGAGGTCCAAGACCCAACATGGCGTGAGGAACAGGAAGGTGGTGGGAGCAGCTCTGAGGAAGAGATTGCCCCAACGGTCCAAACAGGAGGGAGAGGTAGGCTGCAGACTCGGTTGCCTGTAGCCTCCAGTTTGGAACCTGTTCGGAGCAGTTCTCTTCCAAAAGTCAAAACGGGCGCTCCCAGGACTTGCACTGCGTGGTCCTTTTTTGACACACTTGCAGATGATATTTGGTATGTGAAATGCAAGCTGTGTAATCTAAAAGTAAAAACAGGTAAAAGTGTCAGTAACGTCAATACCAGTAATATTATTATTATTATAGATTTTAATAGCGCCATTTATTCCATGGCGTTTTACTTGTGAAGAGGGGCAAATATAGACAATTACAGTAAACATGAGCAATACAAGGCACACACAAGTACAGAAGGAGAGAGGACCCAGCCCGCGAGGGCTCACAATCTACAGGGGTGGTTGAGGATACACTAGGAGAGGTAAGAGCTGATCGTGTGGTGGTTCAGTAGACTGATGATCATTGCAGGTTGTAGGCTTGTCAGAAGAGGTGGGAAATATGTGCAAACATGTGGGTACAAAGCACGTAGTTAAGTTACAAAGACACACTGGAGATATAGGCCAACCTACAGCAGCACCTACATCTTCAGGTCGTGTCGGAGCCTCTTCCTCCAGCTGACACACAGCTGGTTCGGCTTTCTCACAGGATCGCCATGGAAGAACCTCGGTCAATGTTGTTCAGAGACAAAGTGTTATTCCACCCACAGCAGCAAGTTCCCTGTCATCCTCACACACCCAGGCCACAAAACAGCCATCGGTACCACAGGCATGGGATAAAAGACGGCCATACTCGGCAAACCATCCACGAGCACAGGCTCTGAATGCTGGCATTGCAAAACTCCTGTCCCTTGAAATGCTGTCATTCAGGCTGGTGGAGACTGACAGTTTCCGGAACTTAATGGCATTGGCAGTCCCACAATACAATGTGCCAAGCCGATTTTATTTCAGCAGGCAAGCCGTCCCTGGTCTGCAAAAGCATGTTGCGTGAAAAATTAAACATGCGCTACTAAACTTCGTCAGTAGCAATGTCCACCTGACCACCGCTACGTGGACCAGTACCCATGATCAGGGACGATACCTTTCCCTCACTGCCCATTGGGTCAATGTTGTGTAGCCGGGTACAGATCTTGCGAGTGGCGCTGTACGTGTTCAGCCAACTCCAAGGATTGCAGGAATCAAGTCTGTACACATTGACTCCTCCTCCTACTCCATTTCCTCAGAAACATTGCTGCAGGAGCCGTCACGGTCTACCTCCACATGGACCAGTGAACGCTTAATAATAATAATAATCTTTATTTATATAGCGCAAACAGATTCCGCTGCGCTTTACAGTTTAACAGTTTCAGAACACAAGTAATAAGTAACAACGTTAACAATAAAATAATTAAAGCAATAGAATCCGCCCCTGCTCTTGAGAGCTTACAATTTACAATGAGGTGGGAGAGCTACAAAGTACAGGTGTTTATATACAATGGTCTATTTACAATGATGGTCCAGCCATTTTGAGGGAGTGAGGGATGGATGGAGATAGTGAATGGGCTACACACACACGCTTACACATAGAATGACTTTGGGCCTGGGGTCCGATATATGACCGCTACTCTGAGGGAGAGGGGACGAAAGAGCATGATGGTGTGGACCTCAAAAGAAGGGAATGAGAGTGATGGAATTGGGGGGATGACCTGGAAAGTGCATTGTGGGGACAGGAGTATGCCGACTCCACCACCATGTCTGTTTGAGGGTCTCGGGGAATGTGAGAACTATAAGCCACCATAGGAAATGGCAGGAGGGGAAACCGTGTCAGAATCCTGAATCCAGGTTTCAGTCAGGGCCAACAGATGAAGAGAGTTGTTCAGAAAGTAGTTGTGCAGGAAGGTTAGCTTGTTGCATGCAGACCGTGGATTCCAGAGGGCACAGTTAAACAAAGGAGATGAGGAGTGCAATTAATATTAATAAGATTATTATGGTTTCAATATGAGGTAGGGTAGGGATTGAGGTTGGGGATGGTGGACCAGGGTTGGGGGAGATGTCCCCTGAAATCAATAGGAGTAGGAAGATAAAGAGCAGGTAGTTGTTGGTGTTGTAAGTTGGTTTTTTCAGTGATGTGTTTCGGCTAGATGGGCTGAGGTTTCTCAGGTAGGTGATGAGTGCATGGGAACTGTACATGGGAGAGGGAAGTATGGAGGGGCTCATGTGTATGAGTCGTGATGAAGGGGGGATGGGGCGGTGTTTGTGGAAGGCAAGGGAACACAGGAGGATACAGTTAATGTACATAATTAAAAACATAACAAAAACAAGAAACAAATATCCTAAAATAAAATTTAAAATATATTGCAAAACATGCATGAGGTTGTAATAATAATAATAAGGGTATTTGATAAACATAATATTTATGAAAATGTTTTGTTCAGGATTAAAAATATAGCAAAGTGTGGACTACCTTATTCCAGCCCTGATTAACTGCCATGAATAACTGCCGTTTACTAAATGCTTGTCTTCTATGATGCTTTGCTTTCTGTGATGCGTGCACCCCACACATGCACCACACAACGCTTAGCTGTTGCAACCGATATGAGCACTGCCGTGGGCAAACGTCAACAGGTCGTCCTGAAATTAATTTCCATGGGGAATCGAAGCCACACAGCGCAGGAGCTCTGGAATGCCATGAAGCAGGAGAGCGACGTGTGGTTTTTGACAGTGAATCTCCAGCTAGGCTTGGTAGTGTGTGACAATGGCCAAAATCTGGTGGCAGCTCTGGGCCTTGTCAACCTCACTCACATACCATGTCTGGCACATGTGCTCAACTTGGTCGTGCAGAGTTTTTTGAGGGACTATACGGATATTGATGCACTGCTGCACAAGGTCCGCCTACAGTGCGCTCACTTGCGACGTTCCAGCATGGTCAGATCGCGCACTGCAGCTCTGCAACGCAGATTTCGCCTTCCTGAACATCGCATCATATGTGACGTACCCACCAGGTGGAATTCCACGTTACATATGTTGGAGCGGTTGTGTGAGCAGCAGCCAGCAGTAATGGAGTATCAGCTGCATCAGGCGCAATCAACTCGCAATTTGCGCCTTTCACACTTCACCACTACTGAGTGGGCCTCTATAATAATAATAATAATAATCTTTATTTATATAGCGCCAACAGATTCCGCAGCGCTTTACAGTTTAACAGTTTCAGAACAAAAGTCATAAGTAACAACGTTAACAATACAATAATTAAAGCAATATAAGCCGGCCCTGCTCGTGAGAGCTTACAATCTACAATGAGGTGGGGAGATACAAAGTACAGGTGTTTATATACAATGGTGTATTTACAATGATGGTCCAGCCATTTTGAGGGAGTGAAGGATGGATGGATGGAGATAGTGAATGGGCTACACACACACACACACACACACACACATAGAATGACTTTGATTAGTGAATGTGATAGGCCGCTCTGAACAAATGTGTTTAGAGGGAGCACCTGAAACCATGCAAATTGCGGATAGTCCTAATTTCTTGGGGTACAGCATTTCAGAGGATTGGCGCAGCGCGGGAGAAGTCTTGGAGTCGGGAGTGGGAGTACGGATTAGTGCAGAGGTTAGTACAAGGTCGTTTGCAGAGCGCAGCAGTCGGTTAGGCCGATAGATAGAAATGAGGGAGGAGATGTAGGGGGGTGCTGCACTGTGGAGAGCTTTGTGGGTAAGAACAAGTACTTTGAATTGGATCCTATAATGGATGGGCAGCCAGTGTAAGGACTGGCGAAGGACTCTATGAAGGACATCTGCCACGTTTTGCGTGCGTTTGATGAGTCAACGTGGATGGCGAGTGCAGATGATGCACTAGTCAGCCTGACTGTCCCCCTTATCTGCCTGCTTGAAAAAACACTGCAAGCACTAAGGGATGAGGTTTTGGAAGAGGTGGAGGATGAGGAGTCACAAATTCCATCACTTTATGTACAGTCAGCGCAACGTGGTTCCTCACAAAGGGCTGGGCAGGGCTCACTTTATGAGGAGGATGAGGAGGAGTCAATGGAGGAGGAAGACATCGCTCCAGAGGGAGGTACACAACGCTCTAGTCAGTATGTAGAGCGAGGGTGGGGTGATGCAGAGCAGGCAGAGATGACGCCTCTTGCAGGGGACAGCGTTTCTTGGCCAGTTGGAAGTCTGCAGCACATGGTTGGTTTGATGCTGCAGTGCCTGAGAAACGACAGCCACATCACCCACATTCTCACCATGTCTGATTATTGGGTGTACACCCTCCTAGACCCTCGCTACCGGGACAACTTTCAAAGCCTCATCAGACCGTTGAACCGGGAGCGTAAAATGCGGGAGTAACAAGACACACTGCTGCAATTATTATTATTATTATACATTTATATAGCGCCATTTATTCCATGGCGCTTTACATATGACAAGGGAAAATATAGACAGTGTAGCCTTTCCGGGGGGTTTAGCTCTAGGATCGCTGTCTGGGTAGACAGAATGGCACGGAAACAGTTCATTCAGACAGCAGTTTGGTGAAAACTGGCCGCAACCAGTTTTATTAAAGTCCACAGCACACATATAAAAACAAATCATAAACAGAAAACCTGGGCTTGTCTAGCCTCTAATTACACTTAGATAGATGGCCCTCTCTATCCGGGACCCAGACTCTACCAGTCTGTGCCCAAAACAACACATATGATATATGTTACCAGTATGGAGTTTCACAGACACTCCTCTTTATGTCTGAAGGCAACTCCAATGTCCAGACTTGAGAGAGGTCACCTCCTATTCAGTCGCTATTCGCACGGATTCTCACTGCGACTACTCCTGTGTCCGGGGTACTTCCTGCACCCAGACTGAGATAGCTCACACTCTTAGAGACTGCTTCCTTGTGCCAGGACACCTCCCTGTGTCCGGGCTAAAGACAGCTCCCACTCTTGGAGACACCTTCTGTGCCTGGACCCCTTGTCCAGACTGAATGAGCTCTCTGACTGTGCTCCCAAGCACCTACTTCTGGCTTCCTAATCAACACCTGAGTGGATTCAGGTCTGAGCTGCAAGCGTGTACCGAATGGCAGGTGTAGTGACCTTTCTTTACCACCAGGTTTACAAAGCCACACATTTCGCTCATACCAGTCAGCAAGGTACTTAGGTGAAATATACACCTCATTCACCACATATTCCTTCACTGTCTCACATATCCCCTCCCTCTTCTCCAGACCGGAGGGCTGGTCATCCAGACCGGAGGGCTGGTCAACAATCCAACAGAGACAGTGAACTCTGGACCAGTCATGGCCCTCATCAGCTTCATCCTCACCACTGTCATAGCCAACATCAGTTTTCTCTTCATCTGAAGCATCCTCACTACCCTGTACCCTCCCAGGCCTATACTCTCTGCGGGCCTCGGGTATCCTGCACGGTTTCATCTTGACTTTAGTGCCAGCCTCAGTCTCGGTATAGTGGCTCACCAGATAAGTACGACCAGGCACATCAGAACAGCTCTGCTGATTCTTCCTCAGAAACTTTCGTACCTCCTGTTTTTGGGGCACTGACCCTGTGTCACCAACTGTCACAGGAGGTATAGGGGTTTTCTCTAATTCCCCCTGAACTTTCTTTAGCACATCTACTTTCTTAAATATCAGTTGATTCATAAATTCTACCTCACAGAACCCAAGCGCCTCTGTCATGGTCTCTGACCATTCCGAGCCACACTGTTCAAACGATTGGCACTGTAGAGGGAGCTGATCGTTTTTCTTGGTCGGTACACATAATTTATCCTCTTCTGGTACAGGCTCACTTTGCATAAGACTCAGAGCTCTTACTTCTTTCTCCAGGAGATCCTCATGGCTACGCATCTTCTCCTGTAGTTGTTGGACGTCCTTTACGTCTTCGGCCCCTTCTTCAGGCTCTTCTGGTAGGACATGCTCAGAAGCCCTACCATCAGTCTTCTTTTCCACCACGTTCTGCATCCCATCTGAGCTCCCGTGTATCTGCAGCGGCAACGGAGCGACACATCGCCCCTCCCACTCACTGGGACGTGGTTCAAGTGTAGACTCCATGAAAATGCGCCTGAGCTCACCAAGGCCAACCCGAGGTCTCAAAATCTCATCTTGGGATTTATCCAGATCCTTTGGGTCGCTCGGGAACTCCGATGGCGCACCGGGCGCCGAATTTCCGGCCCGAGCTTCGCGAGTCGCAGCCACGGATCCGGACAGTACACCGTCCACGCCGCTGTCTCCGGCAGAAACATATTCCGGGGCAGAGTCATTCCCCACATCTTCAGTCTTGTTCCTCACAGCTTCACTTGAGACATCAGCCTCTGGTGAGGCACCTGGCCTGGTGTCCACCACTTCCATGGCTTTCTCCACCTCTGCAGCATCACCTTCAGAGTCCTTGGCCTGATGCAGATCCACACCATACATTGATAACTTCTCATTTTCAACAGCATCCACTTGTGCTGTGTTCAGTTTCAGAGTCCTGTCTTTCACCTTAGTCTTCGCCAGGGAACCGGCCAACTGTACAACATCTTCAGATGCCATCCTCCGTCCGACTGCAAGGTCAGCCTCAGCCTTCCTCTCAGGACTCTCAATCTCCTCTGCTAACATGCCTTCCTCACTTGCACTGGTTGCTTTATTGTCATCAGATGACTCACTATCACCACCACTATCCCTGTCTGACCCCCTTTTCTCAGCCACATCTGGCTCACTTTCAGGGTTGTACAATTTATTCTCATTCCCATCCTGCTCACTGTCAGGGTTATACAATTCATTCTCATTCACATCCGGCTCACTGTCAGGGTTATACAATTCATTCTCATTCACATCTTGATCTGGAACCTTAGTTAACATGTCATCCACAACATTAACTTCACCATCTGGTCCCTGGTTTCCCTCAGGTGGTCCCTCAAGTATGTGACTATGTGATAACCCCAGCACTATACTTCCATATAGCTCAGGTACCAGGAGCTGACTCACGACCTCTCCCTGGACTTCAGTGTCCCTATACAATAGGTTATTGTTCATGGCAGCATGAGGAAACCTTCCTCAGAGCCAGGCTCTTGGGGAACCTCATTCAGAACAATTACATTCTCCTGTGCCGTTTTAAGAGTGGGGTCTCGCACCGGCTCACTCCCAAAATTGTCACAGGAGCCAGGCAGGTCAGGGACACTCGGTTCCCGAGAACCACCATCCTCGTCTCCCAACATCACCTGCAAAGAAATGTCATCTTTATCACGGTCATCATCAGTATCATCACTATTATGATTAGCATTATCATCATTATCAATATCAGCATCCTCATCATGGTCATCATCATGTCATCATCATTAAATAGTTTATAACGGCCCACTAGCATTGTGTTCCGCCCCTCGGGACTGCGCACCCTCAGTAGGAGCTTCATCACACTGTCCATCAGAAACATTTTCCCCCAGAGATCCTTAGACCGGGGAAAGTCATTACCCAATATAACGGGGTGCACCAGGGTCTTCACTACCCCTACTTCATATGAAACCTCCCCGAGTTTGGGGACCAAGTCCACGGCAGTCTCTGGGTAGACTTTGGTGTCTCCATGGATGCACACCACACTCAGGTGCTTATCAGGGATGAAGTCCCTATCACTCAGGCTGTCACATACGGAAGTCACTGGACTCTCTGAGTCCAAGAGGGCCTGTGCTGGGCAGTCACTTACAACCACCGGGGACCACTGTGGTCCAGTCTCTTCGGCTGAGGTGGACACACACACAGGCTCTGCGCAGGGAGAGAGGGATCTGCCAACATCACAACACATAGGCTCCCCCTCTATTGGACAGTTGGCTGCAATTTCACGCCAGCTCCAACACTGTCCATCACACTCTCCCACCCACATGTCCCCTCGGGCCTGAACCCGCTTATCAGCATACCCCATGTCCCCAACAGCTGGAACGCTCTTACCGCGAGAGTTCAGCGTCCGGGAACTCCGAAGTGACGACCTCTCAGACGGCTGTACCTCAGGAGGACGTGCTTGGGTGTAGCGGTCCACTATCACCTTTTCAACTCCATAATCAGGCCTGCTGACTGCAGACTCCCAACTGTATCTCCAGTCATGGACTCTCCTGGCACGGGCTGCAACCGTAACACCCAGCCGGGTAAGAATCGCCGCTTTCAACTTGGCATAGTCTTCGCTGTCCTGCTTGCTCAGGTCAGCCCAGACTTTTTGGGGTTCCCCAATCAGATAGGGTACGACCGCCATGGCCCATTCAGATAGTGGCAGATTCTCCTTCTCTGCCAGTCTCTCAAACCTAGTAAGATATACCTCCACATCATCACGAGGTGTCATTATTCTCAAGGACCGTCTTACCGCCTACTTTATAGCGGACAACGCCGGTGCCTTCACAACATTACTTCGGACGTGGCACTGAAATCCTTTTTTGGTGCTGTCATCTGCTCAACAAATAACCGGTTATTCTCCTGCTGCTGCAGGAATTGCTGCTGGGCCTGCTGCATGTGCTGCTGGTGCTGCAGGCGCTGCTGCTCCATGCTTCGCTGGGCCTGCACCAGGTACTCAACGAGTTCCTCCATACTGCCGGACTCATCTGTCTCAATCACAGCAGTCTTATGTTGCACATTAACTTGCGCCATTTGTTCAAACAGCGCCTCCATGCCATGTCAGATATCTCTGTCTTCACAACGGCAGCTTCAGTCAAGGCATACACACTACACAGCTTTTTTCCACAGAAAATTCAGCCTTGCTGTGCAAACACTTTTTTTTTTTTTTTTCCTTTGCAAAGTCTATTAGGGCTACTGTCTCTTTAAGACTGCTCCACAAACTTTTCTTTTGCTGCTGCACATTCCACAGTCATTTCACAACAAGTTCAGCTTTGCTGTGCATACATTTTCTTTCTGCAGACCCTATCAGGGCCACTGTTCTCCAAGACTGCTCCAACAGACGTTTCTGCTGACACACATTTTTTTTTTTTCTGTGCTATTCAATAGACTTCACCTTATGCTGTCTCTCGCACTGTGCTGCAGCACACCAGCACTAACTGTACCAGCCCTGCCTGCCCAGCATTCTTCACAATTGTAGCCTTTCTGGGGTTTGCTCTAGGATCGCTGTCTGGGTAACAGAATGCACAGAAACAGTTCATTCAGACAGCAGTTGGTGAAACGCCGCAACCAGTTTATTAAAGTCACAGCAGACAGATAAAAAATCTAACAAAAACTGCTTGTCTACCACTAAATTACACTTAGATAGATGGCCCTCTCTATCGGCCAGACTCTACAGTCTGTGCCAAACACAATATCACATATGTTACCAGTATGAGTTTCACAACACTCCTTTATGCCGAAGCAACTCCATATCCAGACTTGAGAGGCACCTCCTATTCAGTCGCTATCGCACGGATTCTCACTGCGACTACTCCTGTGGGGTACTTCTGCACCCAGACTGAGATAGCTCACACTCTTAGAGACTGTTCCTTGTCAGACACTCCTGTGTCGGCTAAAGACAGCTCCACACTCTTGGACACCTTCTGTGCCTAGACCCTTGTCCAGACTGAATGCCTCTGACTGTGCTCACAGCACTACTTCGCTTCTAATCACCCTGGTGGATTCGTCTGAGCTGCAACATGTACTGAAGGGCAGGTGTAGTGACCTTCTTTACCACCAGGTTTACAAAGCCACACATTTCGCTATACCAGTCAGCAAGGTACTTAGTGAAATATACACCTCATTCACACATATTCCTCATGTCTCAACAGGACATCAGGGTAAGGTACTTTAGATCTCCTTCTCGCAGTTTTGGTGCCAACGTTAATAAGATGTTTTAACTTTGTGCGCCTGTGGTTGTGCTCGCTCTAAGACCTCATACCCGTCGTCGGGACCCTTACCTGAAACTTCGGAGCGTCCATTGACTCATTTGTCTATGGACTTCATCACGACCTTCCTCAGTGCAGGAGACTGTCATATGGTGGTTGTTGACAGTTCAGTAATGGCACATTTCATTGCTCTTCCTGCCTCCAAGCTAAACTCTGGCGCAGGTCATTGGGAATTGTGAATTTCATGGGTTCCCTTCTGATGTGGTGTCATAGGGTCTCAGTTTGTGTCCAAGTTTGGAGGGCATTTTGTTTACGCGGGGATGCAATGTCATTTTCCTCGCTTTTCATCCGCAACAATGGTCAGACGAGCGTCTGAATCAAAGCCTAGAGACTTATCTTCGTGTTTGTCCAGGAACGGGAGGATGTCTTATTTCTGCCTCTGCGAGTTCCTCTACAACAGGCGAGCGTCACTGTAATCCCCGTTTTTTGGGGCATAGTTTTCATCCCCAGTTTGTACTTCAATGGGGGGCCTTCTGGGTTCCTGAGGGAGCGTTTCTCGCGTCACTTGCTTCAGTGTGGAGGTGATGAATAATCGGTGCTATGGACCGTTAAAACGTATGGCTGATAGGAGGGAGTTGGTCCAATCTTAATGTGACGATCTGGTATGGTTGTCTACCAGAATAAAACTTAAGTTCCTCCTGAAGCTGGGCCCAGATTCATCGGCGTACAGGATCATTCCATAATTAATCCTGTGGCATTCGTCTGACTCCCTCTACGTTAAAATTCTATGTGTTCACAAGTCATTACTAAGAGGTCGTGGCACAGTCATCATCACCTCTACCTCTCTCCGTGGTGGTCAACTGGTAACTGGCAGTTCAGTGTCAAAGATCATTGACTCACGTCTGAATCGCGTCCTTCAGACTGGTGCATTGGAAGGGGATGGTCCAAGGACAGACGTGGTTCCTGCGTCTGACTTAACGCAGATCGTTTGGTGCGACCTTCACAGAACTCACGGGCAAACTGCCTGTGTCACGCTGTATAGCAGATATATATATGTGATGACAATAATCTATATCAAAAGGGCAACATACTATATAACATGCGCATAGCTATATGATAACATAGATTTACCTGACAGAAAGTCCAGTGGGTCAAAACGGAATCCGTTATACGCTGTCTCCGGCTAGAGGGTGACCGGGGTCTAAGCTGACCCTAAACTGGGGTCCTAACTAATCCCTCAACCTGGAGGTACTGTTAAAGGTACAGAGGTCCAGGCCACCAGCGTAAACCCTGTCTCCTATCAATCCCTGCCAACTGTATTCTAGTCCTAAGAAGGACCCTGAATACCACCAAAGGGAATGAACAGGTAACGGTTAATGAACAGAAAGACATACAAGAAAGACAAGAAATAAAGTAAATAAAGTCTTACATACAACACTCACACACAGTAGGAACACCTAAGGTCTCAGAGAAAAACTATAAGCTGTAAGAGTAAAAACAACTAAGGAGCTCTTAGCTTAAGTATTCCCAGAACCGATCCAGTCTGCTAAACTATATGAATGCTTTCACCGGCATCCAACACCCAGACTGGCAGGAATATAAAGGAAACTAATTAGAACATAATCCAAAGCAGCCGGGCGAGGCTGGACCTAGTCTTAGCAAAGAGCTAGGTAAAATTAACTCTCTCATTACCAAACACAAAGAAACAGCAGCTCAGCTGTGAGAAGTCAGAATGTGCAATCGCGACGATCTTCGTGGCGATGCACCCATGACAGTACCCCCCCTTCTACGAGGGGCCTCCGGACCCTCATGACCAGGTCTGTCCGGGTAAATTGTGTGAAAGGTCCGAACCAATCGATCTGCGTTATCATCAGACGCAGGGACCCACGTCCTCTCCTCAGGACCATACCCCCTCCAATGAACTTCCACGTTATCATTGACTACCACTGAAGGAGGAGGTAGAGGTGACGGTATGACTGGTGCCACATACTTTTTAAGTAATGACTTGTGAAACACATTATGAATTTTAAACGTAGGAGGGAGGTCCAGACGAAATGCCACAGGATTAATTATGGAACTGATCCTGTACGGCCCGATGAATCTGGGACCCAACCTCCAGGAGGAAACTTTAAGTTTTATATTCCTGGTAGACAACCAAACCAGATCGTTCACCTTCAGATCTAGACCAGAAACTCTCCTCCTATCAGCCATCCGTTTGTAACGGTTCCCGTAACCTTCAGTCTTAAGCGATCTGGAACTATCAGTCTCCCTGGAAGTCCCACAGGGGCGTCCCCCTGAGCCCCCAATACCTCCCCCTCAAGCTCAGAGCATACAGCTGACACTACAACTCCCTCCTGAGGAATAGGAACCGGATCATCCGTCTTCCCGGCCCCTGGGAAAGTACGAGATAAGGCATCAGGAAGCAACTTTATTGAGCAGTCATATGCGCGATGAGGAGGTAACTCTTTACACCCCTCCTCGAGAACATCTCCCCAAAGTCCTCCAGAAAAGGAGGCAAAGTCCTAGGCACAACCGCACCGATGACCGTGCTCATGCAGTTATTCCTGCAAAATTCACCCCACTGGCTTATCTTTCTGGATTGCCAATCAATCACTGGGTTATGTTTAGCCAACCAAGGAAGTCCCAACACAATAGGAGTGGTAGACCCTCCAACACATAACAAGACAATTGCTCTTTATGATTGCCCCTACTCGAAGATCTATGTTATGAACAGCTTGTACCAAGCTACCTTGACCAAGAGGTCTAGAATCAATAGAGAGTATAGGGACCGGTTTGGCCAATACACTCAGTTGCATACCATGCACCTGGGCAAACCGAGCGTCCACCAGATTAGCCCCGGACCCACTATCAAGAAAAACAGAAATCCTCTCAGTTCTAGTACCAATCACCACCTCCGCAGGTACGAGAAACTGAGAGGGATTTGGGGACGAAATACACACTCCCAGGTTAACTCCTTGGTTCAAAGAGGTCCGGGATGGACACCCCCCAACAAAATGTCCCTCTCTCCCGCAAAAGAAACACCTTCTAGTCTTGCGGCTCACCGCTGATTCCCTCCTACAAAATGATGTCCCTCCCAACTGCATGGGTTCCTCAAAACAGACCAGGGGAACCTCAGTATAAGGGACTTTAGTAGTAGGTGGAGTCATCACGGGGGGCGGAGTTACCTCGCGTCTTCCCCGAAGACGTCTATCAATGCGAATAGCGAGGGCCATAGCAGCCTCCAGTGATGGAGGAGAATCATACTGAGCCAACACATCTTTTAATTTGTCAGACAACCCTTGACAAAACTGGCTCCTAAGAGCAGGGTCATTCCACTGAGTATCTGTTGCCCATCTACGGAACTCAGAAGAATATTCCTCCGCTGGACGATTTCCTTGCCGTATTTTACGTAACCTTGTTTCAGCAAGGGAGACTCGATCCGGATCATCATATACCAGACCCAGGGCAGCAAAAAATCGATCCACTGACTGGAGATCTGGGGAGTCTGGAGGAATAGAGAACGCCCAGGATTGAGGTCCCCTTGTAAGAGCGAGATAACAATTCCCACCCTCTGCTCTTCACTCCCAGATGACCGAGGCCGCAGCCGAAAGTACAATTTACATGCCTCCCGGAAAGTAAAAAATTTGTCCCGCCCACCAGTGAACCTATCCGGGAGAGCAACCTTAGGTTCAGATCTGGTTTGCTCCGGGGGGGACAAAACCTTGGACTTAATGTCTGCCAACTCCATGGACAATCCCTGCAACTGCCGGGCCAGCTGGGCTACTGGATCCATGACAGCTGGGGAGAATCTTTAGTATTGGCCGGTGAAAATGTCACGCTGTATAGCAGATATATATATGTGATGACAATAATCTATATCAAAAGGGCAACATACTATATAACATGCGCATAGCTATATGATAACATAGAATTACCTGACAGAAAGTCCAGTGGGTCAAAACGGAATCCGTTATACGCTGTCTCCGGCTAGAGGGTGACCGGGGTCTAAGCTGACCCTAACTGGGGTCCTAACTAATCCCTCAACCTGGAGGTACTGTTAAAGGTACAGAGGTCCAGGCCACCAGCGTAAACCCTGTCTCCTATCAATCCCTGCCAACTGTATTCTAGTCCTAAGAAGGACCCTGAATACCACCAAAGGGAATGACCGGGTAACGGTTAATGAACAGAAAGACATACAAGAAAGATAAGAAATAAAGTAAATAAAGTCTTACATACAACACTCACACACAGTAGGAACACCTAAGGTCTCAGAGAAAAACTATAAGCTATAAGAGTAAAAACAACTAAGGAGCTCTTAGCTTAAGTATTCTCAGAACCGCTCCAGTCTGCTAAACTATATGAATGCTTTCACCGGCCTCCAACACCCAGACTGGCAGGAATATAAAGGAAACTAATTAGAACATAATCCAAAGCAGCCGGGCGAGGCTGAACCTAGTCTTAGCAAAGAGCTAGGTAAAATTAACTCTCTCATTACCAAACACAAAGAAACAGCAGCTCAGCTGTGAGAAGTCAGAATGTGCAATCGCGACGATCTTCGTGGCGATGCACCCATGACAAATATACACCTCATTCACCACATATTCCTTCACTGTCTCACAACAGGTACAATAAAGATGTGCTGGACAAGGGACACACAAGTACAGAAGGAGAGAGGACCCTGCCCACGAGGGCTCACAGTCTGCAGGGATGGGTGAGAATGCAATAGGAAAGGGTAGAGCTGGTCGTACGATGGTTGAGTACACTGAGGATCATTGCAGGTTGTAAGCTTGTCGGAATCCATAATGTTCTCCATTCCAGCCGAGAGCACTGCTGCTGCTACTGCTTTACAAAGCAGCTCTGTGCGTCGAGGCAGTGGAGACAGCTCTGCAACAAGAGGGAGCACAAGCAGCGCCTCTGCACAGGGCAAGACCAGTATGTTCCAAATGTGGCAAAGTTTTGTGGCAGCGCCACCAATGTCTACACCATCCGAGACGGCTCCAGTCAGCAGGAGGCAACGTTTACGTAAGATGGTGACAGACGACATGTCTTGCCCTCTCAGTGTACTCCCAGATGGCTCTTCCCCATTCAAGTTTTGAGTCTCTAAGCTGGATACATGGCCAGAGCTTAGCCAGTATGCATTGGAGGTGCTGGCTTGCCCTGCTGGCAGTGTATTATCGGAGCGCGTCTTTTGTGCTTCAGGTGGTGTACTAACAGACCGTCGCATGCGACTATCCTCCGATAATGTAGACCGGCTTACTTTGCTGAAAATGAACAAGGCATGGATCACGCATGAATTTGCCTGTCCTGTTTCCGATTAAATAACTGGTTGGCAACGTTATACATGTATCCTGTTATGTTCATCTTTCTACCACCTGAACTGTACAGTCATGGCCAAAAGTTTTGATAATGACACAAATATGATATTTTCACATGATCTTCTGCCCTCTGTTTTTTATGTGTGTTTGGCAGATTTTTTTTATCACAGACAGAAATATAATTGCAAACATATGAGTAACAAAAGCTTATATTGACAGTTAGAATGAGTTAATGCAGCAAGTCTAATTTTACAGTGTTGACCCTTCTTCTTCAGGACCTCTGCAATTCTCCCTGGCATGCTCTCAATCAACTTCTGGACAAAATCCTGGCTGATAGCAGTCCATTCTTGCACAATCAATGCTTTCATTTTGTCAGAATTTTTAATTTTTTGTTTGTCCACCCATCTCTTGATGATTGACCACAAGTTCTCAATGGGATTAAGATCTGGGGAGTTTCCAGCCCATGGACCCAAAATCTCTATGTTTTGTTCCCTGAGCCATTTTGTCACTCCATAACTTAGGCAAATCAAACTCACATCATGCCTCAAAAGCTGCAATGTTGGAAGTGCATAATGTGGGTTGAACTTTGACAACAGCTGCAGTGCGAATGTTTGCCTTCATTGTTCTTGGCTTTTAAATAAAAGCATACAAGTAAATATAATAATACCTGAAAACCTCAGACTACAGTGAACACTTCACACAACTGTTCAATATCTGTGAAAGCCCTCTTTGTGTAATTCTATATTCTTTGCAACCAATGTATTGGATACGGATCGAAGCATGTCACACTAATAGATTTTAATTATTTGAAATTGAATGTAGCAGCACCAATTTTAGAAAAATGACAAGTATGAGTCAGGGACAGACACTCAGCAGAGTACACGCAGCGGTGGTTGAAGTAAGTGGAGCGGGATCTACACTCCTACCAAAAATTTAAACCTCAGACTAGAGTGAACACTGAACACAACTGTTCACTTGCTGTGAAAGGCCTTTTTGTGGACTTCTATTATGTTTGCAAGCAATGTATTGTATTTGATGGAAGAGCGTCACACTAATAGATTTTAGTAAATTTAAAATAGAATAAAGCAGCACCAATTTTAGAAAAATGACAAGGATGAGCCAGTGACAGACACTCAGCAGAGTACACGCAGCGGTGGTTGAAGTAAGTGGAGCGGGATCTACATTCCTACCAAAAATTTAAACCTCAGACTAGAGTGAACACAGAACACAACTGTTCACTTGCTGTGAAAGGCCTTTTTGTGGACTTCTATTATGTTTGCAAGCAATGTATTGTATTTTGATGGAAGAGCGTCACACTAATAGATTTTAGTAAATTTAAAATAGAATAAAGCAGCACCAATTTTAGAAAAATGACAAGGATGAGCCAGTGACAGACACTCAGCAGAGTACACGCAGTGGTGGTTGAAGTAAGTGGAGCGGGATCTACACTCCTACCAAAAATTTAAACCTCAGACTAGATGTGAACACTGAACACAACTGTTCACTTGCTGTGAAAGGCCTTTTTGTGGACTTCTATTATGTTTGCAAGCAATGTATTGTATTGTAAGGTTTTTGTCTCTGTTGACATGTTCCTTGAAACTCAGTTTTCCGTTGGCCATTTTGCTTTCTGTCTTTCTGCAGCTCTTGCCCTCAGTTAATATGGAGTTTCCAGTTTTCATGTTCCCGCCCTGATTCTTCCCTCTTGCTTCTTAAGCAGCCTCAGCTGAACAATCAGTGCTCCTGAATCAAGCCTCAGTCAGTCTGTGACCTGACTCCTGGAAGCCTTGGACTTGTACTCCAGCTATTCCCTACTGAGGAACCTTGGAACACTTTTGGACTCTGGAAACCTGCTGTTTGGTGAATCCATGTTTGCAGAGGAATTACGGTACAGAGAAGAGATCCTGAACCTGCTTTGGAGATTTATTAGAAAAACAAACAAGGAATGCAGAATAATAAATCACCCAGATGTGTATAACCAAAGTAATCTATACGCTACACAGAAATATGATGCAGGTGATACCACAATTCCTAAGACTGGATGGCAGACCACCCGGAAGATAAAGACACCACCGCACACTGGAGAGGAAGAAAAGAAAAAGAGAAGAGCCAAGCAAGTGACCAGCCAATGAAAATAGGATAAATAATTAAAAAATGAGTGCACAGTGGCAAAAAGTGTATATAAATTTTTATTGAACAATGTTGTACAAAAAATTACATATCAATATAAAAAATGATAAAAACAGAACATCTGACAATGCACCTAAATAGTCACAGGCTCGTGTTGATAAACCAGGAGTAAAGTGAATGTCTAATAAAAATATATAGATATATATATGAATATACAAAAACTATATGTGAAGTGAGTATGTGTATATAGGTATCAAAACATGTGCAAAACTAAACTCAGATTCAACCACAAAAGCACTAATGGTGTGGAATAGAAAAAACCATATTGAGATGTGCCATCATAATAAAAAAGTCCACATCCTGTGTTAATCTGAATAGTGCATAAGCTGGTGTAAACATAAATCACCGTGACTGATTACACATATTGTGAAGCTAAAACATAATACCACGTGACCTAAATGAGCATACACACTACCTGGGAGCCGTTAATTGATGCAGATGGTCTGACAGAACGCGCCCCGACGCGCGTTTCGGAACTATATTCCTTCGTCAGGGGAATGTAAGTATGGGTTGCTGCAGCCTTTAAATAGCGCTCCTATAATTCCCCAGCTGGTGAAATATCGGCGCATCGCAGCCGGCATGAGACCGGAAGTCGTCATGGCGGTCGACGTCACATGACCGCGCGGAAACCGGAAGTGCCGGTCCGCAAGGTCACGTGGAGACGCCGTCGCCATGCGACCACCAGTCCCGCCTGCAGACATGCGCACATCACCGCTATTTGGATGTAACGAATAGAGCGCTATATTGTGGGGCATTGTATCAAATATGTTCTAGAGGAGTTGCCGTGACATCATCATGTCCCGCAATGTGGACATGCGCACTGGGACTGCTCCATAATATTAGAAATACACCAAAATACACAAAATATTGCACTAAAGGGAGGGCTAAATTCATTTATACACTGTTAGAGGGCCATATGAACGAACATACTACTATTATTAACACCATAAGTACAAAGACATAAACCATAAATAATAATACAAATAATACAAAAAGAACCCCGTATCCACAAATGGTCCTCAGATAGTGATGGTGATATAATCAGTTCGTACTGGATCCCAATTCAAAACGCCACATACATCAATATAAGGGTCCTGTTATTGTGGTGTGAAAAACGATATTTAATTGTTCCGGTTCAATTGGCCACTCACGTAGATATTAATTCTCTACAGCAAAATATAAATGCAACATATATTAGTGCAAGACCGCAACAAGATATATTAAAAAACATGAGCATCCAGGTAGTGTGTATGCTCATTTAGGTCACGTGGTATTATGTTTTAGCTTCACAATATGTGTAATCAGTCACGGTGATTTATGTTTACACCAGCTTATGCACTATTCAGATTAACACAGGATGTGGACTTTTTTATTATGATGGCACATCTCAATATGTTTTTTTCTATTCCACACCATTAGTGCTTTTGTGGTTGAATCTGAGTTTAGTTTTGCACATGTTTTGATACCTATATACACATACTCACTTCACATATAGTTTTTTGTATATTCATATATATATCTATATATTTTTATTAGACATTCACTTTACTCCTGGTTTATCAACACGAGCCTGTGACTATTTAGGTGCATTGTCAGATGTTCTGTTTTTATCATTTTTTATATTGATATGTAATTTTTTGTACAACATTGTTCAATAAAAATTTATATACACTTTTTGCCACTGTGCACTCATTGGTAATTATTTATCCTATTTTCATTGGCTGGTCACTTGCTTGGCTCTTCTCTTTTTCTTTTCTTCCTCTCCAGTGTGCGGTGGTGTCTTTTTGGAGATTTATTGTAGTGCTTGAAGTTACTCTGGCCTGCTGTGTCTCCTGTCGCTGTTCCTGCAAACTGTGTGAACTTTTCAGCATGCTTGTATGAAGTAATACAAGTCATTTCATTTCAACCTATGTCTCCTGTGTTTTCCTCGCACCCAAGCACAAGACGCTATAGGAACTGTACACTATACATGACATGTATTTTGATGGAAGAGCGTCACACTAATAGATTTTATTAAATTTAAAATAGAATAAAGCAGCACCAATTTTAGAAAAATGACAAGGATGAGCCAGTGACAGACACTCAGCAGAGTACATGCAGCGGTGGTTGAAGTAAGTGGAGCGGGATCTACACTCCTACCAAAAATTTAAACCTCAGACTAGAGTGAACACTGAACACAACTGTTCACTTGCTGTGAAAGGCCTTTTTGTGGACTTCTATTATGTTTGCAAGCAATGTATTGTATTTTGATGGAAGAGCGTCACACTAATAGATTTTAGTAAATTTAAAATAGAATAAAGCAGCACCAATTTTAGAAAAATGACAAGGATGAGCCAGTGACAGACACTCAGCAGAGTACACGCAGTGGTGGTTGAAGTAAGTGGAGCGGGATCTACACTCCTACCAAAAATTTAAACCTCAGACTAGAGTGAACACTGAACACTAGTGTTGAGCGATACTGCTCGATATCTAAAAATATCGGATCGGAATGGTATCGCCGATATCACTAAATATCGTCGATATCCGATTCCGATACCGGAAGTCCCATGTAAGTCTATGGGAACAAAATATCGCAACTAAAAAAACACTTTCTTTCGTTGTAAACACAAAATATACACACATAGAATACATATATATATACATATATATATATATATATATATATATATATATATATATTACATGTCATTGTGACATATTTATATATACATATATTTATAGTTTATACACTTCTACATAGTAAAATAGACTCTGATTCAATTGCCGGGTAAAGCCGTGACATACCCCATAGAAGTCGACGGGCTCGGTGCCGAGTACCCCCAAAACCTCTGGCTCTGTGCGACTCAACTTGGGCGTCACGAACAGGATTCTGTAGCTCGCTATAAGCGAGTCCTGTGTGCCTGAATTGAACTGGTTTTTTGCTTGAGAATTGCTAAAATCATCAGAGAATGTATTTGCCATTTTTCCGCCATATCTGCGTCACGACGAGGCACTGGTGAAGAAGAAGGGCGTGCTCTTCGTGGGTGTACACTCACTCAGTGGTGCGAAAACGATGGCCGACCACTCTAAATGGTACTGCAATGTAAGATCGTGCCCCACAGCTCTTGAGTTCCGCCTCCTCATCCTCCTCAGTGTGCGGAAACTAACGCGAAGGTCCCGCCTCACTACAAAAGAGGGGCCCTCTCCAGATGCTAATGACACATGTGACTTGGCAGAGATGGCTAATGGACACGAGCAGAAGTGTGAAGGGATGGAGCAGTCAGAGCTCTCCCCCAACGGAAGCGACCTGATCGCCACGGAACCACCGTTGGGCACCCGGCCTGGAAACCCTCCTACGCTGCAAGAAGCGGAGGATACCCTAAGAGGCCTGGCCCGGCACCGGGAGGAGGGTAGCCAGGATGGAAGCCAGCTGGCGTGCCCTAAAACTAAACTTGGAGCGGCACCAATCCCTCTTACCTGAAGTGTCTGTACCGGAAGGTGAGGCACCCGTTCTAGTAGAGGAGTCCATGCGGGCATCCCAGCCCTTGCAATGTGATCCGGTTGACGTTGTCGCAGTGGAGGCACCCGTTCCTGCAAAAAACGCTGCACCGGCAGCACCCCAGATCCCGCTGTCTGCCCCCTTCGCTGAGACAGAAGAAGCGACACCTGTCCTCATGGAGGAGGCCGCGCAGGCACCAGAGGTCTACCTGTCTGTACCGGAGCCCCGACTGTCATCTGTTCCAGAGCCGGCTGCTTCCTCTGCAGGTGAGCGCCGCCAGGACTGTCGGGCGCCAGGAGAGCTGCCGCAAACCGGACATCGTAAGCTGCAGTTTGATGGTGGAGACATGGAGATGCTGGTGGAGGAGTATTACAACCGGCGTCAGGAGGAAGAGTGTAGACATCGGGAGAGAGAAGCCGAGCGACAAAGGGAGCAGCGCGAATCCCAGAAGCTTCGCCAACGTCACCTGGAGAAGGACCGGGCAGATAAGGACCGGATGAGAAAAGATAAAGGAACCCTGTGGGAGCCGCGGGGTAAGGGTGCAGTACGGAGCTTTAAATTGAAAGCTGGTTGGGGCTTCATCCAGGAGCCTGGACTTTATTTAGAAGTGTTTGTGACCCGGTGGGACGTGGAGACTCACCTCCCAGAAGGACACCCGGGGAGGGACCTGTTGCCAGGAGACTTGGTAACTTACACCCGACACTGGGGTTACAATGGATGGTAGGCCCTAAATGTCACCAGGTGCGACCCCTGGTCCCCAGAGTGTCAGGAACCTGTGAGACCCTCGGAGCCTTCAGCCTCCCACATCCAGGCCTCTGCACAAGTGCCCACCCCACGCCGTAAATCTCCCAGCCTCCCTCAGTGGTCTCCTCAGCAGCCCCAGCTATGGACATGATAATGATAGCTGGCCCGTACCCGGCGCCTTTTAGGCCCCCTGGGGTTCGTTCAGTCCGGGACATAGGGCTCCAGACCCGGAGGGAGATGAAAGAGGTGGCCACACAGACACAGATAGCGGGTCACGACTTGAGTGTACAGGCCACACGACGTCATCAGGTCCTGGTGGTCCTTGGTGTCTCGGATGTTTGGCAAGCATCAGAAGAGTACCAGGTGGTACCTGGAACACCCCTGTCAAAGAATTATAAATAACCCGGACAGGGTCCCTGTATGTAAATAGTTAAATTGTTGATGTACCCGGACGGGTGAATGTTCATAAAAAAGTTTTTTAATTTAATAAAAAACACAACACAGTTTTCATTACTTTTATTACAGTCTCATCCTGCGACGCCATCGATCTCCTGTAAAAAAATGAAAAAAAAAAACAGCAGTATACCACCTGTCCGACGCAGTCCATAGTAACGAGTGTCCCACGACGATCCAGCTCTGCTACATCAGAATGACATCAGAGGCAGGCAGGCAGGCAGAGCCTGTCATCCCGGCGCAGCACAGCTGATTACCTGCTTCCCCGGCGGTGACGTCATCGGACTGGTTTACGGCCGGGATTACCCTGCAGTCACTGCAGTTATCGCGAAAAACTGCATGTGACCGCCAGGGAGAAGATAATGGCGGCCATCAAGCAGTCCAGGACGTGACCGCCGGAGATCTTCTGCCAGGTAAGTGCCGCTGACTCCTGACAGACCCGACCGACGGACACTCACAGTGACAGTGACAAATCCGATTCCGGTATCCGATATGACGAAAATATCGGTACTCGGAATCGAAAGCCCGATACAGCTAATATCGGCCGATACCCGATATTTGCAGTATCGTATCGCTCAACACTACTGAACACAACTGTTCACTTGCTGTGAAAGGCCTTTTTGTGGACTTCTATTATGTTTGCAAGCAATGTATTGTATTTTGATGGAAGAGCGTCACACTAATAGATTTTAGTAAATTTAAAATAGAATAAAGCAGCACCAATTTTAGAAAAATGACAAGGATGAGCCAGTGACAGACACTCAGCAGAGTACACGCAGCGGTGGTTGAAGTAAGTGGAGCGGGATCTACACTCCTACCAAAAATTTAAACCTCAGACTAGAGTGAACACTGAACAAAACTGTTCACTTGCTGTGAAAGGCCTTTTTGTGGACTTCTATTATGTTTGCAAGCAATGTATTGTATTTTGATGGAAGAGCGTCACACTAATAGATTTTAGTGAATTTAAAATAGAATAAAGCAGCACCAATTTTAGAAAAATGACAAGGATGAGCCAGTGACAGACACTCAGCAGAGTACACGCAGTGGTGGTTGAAGTAAGTGGAGCGGGATCTACACTCCTACCAAAAATTTAAACCTCAGACTAGAGTGAACACTGAACACAACTGTTCACTTGCTGTGAAAGGCCTTTTTGTGGACTTCTATTATGTTTGCAAGCAATGTATTGTATTTTGATGGAAGAGCGTCACACTAATAGATTTTAGTAAATTTAAAATAGAATAAAGCAGCACCAATTTTAGAAAAATGACAAGGATGAGCCAATGACAGACACTCAGCAGAGTACACGCAGCGGTGGTTGAAGTAAGTGGAGCGGGATCTACATTCCTACCAAAAATTTAAACCTCAGACTAGAGTGAACACTGAACACAACTGTTCACTTGCTGTGAAAGGCCTTTTTTGTGGACTTCTATTATGTTTGCAAGCAATGTATTGTATTTTGATGGAAGAGCGTCACACTAATAGATTTTAGTAAATTTAAAATAGAATAAAGCAGCACCAATTTTAGAAAAATGACAAGGATGAGCCAATGACAGACACTCAGCAGAGTACACGCAGCGGTGGTTGAAGTAAGTGGAGCGGGATCTACATTCCTACCAAAAATTTAAACCTCAGACTAGAGTGAACACTGAACACAACTGTTCACTTGCTGTGAAAGGCCTTTTTGTGGACTTCTATTATGTTTGCAAGCAATGTATTGTATTTTGATGGAAGAGCGTCACACTAATAGATTTTAGTAAATTTAAAATAGAATAAAGCAGCACCAATTTTAGAAAAATGACAAGGATGAGCCAGTGACAGACACTCAGCAGAGTACACGCAGCGGTGTTTGAAGTAAGTGGAGCGGAATCTACACTCCTACCAAAAATTTAAACCTCAGACTAGAGTGAACACTGAACACAACTGTTCACTTGCTGTGAAAGGCCTTTTTGTGGACTTCTATTATGTTTGCAAGCAATGTATTGTATTTTGATGGAAGAGCGTCACACTAATAGATTTTAGTAAATTTAAAATAGAATAAAGCAGCACCAATTTTAGAAAAATGACAAGGATGAGCCAGTGACAGACACTCAGCAGAGTACACGCAGCGGTGGTTGAAGTAAGTGGAGCGGGATCTACACTCCTACCAAAAATTTAAACCTCAGACTAGAGTGAACACTGAACACAACTGTTCACTTGCTGTGAAAGGCCTTTTTGTGGACTTCTATTATGTTTGCAAGCAATGTATTGTATTTTGATGGAAGAGCGTCACACTAATAGATTTTAGTAAATTTAAAATAGAATAAAGCAGCACCAATTTTAGAAAAATGACAAGGATGAGCCAGTGACAGACACTCAGCAGAGTACACGCAGCGGTGGTTGAAGTAAGTGGAGCGGGATCTACACTCCTACCAAAAATTTAAACCTCAGACTAGAGTGAACACTGAACACAACTGTTCACTTGCTGTGAAAGGCCTTTTTGTGGACTTCTATTATGTTTGCAAGCAATGTATTGTATTTTGATGGAAGAGCGTCACACTAATAGATTTTAGTAAATTTAAAATAGAATAAAGCAGCACCAATTTTAGAAAAATGACAAGGATGAGCCAGTGACAGACGCTCAGCAGAGTACACGCAGCATTAGTTGAAGAAGTAACTGGAGCGTGATCTGCACTCAAAAAAACAAAAAACTCACAGACTGCAGTGAACACTGAAACACAACTGTTCACTATCTGTGAAAGGCTCCTTTGTGTACTTCTATAGTGTTTGCAAGCAATGTATTGTAACAGGATGGAAGCACGTCACACTCATAGATTTTAGTTTTTTTCAATAGAATGGAGCAGCAACAATTTTAGAAAAATGACAAGGATGAGGCAGTTACACACGCTCAGCAGAGTACACGCAGCATTAGTTGAAGAAGTAACTGGAGCGTGATCTGCATTTAAAAAAAAAATAAAATACCTCACAGACTGCAGTGAACACTGAAACACAACTGTTCACTATCTGTGAAAGGCTCCTTTCTGTACTTCTATAGTGTTTGCAACCAATGTATTGGATACGGATGGAAGCACATCACAGTATAATTTCAATTGAATGGAGCAGCAAGAATTACACTAAAGAAAAAAATAAGTCTGTGAGTGACACGTGCAGATGCCTACAAACAGCGTTGGATGCAGAGCAAACTGCAGCGTCACCTGCACGCACACACACACCTTGCAGAGCTGTGAAAACAACACTGCAAGGCAAAAGGAAGCTTTACACAGCGGTTGGTAAATTAGCCTGCCTAAAGCACAGTACACAAAATCGCAATCTCTAACTGTCCCTCAGAGTCAGCAGAGCAGCGTTCTGTCCCTATCTGAATTCACAGCACAGTGACGCTAAAATGGCGGCGGCGCCTTTTATAGTGCATTCTGACATCATTTCAGCATCCAATCACAGCCATGCCATTAGTTAACATGATCGCAGCAGTACAGGATGTGCCCACACTTCTTAGGATTCCTCATTGGCTGACTAAAATCACATTGCCTCTCAAAGAATTATGGGAACTTCCGATTCCGGTATACGATATATGGAAAATATCGGAACCAAGTATCTAAAGTCCGATACAGCGAATATCGGCCGATACCCGATACTTGCGGTATCGGAATGCTCAACTCTAGTAGCAAGTGTTTTTCTTGGAATGCTGTGTTTTTTTGACGCCATGCATAACGCCTTTTTGTATGACCAAACAACTCAATCTTGTTTTCATCAGTCCACAGGACCTTCTTCCAAAAAGAAATTGGCTTCTCCAAATGTGGTTTTGCATACCTCAGCCGACTCTGTTTGTGGCGTGCTTGCAGAAACGGCTTCTTTCGCATCACTCTCCCATACAGCTTCTCCTTGTGCAAAGTGCGTTGTATAGTTGACCGATGCACAGTGACACCATCTGCAGCAAGTTGATGCTGCAGCTCTCTGGAGGTGGTCTGAGGATTGTCCTTGACTGGTCTCACCATTCTTCTTCTCTGCCTTTCTGATATTTTTCTTGGCCTGCCACTTCTGGCCTTAACAAGAACTGTCCCTGTGTTCTTCCATTTCCTTACTTTGTTCCTCACAGTGGAAACTGACAGGTTAAATCTCTGAGACAGCTTTTTGTATCCTTCCCCTGAACAACTATTTTGAATAATCTTTGTTTTCAGATCATTTGACAGTTGTTTTGAGGAGCCCATGATGACACTCTTCAGAGGAGATTCAAACAGAACAACTTGCAAGTGGCCACTTTAAGTAGCTTTTCTCATGATTGCATACACCTGGCTATGAAGTTCAAAGCTCAATGAGGTTACAAAACCCAAAAAAGTGCTTTAGTAAGTCAGTAAAAAGTAGGTAGGAGTGTTTAAAACAAGAAAATGATAAGGGTGGCCATACTTATGCACCTGTCAAATTTTGTTTGAATGCAGATTGCACATGTTCTGCTAGTACAATAAACCTCATTTCAAGGTAGAAACATTACTGTAGTTATTAGATATATCAAACTGAAATAGCTGTTGCAAAAACACCAATTTTTATAAAACATTAAGCTTAAGATTAATAGGGGTGCCCAAACTTTTTCATATAACTGTTTATAATTATGTAATTACACTTGCTCTTTCCTGTGAAGAATATATGATTATATCAGTTTCTATGGGTATTTTACCCTGAAATGGGAGAATGTGCAATGGGAAGGGTGATATATAGCATACATTGCAGGACTTATGAGAGAGTTACTGCTCATGCGCCGCTGTCAGTTGTGTAACTTGCAGGACCCTTTACAACCATAGGTCATATTGGTTAATATAAAGATACCTATCGTGCAGGCGTGGCAGGTCCTATAACTGAACGTCCTACAATTTCAGTCATGTGACCTCAAGGACCTTTCCACCTGCAGGTCCTGAAAGTAAATTGGGGAATTACTATTGCACATATGCAGCAGGTTCTCAAATTCGGACATTGATAATTTGTCCGTCGCGAGTCATGTGATCTGTAAGTCTCCTATTTGCAAGTCCTGGAAGGAAATAGTTGAATCTATAATTATGCAAATGCGGCAGGTCCTTAAATCATACTTACAGCTTCATTATATGACCTGAAAAGGTAATTTCATTGGCCCCCTAATGGTGTCAATTAATTGCATTGGACAGTTGAAGATAAGTTTACCTGGAAGGACATGATGATTGGACAGGTAAGTACATCTTTTAATATAATTATTGCAATAGGTTAACACATGAGGATTGGTAAGTCTGAATACCAATCAGACATATCTTTCCTGCTATCCATGATGTATCAGGATTGGTTAATCCATCAACCTCATCTAATGGTTGACCTCAATGACATCACAAGCCTACCTTATATAAGCTAGAGGGCTCTGCCCATTGGCCATTGCAGACTCATTCCCTGAAGATGCCAGTAAGGGTGAAATGTGTTGGGGAGGGAGCTGGTTATACATTTTAAATAGCAAGTGTTAGGGTTCGAGTTCCCACTCCTGCACAAGGGGAATCTCGACCTGTTCCCGCTGCAGTCCCACATCCGTCTTCGGACGCAGTGGTTCCTGCTCAGCAGAGACGTCGGTCCCAGCGTCTTGCCCAGCCCAGTTCTGTGCAGAGACTTGCTGCTGCAACCAGTGTTGGAGCAGGCAGATTTGGGACTAAGTCCTTTGTTGCTTCATCTGAGCATGCCCAGGGCAAGATATCCCATTGGAGATCAGGGGTCACATGCTCAGATACAGCTGCCACTCCTATTGGTCCTTCAGGAAGGTCATGTAGCAGTTGTTGTTCTGAAGCAGCTTCCCATTGGTCCTTCCTGGAAGGTCTTTTGTTATGTTTCGGTAGCTGAGGAGTGCAGGTAAAAAAGGCAATACACCAGAGCAGTTGGAATCTATGAGATTGCAGTACCCTGACTAACCACCACAACTAGAGGCAGCCGTGGAGCGTTCCTACGTTGGTCCTAGACGCCTCGTCACAGCCTGAGAAACTAACTACACCTAAAGATAGAAATAGGAAAGCTATCTGCCCCGGAGCAGAACCCAAAAGATAATAGAAAGTCCCCAAACAAGTAATGGCGGTTAGACAAGAAGAAATACTGACACAGAAAGAAAATAGTATGAGCAAACGCTGGGGCCCAAACTAACTAAATAGAAAAGGATAGGAAGGGTACTTACTGCAATCCCAGAAAACCCTGAAAAGCACCAACTCTACTAATTTCAAAAACACCTGAGATCACACGACCTCTACCACCTAAATTAGTTCTCTGGTGTAACAAAATCAAAACAGCAGCCACTGAAAAAACTGGAAAGAGCAAAAGTACAAACATCAGTGGCTGAACTAAACTGAGAGGGCAAAAGCCCCCGGAGGGGACCCTGAAGGCCCCCACAGAAGTGCAGGACAAAATGCAAAAATATAGCACAAAAACAAAAAGAAGAAAATGTCTTATCTGTTAGCAGGAGATGCAGACACGACACAGCAGGCTACAAGGGAAACAGGAATGAAGGATTCAGACCAGAACAATTGATCACCGGCAACCCTGATGGGAAGGTGACTCCCTTATATAAGACCAGTCAGTAACACCTGATTCCCAGTCCTCACAATCTTCACTGGACAGACCAACACCGCTTGTAACCACCAGAGGAAGCCTCTACTCAGAACTCATCTCAAACCCATTCACAACAGTACCCCCCCCTTGACGAGGGGGTCACCGAACCTCATTTGAGCAACCAGGTCGGTCAGGATGAGTTCTATGATACGCACGGATAAGTCTCCTAGCATGGATGTCCGAAGCAAACACCCAAGAATTGTCTTCCTGACCATAACCTCTCCATTTAACCAAATACTGGAGTTTCCGTCTAGAAAAACGAGAATCTAATATTTTCTCAACCACATACTCCAGATTGCCCTCAACCAAAACAGGGTCAGGAGGCACAGCAGCAGGAACCACTGGCTCAACAAACCTCTTCAACAAGGACTTGTGGAACACGTTATGGATCTTTAATGTCCCTGGAAGAAGCAAACGAAAAGAAACAGGATTAATAATCTCCATGATCTTATAAGGTCCAATGAACCTAGGCTTAAATTTAGGAGATGCTACTCTCATAGGAATATTCTTTGAGGATAACCAGACCAAGTCCCCCACTTTAAATCGAGGACCATCAGTCCTATGCCGGTTAGCAAACCGCTGGGCCTTCTCCTGAGAGAGGGACAACCTCTCCACTACCTGGTCCCAAATCTGTTGCATACGCTCCACAACAGAGTCAACACCTGGACAGACAGAAGCCTCTGTCTGTCCTGAAGAAAATCGAGGGTGAAACTCAGAATTACAGAAAAACGGAGACATCAAAGTGGCAGAGCTAGCCCTATTATTAAGAGCAAACTCAGCCAAAGGCAAAAAAGAGACCCAGTCATCCTGATCAGCAGACACAAAGCATCTTAGATAAGTCTCCAATGTCTGGTTTGTTCTCTCAGTTTGACCATTGGTCTGAGGATGAAATGCCGAGGAGAAAGACAATTGAACACCCAGTTTAGAACAAAAAGTCCTCCAAAATCTGGAAACAAACTGGACTCCTCTGTCAGACACAATGTTCTCAGGAATGCCGTGTAAACGAACCACGTGCTGAAGGAACAACGGCACCAATTCAGAGGAGGAAGGCAACTTAGGTAATGGCACAAGATGTATCATTTTGGAAAACCTATCACAAATTACCCAGATGGTGGTCATTCTCTGAGAAACAGGAAGGTCGGAAATGAAATCCATAGAGATATGGGTCCATGGTCTCTTGGGCACAGGCAATGGCATCAACAAACCACTAGAGCGAGAGCAAGGCTTGGAGCGAGAGCAAGTCCCGCAGGACTGCACAAATTCCCTGACATCACGAGACAAGGTAGGCCACCAAAAGGACCGACTAACCAAGTCTCTGGTACCAAAAATTCCAGGATGTCCAGCCAATGCGGAACAATGAATCTCAGACATCACACTCTTTTCCACTGGTCCGGGACAAACAATTTTCCAACAGGGCAGCACTCGGGCCTATCCTCCTGACACCCCTCCAGAGCAAGTCTCAAATTGGGCGAGATGGCGGAAAGAACTACACCCTCTTTCAAAATAACAGAAGGATCAGATAACTCAGGAGAGTCCGCAAGGAAACTCCTCGAGAGGGCATCCGCCTTAACATTCTTAGTGCCAGGAAGAAAGGAAACCACAAAATTAAAACGTGTGAAAAACAAGGCCCACCTGGCCTGTCTAGGATTGAGTCGCTTGGCAGATTCCAGATAGACCAGATTCTTATGGTCCGTAAGGACCACCACCTGATGTTTGGCTCCCTCCAGCCAATGTCTCCACTCTTCAAAAGCCCACTTCATGGCCAATAACTCCCGATTACCCACGTCATAATTACGTTCAGTAGGAGAAAATTTTCGAGAGAAAAAGGCACAAGGGTTACTTTTAGAGGTCTCTGGATCTTTTTGGGACAAAACGGCACCTGCCCCAATTTCAGAGGCATCAACCTCCACCTGAAATGGCAGAGAAACATCAGGCTGCCGTAGAACAGGAGCAGAAGTGAATCTCTGCTTAAGTTCCTGAAATGCAGAGACTGCCTCAGGAGGCCAATTCACCACATCAGAACCCTTTCTGGTCAAATCAGTTAATGGTTTAACAATAACCGAGAAATTACCAATAAATTTACGATAAAAATTGGCAAAACCCAAAAATCTCTGAAGAGCCTTTAATGAAGTAGGTTGGACCCAATCACAGATGGCCTGAACCTTGACCGGGTCCATTTCAATAACAGATGGGGACAAAATGAATCCCAGAAATGAGATCCTCTGTACGCCAAAAAGACACTTTGATCCCTTCACATACAGAGCATTCTCTCTCAAAATTGGAATACAGTTCGAACATGTTTCACATGAGAGTCCCAGTCATTAGAAAAAATCAAGATATCATCCAAATAAACAATCAGAAATTTGTCCACAAAATCCCTGAAAATGTCATTCATGAAGGACTGGAAGACGGAAGGAGCATTAGTGAGCCCAAAGGTCATCACTAGGTACTCAAAATGCCCTTCAGGGGTATTGAATGCCGTCTTCCATTCATCCCCGTGCTTAATGCGAATAAGGTTATACGCCCCCCTGAGGTCAAGCTTGGTAAACCAAGTAGCGTTTTTCACCCTGGAATACAGGTCAGAAATCAAGGGTAACGGGTATTGATATTTCACAGTAATATTGTTCAAGAGACGATAATCAATACACGGCCTTAATGAACCATCTTTTTTGGCCACAAAGAAAAAAACGGCACCTAAGGGTGAAGAGGATGGTCTGATACGACCCTTCTCCAATGATCCTTGATATAAGACCGCATAGTGTCATGTTCAGGTACAGACAAGTTAAAAAGGCGACCTTTAGGGAATTTACTACCCGGCACTAATTCAATAGCGCAGTCATAGCTCCTATGGGGAGGCAAGGATGCAGATTTACTTTCGCTAAACACATCAGAAAAATCAATCAAAAAGTCAGGAACATCCTGAGCCTGGGGGGAGGCAGAAAAAACAGAAGTGTTGGTATTAACACATTGGCAGCCCCAACTGGTTACAGACACAGATTTCCAATCCAAAACAGGATTATGAGACTGTAACCAAGGGAAACCAGCACGATAATATCATGCAGATTATACAGAACCAAAAATTTACAGCTCTCCTGATGATCAGGTTCCACCCTCATTATCACCTGAGTAGAGAACTGAGGTTTATTCTCAGCCAAAGGGGTAGAATCGATCCCCAGTAGGGGAATAGACTTCTGTAGGGGTATCAAGGGAAACCCACAACGTTTAGCAAAATCATAATCCATCAGGTTAATAGCTGCTCCAGAATCAACGAAAGCCTGAGCAGAAAATGAGGACAGAGAGCATATCAGAGTGACAGTTAATAAAAACTTAGTCTGAACACTACCCAAGACAACTGAGCGTGCAAAACGTCTTCCCCGCTTAGGGCAGACTGAAATAGCATGAGAGGCATCACCACAGTAGAAACATAACCCATTGCGCTTTCGAAACTCATGACGCTGTGCCCCAGACACCACTCTATCACACTGCATGGGTTCAGAAGCTGGTTCACAAGGCAACACCATTCCACGCATACTTCTCCGCTCACGCAAACGTCTGTCAATTTGAATCGCTAATGACATAGAATCATTGAGACCAGAGGGGACAGGGAATCCCACCATAACATCCTTTACATTATCTGACAGACCCTTCCGGAAAAGGGCTGCCAAAGCGTCGTCATTCCATTTGGTCAGGACTGCCCACCTACGGAATCTCTGACAGTATAACTCAGCGTCATAAGGCCCCTGATTTAATGCCAACAAGGCTTTTTCAGCTTGATCAGTGACATTAGGCTCATCGTACAATAACCCCAAAGCCTGAAAAAATGCATCAACATCACTCAAAACCGGATCCCCAGGTGTCAGGGAAAAAGCCCAATCCTGAGGATCGCCGCGCAGGAGAGAGATGATAATTTGAACCTGCTGCTCTGCGTTCCCTGAGGACTTATATTTTAAGGCAAAAAACAATTTATAATTATTTTTGAAATTCTGAAACTTAGCTCGATCCCCTAAAAACAAATCTGGCATGGGAATCCTAGGTTCCAAAACAGGCAACCTAGCAAGATATGCAGCAATACTCTGAACCTCAGTGGCAAGCTGATCCACACGCCAGACAACCGTGCAAACTCCATTGAGAGAAAAGATCCTCCCCAGCACCCAGAGATACAGAGGGAAAAAAAATGCAGCAAACAGAAAAATATCTCTGACAACTCTGACAACCATTTTTCTTTCACAATATTTTTCCCTTCTGTGAGTACCATATAATTTTCAATTTTTAGGCCGGTGATACTGTTATGTTTCGTTAGCTGAGGAGTGCAGGTAAAAAAGGCAATACACCAGAGCAGTTGGAATCTATGAGATTGCAGTACCTGACTAACCACCACAACTAGAGGCAGCCGTGGAGCGTTCCTACGTTGGTCCTAGACGCCTCGTCACAGCCTGAGAAACTAACTACACCTAAAGATAGAAATAGGAAAGCTATCTGCCCGGAGCAGACCCAAGATAATAGAAGCCCCCAAACAAGTAATGGCGGTTAGACAAGAAGAAATACTGACACAGAAAGAAAATAGTATGAGCAAACGCTGGGGCCCAAACTAACTAAATAGAAAAGGATAGGAAGGGTACTTACTGCAATCCCAGAAAACCCTGAAAAGCACCAACTCTACTAATTTCAAAAACACCTGAGATCACACGACCTCTACCACCTAAATTAGTTCTCTGATGTAACAAAATCAAAACAGCAGCCACTGAAAAACTGGAAAGAGCAAAAGTACAAACATCAGTGGCTGAACTAAACTGAGAGGGCAAAAGCCCCCGGAGGGACCCTGAAGGCCCCCACAGAAGTGCAGGACAAAATGCAAAAATATAGCACAAAAACAAAAAGAAGAAAATGTCTTATCTGTTAGCAGGAGATGCAGACACGACACAGCAGGCTACAAGGGAAACAGGAATGAAGGATTCAGACCAGAAAAATTGATCACCGGCAACCCTGATGGGAAGGTGACTCCCTTATATAAGACCAGTCAGTAACACCTGATTCCCAGTCCTCACAATCTTCACTGGACAGACCAGCACCACTTGTAACCACCAGAGGAAGCCTCTGCTCAGAACTCATCTCAAACCCATTCACAACAGTCTTTTTCTCGTGGCCGCTATAAAAGGCTATCCTTACCGCACGGCCGTGCGCTAGTATCAACCGTTATATGCTTTGGGCCAGTATGGTCATGCGTGTGTTTGGTTAAGGAGGCTGAAATACGCCATTACAATACTGACCTAATCGGTGAGGAGCTTGGTATGCTAGCTGATCAGGGTCGGTGTCTTAGATGCCTCAGATTACCGGAATGACCGGTGAGGAGTTTGATTGCCGTATTCAGGGCCTGGCGTTCAGATGATATAGATTGCGGTGACTCCCGCGAGGACATTAGCGCATGATCACTTTCTATGTTCACTTAGCAGTCAACTGTGTACCTGGGTGCCTAACAGGACTCAGAAGTTTGTCTCAGCGGCTCTGTGACGCAACAGAGTTCGCTTTCAACACTAGACAGCGCCCTAGCGTGTTTACTTTGCGACTCAGTGGTGTTAACTGAGTTCGCACACATTGCCATATAGCGCTGCGGCACTCCTTCTAGCGGCTCTGTGGAATAACAGAGTTCGCACATATTGCCACAGCGTGTTACGGCGTTTATTTTGGTGACTCTGGGGATAACAGAGTTCATTTCTTGCGCCATCTTAATAGCAGCAGGCTCCGCCTGCACGGTGGACCCCAGGCTTCGAACGCACCTCTCTACATCTTATATTTGGTGCGTTCCGCAGACCCTAACATAATACTAGCGCCAGGGTCTGGCTAGTAAAATGGCGGATGAATAGCATTTACAGCTGTACATCCAGCAGCTGGAGGGTAGGTTAGCGGCTCGAGCGCACAGCCACAGCTGTGGATGTTAGCGCAGTCGCTGTTCAGGCTGCTAGCGTAGCTGCAGTCAGTTTGTCCTCTGCCACCTCTGTCCCTACATTGTCCCACCTCCAGCTTCCAGACAAGTTTGCTGGTGACAGCAAGCAATGTCGGGGATTTGTGAGTCAGCTCCATACACCTTGAGCTTCTGGCTGCACATTTCCCCATGGATCGGGCACAAGTGGGCTTTGTGATAGCTCTTCTGTCGGGCATTGAAGTGGGCAACGCCGCTGTGGTAGCACGACGACCGTGTGGTTTAGAGCGCTTCTCGGTTTCTGGAGGCTCTGAAAAAGGTTTCTCTAGGACCTCAGATCACCCACGATACGGCGTTCCAACTGCTGGCAAGTACCCAGGGTTCGGCTTTGGTCAGCCATTTTGCTGTCCAATTTCGGACTCTGGCCTCGGAATTAGAGTGGCCAGATAAGGTCCTCATTCCCGTGTTCTGGAGAGGACTGGCGGGTCATGTGAAAGACGCCTTGGCTACCAGGGAGATTCCTGCCACACTGGAGAAGCTTATCGCTATTTCCTCCCGCGTTGACTTCCGTTTCTACGAGCGGAGCCTGGAACGTGCCCAGTCTAGGCGGAGGGTTCGGTTGGCTCCTACCTTCGCCACCCCTCTGGAGTCGCCCGTTCAGGCACCCGACCTTCAGGAGGTTGCTCCTGCTGGTTCTAAATCTCGGGTCACTCGTCCATCCCCGATTTGTGATGTCCACAGCGGCTGAATAAACGGTCGCGCCCAGTAAAAGTAGGAACAGGGTCACTGGACGCCATGAGTTTTGCCCCTAAAGTGCTCCTCAAGGGGATAATTACCCATGGTTCTACCACCCTACCCGTCAAGCTGAGTGTGGATTCTGGGGCAGAGGTGAATTTTATGTCGTCCTCCTTTGCTTCTCGCCACACCATGCTTTTGGTGTTGCTGGCTGAACCAGTGTCGGTACGGGTGTTGAACGGAGCAATTCTGCCCACACAAATCATCCATCAATCTGTCCCATTCACCTTGTCTATGTCTCCTTCCCATCAGGAGAATATATCATTTTCTGGGACTTCTGAGTTGCTGGAGAGGACATACTAGTGGCCGCAGATGGCCCGTGACGTCAGGGAGTATGTCAGGCGTGCTTCTCCTGTGCCAAGAATAAATCTCCTCGACAATAGCCGGCTGGGCTACTTTTCCCTTTGCCTGTGGCAGACAGGCCCTGGGAGATGGTCGGGATGGATTTTGTGGTGGGCTTACCCAAGTCTCGGGGCTGCACCATCATCTGGGTGATTACCGACCACTTCTCTAAAATGGTGCACTTGGTGCCGTTACCACGGTTACCGTCTGCACGGGCCTTGGTAGCATTATTCATTAGGCATATTTTCCGTCTACACGGTATGCCAGACAAAATTGTCAGTGATCGAGGTCCCCAGTTTGCGTCTCGATTCTGGAGAGAGCTGTGTCGTTTACTCAGCATTGAGTTGAATCTCTCCTCTGCATACCATCCCGAGACTAATGGGTTGGTAGAGAGGGCCAACCACCTTGGTCACATACTTGCAAAATTTTGTCTCTGCCAGGCAAGATGACTGGGCATCCTTGCTACTGTGGGCTGAGTTCGCTCTAAATAATGCTGTGGCTGACTCCACCGGACAGACTCATTCCTTCTGAACTACGGTAAGCATCCGCGGGTACCAGTGCCCATGCCCGTGTCTTCCGCCGATTCAAGGGTGGCAGACTGGGCTGTGGAGGCACGGGACATTTGGGACCACATCCAGAATGCCATTCAGGCCTCCAAAGAGAGGATGAGGTCTTCGGCCGATGCCCATCGGTGCTCCACTCCTATATTTGCTCCGGGTGACCTAGTGTGGCTCTCTGCCCGAAACATCAGGCTACGTGTAGAGTCCACCAAGTTGGCACATCGCTTTTTGAGTCCCTTTAAAGTTCTTGAGCAGGTGAACCCGGTGGTTTACCGCCTAGGTCGTCCGCCTCGCCTTGGTATCACCGACACCTTTCACGTGTCCCTCCTGAAACCTGTGGCCATTTCTCGGTTTTCCGAGTCATCTACTGGGACGTCGGGTTCATCTACCGACGATCATGAGGTGAACGCCATTGTTGGGTGCAAGGTGGTACGAGGCAAAAAATTTTATTTGGTGGATTGGAGGAGTTATGGGCCTGAGGATAGGTCTTGGGAGCCTGCCGAGCATGTTCATGCTCCGCAGCTCATCGCTGCCTTTGAACGCAGCGAGGCCCAAAGAAGGGGGGCCCCGGCCCAGTACTGTGCTGAGACTTGCTGCTGCAACCAGTGTTGGAGCAGGCAGATTTGGGACTAAGTCCTTTGTTGCTTCATCTGAGCATGCCCAGGGCAAGATCTCCCATTGGAGATCAGGGGTCACATGCTCAGTTACAGCTGCCACTCCTATTGGTCCTTCAGGAAGGTCCTGTAGCTGTTGATGTTCTGAAGCAGCTTCCCATTGGTCCTTCCTGGAAGGTCTTTTTCTCGTGGCTGCTTTAAAAGGCTGTCCTTACCACACGGCCGTGCACTAGTATCAACCGTTATATGCTTTGCGCCAGTATAGTCATGCGTTTGTGTGGTTAGGGCGGCTGAAATACGCCATTACAATACCGACCTAATCGGTGAGGAGCTTCGTATGCTAGCTGGTCAGGGTCGGTGTCTTAGATGCCTTAGATTACCGGCATAACCGGTGAGGAGTTTGATTGCCATATTCAGGGCCTGGCGTTCAGACGACATAGATTGCGGGTGACTCCCGCGAGGATATTAGCGCATGATCACTTTCTATGTTCGCTTAGCAGTCAACTGTGTACCTGGGTGCCTAACAGGATACAGAAGTTTTGTCTCAGCGGCTCTGTGATGCAACAGGGTTCGCTTTCAATGCTAGACAGCTCCCTAGCGTGTTTACTTTGCAACTCAGTGGTGTTAACTGAGTTCGCACACATCGCCATATAGCGCTGCGGCACTCCTTCTAGCAGCTCTGTGGAATAACAGAGTTCGCACATATTGCCACAGTGCGTTACGGCGTTTATTTTGGCGACTCTGCGGGATAACAGAGTTCGCTTCTTGCGCCATCTTACTAGCAGCAGGCTCGGCCTACACGGTGGACCCCGGTCTGCGAACGCACCTCTCTACATCTTATATTTGGTGCGTTCAGCAGACCCTAACAGCAAGTTGTTGTAGCGGTCATGACAAGCAATAAGTGATGTCACACAATGCAAGAGACATTAGAATGAATCTATGGGCTTGAGAGATACAATAGCATTATATAAAAAATATAAAGATAGAGGGGGATAATAGATATAACACTAGTAATCCCACAGTAGTTGATCCTAAAACGACTTTCCAAAAATATGTAAAGATCAACAGCAATAGATTAAAATAATAGCCTATGAGAATAATATCTACTAATACTAAACAACATAGATTCAAATTAATTAGTTAGATATTGTAACTGAAAATCTGACATTTCGGATCAATAGTTAATTAATTAATGGTCTTGCAAAATGATGGTTAGAGTGATCCCCTATCACTTTTCAAGACCAATAGCAACTCATAAAGTGATCAATACAATCTTTGCGGTTTTATAAATGCACTCAATTATATTAAATTGTTTAATAAAAGTTAATTTTTAGTCGCATTATAGAATCTTTAGCTAGGGTCTATTTGCCATCGGCAACTTGTAAATAAGTATGAGATTCCCTATGCTGATTCTTTCTGAAGAAGTGAAAGTGCAAAAATGTGGGCCACACATCAAGCCACATTTCTGAATCTACAGTATCCGTCATGGTAGTTCCCTTTACACCACCCCACAGGCTCCGTTCTTCCTTGGGCAACTTCCCACTAAGTTACCAGTGTATTTAGAGAAAAATTGCTTCCAGAGCACCAAAGAGATGATTATATTCCCTTTATTCATCCAGTAAATGGCACAGGAGTAACCAGACAGGGCAACCCAACCCCCAGGAGAAATGCAGCACGGAACAACAGGAAGAATACCCAGGCCTAGTGGTAAACATCTCTAATAGACACTTAAATAACAATGAACATTTTTTTACTTTACAAAGGACTGTCTTTTTCCCCTACTGCCAAAATTGATACATTTCAATTAGAGATTGATTTAACACAATTTTTCTGTAATATATAATGGAAATATTTTTTCATTAAGGAATTGTCTAAACCTGAGCCCATTAGTATGTGTAATGGCAGTGAAGTTTATAGAGGTAAAGGGTGGGGATTAAAATCTAAAAGCTATAAACCAGCACCTGTACCAGACACAGAGATAGAAGCACATATTTACTTGGTTAACCAAGCTATTATGAATGCTGTGGGTAGACCCCCCACCCAGGTTCAGAGGAATATAACACAGAATAACTGCTTTACATAACTTGAAAAAAGATCCATCCATAATTTGTAAACCAGCAGACAAGGGAGGGCACTGGTAGTAATGAACTAAGATAAATACATACAAGGAAAAGAAAGGCAGTTTGCAGATAAAAGCATGTAGAGACCTCTTTGTCATGACCCTAAATCTAAGATTAACCCCTTCACCCCCAAGGGTGGTTTGCACGTTAATGACCGGGCCAATTTTTACAATTCTGACCACTGTCTCTTTATAAGGTTATAACTCTGGAACGCTTCAACGGATCTTCGCGATTCTGAGATTGTTTTCTCGTGACATATTGTACTTCATGTTAGTGGTAAAATTTCTTCGCTATAACTTGCGTTTATTTTTGAAAAAATGCAAATATGGCGAAAATTTTTAAAATTTTGCAATTTTCAAACTTTGAATTTTTATTCCCTTAAAACAGAGAAATATATCACACAAAATAGTTAAGAAATAACATTTCCCACATGTCTACTTTACATCAGCACAATTTTGGAACCAAAATTTTTTTTTGTTAGGAAGTTATAAGGGTTAAAAGTTGACCAGCGATTTCTCATTTTTACAACAACATTTACAAAGCCATTTTTTTAGGGACCACCTCACATTTGAAGTCACTTTGAGGGGTCTATATGGCAGAAAATACCCAAAAGTGACACCATTCTAAAAACTGCACCCCTCAAGGTACTCAAAACCACATTCAAGAAGTTTATTAACCCTTCAGGTGATTCACAGTAACTAAAGCAACGTGGAAGGAAAAAATGAATATTTTACTTTTTAGCCACAAGAATTATCTTTTACAAACTTTTTTTTATTTTCACAAGGGTAAAAGGAGAAAATGGACAGATAAGTTTGTTGTGCAATTTCTCCTGAGTACGCCAATACCCCATATGTGGGGGAAAACCACTGTTTGGGCAAACAGCAGAGCTCGTAAGGGAAGGAGCGCCGTTTGACTTTTTCAAACTAAAATTGGCTGGAATTTAGATTGGATGCCATGTCGCGTTTGGAGAGCCCCTGATGCACCTAAACAGTGGAAACCCCCCACAAGTGACACCATTTTGGAAACTAGACCCCCTAAGGTACTTATCTAGATCTGTTGTGAGCACTTTGAACCCTCAAGTGTTTCACAAAAGTTTATAAAGCCTGGGTGTGAAAAAAAAAAAAATCAATTTTCCACAAAAATGATTTTTTAGTCCCAAATTTTTGAATTTTCCCAAGGAAATTGGACCCCAAAAGTTGTTGTCCAATTTGTCCTGAGTACGCTAATACCCCATATGTGGGGGGGGAAACTGTTTGGGCGCACGGCAGGGCTTGGAAAGGAAGTAGTAAAGTTTTGGAATGCAGACGTTAATGGGGGTCATGTTCCGTTTGCAGTGCCCCAGATGAGCCTAAACAGTGGAAACCCCCACAAGTGACCACATTTTGGAAACTAGACCCCCTAAGGAACTTATCTAGATCTTTGGTGAGCACTTTGAACCCCCAAGTGCTTCACACAAGTTTATAATGCCCGGGCATGAAAATAAAAAATCCTATTTTTTTCCCACAAAAATTATCTTTTAGTCACTAATTTTTTATTTTTCCAAGGGTAACAGGAGAAATTGGACCACATAAGTTGTTGTACAATTTGTCCTGAGTATGCTGATACCCCATATGTGGGGGGGAACCACTGTTTGGGCGCACGGCAGAGCTCGGAATGGAAGGAGCACCATTTGACTTTTTCCAACCAAAATTGGCTGGAATTGAGTTTGGATGCCATGTTGCATTTGGAGAGCCCCTGATGTGCCTAAACAGTGGAAACCCCCCACAAATGACCCCATTTGGGAAACTAGACCCCCTAAGGAACTTATCTAGATTTTTGATGAGCAATTTGAACCCCCAAGTGCTTCACACAAGTTTATAACGTAGAGCCGTAAAATTTAAAAATCGTATTTTTTCCACAAAAATGATCTTTTCACCCCAATTTTATTTTTCCAAGGGTAACAAGACTCCAAAAGTTATTGTGCAATTTGTCCTGAGTGCGCTGATACCCCATATGTGGGGGTAAACCACTGTTTGGGTGCATGGCAGAGTTTGGAAGGGAAGGAGAGCCGTCTGACTTTTTCAACGCTTAATTGGCTGGACGCCATGTCGTGTTTGGAGAGCTCCTGATCTGCCTAAACAGTGGAAACCCCCATAAATGACACCATTTTGGAAACTAGACCCCTCAAGGAACTTATCTAGATGTGTGGTGAGAACTTTGAACCCTCAGGTGTTTCACTAAAGTTTATAACGTACAGCAGTAAAATAAAAAATCTTTTTTTTTTTTTACAAAAATGATTTTTTCGCCCCAAATATTTTATTTTCACAAGGGTAACAGAAGAAATTGGAACCCAAAAGTTGTTGTCCAATTTGTCCTGAGTACACTGATACCCAATATGTGGGCGAAAACTACTGTATGGGCACACGTCGGGGCTCGGAAGGGAAGTAGTGACGTTTTGGATTGCAGACTTTGATGGAATGGTCTGGGGCGTCATGTCACATTTGGAGAGCCCCTGATGCACCTAAACAGTGGAAACCCCCCACAAGTGACCCCATTTTGGCAAATAGACCCCACAAGGAACTTATCTAGATGTGTGGTGAGCAATTTGAACCCCGAAGTGCTTCACAGAAGTTTATAACGCACAGCCGTAAATAATAAAAAATTTTTCTTTTTACAAAAATGATTTTTTCGCCCCAATATTTTGTTTTCACAAGGGTAACAGGAGAAATTGGACCCCAAAAGTTGTTGTCCAATTTGTCCTGAGTACGCTGATACCCAATATGTGGGAGAAAACTACTGTATGGGTACACGTTGGGGCTCGGAAGGGAAGTAGTGACGTTTTGGATTGCTGACTTTGATGGAATGGACTGGGGGTGTCATGTTGCATTTGGAGAGCCCCTGATGCGCCTAAACAGTGGAAATCCCCAACAAGTGACCCCATTTTGGAAAATAGACCCCACAAGGAACTTATCTAGGTGTGTGGTGAGCGCTATGAAGCCCCAAGTGCTTCACAGAAGTTTATAATGTACAGCCGTAAAAACAAAAAAATATTTTTTTTTGTACAAAAATGATATTTTCGCCCCCAGTTTTTTATTTTCCCAAGGGTAACAGAAGAAATAGGACAAATTGCACAATAACTCTTGGGGTCCAGAGTACGCTGATACCCCATATGTGGGGATAAACTACTGTTTGGACGCATGGCAGAGCTCAGAAGTGAAGGAGCACCGTTTGACTTTTTTCAACGCAGAATTGGCTGGAATTGAGATCAGACGCCATGTCACATTTGGAGAGCCCCTGATGTGCCTAAACAGCGGAAACCCCCCAATTCTAACTCCAACCCTAATCCCAACACACCCCTAACCCTAGTCCCAACCCTAACCACAGACCTAACCCTAACACACCCCTTATCCCAACCCTAACCCTAATCCTAACTTTAGCGCCAACCCTAACCCTAACTTTAGCCGCAACCCTAACCCTAACCCTAATGGGAAAATGGAAATAAATACATTTTTTTAATGTTATTATTTTTCCCTAACTAAGTGGGTGATAAAGGGGGGTTTGATTTACTATTTATAGCAGGTTTTTATGATTGGCAGCTGTCACGCTAAAAGACGCTTTTAATTGCAAAAATAGTTTTTTGCATCGCCACATTTTGAGAGCTATAATTTTTGCATATTTTGGCCCACAGAGTCATGTGAGGTCTTATTTTTTGCGGTACGAGTTGACGTTTTTATTTTGTACCATTTTTTGAGCAGGTGACATTTTTTAATCGCTTTTTATTTCGATTTTTGGGAGGTTAGAATGAACAAAAATCAGCAATTCATGAAATTCTTTTGGGGGAGGCGTTTTTATTGTTCCGCGTGTGGTAAAATTGATAAAGCAGTTTTATTCTTCGGGTCAGTACGATTATGGCGATACCTCATTTATATCATTTTTTTATGTTTTGGCGCTTTTATAGAATAAAAACAATTTTATATAAAAAATAATTATTTTTGCATCGCTTTATTCTGCGAGCTATAACTTTTTTAATTTTTCGCTGATGATGCTGTATTGCAGCTCGTTTTTTGCGGGACAAGATGACGTTTTCAGCGGTACCATGTTTATTTATATCAATCTTTTTGATCGCGCGTTATTCCACTTTTTGTTCGGCGGTATGATGATAAAGCATTGATTTTTTGCTTTGTTTTTTTTTTTTTTTTTTTTAAGGGGTTCACTAAAGGGGTTAACTAGTGGGACAGTTTTATAGGGGGGGTCGTTACGGACGCGGCGATACCAAATATGTGTACTTTTATTGTTTTGGTTTTTTTATTTACAGGAAGAAATGAATTTATTGGGGAATATATATATTTTTTTTTTATTTATTTTGGATTTTTTTTTATAACATGTTTATTTTTATTTTTTTTTTACTTTTTTACTTTGTCCCAGGGTGGGACATCACTGTATTTTATCAAATCGCTGGTGTGACAGTGTGCACAGCACACTGTCACACCAGCGATCGCTCAGGCAGTGCAGCAGGCTTCTCAGTGCCTGCTCTCAGCAGGCACTGAGGAAGCCGCCTCCCTCCAGGACCCCGGCGCCATCTTGGATCCGGGTCCTGGGAGGGAGGAAGCCCTCAGAACAGCGCGATCACATCTTCCTGCACTGACAGCCAGGAGCGGAGCCCCCACCGCCCCTGGCTGTTAACCCCCTGACCGCTGCGATCGAGCGCGATCGCAGAGCTCAGGGGGGGAGGCAGAGGGTCGGGAGCTCCCTCTGCCTCAGATCAGCGCCACCGCAATGTGTTTGCAGGGCCTGATCTCTGCCTTGATGACCCGGGGGTTGTGATCATGTCACAGCAGCTTCCACTATAGTTGCAATGCATTGCAATGCCAGAGCATTGCAATGCATTGTAACTGCAATAAAAAGTAAAAAAAGTGAAAGTTCCATAAAGGGACAAGTTGAAAAAAATCATTTTTTAAAAAAAATTGTAAAAAAAATATTAAAAAATAATTTTAAAAAAATCCCCTAAAAAATACACATTTTTATGTAATAAAAAAAGTAAAAAACAAAAAAAATACACACGTTAGGTATCGCCATGTCCGTAAAAATCCCATCTATAAAAGCATAACCATAGTTAACCCCTTCAGTGAAAGCCATAAAAAAAAAACACAAAAAAGTAGTAAATTATACTTTTTCCAAGCGGTATCATTATACCGCTTGGAAAAAGTGCAATAACACGCGATCAAAAAGTCAGATATAAATAATCATGGTACCGCTGAAAACATCATCTTGTCCCACAAAAAACAAGCTGCTACACAGCATCATCAGCGAAAAAATAAAATAGTTATAGCTCGCGGAATTAACTGATGCAAAAATAATTATTTTTTCTATAAAATTCTTTATTGTGTAAAAAACGCCAAAACATAAAAAAAATATATATGTGAGGTATCGCTGTAATCGTAGTGACCCGAAGAATAAAGCTGCTTTATCAATTTTACCACACGCGGAACGGGGGAAAAAAAATAAAAAAAAAAACAATTCCTGAATTGCTGGTTTTTGTTCATTCTGCTTCCACAAAAATCAGAATAGGAAGCGATCAAAAAACGTTATGTGCCCGAATATGGTACCAATAAAAACATCAGCTCGTCCCGCAAAAAATAAGCCCACAGATAACTCTGTCGGCCGAAATATGGAAAAATTATAGCTCTCAAAAGACGGCGATGCAAAAAATTCTTACAAAAAATTATTCCAAAAAAAAGCATCTTTTAGAGTGTGACAGAAGCTAAACATGAAAAAAGGGTGTAAATCTGGTATCGCTGTAATCGCACCGATCCGAGGAATAAAGTCGCCTAATCACTAATATCGCACGAGGAACGGCGTAAAAAAGAAAACCAATTCTTCACCTTTGGTAGATTTGTTCATTGTGCCTCCCAAAGATCGCAGTAAGGCGATCACAGTGGTTCCCCCCCGCATATGGGGTATCAGCGTACTCAGGACAAAATGCACAATAGCTTTTGGGGTCCTATTTCTCCTGTTACCCTTATAAAAATAAAATTTGGGGGCAAAAAGGTCATTTTTGTGGAAAAAAATATGATTTTTTTTATTTTCACGGCTCTACGTTATAAACTTCTGTGAAGCCCTTGGGGGTTCAAAGTGCTGACCACACATCTAGATAAGTTCCTTGGGGGTCTAGTTTGCAAAATGTGGTCATTTGTGGGGGGTTTCTACTGTTTAGGCACATCAGGGGCTCTCCAAGCGCGACATGACACCCGCAGACCATTCCATCAAAGTTTGCATTTAAAAACGGTGCTCCTTCCCTTCCGATCTCTGCCATGCGTCAAAATAGTGGTTCCCGCCCACATATGGGATATCAGCGTACTCAGGACAAATTGCACAATAGCTTTTGGGGTCCTATTTCTCCTGTTACCATTATAAAAATAAAAATTTGGGGCAAAAAGATTATTTTTGTGGAAAAAAATATGATTGTTTTATTTTCACGGCTCTACGTTATAAACTTCTGTGAAGCACTTGGGGGTTCAAAGTGCTCACCACACATCTAGAAAAGTTCCTTGGGGGGTCTAGTTTCCAAAATGGAGTCACTTGTGGGGGGTTTCTACTGTTTAGGCACATCAGGGGCTATCCAAACGTGACATGACACCCACAGACCATTCCATCAAAGTCTGCATTTGAAAAAGGCGCTACTTCCCTTTCGAGCTCTGCCATGCGTCAAAATAGTGGTTCCCCCCCACATATGGGATATCAGCGTACTCAGGACAAATTGCACAATAGCTTTTGGGGTCCTATTTCTCCTGTTACCATTATAAAAATAAAAATTTGGGGCAAAAAGATTATTTTTGTGGAAAAAAATATGATTGTTTTATTTTCACGGCTCTACGTTATAAACTTCTGTGAAGCACTTGGGGGTTCAAAGTGCTCACCACACATCTAGAAAAGTTCCTTGGGGGGTCTAGTTTCCAAAATGGAGTCACTTGTGGGGGTTTCTACTGTTTAGGCACATCAGGGGCTATCCAAACGTGACATGACACCCACAGACCATTCCATCAAAGTCTGCATTTGAAAAAGGCGATACTTCCCTTTCGAGCTCTGCCATGCGTCAAAATAGTGGTTTCCCCCCCACATATGGGTATCAGCGTACTCAGGACAAATTGCACAATAACTTTTGGGGTCCTTTTTGTTACCCTTATGAAAATAACAATTGGGGGAGAAAGATATTTTTGTGGAAAAAATATGATTTTTTTATTTTCACGGCTCTACGTTATAACCTTCTGTGAAGCCCTTGGGGGTTCAAAGCTCTCACCACACATCTAGAAAAGTTCCTTGGGGGGTCTAGTTTCCAAAATGGGTCACTTGTGGGGGTTTCTACTGTTAGGCACACAGGGCTTCCAAATACTGACATGACACCACACTCATTCCATCAAAAGTCAAATGGCGATCTTCCCTTCGAGCTCTGCCATGCGTCCAAATAGTGGTTTCCCCCACATATGGGGTATCAGCGTACTCAGGACAAATTGCACAATAAATTTTGGGGTCCTTTACCTTTGGAAAATAAAATTGGGTGGAAAGATCATTTTTGTGGAAAAATATGATTTTTTAATTTTACTGCTCTACGTTATAACCTTCTGTGAAGCCCTTGGGGTTAAAGCTCTCACAACACATTAGATAAGTTCCTTGGGGGGTCTAGTTTCCAAAATGGGGTCACTTGTGGGGGGTTTCCACTGTTTAGGCACACAGGGACTCTCCAAATACGACATGGCAGTCCAATCTCAATTCCAGCCAAAAAAGTCAAATGGCGCTGCTTCCCTTCCGAGCTCTGCCATGCGCCCAAATAGTGGTTTACCCCCACCTATGGGGTATCAGCGTACTCAGGACTAATTGCCAATAACTTTTGGGGTCCTTTTATCCTTTGGAAAATAATAATTGGGATGAAAAGATCATTTTTGTGGAAAAAATATGATTTTTAATTTTACGGCTCTACGTTATAACCTTCTGTGAAGCGCTTGGGGGTTAAAAGCCCTCACAACACATTTAGATAGTTCCTTGGGGGTCTAGTTTCCAAAATGGGGTCACTTGTGGGGGGTTTCCACTGTTTAGGCACACAGGGACTCTCCAAATGCGACATGGCGTCCAATCTCAATTCCAGCCAAAAAAGTCAAATGCGCTGCTTCCCTTCCGAGCTCTGCCATGCGCCCAAATAGTGGTTTACCCCCACATATGGGGTATCAGCGTACTCAGGACTATTGCCCAATAACTTTTGGGGTCCTTTTATCCTTTGGAAAATAATAATTGGGATGAAAAGATCATTTTTTGGAAAAAATATGATTTTTTAATTTTACGGCTCTACGTTATAACCTTCTGTGAAGCCCTTGGGGTTAAAAGCTCTCACAACACATTTAGATGAGTTCCTTGAGGGGTCCAGTTTCCAAAATGGGGTCACTTGTGGGGGGTTTCCACTGTTTAGGCACACAGGGACTCTCCAAATGCGACATGGCGTCCAATCTCAATTCCAGCCAAAAAAGTCAAATGGCGCTGCTTCCATTCCGAGCTCTGCCATGCGCCCAAATAGTGGTTTACCCCCACACATGGTATATCGGTGTACTCTGGAGAAATTGTACAACAAATATTGTGGTTCATTTTCTCCTGATACCCTTGACAAAATTTAAAAAAATTGTGTCGAAAGAAAAATTTTGGGAAAAAAAGTTAAATGTTCATTTTTTCCTTCCACATTGCTTCAATTCTTGTGAAGTACCTAAAGGGTTAATAAACTTCTTGAATGTGGCTTTGAACACGTTGAGGGGTGCAGTTTTTAGAATGATGTCACTTTTGGGTATTTTCTGTCATATTGACCCCTCAAATTCACTTCAAATGTGAGGTGGTCCCTAAAAAAATGGTTTTGTAAATTTTGTTGAAAAATGAGAAATTGCTGGTCAACTTTTAACACTTATAACTTCGTAACAAAAAAAAATTTTGGTTCCAAAATTGTGCTGATGTAAAGTAGACATGTGGAAATGTTATTTATTAACTAATTTTTGTGACATATTCTCTCTGATTTAATGGCATAAAAATTAAAAGTTTGAAAATTGCAAAATTTTCAAAATTTTTGCCATATTTCCATTTTTTTCATAAAAAAACGCAAGTTATATTGAAGAAATTTTACCACTATCATGAAGTACAATATGTCACGAGAAAACAATCTCAGAATCGCCAAGATCCGTAGAAGCGTTCCAGAGTTATAACCTCATAAAGAGACAGTGGTCAGAATTATAAAAATTGGCCTGGTCTTTAACCTACAAAATGGCTTGGTCATTAAGGGGTTAAAAGATGTGGGATAGAATTAAACTTTTGAAAGAAAAAGAAATTATGTGGATTGGATTATTGGGGATGATGTATCCCAGGGGTCTGGAAAAGGAATACAGATCTATTATTTTTTATCTAATTATATGTTTTCTTATTCTAAAGGCTTGTGGAACTCAACACCTTAGTGTGAGTATAGAGAGTAAAAGTGAGTGAAATAACATTGTCTATTTTACATATAGTATAGTTGGATCATTCACACGTGATGCATACAGTGGTTTTGGTGGATTTTTTCCACATATCATGTATATTTTATTGGCAGTATAACACTACATGAACCTGGATACATATTGGATATCACATTAATATATAGATCTATTTTTCAATACTCACCAGATATGAATAAATGCCAAACATTAGTAAGAATTAGGTCCCTAGTGGCTATCACAGCTGACAACAACACAGCATTATATGACCTATCCATATACAGAATGTGATGCCTCTAAATGTGACTAGTGCACATTTTCATATACAGTAACCATTTAGCAGTACTGTACGGCTTTATCTAAGCTGAAAATAGCCCCTTCCATGAAGAAATGTGGTGACCACAGGTTCGCCTTATTAAAATCATTCAGCAAATACACAGCCTCCATGGGAGAAGCCATTGCTTTATACCATCCAGCCACAGGACTATGGAGTGGGCAGTCACTAGTCCACATGATGTAATTAAAGAAAATTACACACTAAGCAAAGCAATAAAAAGTATTAACGTGTGTCTTGCAAGATATCCAACAGTGAAAAAAAGTGAATATACTTAAGTGCTTGCTTATGGAATAAATGGCAGACCATTCGGAAACATAAATATTGATACTGAAGGAAAAGCTGAACTGTGTGGTCAAATGAATAATAGTACAAACCAGTGATTATAAGTAATAAGGTACAAATTTAAGAAAAATGAGAAAACGGAATCAGCAACCGAGATCTACCTAAAGTATGTCAAAAAATTGTACAAGAAAAGAGCCAAGAGACATGCTATGTAACAAGGACCACCAATTAAATATTCAAAAATTACAAAGTTTATTTGAGTCAACACAACACCCAAGGATTAAAAACATGTAAAAGCAGATTATATTATATGTACCCCATAACAGGGTAAACCCACCGGACATGAAAGCACCAAATATAAAAAATCTGTAAGCAGATAATATAATGCTAATAGTGGTAGTCCAAATCCAACAATTCTGGCCATCGGTCAATGTGTTCTTAACACCTGTATGTGTGACAAAAGATATATTCTAGGAACTCACTACAACCAAAGGAAACCATTAGACATATATGGCTTGAACAGGCATGGCAGAGATAAATTTATCTGTGCTCCTAGTTATAACATAACACAATAAGGAAGATGAAATAAGGTGATTAGAATAAATAATATACAAATAATTATATATAATATCCCCCTTTATACAGTACAGACCAAAAGTTTGGACACACCTTCTCATTCAAAGATTTTTCTGTATTTTCATGACTATGAAAATTGTAGAATCACATTGAAGGCATCAAATCTATGAAATAACACATGTGGAATTATACATTACACTTTACAAAAATGTGTTAAACAACTGAAAATATGTCTTATATTCTAGGTTCTTCAAAGTAGCCACCTTTTGCTTTGATTACTGCTTTGCACGCAGAAAAGGTGAACAGATGGACTCTACATGCCTGGTTCCCACCGTGAAGCATGAAGGAGGTGGTGTGATGGTGTAGGGGTGCTTTGCTGGTGACACTGTGGGGGATTTATTCAAAATTGAAGCGGTGAGCGGTCCAGCTCACCCCAAACCATCTCGATTAGGTTCAGGTCTGGTGACTGTGGAGGCCAGGTCATCTGGCGTAGCATCTCAACACTCTCCTTCTTGGTCAAATAGCCCTTACACAGCCTGGAGGTGTGTTTGGGGTCATTGTACTGTTGAAAAATAAATGATGGTCCAACTAAAAGCAAACCGGATGACATAGCATGCTGCTGCAAGATGCTGTGGTAGCCATGCTGGTTCAGTATGCCTTAAATTTTGAATAAATCCCCAACAGTGTCACCAGCAAAGCACCCCCACATCATCACACCACCTTCTCCATGCTTCACGGTGGGAACCAGGCATGTAGAGTCCATCCGTTCACCTTTTCTGCGTGCAAAGCAGTAATCAAAGCAAAAGGTGGCTACTTTGAAGAACCTAGAATATAAGACATATTTTCAGTTGTTTCACACTTTTTTATAAAGTGTAATGTATAATTCCACATGTGTTAATTCATAGTTTTGATGCCTTCAGTGTGATTCTACAACTTTCATAGTCTTGAAAATACAGAAAAATCGTTGAATGAGAAGGTGTGTACAAACTTTTGGTCTGTACTGTATAACAGCAAGGAGAAATGTCAAAATAGATAAGCTGCTAGAATAAATATGGAGCAATATCAAGTTCAACACAGTATATTCCCTAATAAAATAAACCAGAGGCTGCTGGCAACCTGTGGCAACCATAAGTAAATTAAAATAAGGGGTCCCAAAGGCCTTAAATGAAGACAGTAACCTAGTTATTGAATACTATAGCAAACATCTGGTACAGCCATGGGGCCCATTGTGCACCCTCATATGCCAACCTGTTTCTTGGGTGGTGGAGGAATCGATGATCTACAAACATCAGACATTTCTGTCCAATATACTTACCTGTAACAGTACATTGACAACATTCTGCTGTTATGGACTTGCTCCTTTGATGACTGTAACTTATTCATCGAAGATTCAAACTGTAATGAACTTAATATCTATCATCTATCTGGATCTGAAGCTAACCATTGAGAATTCAGGGATCTCATGCAGTCTGTTTCTTAAGGCTACAGCGACAAATAGCCTCCTCTAAACAAGCTTCCATCCTCATCATCTAAAAAATGGGATTCCGAAAGGTTAATTCCTTGGTCTGAGGAGAAACTGCAGCACCAATATTAAATATCTGAAACAGGCAAGATATCTTTCTAACCACTTTAAAAGGAGGGGTTACCCACAGAAGACCATCTTTGGGGCTTTTCAACATGCCCTTCACCAAGATAGAAAAAACCTCCTTACTAATAAGGTACATGATTCTTCTCACCCCCTTTCTCTGATTACCACATATAATAACCAGTGGTATGATATTCGGGAAGTTTTGGCCAATAATTGGGACATTCTTTTGAGAGACAAGAAAATCATCCCTTTTGTTCCAAATTCCCCTTGTCTGGTGGCTATGAGGGCTTAAAATCTGAGAGACGACCTCTGCCACAGTCATTATCATCGTCCAACTAGAAAATTGATCTTTCATGTCCGGTGGCCTCACTCTGGGATTCTGGGAGGCTTCTTATAGCCTCATTGTGGGGCCATTCCTTTTCACTTATACTCTGACCCTTGGCCGAGTGTGTGTGACACTGTTGTGTTTGTGCCTGTGCTTTGGGCCTGTGCTTCTTTGCGTCTGTTCGGTTCTGATTTGGCTTTGTCCCCATTTAGCATTCTGCCAGCCCCTCTTGTACTGCACCACTCTCAGTATATAACCTCTTGGCTACGTCTTGACAATTCCCTGTCTGTCCATCCTGTACTGCGGTAGCTCTGCCCACTCCTCTGACACTCGTTTACGTGACCGCAGGTCCTGTTGCTCCCAGTACCCAGTACAGCAACCTGACGTACCGCTCTCCTTAGGTCTCGTCCGTCCATACCCCTCCGTGATGCCAGACCTCGACCCCCTCGTATTGTTGGGTGAGTTACCCTGCTCAGCCGCGTTTAGTCGCTGGTGCTGACAGGGTCGTTACACCTACATTAACCTTTTTTTCCTGAGTGTTACACTATTTCTCTAGACTATTTTGATGTAAGAAATGTAAAAAAAACAGGCCACATATTGAACAGTGTGATATATCCATCAGACGCCTGATCTATCTGTGGGCTACAAATTGTGTCATTTCAGGGCTACAATCCACTGTATTTGCTGTCTGTTACCCTATTTCTATACACTATTTAGGGGTAGAAAATTTCCGTAAGACGCCAGATTTAACTGCGGGCTCTCAATTGTAGCATTTCAGGCCTACATTAACCTTTTTTTGCTGAGTCTTACTCGAGCTCTCTAGACTTTATTGGTGTAAAAAATTTAATAAACCAGGCCACATATTGAACAGTGTATTATCTTTGTCAGAAGCCTTATCTATCTGTGGGCTACAAATTGTGGCATTTCACGGCTACATTTCCCTTTTTTGCTGTGTCTTACCCTAGTTCAATAGACTATTTTGGGGAAAAAATTTAAAAATACAGACCACATATTGAATAGTCTGGTATCAGATGATTCATCTATCTGTGGTCTAAACATTGTGTCAATTCAGGACTACATTCCACTGTATTTGCTGTCTGCTTCCCTATTTTTATACACTATTTTTGGGTAAAAAGTAAAAACAAACAAGCCAAATTTTGAACATTGTGGTATCTCTGTCAGACTCCTGATCTATCTGGGGGCTACAAATTGTGGAATTTCAGGGCTACCTTCCACCATATTTGCTGTCTGTTGCCCTATTTCTATACACTATTTTGGGGTAAAAAATAAAAAAAACAGGCCACATATTGAACAGTGTGGTATCTCCGTCAGACGCCAGATTTATCTGCAGGTTTCAAATTGTAGCATTTCAGGCTTACAATAACCTTTTTTTGCTGAGTCTTACACTAGTTCTCTAGACTATTTTTGGGTAAAAAAAATTTCAAATACAGACCACATATTGAATAGTCTCATATCGCCATCAGATGCCTGATCTATCTGTGGGATGCAAATTGTGACATTTTGGGGCTATATTACACTGTATTTGCTGTTTGTTTCCCTATTTCTATACACTATTTTGGGGTAATAAATTAAAAAAACAGGCCACATATTGAACAGTGTGGTATCTCCGTCAGATGCCTGATCTACCTGTGGGCTAAAAATTGTTGCCTCCATTCCACAGTTTTTACTCTGTCTTGCGCTAGTTATTGACACGAGTTTGCTAAAAAAAATAAATTACTTGTAGATACAGGAGAAGAGAGGAGTCATTAGTGACCAAAATAAGTCAAATGTATTAAGGTAAATATTTATTACACAAATCAGTAAAAAAGAGGGTATCACAAAATAACATATGTATACAAACAATGAAAACACATACAAAACGTGTGCACATACAGGGAAGTATATCTCAAAAAGCGGTATAACAAAGTAACAGATGGCGAGGACAAAGGTAACTAGGTAATGGCACTCTATAAATAGTAACAATATCCCCATATAGTGGGAATGAGATGCCCATCACAATAATCATACGCCACAATAAATCACCAAGCATGTTTCTCAAACATGGCCAGCGTGTGAAGACAATAGTATAGATAGTTTAGGGCGCCAGGTAGGTAGAGAGCTGTGCTAACCACAAGGGTTAAGGTAGCGCACGCTATACCAGGTAGGAAGGCGCTGCAGTACAGAATCAGAAAAACCGCTGCCATATCTGAGGGAAAGACATGCTTACCAAGAGGGTATGGTGACCGCAGGAGATAACACCCTGTAAGGCAGTATCGCCTTACAGGGTGTTATCTCCTGCGGTCACCATACCCTCTTGGTAAGCATGTCTTTCCCTCAGATATGGCAGCGGTTTTTCTGATTCTGTACTGCAGCGCCTTCCTACCTGGTATAGCGTGCGCTACCTTAACCCTTGTGGTTAGCACAGCTCTCTACCTACCTGGCGCCCTAAACTATCTATACTATTGTCTTCACACGCTGGCCATGTTTGAGAAACATGCTTGGTGATTTATTGTGGCGTATGATTATTGTGATGGGCATCTCATTCCCACTATATGGGGATATTGTTACTATTTATAGAGTGCCATTACCTAGTTACCTTTGTCCTCGCCATCTGTTACTTTGTTATACCGCTTTTTGAGATATACTTCCCTGTATGTGCACACGTTTTGTATGTGTTTTCATTGTTTGTATACATATGTTATTTTGTGATACCCTCTTTTTTACTGATTTGTGTAATAAATATTTACCTTAATACATTTGATTTATTTTGGTCACTAATGACTCCTCTCTTCTCCTGTATCTACATGTTCATATATGAGTAGTGACTTTTTGGCCTCACCCATGTTCTGTGTGGCCCACATTTCCCTTGCTATATTTATGCGGCTGTTTGTTATTATAAAAAATAAATTACTGTCCAGATATTTGAAAGTGCAATTTTCCTACACACGGAGCACATCTAAGTTTGCTCCCAATTCAGCCTTTTGTAGTGAACGTGGAAAATATTGTACTCCATTTAAAATGGGAAAGGCGTGTGGCAATGGATGGGGAAGTGGACGTGATGGTGATGGTGCATGCAGAGTCAAAGGCCGTGGGCAAGCTGAACTTGTGCCACAGCAAACACCCACATCTTCTCGCAAGAGAATCCTGTCCAAATTCATAGGGGACGGCAGAACAGCACTCTTGAAACCAGAGCAGTGTGAAAAGGTAGTTGGTTGAATAGTGGATAATACTTCAAGTTACTTTGCTACCACCGCCAGCACCCTGTTCTATACAGTTAAGTCTGAGTAGCCATGAGTCTGGACCACATATTTCTCACCCTGATCCTACTTCCTCCTGCCATGCCGAGTGCCAGAAGACAACTGATCCCACAGTTGGACACTTTGAAGAGCTGTTCACTTTTCCATTTATAGATTTGGGCCTCTTGCCCGGTCCTCTTGAAGAGGGGCAAACTGAGATTGCATGTAGTGATGCACAAATATTGGAGCAGCCACGTTCACACGGAGCCGACGGTTGGAATGTGTCAAAAGAGGTGGACGATGATGGGACAAAATTGCCAGAAAGTCAGGAGGAGGAACAGGGTGCGGAAGTGGAAGAGGAGGTGATAGATGGTAAAGTAACTGACCCAACCTGGCATGAGGACATGCAGAGCGGGGACAGCAGCACACAGGGAGAGGGAGGCGTAGCACCACAACAGGCAGGAAGAAGCACTGTAGTGACCGCAGACAGAAGGCAGGCAACCGTTCCTCGTAACACCAACATGACAGAAGTTGGCAGTAAAACTGTTAGGTCTTCCCTAGTCTGGTTGCTTTTTAAAGCCACTGCTGATAGCCACCAAACAGGATATTTGCAGCACCTTCCATGCCCGCATCAGCAGGGGTAGCAAAACTACCAACCTGACCACCACCAGCATGATCAGGCACATGGCAGCAAAGCACCCGACTTTGTGGGCTGATCCCCAGTGTCCAGGAGTCTGCGGGTGACACCACTTCTGCTGTTGTGCGTGAAACCCCTGTCCATGTTGCCTGCGAAGATGCCTCCTGCCTTGCACCTGTCGTTGCACACACTCAACTACCACCATCATCAAGCACATCAACGTCTTTGTCCCAGCGCAGCCTTCAGTTTCCCATACTACAGTCATTGGAAAGCAAGCGGAAATACCAAGCCAACGCCCCACAGGCCACATTACTAAATTCACACATTTCTCGTCTGCTTGCGCTCACAATCTTGCTTTTTAGGCTCATGGAGACGGAAGTTTTCCACAAACTGATGACGGCGGCTGTCCCAAGGTACTCTGCCCATGCCGCCACTATTTCTCCTGGTGTGCCGTGTCGGCATTACACAAGCATGTGTCCCACAACATTATCCATGCCCTCAACAATGCATTTACTGGGAAAGTACACTTAACCACAGACACGTGGACAAGTGCTTCTGGGAAGGGACGGTACATCTCACTGACGGCACACTGGGTTAGCATAGTGGAAGCTGGGACCCAGTCAGACCTTGAGATGGAACACGTCCTACCAATGCCGAAGATTGCAAACCCTTGGTCAATTAGGGTTGCCCCCACAATCTAGAGCTCCAGCACATCATCCTCCTCCTCCTCTTCAGCCTGCACCTCTGAAATGACCACATCAGTCCCAAGCTGGAAGCATTGAAGCACTGCCTCAGCAAAGCGGCAACAGGCTGTGATGAAGCTAATATGCTTAGGTGACAAACCACACAATGCTGAAGAGTTGTGGACAGATCTGAAAGAGTAGGCAGATCTGTAGCTGACACCACTGAACCTACAGCCAGGCATGGTCATGTGTGACATTGGCCTAAACCTGGTGGCGGCTCTGAGGCAAGGCGAGCTCACACACGTACCATGCCTGGCCCATGTGCTTAACCTTGTGTTTCAGCGGTTTCTCAAAACCTACCCAGAGCTCCCGGATAAGCTTGTGAAAGTCTGCCTACTGTGTGCTCATTTCAGACAGTCAGCTACAGCTTCAGCCACCCTTGCCATGCTTCAGCAGCATTTGCTCTCTACTCCTTGGAGGTCCTGGCCTGCCCTGCTGGTAACATTTTGTAAGAGCGGGTTTTTATTGCCGCTGGTGGAATTATAACTGATAAGCGCATCCGTCTGTCAGCTGAAAATGCTGACAGGCTGACTCTTATAAAAATGAACAAGGGCTGGATTAGGGCAGAATTCTCTACACCATTGAATGATAACAGTGAAACATAACCTCCAATACAGTGTATTTTTTGGGAGGTGTATTACCATGCACCTCTTCACACCCACACATAGGTATACATTTCCTTACTTTGGCTATTTGGTGTGTTATCCTCCTACTTCTCCTCATCCTCATCATCCACCACCACTAGATCAACATTGTGACCGTGGTCCGTGATGCAAGAGCCAACTTATTGTGTAAAAGTGTGTTTTTGATGCCCTTTTCATTAAAAATATTTACACAGTAGGTTGATGTGTACCCCCAGGGGAAATGTTTGTCAGCCCATACACTTAGTGTATGGGCATTCCAAGTATAGGGGACCCGCTCCTTTAAACAGGGAAGATCTATTTCAGAGGCCATCCTCCACATCTCTTCAGACACCACCAAAAGATCACCAGGGTGAACGTGTTCCGTGCTGCAACAGCCATTTTATTGTTTTGCAAGGGTGTTTAGGATGTCTGTAACAAAAAGTATTTACACAGGGGGGGAATGTTTTTCAGCCCATACACTTAGTGTATCGACATTCAGATCAGGAGACCTTCGTACCCATTCAACTGGCCCTTGACAACCAATCCACTTTCCAGGAAACTGAAGATGGAACGTTCCCTTAGTCATGGGCCAGTTGAATGGCCACCAAGGTCTCCTGATCTGACCCCATTAGACTTTTGTCTTTGGGGTCATCTAAAGGCAATTGTCTATGCTGTGAAGAAACGAGATATGCAGCATCTGAAACAACGGATACTGGAAACCTGTGCTAGCATTTCTTCTGCGGTGTTGCTATCAGTGTGTCAAGAGTGGGAGAAGAGGGTTTCATTGACAATCCAACACAATGGGCAGCACTTTGATCACATTTTATAAGTGATCATAAACTTGTAAATAACTCCTGAAATAATAAAGTTAAGTTAAAACCAAGCACACCATTGTTTTTCTTGTGAAATTCTCAATAAGTTTGATGTATCATATGACCGTCTTGCCATTGATAAAAATAAAGTTGGATCTAAAATCGCTGACTTCAAAATGTCCGCCTGGTCACCACCCATCTTGAAAAGTATACTAATGTGCCACAAGCAGGAGTTTATATCACCAACCATTCCCATTTTATTTATGTGCATTCATATAAATGGCCCACCTGTATTACCTGCAACTATAACCTATTAATGTAATTCTGCAACCTCTCATATTGTGGATACTTGCAGTAAACTCTTCCTGAAAGGAGAGAAATTATGTGTCTAAAATAGCTTGAGTGGCCAGTGTAAAAATGGAAAACTTAAAAATCAAAATTAGAAATTAAAGGAAAACCAAAAACAAGGTCCAGCAAACCTAAGTCCAGCACCTACTTATTAAATATAAGTCTAGTATACAGGTCCTTCTCAAAAAATTAGCATATAGTGCTAAATTTCATTATTTTCCATAATGTAATGATTACAATTAAACTTTCATATATTTTAGATTCATTACACACCAACTGAAATTTGTCAGGTCTTTTATTGTTTTAATACTGATGATTTTGGCATACAACTCCTGATAACCCAAAAAACCTGTCTCAAAAAATTAGCATATCAAGAAAAGGTTCTCTAAACGACCTATTACCCTAATCTTCTGAATCAACTAATTAACTCTAAACACATGCAAAAGATTCCTGAGGCTTTTAAAAACTCCCTGCCTGGTTCATTACTCAAAACCCCCATCATGGGTAAGACTAGCGACTAGTGTTGAGCGATAGTGCTCGATATCTAAAAATATCATATCGAAATTGTATCGCCAATAGCACTAAATATCGTCGATATCCGATTTGATAGCGGAAGTCCCATGTAAGTCTATGGGAACAAAATATCGCAACAAAAAAAACCTTTCTTACGTGTAAACACAAAATATACACACATAGAATACATATATATATATATATATATATATATATATATATAATATATATATATAATATATATAGTTCATGTGACATATATATAAATAACTTGCGCGGGTAAAGCCGTGACATACCCCATAGAAGTCGACGGGCTCGGTGCCGAGTACCCCCAAAACCTCTGGTCTGTGCGACTCAACTTGGGCGTCACGAACAGGATTCTGTAGCTCGCTATAAGCGAGTCCTGTGTGCCTGAATTGAACTGGTTTTGTGCTTGAGAATTGCTAAAATCATCAGAGAATGTATTTGCCATTTTTCCGCCATATCTGCGTCACGACGAGGCACTGGTGAAGAAGAAGGGCATGCTCTTCATGGGTGTACTGTACACTCACTCAGTGACGCGAAAACGATGGCTCTAAATGTACTGCAATGTAAGATCGTGCCCCACAGCTCTTCAGTTCCGCCTCCTCATCCTCCTCAGTGTGTGGAAACTAACACGAAGTTCCCGCCTCCCTACAAAAGAGGGGCCCTCTCCAGATGCTAATGACACATGTGACTTGGCAGAGATGGCTAATGGACACGAGCAGAAGTGTGAAGGGATGGAGCAGTCAGAGCTCTCCCCCCACGGAAGCGACCCGATCGCCACGGAACCACCGTTGGGCACCCGGCCTGGAAACCCTCCTACGCTGCAAGAAGCGGCGGATACCCTAAGAGGCCTGGCCCGGCACCGGGAGGAGGTCGCCAGGATGGAAGCCAGCTGGCGTGCCCTAAAACTAAACTTGGAGCGGCGCCAATCCCTCTTACCTGAAGTGTCTGTACCGGAAGGTGAGGCACCCGTTCTAGTAGAGGAGTCCTTGCAATGTGATCCGGTTGACGTTGTCGCAGTGGAGGCACCCGTTCCTGCAAAAACCGCAGCACCTCAGCACCCCAGATCCCGCTGTCTGCCCCCGTCGCTGAGACAGAAGAAGCGACACCCGTCCTCATGGAGGAGGCCGCGCAGGCACCAGAGCACTACCTGCTTGTACCGGAGCCCCGACTGTCATCTGATTTAGAGCCGTCTGCTTCCTCCGCAGGGGAGCGCCGCCAGGACTGGGGGGCGACAGGAGAGCTGCCGCAAACCGGACACTGTAAGCTGCAGTGGAGTGGTGGAGACATGGAGCTGCTGGTGGAGGAGAATTTCAACCGGCGTCAGGAGGAAGAGTGGAGACGTTGGGAGCGGGAAGCAGAGCGACAAAGGGAGCAGCGAGAAACCCTAAAACTTCGGCAACGTAACCTGGAGAAGGACCGGGCAGATAAGGACCGGATGAGAAAGGATAAAGGAACCCTGTGTGAGCCGCGGCGTAAGGGTGCAGTACGGAGCTTTAAATTGAAAGGTGGTTGGGGCTTCATCAAGGAGCCTGGACTTTATTTAGAAGTCTTTGTGAACCAGCGGGACGTGGAGGCTCACCTCCCAGAAGGACACCCGGGGAGGGACCTGTTGCCAGGAGACTTGGTGACTTACACCCGACACTGGGGTTACAATGGATGGTAGGCCCTAAATGTTACCAGGTGCGACCCCTACTCCCCAGTGTGTCAGGAACCTGTGAGACCCTCGGAGCCTTCAGCCTCCCACATCCAGGCCTCTGCAAAAGTGCCCACCCCATGCCGTAAATCTCCCAAGCCTCCCTCAGTGGTCTCCTCAGCAGCCCCAGCTATGGACATGATAAGTATAGCTGGCCCGTACCGGCGCCTGTTAGGCCCCCTGGGGTTCGTTCAGTCCGGGACATAGGGTTCCAGACCCGGAGGGAGATGAAAGAGGTGGCCACACAGACCCAGATAGCGGGTCACGACTTGACTGTACAGGCCACACGACGTCATCAGGTCCTGGTGGTCCTTGGTGCCTCGGATGTTTGGCAAGCATCAGAAGAGTACCAGGTGGTACCTGGAACACCCCTGCCAAAGAAGTATAAATAACCCGGACAGGGTCCCTGTATGTAAATAGTTAAATTGTTGATAAATAGTTAAATTGTTTATGTACCCGGACGGGTGAATGTTTATAAAAAAGTTTTTTAATTTAATAAAAAAAAACAAAACACAGTTTTCATTACTTTTATTACAGTCTCATCCTGCGAAGCCATCGATCTCCTGTAAAAAAATGAAAAAAAAAAAAAAGTATACCACCTGACCGACGCAGTCCATAGTAACGAGTGTCCCACGACGATCCAGCTCTGCTACATCAGAATCCCGGCGCAGCACAGCTGATTACCTGCTTCCCCGGCGGTGACGTCATCGGACTGGTTTACGGCCGGGATTACCCTGCAGTCACTGCAGTTATCGCGAAAAACTGCATGTGACCGCCAGGGAGAAGATAATGGCGGCCATCAAGCAGTCCAGGACGTGACCGCCGGAGATCTTCTGCCAGGTAAGTGCCGCTGACTCCTGACAGATCCGACCGACGGACACTCACAGTGACAGTGACAAATCCGATTCCGGTATTCGATAAGACGAAAATATCGAAACGAATTATCGAAAGGCCGATAGAGCTAATATCGGCCGATAGCCGATATTTGCATTATCGTATCGCTCAACACTACTAGCGACCTTACTGATGTCAAGAAGGCCATCATTGACACCCTCAAGCAAGAGGGTAAGACCCAGAAAGAAATTTCTCAACAAATAGGCTGTTCCCAGAGTGCTGTATCAAGGCACCTCAATGGGAAGTCTGTTGGAAGGGAACAATGTGGCAGAAAACGCTGTACAACGAGAAGAGGTGACCGGACCCTGAGGAAGATTGTGGAGAAGGACCGATTCCAGACCTTGGGGGACCTGAGGAAGCAGTGGACTGAGTCTGGTGTAGAAACATCCAGAGCCACCGTGCACAGGCGTGTGCAGGAAATGGGCTACAGGTGCCGCATTCCCCAGGTAAAGCCACTTTTGAACCATAAACAGCGGCAGAAGCGCCTGACCTGGGCTACAGAGAAGCAGCACTGGACTGTTGCTAAGTGGTCCCAAGTACTTTTTTCTGATGAAAGCAAATTTTGCATGTCATTCGGAAATCAAGGTGTCAGAGTCTGGAGGAAGACTGGGGAGAAGGAAATGCCAAAATGCCTGAAGTCCAGTGTCAAGTACCCAAGTCAGTGATGGTGTGGGGTGCCATGTCAGCTGCTGGTGTTGGTCCACTGTGTTTCATCAAGGGCAGGGTCAATGCAGCTAGCTATCAGGAGATTTTGGAGCACTTCATGCTTCCATCGGCTGAAATGCTTTATGGAGATGAAGATTTCATTTTTCAGCACGACCTGGCACCTGCTCACAGTGCCAAAACCACTGGTAAATGGTTTACTGACCATGGTATTACTGTGCTCAATTGGCCTGCCAACTCTCCTGACCTGAACCCCATAGAGAATCTGTGGGATATTGTGAAGAGAAAGTTGAGAGACCAAGACCCAACACTCTGGATGAGCTTAAGGCCGCTATCGAAGCATCCTGGGCCTCCATAACACCTCAGCAGTGTCACAGGCTGATTGCCTCCATGCCACGCCGCATTGAAGCAGTCATTTCTGCAAAAGGATTCCCGACCAAGTATTGAGTGCATAACTGAACTTTATTATTTGATGGTTTTTTTGTTTGTTTTTAAAAAACACTTTTATTTTATTGGAGGTTGAAATATGTTAATTTTTTGAGACAGGTTTTTTGGGTTATCAGGAGTTGTATGCCAAAATCATCAGTATTAAAACAATAAAAGACCTGACAAATTTCAGTTGGTGTGTAATGATTCTAAAATATATGAAAGTTTAATTGTAATCATTACATTATGGAAAATAATGAAATTTTGCACTATATGCTAATTTTTTGAGAAGGACCTGTATAGGTGCACATCTAACAGATTCATTAAAATTTACACCACAAAATTTGGTTAAAAAAATGTATACCAGCCATTGTTTGGAGTATATTTCTGCAGATGGTGTGCAGGATTTGCAAGATAGTCTAAATTTTTAAGAAGGCACATGTCTCCTAATAAATTTGGTGCATTTTGCTTGAGCACTCCGTTCATTAGGACTGGCATACAGAACGCCAATTTTAATTGATAGGAACATATATCTCAGGCATAAGGCTATATCATGGGTCAATCAAACTCCAAGTTGTGCAAATCTGTCATGGTGCACACCTAGAACTACATAGAAATACATGTAAGCATAAGATACCTCCATATGCCTCCAACTTCCTTTAAGCCATAAGAACCTTTGTTTCATAACCTCTAGAAATCCCTTCCCTTTTCCATTTACAATCCCCCAATTCTCAAAATCGTTCAACAACTTGGCAATGTCCAACATACTTTTCTATGAAATACGTAACATTATCCTTGTTCCAACTGACTAATATTCCAATACTTTCTTTATCTGGTATGTACTGTCCTATACAAAGTTTTGTTTCCTGATGCAGGACTCTTTTAGTATCTAAATATTGTAAAAAAAAAATCCATACCATTTGTCTTTAATATTTATAGCTATAGTTATCCCAGTATTGTGTAATGTAAAACAGTATGGATGTCAATGGTGTATGCTGTATTCTATATTGAATAGATTATATGAAATTAATCTTGTAAAGTACACATGAAAAATATTTATAGTCTGCGGTTTTATTTCATTTATGCTTTGTAATTTTGTTCAGGTTAAAAAATATTATTAGGATGCCTTTATATAGAGTTTGTGTACCTTAAGAGTAAAGCATCTTAAGAGCCTAAACTAATACAATGATATACTGTGCTACAGTGTATTGTAAAACAAGAAAATAATTAGGTGCACAAAGTACACATATCAAACAAATCAATTGCTTAGCACAATAATTACTGTAAATTGGCCTATACTCTATAATGAACCAAATTCAGAACACAATGTGATAATTTGTTTCATAGATATGCCTGATTAAATAAGTTAAGAAGCTAAAAACAAAGCATTTTTAAATTAGTGTCTATTACTTTTTGAGGAAAGAAGACACTGTATAGGGAACATCGTAATAAGAATGAGCAAAATAGGTAGAGAACAATAATTACAACTTAAACATTGCTTCCTAAATTATACTTGCATTTTAATCTATTTTCAGGAATAGGTATGTCTTTGCTAGTTTTTGAGATAAGTAAGAAACAATTCTTTGAGATTTTCAGAAGAAATGTGTTAAATTTATTATTTGAAGAGCAAAAGGTTCTTTTTAAATGCAACAATGAACACAGTCAAATTAGGTCAACTGTCTTTGGATATCTTGACAAAAAAAGAATATTTGTGACTTCAAATTCAAACTTATTTTTCACACAAATCTGTCTATGCATAGAATATTATTTCAAAATCATTTTACTGTAAACAATTGTTATTTAATAGATAATGCTACTGTCATAATGTAATTATTTTATAGTTTAAATGAAAGTGTTTTATGTTTTATAAAATTTTATTTCATTAGATAATATATTTAACACTGAAGCAAAGCGTTTTAAAGTATTTTAAAAAGTGATTTTTTTTTTACTTTTATATGACTCTTTACATAAAAGTGTACTGTTAGGGTCTGCGGAACGCACCTAATAGATTATGTAGAGAGGTGCGTTCGCAGCCCGGGGTCCACCGTGCAGGCAGAGCCCGCTGCTAGTAAGATGGCGTAAGTAGCGAACTCTGTTATCCCGCTGAGTCGCTAAAATAAACGCCGTAGCGTGCTATGGCAGTTAGTGCAAACTCTGTTAATCCCCAGAACCACTAGCGGGAATGCCACAGTGCTGTATGGCGATAAGTGCGAACTCACTTAGCTTCAGTGAGCCGCAAAGTAAAACGCTAGGGCGCTGACCAGCGTTATAAAGCGAACCCTGTTGCGTCACAGAGCCGCTGAGAAAAAGACTGTGTCCTGTTAGACTCACAGGGAACACAGATGACTGCTAAGCGGATTGCAGTCTGTGGTCATGCAGTCAGAACACAAGCAATAATCTCCTCACCGGAGTAGCCGGTATTCTAATGGCGTTTTCAGCCGAGCCCTGAACACGTGCATACAATCTCCTCACCGGAGGTGCCGGTATTCTAGGGGCTTATTTCAGCCAGACCTAATCACATGCATACATGACCACACTGGCGCAAGCACGTAACAGATTTGATACTAGCGCATGGCGGCCTGGCCATGCCAGCCTTTTATAGTAGCAACTGCAGGACCTACCAGAAAAGGACCAATACGAAACCATCCCAGAACACATGTAGTTTAAGGACCTTCCTGGAGGACCAATGGGAGTCGCTGCTGTAACCGAGTATGTGACCTCTGATCTCCAATGGAAGATCTTGCCCTGGGCATGCTCAGATGGAGAAAGCAGGGACTTAGTTCCCAAACTGCCTGCTCCAGCACTGGTTATAATAGAGGAACCAGGAAAAACCGCAACAAGTCTCTGCACAGTGTTAAACTGGGCGAAACGCTGGACCGACATCTCTGCTGAGCAGGCTACACTGCGACTGGAGATGGATAGCGGACTGCAGCGGGACTGGCTTGAGATTCCCCTTGTGCAGCAGTGGGAACTCGATCCCTAACTGTACATTGTCCTGTAAGATGCACACAATAAGCTGACACTTCCTGCAGCTCAGCTTTGCTATACAGATTGGGAGCAATGTGATCTTATCACTAATGGACAGGGATGGTTGAATCCGAATGGTAAAGTTTGGGGTCAATAACGACACCTAGTGTTGTGCACAGACTCCAAACATGGACGGCTCCCTGACATCCATGTTACTGTTCGGGTTTGGCAGGCCGCACATTCAGTGTATCCAACACTGTCATCTGTGTGACAGCACAAAAAACACAGGCTCTGATCGGCGTTAAGTTTGCCACCGCCAGTCAGAGCACTGCGGTTCCCAAGCTGTCATACAGTTGTGAACAGCTGTAAAAAGGTTACCGCTGGTCACAGATATTGATTGATGAGAGTACTACTCTCATAATTGTAGGCTGATTTCACTGATAACAGTAAGAGCAAGCATACGATGATGAAAGTAGTCATCACCCAGCACCTTTGTAATAAATAAATAAAATTGAAAAATGGGGTCTCCTCTATTTTTGTTAACCAGTGCAGGCAAAACCGACAGCTGTGGACTGTAGCCCTCAGCTGTCAGCATTATCTTGGCTGGTTATCAAAAATAGAGGGGTCTCCACATTTTTTTTAAAATATTTAAATAAATAATTTTAAAAAAGCGATGTGGAGTCCCCTCATAGGGGCTGGTATTCTCAGACTGGGAAGGGGTCATGGATATTGCTCCCCCACCTAAAAATAGCAGCCAACAGCCGCCCCAGAAAAGGCGCATCTATTACATGTGCCAATTCTGGGGCTTTGCATGGCTTTTCCCACTGGCCCTGCTGCGGTGGCAAGTGGGGTAATATTTGTGGGGTTGACATTAGCTTTGTAAAGTCAGCTGACATCAAGGCCACAGGGTAGTAATGGAGAGACGTCTATAAGACATCCCCATTACTAACCCCATAGTCAAATATAATAAAAAAAACTTCCTTCCTTTGAAAGAAATACTCCCCACCCTCTTTCATCTATTTATTACTGTAAATTAAAATAATAAAAGTTCATATGTCCCACAATGTGCTCCAACTCTGCTACATCTGGATTGTGGATTGCGTCAAAATTGGAGAAATGGCCAGAACTTTCCTTTTATACCTTGGAGATGTTGGCCAGCCCTGCAGCAAGTGTCATGTCATAGCATGTGTTTCTCACCACAGCCAGTACTGACATCAGTGAGGTCACCAGATTGAGGAGACCTGAGGAGATAATTTGCATATTCCCAGTGCATTCTAGGATAAGTGAAGAGTCTCCTCGAGCTCAAAGAACACTGAATTTTGGCCGTTGCAGCTTAAAGGAGGACATTGGTAAACCAGGGGAGAAGTCCTGATGAGATAATTTGCATATTCCCAGTGCATTCTGGGATAAGTGAAGAGTCTCTGCGAGTTCAAAGAACACTGTATTTTGGCCGTTACAGCTGAAAGGAGGATATTGGTAAACTGCGCGCCTACTGGCGCGTGATTTTTGGCATGTTGTGCACCCCTTCCATATCTCATTAACAATAAGAACATGGAAGAGGCCAGGAGCTTTTTGATGAGCTGCAGTTCTTGCTACATGTTCACAGACTTACCAGTGGAAAAGCCAAACGTCATAGGCCAGAAATGCAAGCTTGTGTCGCTGCTGGAGGAAAAGTTGCAAAATCTAGAAGAGAGGTAAGCTACATTGAAAATCATTAAGGAAGGTGAAGAGTTCATAGACAGAGCAGAATTATCTCTTCATTTTACAGAAAGAGAAAAAATTCAAAGTGCACCTGAAGAAAGAGAGGAATGGCAGCATGTGACCCAGAGAAGCAGGAGGATCGAGAGGCAGTCGGCTACCATACTGCACAGGAAGCAGTACCAAGCTCTCACACAGAAAAACAATGAAGAAATACATCAAGATTAGACTTTACCCACAAAGAACAACCTTGTACTCCCTCAAAGTCCTCCTGTATGGAAAAAGAAAAAAGTTGTGAATAGAGTTAAGCGAAAAAGGTTGGTCAGATCATAAGTCGTCGACTTTCGCCTAAGTCGGGTTTCGCCGAGCGAAACCCGACCATAGCGTGAAGTCGGCCATGCAGTCGTCGATCCGAATGCCAAAGTCGGTTTTCCCATAATTCTTGCAGGTGCCTTTTTTCAGCCAATGAGCAAGGATGTACACTGTGGGCAACGAGATGACATGGGCAGCGTCCACCACCATCTTAGAGAAGGGCATTGCAGTGATTGGCTTGCTTTGGGGGTTTTCATCGTGTCTATAAAAGCCCTGACCGCCGGCCACAATTTTACTTCTGCCGATCTTAACAGTAGGGAGAGGTTGTTGACACTGTTTATCAGTAGGGAGAGAGTTAGAGCTGGAAAGAGAAGTTCTTATGTGCTTGTGCTGATAGCAATTGTGCTGTAAAGTTAGTGTGCAGTGACAAGGGAGGATTTTCTTGTGTGCAGCAGCGCTGGTAATTAGGCTGCCTGCCAGTGACAGGGAGGATTTTCTTGTGTGCAGAAGCGCTGCCTATTAGGCTGCCTGCTAGCTGTATTGCTGTGTGTACACTGCTGTGCAGACTGCTTTTCACACAGCACTAATACTTTTATTCTTTTTTTCTGCACAGTTGCCGAGCGTTCATTTTTTCCCACATTGTACAGAGCTGTACGCTCCTCACACACTACCGTGTACCGGCTGGTATCGCGGACAAATACATGCTATCTGTGTGTGACTCCAGTAATATGTACGGAGATTTAAAATTTCAACTACACTGTATACAGCTGTACGCTTCTGATACAGTACCCTTTTTCTGCTTTTTATATTCTGGTCTAATCCATACTGAGCCTGTAAGCATCTTTGTGTGACTCTGGAAATATATATGGACCAAGGGAACGCAGTGGACGTGGTGTTCATGGACTTCTCAAAAGCTTTTGATACGGTGCCACACAAAAGGTTGATACAAAAAATGAGAACAATGGAGATAGGGGAAAATATGTGTAAGTGGGTTAAGAACTGGCTCATGGATAGGAAACAAAGGGTGGTTATTAATGGAGCCCACTCGTACTAGGTCACGATTAGCAGTGGGGTACCACAGGGGTCAGTATTGGGGCCGCTTCTCTTTAACATATTTATTAATGACCTTGTAGAGGGCATACAGAGTAGTATTTCAATATTTGCAGATGACACTATACTCTGCAGGGTAATAAATACAGAGGAGGACAATTTTATATTGCAGGAGGATTTATGTAAACTAGAAGCTTGGGCTGATAAATGGCAAATGAGCTTTAATGGGGATAAATGTAAGGTCATGCACTTGGGTAGAACAAACAAGATATATAATTATGTGCTTAATTGTAAAACACTGGGCAAAACTGTCACTGAAAAAGACCTGGGTGTATGGGTGGACGACAAACTCACATTTAGTGGCCAATATCAGGCAGCTGCTGCCAAGGCAAATAAAATAATGGGATGCATTAAAAGAGGCATAGATGCTCATGAAGAGAACATAATTTTACCTCTATACAAGTCACTGGTGCGACCACACTTATAATACTGTGTACAGTTCTGGTCTTCGGTGTATAAGAAAGACATAGCTGAACTGGAGCGAGTGCAGAGAAGAGCGATCAAGGTTATTAGAGAACTAGGGGGTCTGCAATACCAGGACAGGTTATTACACTTGGGGTTATTTAGTTTGGAGAAACGAAGGCTTAGGGGTGATCTTATTACAATGTATAAATATATGAGGGGACAGTACAAAGACCTTTCTAATGATCTTTATACTCTTAGACCTGTGACGGGACAAGGGGGAATCCTCTACGTCTGGAGGAAAGAAGGTTTAGTCATAATCACAGACGCAGATTCTTTACTGTAAGAGCAGTGAGACTATGGAACTCTGCCTTATAATGTTGTAATGAGTGATTCCCTACTAAAATTTAAGAAGGGACTGGATGCCTTTCTTGTAAAGTATAATATTACAGGCTATAGTCACTAGTTTCCTAGATATTGCGTTGATCCAGGGAGCTAGTCTGATTGCCGTATGTGGAGTCGGGAAGGAATTTTTTTCCCCAATGTGAAGCTTACTGTTTGCCACTTGTTTTTTTTTTTGCCTTCCTCTGGATCAACATGTTAGGGCAGGTTAGGATAGGATATGGGTTGAACTAGATGGACTTAAAGTCTTCCTTCAACCTTAATAACTATATTTACAATTACCCCTACACTGTATACAGCTGTACGCTGTACAGCTGGTCTAATCCACACTGAGCCTGTGAGCATCTGTGTGTGACTCCGGAAATATATATGGAGATTTACAATTTCCCTGCACTGTATACAGCTGTATGCTTCTGATACAGTACCCTTTTTCTGCTTTTTAAATTCTGGTCTAATCCATAATGAGCCTATGAGCGTCTGTGTGTGACTCCGGAAATATATACGGAGAGTTACAATTTCCCCTACACTGTATACAGCTGTACGCTTCTGATACAGTACACTTTTTCTGCTTTTTATATTCTGGTCTAATCCACACTGAGCCTGTGCGCGTCTGTGTGTGACTCTGGAAATATATATATGGATATTTACAATTACCCCTACACTGTATACAGCTGTACGCTTCTGATACAGTACCCTTTTTCTGCTTTCTATATTCTGGTCTCATCCATACTGAGCCTGTAAGCGTCTGTGTGTGTGACTCTGGAAATATATATGGAGATTTACAATTACCCCTACACTGTATACAGCTGTACGCTTCTGATACAGTACCCTTTTTCTGCTTTTTACATTCTGGTCTAATCAATACTGAGCCTGTGAGCGTCTGTGTGTGACTCAGGAAATTTATACAGAGATTTACAATTATCCCTAAACTGTATACAGCTGTACGCTTCTGATTCAGTACCCTTTTTCTGCTTTCTATATTCTGGTCTAATCCATACTGAGCCTGTGAGCGTCTGTGTGTGACTCCGGAAATTTATAGAGAGATTTACAATTACCCCTACACTGTATACAGCTGTACGCTTCTGATACAGTACCCTTTTTCTGCTTTTTATATTCTGGTCTAATCCATACTGGGCTTGTGAGCGTATGTGTGTGACTCAGGAAATTTATACGGAGATTTACAATTACCCCTACACTGTATACAGCTGTACGCTTTTGATACAGTACCCTTTTTCTGCTTTTTATATTCTGGTCTAATCCATACTCAGCCTGTGAGCGTCTGTGTGTGACTCCGGATGTATATACTGAGATTTACAATTACCCTATACTGTATACAGCTATACGCTTCTGATACTGTACCCTTTTTCTGCTTTTTATATTCTGGTCTAATCCATACTGAGCCTGTGAGCGTCTGTGTGTGACTCCGGAAATATATATGGAGATTTACAATTTCCCTTACACTGTATACACCTGTACGCTTCTGATACAGTACCCTTTTTCTGCTTTTTATATTCTAGTCTAATCCACACTGAGCCTGTGAACGTCTGTGTGTGACTCTGGAAATATATACGGAGATTTAAATTTTTCCCTTCACCGAATACAGCTGTACGCTTCTCATACAGTACCATATATCTGCTGGTATTTTTGGTACATTTTCCCAAACATGAGGAAGTATGGTGGAATTTTCCGCCGACGTGGGCGGGGGGGCCAGCTGTTACTGATGGTAGTGGTGGTGCATCTGCTGGTAGTGCCAAAAGCACAATAGCACCTAAGGCAGGAGGTGTTGAGCCTGCATCATCATCTGGCTCCAGAAGGCCTGGAAGGCTCCCTTTTCTGGGAGTAGGTAAACCGCTTTTAAAGCCAGAGCATTAGGAACAGGTTTTGGCTTACATTGCTTAAACAGCCTCCAGCTGCATCGCCTCCCCTTCTGAAGTTTCAAAAAAATGCAAGCACTGAGTCGTCAGTGCAGGCTCCTGATCAGGAACGACACCGTTCCTTCTGTCCTTCACCCCCAACAAAAGTGAAGGATGCGGCAGGCCACACTTCAGATTACTCCCTGGAGCTCTTTTCACATACCATGCCTGGGAAATCAAGTCAAATCCTGAATTCCCCTGTCCAAGATGAATCTGACATGGAGTGCACTGATGCACAGCCACTGCTATCTGATTCTGCTGGTACATTCACCCAGAGCACTACAATGCCCTCGCAGTCTACTGAGCCAGAATCTGACCCTGATGAAACTCAGGTGCCCCTTCCTGCATACTCTACCACCTTACACGGTGACACAGAGAAAGGTGCAGATGAAATTGAAGAGGAGGTGATGGATGACCCAGTTGTTGACCCGGATTGGCATCCATTGGGGAAGAGCGTGCCGCTGGCAATAGCTCAGAAGAGGAGGATCCGCAGCAGGCATCAACATCGCAGCTGCAGTTATCTGGCAGGCCCGTAGCAGTCCAAAAATGTATTAAGAAACAAAAAAGAGTTGCAGGACAGCTTGGCCAGACGGTCCAATTAGCACAGCTTTAAAGCTCTGAAAATTTATCCCATAGTAGGAAGAGTGCAGTGTGGCACTTTTTTGACCAAAATCCTATTGATGAGACAAAGGGTATCTGTAAGAAGTGCGGAAGGACCTTTAGCCGAGGGAAAAATCTCCGAAATTTGAATACCAGTAGCATGCTTAGACATTTAAACACCATGCACTTGCAAGCATGGACGGACTACAAAACCTCAGGTAGCACATGTGCACGTTCTCCGACCTAAGGTAGCCAGCAATGCTCCATCGCTTCCCCCACTATAAGCCCACCGGTTAGCACACCACCAGCAAGAAATGTTGAGGTGTCGTCGCAAGGCCAAAGCAGTCAGGGAATCACAATGTTTTTGCAAAGACTGAATCTAGGCCATCACGACCACCACCATCACCTTCACCAACCCCCTCTCAGTCCGTCATGTCCATTGCTAGTTCACCCAAATGCAGCTCTCAAGTCCAGCTCACCCTAGCAAACACTCTGAGTAGGACAGGAAAGTACTCATCCTCTCATCCACGTACACTGGCTGTGAACACCTACATTGCCAAACTGATCTCATTAGAGATGATGCCCTTCTGTTTGGTTGAAAGCGCAGCGTTCTGAGAGCTCATGGCCTATGCTGTCCCACGCTATGACCTACCCAGTCGGCACTTCTTTTCTAGAAAAACCATCCGTGCCTTCCACCTGCATGTGAAAGACCGCATTTTCCATGCACTCAAACAATCAGTGAGTGGAAAGGTGCACCTCACAACAGATGCATCGGCCAATAGGTATGGCCAGCGCCGTTACGTGTCCATCACTGCGCACTGTGTTAATGTGATGGATGCAGGGTCCACAGGGGACAGCGGCGGTGGGACAGTGTTGCCTAGCCCACGGTATAGGCAACAGTTGGCTGTAGGCGTTTGACCCTCCTCCTCCTTCTCCTCCTCCTCCAGTAGCGAAAGCTAGTCGACAGAGAGCAGTCGCACGAGCACTCCAACCGCAGCTGCCAGTGTTGCATACGAGGTGTCCCACTATCGAACAGCTAGTGGTAAGCATCAGCAGGCTGTTTTAAAGATGATGTCTTGGGCGACAACAGATACACCGCAGAGGTACTGGTCGACTACTTGCAAAGAGAAACTGAATCATGGCAGGGCAGTCTATATCTTGAGCCAGGCAAGGTAGTCAGTGATAACGGCCGTAATATTGTGGCGGCCATAGCCCTGTCAAAACTCAGACACATACATTGCCTGGTTCACACCTTGAACCTGTTGGTGCAGTGCTTCATAAATAATTATCCAGAGTTGCCAGCCCTGCTCCATAAGGTGCGAAGACTGTGCTCGCACATCCTTCGCTCGCCCGTAGACTCCATTCGTATGCAGAGGCTGCAGCGATCGCTCCACCTTCCCAAGCACCGCCTAATCATAGACGTTGCAACAAGGTGGAACTCCACCATGCACATGGTTGAGAGTGTGTGCCAACAGAAGCAGGCTGTAATGCATTTGTGGGAGGATACATGTGCAGGCAGTTTGAGGGCAGACATGTAGTTGTCAGATGTGCAGTGGTCAAAGCTGAAAGACCTCTGTAAAGTCCTTCAGTGTTTTGAGGAACACACATGGCTGGTAAGCGCAGATGATGCCATCATAAGCCTGAGCATCCCACTTATGCATCTGCTCATGCAAACTATGATGCACATTTAGGATCAGGCGTCTGCAGCGGAAGAGGAGGAAGGAAGCCTTGATGGCAGTCAGCCATTGTCTGCTAAGGGAACTGTCCTGGACAAGGTGGAGGAAGAAGAGGAAGAGGAGGAGGAGGGGGATGATTATTTTGGGGAGAAGGATGCTTCTCAGGGGCAAGAGAAAATGTTGGCTTGCCATGGTCAGGTACAGGGTTTGTGCGAGACTGCGAGACTGGAGGGATGTGGATTTAGCAAAAAGTGCTCCTCCACCATTCACTGGCACTGCATCATTGACACCTGGAACACTGGCCCACATGTGTGATTATGTCTTGCAGATCCTAGAAAGGGACCCCCGCATTTCCAAAATTATGAAGGATGACGACTATTGGTTGGCCAGCATCCTTGATCCACGCTATAAAGGCAAATTACAGAAAAACCTAGAACAAATATTGGCAAACAAACAAGCAACTCTGGTAAACCATTTGTTAGAGGCATTCCCAGCACACAGCAGCGGTGCAGATTCTACCACGACCGTACTGGGCAACATGGAAAAGGTGTTCGTGGTGCACACAGCCGAAGTGCATTGGAGACAGGGGTTTCATGACCATGTTGTGGACTGATTTCTCGAGTACCGCTCACACGACTGTTAATACTGAATCGATTTCAACAGACAGGAGACAGCAGTTGTTAACTATGGTTCAAAATTCCCTCTCCTCCACTATCGATGTTCTCCATCACAGTTCATTCCCCTTTGACTACTGGGCCTGTAAACTGGTCAACTGGCCTGAATTGGCAAAATATGCATTACAGGAGCTTGCTTGCCCTGCTGGCAGTGTGCTATCAGAAAGAGTCTTTAGTGCTGCTGAATCAATCCTGACAGAAAGAAGGACCCGGCTGTCGACCCAAAATGTTGGTGATCTCACCTTCATTAAAATGAACCATGCCTGGGTTTCAAAGGATTTTTTACCACCTTCCCCTGATGACACATAGGCTGCCAGCAAAATGTATCGCTTTGTCCTCCTCTTCCTCCGACTTCTCCATTACGTTTATTTGCAGCTGCTGAACGTTCAGCCTACACCTCAACATATGCCAGTTTTTCCACGTCCCTAACTGGGTTTCCCCCCCAGGGCCGGCTTCAGCACCTGGTGCACCCGGGCAAGTGCCGGGGCCCTGAGCATGTGGGGGGGCTCTCTCGCCGTCAGAGACACCGGTGTACTATGAGGGGCCCTGTGCCAGTGCCGGCACCCACGAGTGGGCCCCCCTGCTTGCTCAGGGCCCCACCACTTGCAATACTTACCTCTCCCTGCAACACTGCTTCCGTGTTTTCATCATACACTGGAGCATCATATAGGTGGCCCATTATACACTGGATCATCATATGGGGCCCATTATATATGGAGCATTACATAGGCCCATCATACACTGGAGCATCATCCATGGGGCCCATCATATACTAGAACATCATATGGGGCCCATCATATACTAGAGCATCATATGGTGTTCATTATTTATGGGGCATCACATGGAGCCCATTATATATGGAGCATTATATATGGGGACCATTATATTTGGAGCATTATATGGGGCTCATCATACACTGGAGCATCACATATGGGGCCCATCATATACTAGAGCATCATATGGGGTTCATTATTTGTGGGGCATCACATGGAGCCCATTATATCTGGAGCATCATATGGCGCATATATGGGGCCTATTCTGTATGGAGCATTATTTGGAGCCCATTCTGTACGGAGCAATATATGGGACTCATTATTCTGTATAGAGCAATATATGTGGCTCATTATTCTGTATGTCGCACTATGTGGTGCCCATAATACTGTATGGAGGACTATACTGTCCGTTTTTTGAGCTGTTGTAGAATTTACAATAGATATCACTCATGTAATGTAAGAAGTGATTTGGCATTGTACTATACATATATTTCTCTGCCGTATCAGAACGTCATTGGGTTTCGTGTTTCAGTCGGACCTCCGACTTTTTCCGATAGTCGGCCGATTTCGTTCGACTCGACTTTTGGGTAAGTCGGGTGGTCCGAAACCCGACTCGATCCTCCCGGAGGCAAAGTCGCTCATCTCTAGTTGTGAAGAAGAAACGTAGAGTTGTGGTCATAGGGGATTCCCTGTTGAGAGGAACAGAGGCCGCTATCTTCAGACTGGATATAACCTCAAGAGAAATGTACTGTCTTCCAGGTGAAAAAAATTAAAGATGTGTCTGACTGGATATCAGGACTCTTCAGACCTACAGATGACTACCCATTCCTGCTAATACATGCGGGGACAAATGACACCGCAAGAAAGGACCTGGAAACCATCTTCAGTGACTTTGAAAACTTAGTATTAGTGTGAACACGTCACTCCTTGTATTCTCTTGATGGTGCCTCGATAAGGGGTGCCACTCCCATATTAACATATCATAAAAATGAACCTGGCACTCATGATAGTGACAAAGAAAAATATTTTATTTCAGAAAAGCAATCCACAACATGTGACGTTTCGGTCAAAATACAAGACCTTCTTCAGACTATAGAAAAAATAAAAATAATAAAACAGAATAAATGAGTTTATCTCTCTGAGTCAGTGTATTATTTCATAAATGAGAAAATAAAATAAAAAAATCCAATACAGTGAAGTCTTACCATATCCATAAAGTTTTCTAGGTAGGAAGCGCTATATAGGAATTGCAGTAAGGTAGTTACTATATAGCGCTTCCTACCTAGAAAACTTTATGGATATGGTAAGACTTCACTTTTCACTTTTTGCCCTGCACATTACAACTCCATATGGAGGATAGTGCACTCCTATGTATAGCGTTTGATACATAGCAGCAATTTGTGTATATTTTATTCCACAGTATCCACCATTTTGCCTCTTTAAACAGTCTCCTTTGCAATCTGGTAAGGCTGACATTTCTTTACCTTGCACCAGTCAGAGACTTGTCTAGCACTTTGCATTCACTACTCACTTATAACTATCGGCTTTATATCTCTATATATATTAAGTGTCAGATTCCCTGAGTGACCTGAATGATTCCACAGTATCCTTGCCTAAATATGAGCCTGTAATACTGTTTATCATAAGCCTGCATGACTATGTATATTCTATTGCCTGTATAAAATATAATACCGCCATATAGTAAACACCTGTACCAAATGTAACACCGCCATGTAGTAAACGCCGTTTAGTGCGTCATATTTGCAGAGATACATTCTTATAGATATATTCAACTAGCGTATTCTTATAGATATGTATAAACTAGCTTCTTCCTATGTTCTGTATTGGATTTTTTTATTTTATTTTCTCATTTATGAAATAATACACTGACTCAGAGAGATAAACTCATTTATTCTGTTTTATTATTTTTATTTTTTCTATAGTCTGAAGAAGGTCTTGTATTTTGACCGAAACGTCACATGTTGTGGATTGCTTTTCTGAAATAAAATATTTTTCTTTGTCACTATCATGAGTGCCAGGTTCATTTTTATGATACTTTGAAAACTTAGGTAAGGAGGTGAAAGAACTGGGAGCGCAGGTGGTCTTCTTATCCATCCTCTCAGTGGATGGCCATGGAACAAGGGGGTGGAATAAGATTCTGCAGGTGAACAACTGGCTATTTTGATGGTGCTGTCAGCAAGGATTTGGATTTCTGAAACACGGAGCAAATTACCTATACGATAGACTGCTTGTTAGAGATGGGGTGCACCTTACATAGACTGGAAAACTAGAACAGTGTGGGAAGGGAAGCAAAACGCTAGAAAAAGCCGTACACCTGACAAATACTTTTGAGAACTCTGCTATTAGAAGTGGAAAGGAAGAACAAAGACAAAAAAATCTGAAGAATAAAAATATTGGAGGAAGAGAAACCAATCACAAACTAAAATGTTTCTGTACAAATGCACAAAGCATGGGCAACAAACAAGGAGAATTGGAACTACTAAAGCAGGAAAAGAAATATGATGTCATTGGAATCACTGAAACTTGGTGGGATGATAGACATGATTGGAATACAAGTCTAGAAGGATACAACTTATTTGTAAGAAACAGACTTGATAAAAGAGGATAAAACTAAAAGGTCAAGCAAATTCTAATCCTTTATTATTGAGGACAACTTTATCTTCCAAAAGGTAGGGAGCAACAAAGGGATCTGGTACCTTAGATCTAATCCTTATAAACAGGGAGAAAATGGTTGAGGAGGTAAGAGTGGCTGGGACCCTAGGAGGTAGCGACCATGCTATTTTAGAATTTTGGATAACTAGAAGCGGAAGACCTGTGAAGACTCAGACTTCAAGGTTAGATTTTAGAAAAGCAGATTTTAAGGACTCAAAAAGAGAATTGGAGGGATCCAATGGCTGGATATCCTTAAGGACAAAAATGTCCATGAAGGATGGTAAAATTTGAAAAATGAGATTCTCAAAGCACAATCGTTAACAATTCCAAAAAGAGGGAAGAATAGGAAGCATTTAAGGAAACCAGGATGGATAAACAAAGAACTAAACACATGCTAAAAAGGAAGAAAGAAATGTTTATCAAATGGAAAGAGGGAGGCATATCTAAAGAAGATTATAATGCAGTTTGCATAAGCTGCAGGGCAAGAATCAGATTATCTAAAGCTGACAATGAATTAAGGCTTGCAAGATATGTCAAAAGCAATAAAAATTTTTGGGAATATAACAAAAGTAATATAAAAGTCAAAGATGCTATAGGATTCTTACAGGATGAAAATGATGAAATGGTAAGAAAGGCTGTTGTGAAAGCCAAACTTTTAAATTCCTATTTTGCATCTATTTTCTCTCAGAAAGGATTTTTAACATCAACTGATCTTCATGGGGCCATCAAAAGAATATAAGAATTCACACTATTCATAAACAGAGATGGTCAGGGAACACTTAGCTAAGATAAATGAATTCAAGTCTCCAGGTCCAGATGAATTACTCCCCAAAGTACTGAAGGAGAGAGCAGAAGAAATTTTAAAACCACTCTCCATAATTTTTGAAAATTCTTGGAGAACAGTAGAAGTCCCAGAAGACAGTTGGAGAGCAAATGATGTTCCTATCTTCAAAAAGGGGAAGAAGGTAGACATAGGGAACTATAGGACAGTGAGTCTGACTTCTAAACCTGGAAAGAACTTTGACCAAATTATTGAACATGTATGTAAGTACCTGGATAAGAATGAAGTGATCAAACAGAGTCATCATGGATTTGTAACTAATAAGTCATATCAGACTAACTTAATTTCCTTCTATGATAGAATCACTGACTGGTGAATCAGTGAAATGCTGTAGATATAGTATATCTTGACTTCAGCAACATTTGACATAGTATCTCACATCATCTTTATTTAAAAAATGACTAAGTATGGAAAGGAAAAGGCAACTGCTAGTGGATTCATAACTGACTTAGTGATCGGACCCAAAGAGTGGTCATAAATGGCTGCACATCCAGTTGGAAGAATGTCTCAAGTGGGGTACCACATGGCTCTGTCCTGGGCCCTGTATTGTTCAAAATCTTTATCAATGATTTAGATGAAGGAATTGAGGGTAAACTGATTAAATTTGCTGATGACACAAAGCTAGGAAGGATAGCTAATTGTTAGGGTTCGAGTTCCCGCTGCTGCACAAGGGGAGTCTCGAACCAGTCCCGCTGGGGTCCTCCATCCATCTCCAGCCACAGTGGAGCCTGCTCAGCAGAGACTTCTGTCTCAGCATCTAGCCCAGTTTAACACTGTGCAGAGGCTTGTTGCAGTCTTTCCTGGTTCCTCTATTATAACCTGTGCTGGAGCAGTCAGTTCTGGAACTAAGTCCCTGCTTTCTCCATCTGAGCATGCCCAGGGCAAGATCTCCCTTTGGAGATCAGGGGTCACATGCTCGGTTGCAGTAGCGACTCCCATTGGTCCGCCAGGAAGGTCCTGAAACTACATGTGTTCTGGAATGGTTTCGCATTGGTCCTTTTCTGGTAGGTCCTGCAGTTGCTACTATAAAAGGGTGGCATGGCTGGGCCGCCATGCGCCAGTATCAAATCTGTTACGTGCTTGCGCCAGTGTGGTCATGTATGCATGTGGTTAGGTCTGGCTGAAAACGCCATTAGAATACCGGCAACTCCGGTGAGGAGATTACTGCTTGGGTTCTGATTGCATGACCACAGACTGAAATCCGCTTAGCAGTCATCTGTGTTCCCTGTGAGTCTAACAGGACAGTCTTTGTTACAGCGGCTCTGTGAGTTAACAGAGACCGCTTATTCCCCATATAGTGCTACGGCGTTTACATTTGTGACTCTGCGGGATAACAGAGTTCGCTTATACCACCTATTTACGCCATTTTACTAGCAGCAGGCTCTGCCTGCACGGTGGACCCCGGACTGCGAACGCACCTCTTCTTAATATCTATTAGTGCGTTCCGCAGGCCCTTAATATAATACTAGCGCCAGGGTCTGGCAAGTAAAATGGCAGACTACCAGCATCTACAGCAGTACATCCAGCAGCTGGAGGGTAGGTTGGTGTTCCTTGAGCGCACAACCTCAGCTGTGGATGTTACCGCAGTCGCTGTTCAGGCTGCTAGCGTAGCTGCAGCCAGTTTGTCCACCGCTACCTCTGCTCCGACACTATCCCACCTCCCACTTCCAGACAAGTTTACGGGTGACAGTAAACATTGTCGGGGATTCGTGAGTCAGTGCTCTATACTGCTTGAGCTTCTGGCAACACGTTTCTCCACTGAACGGGCACAAGTGGCTTTAATTGTGTCTCTTCTGTCGGGCAGAGCATTGGAGTGGGCAACGCCACTGTGGGAGCGCAACGATCGTGTGGTGTGGAGTGCTCCTCGGTTTTTGGAGGCTCTGAAAAAGGTCTTTTTAGGACCTCAGGTCACGCATGATACGGCACTCCAACTGCTGGCAATGTCACAGGGCTTGTCCATGGTCAGTCAGTTCTCAGTCCAATTTCAGACTTTGGCCACTGAGTTAGAGTGGCCAGATAAAGTTCTTATTCCAGTGTTCTGGAGAGGACAGGCAGACCATGTAAAGGACGCTTTGGCTACCAGGGAGATTCCTGCCACACTGGAGAAACTCATTTCTATATCTACCCGCATCAACCTCCATTTTCACGAGCGGAGGTTAGAGCGGACCCAGTGTAGGCAGAGGTTTCGGCTGGCATCCACCTTTGCCAAACCTCATGAATTTCCCGTTGGAGCGTCCGACTCCCCAGAGACCATGGAGACTACTCGAGTGGGATCTAAGTCTCGGACCACTCGAGTATCTGTGGTCTGTAGAGTTTGTCAGCAGCCAGGACATTATGCCAACCGATGTCCCCAGCGAATGAGTAAACGGTCATGTTCCGTGACAATGGGTGCAGGGTCTTTAGACGCGAGGGATTTTGCTCCGAAAGTGCTCCTTAAAGGGTTAATCTCTCTAGGTTCGTCCACTCTTCCCGCCAAGCTTTGTGTGGAGGGTATTTTATGTCCTCCTCATAGAATCATAGAATCATAGAATGGTAGAGTTGGAAGGGACCTCCTGGGCCTTCTGGTCCAACCCCCTGCTCAAAGCAGGATTCTCTAAATCATCCCAGACAGATGTCTATCCAGCCTCTGTTTGAAGACTTCCATTGAAGCAGAACTCACCACCTCTTGTGGCAGCCTGTTCCACTCATTGATCACCCTAACTGTCAAAAAGTTTTTTCTAATATCTAATCTGTGTCTCCTCCCATTCAGTTTCATCCCATTGCTTCTAGTCTTTCCTTGTGCAAATGAGAATAAAGATGATCCTTCTACAATGTGACAGCCCTTGAGATATTTGTAGACAGCTATTAAGTCTCCTCTCAGTCTTCTTTTTTGCAAGCTAAACATTCCCAAATCCTGCAACCGTTCCTCATAGGACATGGTTTGCAGACCGGTCACCATTCTGGTGGCTCTTCTCTGAACTTGCTCCAGTTTGTTGATGTCTTTTTTAAAATGTGGTGCCCAAAACTGGACACAGTATTCCAGATGAGGTCTGACCAAAGAGGAGTAGAGGGCAATAATGACCTCACATGATCTAGACTGTATGCTTCTGTTGATACATCCTAGAATTGCATTTGCCTTTTTTGCTGCTGCATCACACTGTTGACTCATGTTAAGTCTGTGATCAATTAGTATACCCAAGTATTTTTCACATGTGCTGTTACTTAGCCCTATTCCCCCATTTTGTATATGCTTTTTTCATTTTTATTGCCCAGATATAGTACTTTGCATTTTTCCCTGTTAAAATCCATTCTGTTAGTTGCTGCCCACTGCTCCAGTTTATGTATATCTTTTTGAATCCTCCCTCTCTCTTCTCTAGTATTAGCTACCCCTCCTAGCTTTGTGTCATCAGCAAATTTGATCAGTTTACCCTCAATTCCTTCATCTAAATCATTGATAAAGATGTTGAACAATACAGGGCCCAAAACAGAGCCTTGTGGTACCCCACTTGAGACATTCTTCCAACTGGATGTGCAGCCATTTACAACCACTCTTTGGGTCCGATCACTAAGCCAGTTATGAATCCACCTAACAGTTGCCTTGTCCATTCCATACTTAGTCATTTTTTCAATAAGGATTGTGTGAGATACTTTGCCTCGGTGAGAGTATTGAATGGAGCAATCCTGCCCTCACAAATCACCCACCAGACTGTCTCTCTACCTCTGTCTATATCCCCTTCTCATCAGGAGAATATATCCCTTTTTGTTCTTCTTGAGGGAATAGATGAGGTTTTGTTGGGATTACCCTGGCTTCGCCACCACTCTCCCCATATTGAGTGGTCCTTTGGGAGAATACTGGATTGGGGTGATCATTGCAGAGACAGATGTCTTAGAGAGGATGTTTAGGTTTCCACCACAGAGATACCCATAGACCTTGCTTCTCTCCCCAAGGTTTATCGGTCATACGCGGACGTATTCTCCAAAAAGGCAGCGGAGACACTTCCGCCTCATTGCTCCTATGACTGTCCTATAGACCTCTTGCCTGAAACGGAGGCCCTCCATATAACACGCCTGCGCAATGCAATCTGCGGGCAAAGCATACTGCGCGTGCGCAATTCAAGATTGCAATGCGCAGGTGCGTTATATGGAGGGCAACGACTACAATTCCCAGAAATAATGGAGACAGCGGCGAACAACATGTTAAGACAAGCACCCAAAACACCGCCCATCTGAACTGACTGCCATCATTTAAATATCCCGCCATTTAGGGTGACAGGTTCCCTTTAACAATTGTGG
>JARQOD010000001.1:639642487-639691914 GCA_033576555.1 Oophaga sylvatica
TTGCAATCAAAATACCCTTTATACATTTTAGTGAACTTGCCAACAGGTATAGGGCCTACTCTTTTCCCTCAGCATCAATTTTCACTTTTAACCCCTTCATGACCCAGAAAAAAAAATTTTTGATTTTAAATGCCCTGGCCTTTTTTATGCAATTCTGACCAGTCCCTTTAAGGTAATATGCACTAAAGAAAAAGGTGCACTAAAAATCAATGCTTATTTAAAATAAGTGCATAACCTGGCTGAAATTGAGCATTGAAAAAAGGGGGGGGATGAAGCCCCCCCTGTAGCGGCTTTTACGCGGGGGCTTTTCCCCCCCCTTTTCCCGGGCCCTTTTTGGAGGTCTTTTTGCCTTTTTTCACATCATTTGACCTACCCTTACTATTAAAAAAACCCCGGCAAAAATTAGGGAATCACAGACTTTGGGAGGATTTTTCTTTCAGTTTTTTTTGTTTTGTTAAAAAAGGGAATCACTCAATTCTGGGGAAAAAAAATTATAATCATAAAAAACCAAAAAATCAAAAAACACCCAACACACCCATATATTTGTTGCACCACCTCGGGCTTTTACAACAGCTTTGTAGTCTCTGAGGCAGGGACAAAATGAGGTCACACAGGACCTTCATCAATCTGGCAAACTTTCTCCATTGCTGGGGCCAAATCGCTTGCGGGTTGGAGCCGTCATGGACCATTTTTTTTTCAACTTCCACCAAAATTTTCAATTGATTGAGATCCAAACTTTTTGCGGCCATGACAAAACCCTTTATGTGTCTTTTTTCAAGAAATGTTTTCACAGTTTTTGCTCTATGGCAGGGTACATTATCATCTTGAAAAATGATTTCATCATCCCCAAACATCCTTTCAATTGATGGGATAAGGAAAGTGTCCAAAATATCAACATAAACTTGTGTATTTATTGAAGATGTAATGACAGCCATCTCCCCAGTGCCGTTACCTGACATGCAGCCCCATATCATCAATGACTGTGGAAATTTGCATATTCTTTTCAGGCAGTCATCTTTATAAATCTCATTGGAATGGCACCAAACAGAAGTTCCAGCATCATCACCTTGTCCAATGCAGATTCGCGATTCATCACTGAATATGACTTTCATCCAGTCATCCACAGTCCGCGATTGCTTTTCCTTAAGGTACTGTCACACTAAGCGAGATCGCTAACGAGATCGCTAAAGTGTCAGCGATTTTATGACGCAGTAGCGATCTCGTTAGCGACTTAGCTGTGTGTGACATGTAGCAGCGATGTGGCCCTGCTGAGATGTCGTTGATCGCTTATGAATGTTCTGAGCCGTTTTTTGGTCATTGGTGTCCCGCTGGTGAGCCTGAATCGCTGAGTGTGACACCCTTTATGAATGACTTTACCAGCGTCGCAGGCGGGACTAGGTTTTTTCAACGACCGCAGAGGTCGTTATACAGATCACTGATCTCTGATGAGATCTTTGTGTTTGGAAGCTAACTAGCGATCATATAGCGATCGCAACAACGATCTCGCCAGGTCGTGTCGTTGTCGTGATCGCTGGTGCGATCGGTAAGTGTGACAACCCATTGTAACCTTGTTTTTTTCTGTTTAGGTGTTAATGATGGCTTTTGTTTAGCTTTTCTGTATGTAAATCCCACTTCCTTTAGGCGGTTTCTTACAGTTCGGTCACGGACGTTGACTCCAGTTTCCACATATTCGTTCCTCATTTGTTTTGTTGTGCATTTCCTGTTTTGGAGACATATTGCTTTAAGTTTCCAGTCCTGACGCTTTGATGTCTTCCTTGGTCTACCAGTATGTTTGCCTATAACAACCTTCTGATGTTGTTTGTTTTTGGTCCAGATTTTAGACACAGCTGACTGTGAACAACCAACATCTTTTTCAACATTGGGTGATGATTTACCCTCTTTTAAGAGTTTGATAATCCTCTCCTTTGTTTCAATTGACATCTCTCATGTAGGAGCCATGATTCATGTCAGTCCACTTGGTGCAACAACTCTCCAAGGTGTGATCACTCCATTTTAGATGCAGACTAGCGAGCAGATCTAATTTGATGCAGGTGTTAGTTTTGGGAATTAAAATTTAAAGGGTGATTCCATAATTTTTTCCCTCAGAATTGAGTGATACCATAATTTTTTTCCTATGCTTGGTTAAAAAAATAACCATTACTGACTACCTCATTATTTGTTCTTGATTTCTTTTAGTGCTTCTTAAAGCCAGAAAGTTGCCATTTGAAATGACTTCAGTTTTGTGCCATGTCTGTGATCTGCTTTTTTTCAACAAAACAAAACAACTGAATGAACATCCTCCAAGGCCGGTGATTCCATAATTTTTGACAAGGGTTGTATTGATTGTATTCAGCACCTTTCTCCTGGCTTATTTTATCCATTTTTTGGCATTATTTTGTGCTTGTTATTCCATTCTGATATTTTCCATCATAGGCACATATGCCTTTGGGATTGTGTAGAAGCTTTCAATTAATGGACTAACTGCTTGCATGGTTCTATCAGTTGGTATTTATTACTCTACTCTGGCATTCCCATTTTAGGTATATGTAGGATTGTATAGGTGCTTTGAGTCATCTGGATAATCGTCTGCATTGTTATATTTTTTTATCCATCCGAATAGCTATGGGCGCATTAAATGGTCTAACATGCATGTTATTTATTTCCATTGTGAATTAATCTTTATTTATTCACCGTATAGGCTTATTCAGACCATTGAGCCTGGGTTTGGTGGGATAGTTACTCTTTGCAATTTTAAATGTTTTTAAACTTGTTTTGTCCACTATGAAATAAAGGTTTTTTCTATTTTCATGTACAGTATATGGCTGTGCATACCATTATTGGTCTGGGCTTTTCTCTTCTTTCCTTTATGAGGAAATAACTCAGGAACACTACAACGGATTCTAGCGATTCTGAGATTGTTTTTTCGTGACATATTGGGCTTCATGTTGGTGGTAAAATTAGGTCAATAATATTTGCGTTTATTTGTGAAAAAATTGGAAATTTGGCGAAGAGTTTGAAAATTTCGCAATTTTCAAATTTTGAATTTTTATTCTGTTAAACCAGAGAATTATGTGACACAAAATAGTAAATAAATAACATTTTCCACATGTCTACATTACATAGCACAATTTTTGAAAAAAAAATTTTTTTGCTAGGAAGTTATAAGGGTTAAAAGTTGACAAGCGATTTCTCATTTTTACAACAACATTTACAAAACCATTTTATTTAGGGACCACCTCACATTTGAAGTCAATTTGAGGGGTCTATATGTCTGAAAATACCCAAAATTGACACCATTCTAAAAACTGCACCCTCAAGCTGATCAAAACCACATTCAAGAAGTTTATTAACCCTTCAGGTGCTTCACAGGAGCTGAAGAAACATGAAAGGAAAAAATGAACATTTAACTTTTTAGTCACAAAAATGATCTTTTACAAACAATTTTTTTTATTTTCACAAGGGTAAAAGGAGAATATGGACAGATAAAGTTGTTTTGCAATTTCTCCAGAGTACACCGATATCCAATATGTGGGGGAAAACCACTGTCTGGTCGCACGGCAAGGCTCGGAAGGGAAGGAGCGCCATTTGACTTTTTCAAACAAAAATTGTCTGGAATTGAGATTGGACGCCATGTCGCGTTTGGAGAGCACCTAATGAGCCTAAACAGTGGAAATCCTTCAACAGTGACCCCATTTTGCAAACTAGATCCCCTAAGGAACTTATTTAGATCTGTTGTGAGCCATTTGAGCCACCAAGTGTTTCACTAAAGTTTATAATGCCTGGGTGATAAAAAAAATAAAAAATTCCAAAAAATGATTTTTAGTCCCCAATTTTTGATTTTTCCATAGGAAATTGAACCCCAAAAGTTGCTATGCAATTTGTCCTGAGCACGCTGATACCCCAAATGTGGGGGGGGAAACTGTTTGGGTGCAAGGCAGGGCTCGGAAAGGAAGTAATAACGTTTTGGAATGCAGACTTTGATGGGTGTCATGTTCAGTTTGCAGAGCCCCTGATATGCCTTACAGTGGAAACCCCCCACAAGTGACCTCATTTGGAATCTAGACCCCCTAAGGAACTTATCTAGATCTGTGGTGAGCACTTTGAACCCCCAAGTGCTTCACACAAGTTTATGATGCCCGGGCATGAAAATAAACAATCCTATTTTTTTCCCACAAAAATGATCTTTTAGTCACCAATTTTTTATTTTCCCAAGGGTAACAGGAGAAATTGGACCACAAAAGTTGTGGTCCAATTTGTCCTGAGTACGCTGATACCCCATATGTGGGGGGGGGGGAAACCACTGTTTGGGCACACGGCAGAGCTCGTAAGGGAAGGAGCGCCGTTTGACTTTTTCAAGCCAAAATTGGCTGGAATTGAGATTGGACGCCATGTTGTGTTTGGAGAGGCCCTGACGCACCTAAACAGTGGAAACCCCCCACAAGTGACACCATTTTGGAAACTAGACCCCCTATGGAACTTATCTAGATCTGTTGTGAGCACTTTGAACCCCCAAGTGCTTCACAAAAGTTTATAATGCCTGGTTGTGAAAAAAAAAAAAACAATTTTCCACAAAAATTATTTTTTAGTCCCAAATTTTTGATTTTTCCCATGGAAATTGGACCCCAAAAGTTGTTGTCCGATTTGTCCTGAGCACTCTGATACCCCATAAGTTGGGGGGGAAACTGGGGCGCAGGGCTTGGAAAGGAAGTAATAACGTTTTGGAATGCCGATGTTGATGGGGTCATGTTCTGTTTGCAGTGACCAAGATGTGCCTAAACTGTGGAAACCCGCGCACAAGTGACCCATTTTGGAAAATAGACCTCCCAATGAACTTATCTAGATGTGTGGTGAGCACTTTGAACACAAAGTGCTTCACAGAAATTTATAACGTACAGCCGTTAAAATAAAAAATCTTTTTCTTTTTTTACAAAAATTATTTTTTCGCTCCCAATATTTTATTTTCACAAGGGTAGCAGGAGAAATTGGACCCCAAAATTTGTCCAATTTGCCCTGAGTATGCTGATACCCCATATGTGTGAGAAAACTACTGTGTGGGCACACGTCGGGGCTCGGAGGGGAAGTAGTGACATTTTGGATTGCAGACTTTGATGCAATGGTCTGAGAGCGTCATGTCGCATTTGAAGAGCCCCTGATGTGCCTAAACAGTGGAAACCCCCTTAAGTGACCCCATTTTGGAAAATAGATCCCCCAAGGAACTTATCTAGATGTGTGGTGAGCACTTTGAACCCCAAAGTGCTTCACAGAAGTTTATAACGTACAGCCGTAAAAAATAAAAATTTTTTTTTTCTTTTTTTTACAAAAATGATTTTTTCGCCCCCAATATTTTATTTTCACAAGGGTAACAGGAGAATTTGGACCCCAAAAGTTGTTGTCCAATTTGCCCTGAGTACGCTGATACCCCATATGTGGGAGAAAACTACTGTATGGGCACACGTCGGGGCTCGGAAGGGAAGTAGTGACGTTTTGGATTGAAGACTTTGATGGAATGGTCTGCGGGCGTCATGTTGCGTTTGAAGTGCCCCTGATGTGCCTAAACAGTGGAAACCCCCACAAGTTACCCCATTTTGGAAATAGACCCCACAAGGAACTTATCTAGATATGTGGTGAGCTCTATGAAGCCCCAAGTGCTTCACTGAAGTTTATAATGTATAGCCGTAAAAACAAAAAAATCATTATATTTTTTTTACAAAAATGATATTTTTGCCCCCAATTTTTTATTTTCCCAAGGGTAACAGAAGAAATTGGACCCAAGAGTTATTGTGCAATTTGTTTTGAGTACGCTGATACCCCATTTGTGGGGGTAAACTACTGTTTGGGCGCATGGCAGAGCTCAGAAGTGAAGGAGCACCGTTTGACTTTTTCAAAGCAGAATTGGCTGGAATTGAGATCAGACGCCATGTCACAATTGGAGAGCCCCTGATGTGCCTAAACAGCGGAAACCCCCCAATTCTAACTACAACCCTATCCCCAACACATCCCTTACCCTAGTCCCAACCCTAACCATAACCCTAACCACAAACCTAACCCTAACACACCCCTAACCCTAATCCCAATCCTAACCCTAATCCTAACTTTAGCCCCAACCCTAACCCTAACTTTAGCCGCAACCCTAACCCTAAGGCCACGTGCACACGTTGTGGATTTACTTGCGGATTTTTACTCGCTGATTTTGCTAAATCTGCAGGTTAAGTGACCTGCATTTTACCTGCGGTTTTAGCGTGGATTTACTGCGGTTTTGCCGCGTTTTTTTGCGGATTTGCCTGCGGTTTTACACCTATTTTGGAAAAGGTGTAAAACCGCTGCGGAATCCGCACAAAGAATTGACATGCTGCGGTTTAAAAACCGTACCAAATCTACACGTAAAATTCCGCATCATGTGCACAGCTTTTTTTTTTCCCTTCACTAACACTGTACTGTGCATGGCATCCGGTTCTGCTGCGAATCCGCAGCGCCAAAACCGCTGCGGATCCACAGCAGAATCCGCAACGTGTGCACAGGGCCTAACCCTAATGGGAAAATGGAAATAAATGCATTTTTTTAATTTTATAATTTTTCCCTAACTAAGGGGTTGATAAAGGGGGTTTGATTTACTATTTATGGTGGGTTTTTATGATTAGCAGCTGTTACGCTAAAAGACGCTTTTTATTGCAAAAAATAGTTTTTGCATCACCACATTCTGAGAGCTATAATTTTTGCATATTTTGGCCCACAGAGTCATGTGAGGTCTTATTTTTTGCGGTACGAGTTGATGTTTTTATTGGTACCATTCTTGAGCACGTGACATATTTTGATCGCTTTTTATTTCGATTTTTGTGAGGTTAGAATGAACAAAAATCAGCAATTTATGAATTTCTTTTGGGGGAGGCCTTTATACCGTTCCACGTATGGTAAAATTGATAAAGCAGTTTTATTCTTCGGGTTAGTACGATTATGGTGATACCTCATTTATATAATTTTTTTATGTTTTGGCGCTTTTATACAATAAAAACAATTTTATATAAAAAATTATTTTTGCATCGCTTTATTCAGCGAGCTATAACTTTTTTATGTTTTTGCTGATGGCGCTGTATTGCAGCTTGTTTTTTGCAGGACAAGATGACGTTTTCAGCGGTACCATGTTTATTAATATCCGTCTTTTTGATCGTGTGTTATTTCACTTTTTGTTTGGCGGTATGATGACAAAGCATTGATTTTTTTGCTTTTTTTTTAAGGGGTTCACTAAAGGTGTTAACTAGTGGTACAGTTCTATAGGGCGGGTCGTTACGGACGCGGCAATACCAAATATGTGTACTTTTATTGTTTTTTTTTTTATTTACATGAAGAAATGAATTTATTGGGGAATATATTTTTTTTTTCCTTTTATTTTGGAATTTTTTTTACACTTGTTTATTTTTATTTTTTTTACATTTTTACTTTGTTCCAGGGTGGGACATCACTGTGTAGGGTCAGATCGCTGGTGTGACAGTGTGCACAGCACTCTGTTACACCAGCGATCGCACAGGCACTGCTGCAGGCTTCTCAGTGCCTGCTCTCAGCAGGCACTGAGGAAGCCGCCTCCCTGCAGGACCCGGCGGCCATCTTGGATCCAGGGTCCTGCAGTGAGGAGAGTCCCTCAGAACAGTGTGACACATCGCGCTGTTCGGAGTGTCTCAGGGGAGCGCACAGGGAGCCCCCTCCCTGCACGATTCTCCCCTGTGCCCCCGGTACACCGCGATCATGTTTTATCGCGGTGTGCCAGGGGTTAATGTGCCGGGAGTGGTCCGTGACCGCTCCTGACATATAGTGCTGGGTGTCAGCTGTGATAATCAGCTGACACCAGGCGGCGATCAGCTGCACTCCCCCCGGAATGCAGCTGATCGCCCTGGACGTGCTATTCCGTCCATGGGAATAAGGTCCAGGGTCACATGGACGGAATAGTACGTCCGATGGAATAAAGTGGTTAATCAATTTAGTAGTTTGTGTTAGGAAAAATTGGGAACTCTAGAGGTTAAATTTCAGGTTATAATCGCAGAAAAAAATTGCATGGACTACAGCGCAATTTTCTCTTTCAGAGAGGGAAAGCCAATGACTGAGGACAGATATTCATAGCCTAGAGAAGGACCATTGTTTTTGAGCCCCCCTGGCTACAAACATCTGGCCCCAGTCGCCTCCCCTAGAAAAGGCACATCTATAAGATGCACCTTTTCTGGCACTTAGCCTCTCTATTCCCATTGCCTTTAGCAGTGGCTCATGGGTTAATAAGGGGTTAATGTCACCTTGCTATTGAAAGGTGACATTAATCCGGGTTAATAATGGAGAGGTATCAATAAGACAAATATCTATTTTTAATCCTACAGTAGTACAGGGTTAAAAAAGACACACGCACATTAATTAAAAATTCTTTTAATGAAGTAATTACAAAAAGTTTTTGACCAAATTTATTATTCTGCCAATCCAACTGAATCCCTTGTTCACCTGTAAAAAATAATAAAATAAAAAAACAACAATATCCATACCTCTCCGCCATTCAGTCAGGTCCCCCAATGCAATCCATCACAAGGGGTTAACTAGTTTACAACAAGGACCGGTGCTAATGCTACTGGCCCGGCTGTAAACCACTGCAGAATGAATTAAACCTTGTCTGCCTTTTTTTGAAAAAAACGGATACGGTGACTGATGCCGCAGGATCCATTTTTTTCTCATAGACTTGTATTAGCGAAGAATTTGCGACGGATGGCCGCACGTTTCTTCCTTCGTTCAATGGATCTGTCAGAAATTTTTGGTCTGTCGGCCGTACACGACACACAAAGCAACTTTTTTTGTCTACCACTGACGTCAGTAAGGCTGCGGGGAGTCCCCGGCTGACCAGAGATGAACTGATTAGCGTGGGAAAGTTTCTGAACTTTTTCCCACCTTATCGATTTCACTTCAGGTCAGCCGGGGACTCCGCGCAGCCTCACTCACGTCAGTGGTAGACAAAAAAGTTGCTTTGTGTGTCGTGTCCGGCCGACAGACAAAAATTTCAGACGGATCCATTGAACGAAGGATGAAACGTGCGGCCATCCATCGCAATTCTTCGCTAATACAAGTCTATGAAAAAAATGGATCCTGCGGCATCAGTCACCGTATCCGTTTTTTTCAAAAAACGACGGATTGTGACTAGTGGCAAAAAACTGATATGTGAAAGGGGCCTAATACAAATGGTAACAAAAGAGCAAAGAAAAACTTCTAAAAAGATTAAAGGTGAACTTCAATCTTAAGGAACATCAGTGTCAGATAGTACCATTCGTCGTTGCATGAGCCAAAGTGGATTTCATGGGAGAAGACCAAGGAGGACTCCATTGTTGAAAAAAAAATCATAAAACAACCAGACTGGAATTTGCCAAACTACATGTTGACAAGCCACAAAGCTTCTGGGAGAATGTCCTATGGGCAGATGAGACAAAAATGGACATTTTTGGCAAGTCACATCAGCTCTATGTTCACAGACGGAAAAATGAAGCATATCAAGAAAAGAACACTGTCCTTACTGTGAAACATGGAGGAGGCTCTGTTATGTTCTGGGGCTACTTTGCTGCACCTGGCATAGAGTGTTAGAATCTGTGCAGAGTACAATGAAATCTTAAGACTATTAAGGGATTCTAGAGAGAAATGAGCTGCCCAGTGTCAGAAAGCTTGGTCTCAGTCACAGGTCATGGGTTTTCCAACAGGATAATGACCCAAAACACACAGCTAAAAACACCCAAGAATTGTTACGAGAAAAACATTGGACTATTCTGAAGTGGCCTTCTATGAGCACTGACCTAAATCCTATTGCGCATTTTTGGAAAGAGCTGAAACATGCCGTCTGGAAAAGACCACCTTCAAACACGAGACAGCTGGAGCATTTTGCTCTTGAGGAGTGGGCCAAAATTCCTGTCAAGAGGTGCAGAAGTCTCATTGACTGTTACAGGAATCGTATGATTGCAGTGATTGATTTAAAAGCTTGTGCAACAAAATATTAAGTTAAGGGTAACATCATTTCTGTCCAGACCTTTTTTATGAGTTTTATTTTTTAAAGAATTCCGTGGAAGCATGGTTGAAAAGCAATGTCTGACTTTCATTGGTTCATTTTCATAGATTTTTGATTTATTATTACTTTTGTCAGATTCAAGCAAACATGGATGTTTAGGGCAATGTAATGAGTCTGTAGCAAATTAGCTTACAAAAAACACTTTCAATTGTGAATCTGTAGTACTATACTAAAATAATTGCTCTTACCATGTTGAATGCTGCAGCTAGGATCATATTCCTCACCAATCGTTATACCGATGCCTCTACCTTGTGCCAGTCATTACACTGGTGTTACCCATTCACTCCAGAATCCAGTACAAACTTATTACCCTCACCCACAAAGCACTCCATGGCTCAGCACCACTCTACATCTCCTCCCTTGTCTCAGCCTACCATCCTACCGTGCCCTCCATTCTGCTAATGACCTGAGGTTAGCATCCTAAATAATCAGAACGTCCCACTCCCATCTCCAAGACTTTTCACGTGCTGTGCCAATTCTTTTGAATGCACTAACCAGTTTAATATGATTAATCCCCAATCCCAACAGTTTTAAGCATGCCCTATGGTGTACAATAATAAATTATATTGTGGTACCGTGTTAGCCAGAAAAATTGATGTGAATACTTTTCCGTCCAATTATGACAAGAGCATTCTTAAGGTGATAGAATGCTCTTGTCATAATTGGACGGAAAAGTATTCACATCGATTTTCTGGCTAACACGGTACCACAATATAATTTATTATTGTACACCATGAAAATGGAAGATACCCCAATGTACCGATCACAGATGGATTTGAAAAATCTCCTGAAGAAACTGGCACAAATGAACAGCGACATCTTCTTTCTATCCAGATGCAAAAAGGAAAACCTAATCCCTAAAGGCCTCATGATAAGGAATCCAACAAAATATACCTACAACACCCATTTTTCACAGAAACTTTGCTACAGATCATCTGAGAGACTGCGGAATAATCTCATTGGATTTTTCTACCACAAGAAGAGGACCATCCATAAAGAGATAAATTACCTACAGGACCGCATACAAGGACCGGGTTCACGTTTCATCAAGGAGACGCTACAGGAATTCTACAATAATTTACAACATCACCTCATTATCAACAAGAAAAAGAAACTGGACAGACTCAGGAAGAAAGCAGGTCTCAATGTAGCTGAAGGTAAGCCTGTTTACAGAATCATTTACATACATTGCCCTCTGTTGTGAACCTCTCACAATACAAGCCTAACACAGGAGAAATGCATGTTCTATCAAAGGGACTAACATTCTGTCCTACAAAACAGCTGGATACGGCTCAGTTCTGTAGTGACATCGAGGAATTCTTCCGCAGATTGCGACTCAAAGAATTCTTTCATAACCATGCAGATATCACTTCACAAGACAATGTGAATAACACAGCAAAAAAGAAAAAGAGGCAAACTGGACCCCGCAACCTGGACACAACCAAACTGTGGATCATTACATAGACTGTTTCCGCAAAAAAGTTAAATCTGACATTTTGGACAGACACCATAAAGTGCCAAACAATATCAGTATGGAGGAAAGAAAAGCCATACAATCCTTAAAAGCCAACAACAATATCATCATCAAACCAGCGGACAAAGGAGGAGCTATAGTCATCATGAACACGACAGATTACATCCAGGAAGCAAACAGACAACTCTTGGATATAAAATACTACACTCCACTTCAGGAAAATCCTACCAAACAATACACAGAGGAACTAACAAAGTATCATCAATGGATTTGATTCTACTTCATCCTCACTACTGGAACTAGTACCAGGCAATCCCAAAACAGGTACCTTCTACATGTTGCCTAAAATACACAAAGAAGGTAATCCTGGGAGGCCCATCATCTCTGGTATTGGGACTTTAACTGAGAATATCTCCGGCTGGGTGGAGAACATTCTGAAACCCTTGGTGAGGAGCACACCCAGCTATATCCAGGACACCACGGATATTCTTTGCAAATTGTCAGCGCTGGGCCCACTTCCAAGGGACACGATACTAGCCACCATGGACGTAAAGTCTCTCTATTCCAACATTCCTCATGAGGATGGAATCACAGCATGTAAATATTTCCTTCAAAAGAACAATCTGGCCACAGAACCAACACTGCAATTCATCAGGTTTGTGCTTCATCACAACTATTTTTCTTTTGGGAACAATTTATACCAACAGTGCATGGGCAGCGCCATGGGAAGCAAAATGTCCCCACAATATGCCAACCTATTTATGGCGAAACTGGAGGAGGAGTTTTTGTCATCTTGCCCTATTAAACCTCTTGCATACTTCCGCTACATTGATGATCTTCTAATAATCTGGACAGGCTCAAAAGATGATCTGCTCACCTTCCACAATAACTTCAACAAATACCACCCAACCATCAAGCTCACCCTCAACTTTTCAAAGTCTCAAATACATTTTCTGGACTTGACCATATACATCAAGGACAACGCCATACAAACATCAATTTACCATAAACCCACAGGACGTCCAGCATACCTTAGATGGAACAGCTTTCATCCAAGACACACAAAAAAATCCATCATCTACAGTCAAGCTCTGAGATATATTCGGATCTGTTCAGACAGTAAAGACAGGGAACTACAGCTGCTATCTCTGAGGAATACATTCCTACAACAAGGATACCATCCACTGGTAATAGATGAACAGATCCACAGGGCTACAAGAATCCCAAGAAGCAACCTCCTGGATTACAAACTGAGAGAGGACAACAACAGGGTACCTCTTGTGGTCACATACAACCCCCACATGAGCATCCTAAGGAAAATTGGTGCTGATCTCCAACCCATATTCCACAGAGACCACAAATTGAAAGATATATTCCCAGAACTATCACTCCTCTCCTACAAACAGCCCCCTAACTTAAGGAATCTCCTTGTCAGAAGTGTCCTCTCGTCACCATCAGTGACTGGCACATTCCCATGTAACAACAAAAAATGCAAAACTTGTACCCACATATTACCAACAAATACAGTCAGTGTACCAAACACAAATCAGGACTATAAGGTCATGGGTTCCTTTTCATGTACATCCTCCAATGTGGTGTACATGATACAATGTACAAGGTGCCCTGGAGCTATCTATATTGGGGAAACCATGCAAAAACTACAAACAAGGATGAATCTACACAGACATACGATCAGGAATGAAATGGACACGCCTGTGGGAAAATATTTCTCTGGAACTGGACATTGTATGACAGACTTAAAAGTCTTAATACTAAAAGGTCATTTTAAGGATGACAGGGAGAGAAAAATATGGGAATTCAAACTTATTAGGATGTTCAATACTTTGACACTAGGACTCAACTTAACACCCGGTTTTATAGTTCACTACATAGACACAGTTCACACCTTCACCAGAAGGACTCCAGATAGCTAAGAACACATTCCCACTAGCTCTCCATTTGTAAGAAAATGCTAATTCGATTTCCTTTGCTTATCTTTTGAAGGCATCACACCTCCCAGGTCTTGAACAAATTTCCTACTATAGTAAGCATCTAATGTGTCTTTCTTATTATTCCAAATGTAATCTTGCCTGAAGAAGGAGCTTTGAGCTCTGAAAGCTAGCGAACATATAATTTTCTGGTTAGCCAATAAAGGTATCACCTTAAGAATGCTCTTGTCATAATTGGACGGAAAAGTATTCACAAGCATGCCCTAAAAACGCATTTGTTCAGACTGGCCTACCGCCTCAACACATTAACCTAACTATCCCTGGGTGGCCCATTCAAAAGATTTTTACCATGATCAGGTTCCTCGTATCATGTCCTCACCCGCTTTATGCATTTAATTAGCCCACTGTGTCTGTACTGTTACATACTTTGGCTATTAACTGGTTCATGCAGCATTACATGAACACCCGATTCTTACATTATTGCTGGTCCCAACAATGAAAGCAATTGTTACCATCTACCTTTCAAGTCTCCCCTTTTCTTCATAGATTGTAAGCTTGCGAGCAGGGCCCTCATTCCTCTTGGTATCTATTTTGATCTGTGTTTATTGTTATGCTGTAATGTCTATTTTCTGTACAAGTCCCCTCTATAATGTAAAGTGTTGCGGAATATGTTGGCACTATAGAAATAAAATTATTATTATTATTATTACTAATATTATTATTATTTTATTATTAATTGACATTAACACAGTATAATAATATTGTGGATGTAGAATTCTTGCTTTTTTCTGTGTAACCTATATTATTCTCTTGCAAGAACTATGCAATAATAGAATGGTAATACCAAACAAGAAACCAGCAAATATGCTTGAATTGTTTATCATTAAAAGCAAACTTCCACTGAAATGTGACTGGATAATAAAAGAACAGCGCTATTTAGAAGCATCTTCTTCTCACTGCCTAAATAATTGGGTGTCAACAAAGCCTGATGCATTTTATAGGCTTTTATATGTTATATATTATTTTTTATATGTTATTAAAGGATAAGCCGCAGCTCTCTTTATCACGTAAAATTTATACTCTTTTCATTAATGCTTGCAAAGGAAAACCAGATATTTGAAATAAATTGTTCAAGAGTTATAAAGTTACTGGAGAAATAACTTCCTTTGCTAAACATATTACATAATAGCACATCTTAGAACCATATAGGGAATCTTTATGGATTTGTATATGTTGTAATCAAAATAAGCTCTGTTTGCATCAGAACCAATGTTAGTTGTTACCGTAAATACTCGAGTATAAGCCGAGATTTTCAGCCCATTTTTTTAGGCTGAAAGTGCCCCTCTCGGCTTATACTCGAGTCACCCCCACTGGTCTGTCTCCCCAAGTCGGTCTCTCTTCTCCAGGGGTGTTTCTTACCACTCCTTCACAGCAGCAGCTGCCGCACACTTCACTTCCGGTCTCGCTCAATATGGCTTATGAATATTCGTGACGTCACTGGAAGCGAAGCGTGCAGCACTGAAAACACAGGTCACCCGCAACCTCCACCTAGAGGAAGCCGGCTCCCCGGCGGCATGTCAGGGACTCATCCCTAATGATTATGATCACAGAATTTATAGCACTTAACTATTAGCTACTGCACGCTGTCCTCACCCTCCCTGCTACCTCTCTGCTTGAGACGCGGGGTCAGAACAACAGGGATCACGTGAGTACTTTCATTGCCGCATGGTCTCTGTAATGTGAGACATGCAATGAACAGACTTCAGTGTGGAATGTCAGCACACCATGCTTCTAATGAAACACACTTACTGAGAGAGGTGGTTAATGATCCACTTCAGTGTGTTAGCACAATTGATAAAGCGCTCTGAGACACATTACCAGATTGTCTCCATGATCTTTTCAGCTGATTGGAGACCTTCGGTAGTGATTTATATATACAGTGTTCTTGTTTATGGCAGTTTGCACTCCAAATACTAGCTATGCTACAATAATATGGCTGTATTGCCGATGTGCTTCCTATATGTAATATTCAATGAGGAGGAGATTTCCGGCATTTAATTTTATTACAGCCTATATTCACATTTGCAAACTGTGTGTGGTAATAGGAGTGCATGTTTTGCATCCCATTTGTCCATATAAAATAAGGGGACAAATATTATGATAGCTATTCTTTTTTAGTGCACATAATAAATTGAAATCCAGCATAATACCTAGGGTGAAAGCTGTGATACCATTTATAATAAATTTTCTGTGACCTATCATTGGGGAATCAGTGGATCATGGTGGTGTTTATAATATAACCAAACACACACTCTGATCCAATATACATCGATTGATGGATGTATATTTAAATAATAATTTTATACATGAAAAATAAAGTTTAAATTTTATATTCACTTTCCCTTTTCCCTCACCCTCTTTCTAGTATCCTCATGCCAGGATTGCACTGCTCTACCACGCTGTTGCTGTGAAGGAGGGGTAAGAAACACTCCCGTGGGAGACTCGCAGACCCGCGGGGAGAGTGGAGACTCACAGACCCAGTAGCTGCTGCAACTGCCCCCTCTCGGCTTATACTCGAGATAAGTTTTCCCGTTTTTTTAGGTAAAATTAGGTACCTCGGCTTATACTCGGGTCGGCTTATACTCGAGTATATACGGTAATTATTGTATAATGTACTTGTTACATTCTTTAAGGAGGATTACAAAATCAGGTAATACAAACTCACTGCTTTTGATAATGACACTCTGATTACACCCTTTAAACAATTAACTAAAAATATCATCAAATTTGAAAGGGATATAATAAATAGTAAAAAACACAAGTTCCAGAGGGATAAACTAGATTTCAGCAACCAAAAGGCCTTCAAATGGACCCTTCGTGAGAACAAATGCCCAAACTACACAGTGACATCAGTACCAGACATGAAATATCAGCAAACATTTTTTTATCCTCGTACCCAAGCAACACAGAAGGGACCACAGGAGGGGTAGACGTGAAACTAGAGGCCACAAGGAAGAGGACGAGGGGGTACAAGGACTGGTCCCCAACATACAAACAGGAGACGAGGCACAACAGGAGGAGCTACATGCCTCCCCAGTATTACCTGCAGCACAGTCATCTTCAAACAACACAGGTCATTTGCAAATCATTCATTTGTCTACTTATGTTCTATCACATACGGAAACAAAGGAATTAGAGCGTGGGCTTTCCTTTTCCTCATGAATATTCTGAATAAGTTTGTGTTGACTAAGTTTAAGGATGTCTATTTATTTTGTCATAAATTAACATTTAAATTCTTATTTCAAGAACCTTCCCTTATTGACTAGCTACCCAACGATGAAAGGCAGGCCTTCCGTGACTTTGTCGACCTTCTACAGGGAAATGACTACCCCAACACCAAGAGAACATTCATGGGACGTCTGCCTTCACCACCAGACGTTAAGAAAATGAGAGTGGAGGTGATCCTAATAATACTCAGATACTAGAGGCTCACTCGGACTGTACTGTGGTGTAAGGGCAGGAAGAGAAAGATTGTGACTCTCAGGGTGAGGAGTGTGAAAACAGAGAGAATGACAATGAGGTTGTACATCCCACTTGGTGTAAACTCAGAGGTGCGCAGCTGAGTAGCTCAGCAGAGAAGGTGGAGGAGGAAGATTAGGAAGCTACATTGCAGCTTCCCACACAGACACGAAGTAATGCAAACACAACAAGCACTGCATCCTTTGCCACAACACTGGCTGTGGCCAGCACCAGTTGCAAGTGTGCAGTTCACAGGGGTGGCAATGGTTGCCTAGTCTGGGCCTTTTTTGAGAACACAAAGGATGACTTACTTTAACCTGCAAATTTGCAAAAAAGCTCAGTAGAGGCAAAAAATTGACAACTATATGCATGAACCGCCACATGCGCGATCAACATACAGTGGGGAAAAAGTATTTAGTCAGCCACCAATTGTGCAAGTTCTCCCACTTAAAAAGATGAGAAGCCTGTAATTGACATCATAGGTAGACCAGAACTATGAGCTTCAAAATGAGAACATATCTATAAAATCACCTTGTCTGATTTGGCAAGATTTATTTTGCAAATTATGGTGTAAAATAAGTATTTGGTCATTAACAAAAGTTCTTCTCAATATTTTGTTATATATCCTCTGTTGGCAATGACAGAAGTCAAATGTTTTCTGTAAGTCTTCACAAGATTGCCACACACTGTTGGTGGTATATTGGCCCATTCCTCCATGCATATCTCCTTGAGAGCAGTAATGTTTTGGGCCTGTCGCTGGGCAACACAGACTTTCAAATCCCTCCACAAGTTTTCTATGGGGTTGAGATTTGGAGACTGGCTAGGCAGCTCCAGGACCTTCATATGCTTGTTACGAACCACTCCTTCGTTGCCCTGGTGGTGTGCTTGGGATCATTATCATGCTGAAAGACCCAACCATATTTCATTTTCAATGCCCTTGCTGATGGAAGGAGGTTTGCACTCAAAATCTCATGGTACATGGCCCCATTCATTCTTTCATGTACACGGATCAGTCGTCCTGGTACCTTTGCAGAGAAACAGCCCCAAAGCATGATGTTGCCACCCCAGTGCTACACATTAGGTATGGTGTTCTTTGGATGCAACTCAGCATTCTGTCACCTTCCAAACACGACAATTTTTGTTTCTATCAAACAGTTCTACTTTGGTTTCATCAGACCATATGACATTCTCTCAATACTCTTCTGGATAATCCAAATGCTCTCTAGCAAAATTCAAACGGGCCGTGACATGTACTGGCTTAAGCAGGAGGACAGTCTGGCACTGCAGGATCTGAGTCCCTGGCAGCATAGTGTGTTACTGATTGTAGCCTTTGTTACAGTGGTCCCAGCTCTATGCAGGTCATTCACTAGGTCCCCCCGTGTGGTTCTGAGATTTTTTCTCGCCGTTCTTGTGATCATTTTGACCCCATGGGGTGAGATCTTGCATGGAGCCCCAGATCGAGGGAGATTATCAGTGGTCATGTATGCCTTCCATTTTCTTACTATTGCTCCCACAGTTGATTTCATCACACCAAGCTGCTTGCCTATTGCAGATTCAGTCTTCCCAGCCTGGTTCAGAGCTACAATTTTGTTTCTGGTGTCCTTCTACAGCTCTTTGGTCTTCACCATAGTGGAGTTTGGAGTGTGACTGTTTGAGGTGGTGTCTTTTATACTGATAACAAGTTCAAACAGGTGCCATTACTGCAGGTAATGAGTGGAGGACAGAGGAGCCTCTTAAGGCCGGGTTCAAACTTGCGAGTGCAATGCGAGAGCATTCAGCTGCATAGAACTACATGCAGCCGCACACTCCGGTCCCGAGTGCCGGTGGCAGTGCCAGGTATTGAGGCGAGAGACTTGCGTGAGTTTAATATAAGCAAAAAAGGAGGGCACCATCAATCATCAGAAACAATTAAGTACAGGGATCTACCTGCAGCATGTCTAATAAGACATAATATAACCAATGACAAGAAACATGCCAAAAAAGCAGGGATCACCAAGAATTAACAAATTTTATTTGGACACACAAAACAATAAAACATTTTTTAAAAATATTTAAAAACAAGAGTGGTTACAAATACCCATAGGAGACCATAATTCATGCCAAGCAAATAAATATCATATTTGGGATACTTGATAGTGTATTAAAATGTGCATCTGTATCTTTATAAGAATAAAGCAGCCATAGAAAAATGTAATGGAGACAAATTTAATCACATCTAAAGATGAATGCAATATCAATGGAGTCCCCCATATTAGGAAAAATATATGTCAATATGGGTAGTATATAAGTAGACACCAAATACAATAAGCAGGGGGTAGAAGGGGAGGCAGAATGCTGCAAATACCCAGATATAAATTCTATAACACCCCTTAAAGTAGGTCAGGAGAAATAATATATATAATAAGAATCACAGAATATCTATTTATATTAGTATCCTATCAAACCTCCTAACCAACCAACATGTATTGCAATAAATGTATTGCAGTCGTCACTGCTGTGACTTCATCAGGGGCAGGAGACTGATGAAGTCACAGCAGTGACGAAACACGTTGGGCTAGCAGGAGTCATCTTTCTGCCTTGCTTTTTATACTTGTCATAATGTGTCTGTTCATGAGCATGCTATTTGGGTCCTTTCAACATAGTGGTAATGTATTTACTGCAATACATGTTAGTTGGTTTGGAGGTTTGATATGATACTAATATAAATAGATATTCTGTGATTCTTGTTATATATATTATTTCTCCTGACCTACTGGGGTGTTATAGAATTTATATCTGGGTATTTGCAGCATTCTCCCTCCCCTTCTACCCCCTGCTTATTGTATTTGGCGTCTACTTATATACTACCCGTGTTGACATACATTTTTCTTATTATGGGGGACTCCATTGATAATGCATTCATCTTTAGATGTGATTAAATTTGTCTCCATTACATTTTTCTATGGCTGCTTTATTCTTTTAAAGATATAGATGCACATTTTGATACACTATCAAGTATCCCAAATATGATATTTATTTATTTGCTTGGCATGAATTGTGGTCTCCTGTGGGTATTTGTAACCACTCTTGCTTTTAACTGTTTTTAAAAAATGTTTTTGTGGTTTTGTGTGTCCCAATAAAATTTGTTAATTCTTGGTGATCCCTGCTTTTTTGGCATGTTTCTTGTCTTTGGTTAGACTCGCGCAAATTTTTCGCATTGCACTCGCAAGTGTGACCCGGCCTAAAGAAGTTACAGGTCTGTGAGAGCCAGAAATTTTACATGTTTTTAGGTGACCAAATACTTATTTTCCACCATAATTAGCAAAATAAATCTTGCCAAATCAGACAAGGAGATTTTCTGGATTTGTTTTCTCATTTTGACACTCATAGTTGTGGTCTACCTATGATGTCTATTACAGGCCTCTCTTTTTAAGTGGGGAGAACTTGCACAATTGGTGGCTGACTAAATATTTTTTTCACCACTGTAAATTCTTTTTTAAAACATTTTACTGAATTATGATAGAGAGGGCTGGTTAGGGACGTAGTTTAATCACAGATAACTCAATGTTGTGAAATTGGAGGGCATGAGAGACCAGATAGGTTCCCTTTAATAGAGTTTTAAATGTTATATGTGTATATATTTACCATGAGTCAATCAAAATTTGGATGTTTAACCCTTCATAACATGCGCCATACATATACAAAGCTAAAGCCATGCTTTGTGTAGCACAAGTGATGGAATAATCGCAGCTTCTAGTCTCCCGTGGAGACTATTGAAGCCAGTAAAAATTAAAAAAATAGATTTTTATAATATTAAAAAGATAAAAAAATATAAAATTTATATCAGCCACCATTCGGTCCATTCAAAATAAAACAATTACAAAAAAAAATTAAAAATACACATATTTGGTATTGCTGTGTTCAGAATCGCACAATTGATCAATACATAAAAAATAATCTAATTGGTAAATGGCGTAACGAGAAAAAAGTAAAATCACCACAAATACAGTTTTCTGGTCACCTCAACATTGCAGTCAACAGGCATTCAAAACATTGTATCTACACCAAAATGGTATCAGTAAAAAGGTCAGCTTAGCGTGCAAAAAACAAGACCTCAGCCAGCCCTAGATCCCAAAAAATAGAGATGCTACGGGTCTCGGAAAATGATGCAATTTTTTCCTTTCAACAATTTTTGGAATTTTTTTTCACCACTTAACCTCTTCATGACCAGAGGTATTTTCGTTTTTCGGGTTTTCGTTTTTTTCTCCCCTTCTTCCCCGAGCCATACATTTTTTTTTGGTCAATATGGCCATGTGAGGGCTTGATTTTTGTTGGACGAGTTGTACTCTTTGAATGACACCATTGGTTTTAACATATCATGTACTGGAAATGGGGAAAAAATTCCAAATGCGGTGAAATAGAAAAAATGTGCAAATTCCACAATAGTTTTTTGTTTTGCATTTTTGCTATGTTCACTAAATGCTAAAACTGACCTGCCAATATGATTCTGCAGGTCATTATGATTTCATGGACACCAAACATGTCTAGGTTCTTTTTTATTTAACCCCTTAATGTCCACTGACGTGCAGAGTCCGTCATGGCAAGGTGCCAGTTCCGGCACCAGGACGGACTCTGCACGTCATGCCTTTGATCTACCACTGCGTGTAAACACGCAGTGGTAGATCAGTGCCGACAGCTGTCATAGACAGCTGACAGGCACGGCAAGCGGTGCGGGGACCTTTGCCGTCGGTCCCCACACCCACAGCGCTGTGATTGGTCAGTCAATCTGACTGACCAAACACAGCAGCGATCGTGCAGGAGAAGCTGAAATTTCAGCTTCCCCAGCACGATCAGTGCAGGAGCCGGCACTGCAGTGGCCAGGCTTCCTGCACTGACAGCCAGGAGCGGAGCCCCCACCGCCCCTGGCTGTTAACCCCCTGACTGCTGCGATCGAGCGCGATCGCAGAGCTCAGGGGGGGAGGCAGAGGGTCGGGAGCTCCCTCTGCCTCAGATCAGCACCACCGCAATGTATTTGCAGGGCCTGATCTCTGCCTTGATGACCCGGGGGTTGTCATGACAACCTCCGGGTCATCTAGCTACGGGAAGCTGCTGTGATCATGTCACAGCAGCTTTCCCCATAGGTACAATGCATTGCAATGCCAGAGCATTGCAATGCATTGTAACTGCAATAAAAAGTAAAAAAAGTGAAAGTCCCATAAAGGGACAAGTTAAAAAAAAATCATTTTTTTAAAAAAATTGTAAAAAAAATATTAAAAAATAATTTAAAAAAAAATCCCCTAAAAAATACACATTTTTATGTAATAAAAAAAATAAAAAACAAAAAACATACACATGTTAGGTATCGCCACGTCCGTAAAAATCCCATCTATAAAAGCGTAACCCTAGTTAACCCCTTCAGTCAAAGCCGTAAAAAAAAACACAAAAAGTAGTAAATTATACTTTTTTCAAGCGGTATCATTATACCGCTTGGATAAAGTGCAATAACACGCGATCAAAAAGTCAGATATAAATAATCATGGTACCGCTGAAAACGTCATCTTGTCCCGCAAAAAACAAGCCGCTATACAGCATCATCAGCGGAAAAATATAAAAGTTATAGCTCGCGGAATAAACTGATGCAAAAATAATTATTTTTTCTATAAAATTTTTTATTGTGTAAAAAACGCCAAAACATAAAAAAATATATATAAATGAGGAATCGCCGTAACCGTAGTGACCCGAAGAATAAAGCTGCTTTATCAATTTTACCACACACGGAACGGAGGAAAAAAAAAAAAAAAAAACAATTCCTGAATTGCTGGTTTTTGTTCATTCTGATTCCACAAAAATCGGAATAGGAAACGATCAAAAAATGTTATGTGCCTGAATATTGTACCAATAAAACGTCAGCTCGTCCGCAAAAAATAAGCCCATAGATAACTCTGTTGGCCGAAATATGGAAAAATTATAGCTCTCAAAATACGGCGATGCAAAAATTTCTTACAAAAAATTATTCCAAAAAAAGCATCTTTTAGTGTGTGACAGAAGCTAAACATGAAAAAAGAGTATAAATCTGGTATCGCTGTAATCGCACCGATCCTAGGAATAAAGTCGCCTAATCACTAATACCGCACGAGGAACGGCGCAAAAAGAAAACCAATTCTTCACCTTTTGTGGATTTGTTCATTGTGCCTCCCAAAGATCGCAGTAAGGCGATCACAGTGGTTCCCCCCCACATATGGGGTATCAGCGTACTCAGGACAAAATGCACAATAGCTTTTGGGGTCCTATTTCTCCTGTTACCCTTAGAAAAATAAAAATTTGGGGCAAAAAGATTATTTTTGTGGAAAAAAATATGATATTTTTATTTTCACGGCTCTACGTTATAAACTTCTGTGAAGCACTTGGGGGTTCAAAGTGCTCACCACACATCTAGATAAGTTCCTTGGGGGTCTAGTTTCCAAAATGGAGTCACTTGTGGGGGGTTTTCTACTGTTTAGGCACATCAGGGGCTTTCCAAACGTGACATGACACCCGCAGACCATTCCATCAAAATCTGCATTTGAAAAAGGCGCTCCTTCCCTTTCCAGCTCTGCCATGCGTCAAAATAGTGGTTTACCCCCACATATGGGGTATCAGCGTACTCAGGACAAATTGCACAATAACTTTTGGGGTCCTGTTACCCTTTGGAAAATAACAATTGGGGGTGGAAAGATCATTTTTGTGGAAAAGATATGATTTTTTAATTTTATTGGGGGGTCTAGTTTCCAAAATGGGGTCACTTGTGGGGGGTTTCCACTGTTTAGGCACACAGGGACTCTCCAAATGCGACATGGCATCCAATCTCAATTCCAGCCAAAAAAGTCAAATGGCGCTGCTTCCCTTCCAAGCTCTGCCATGCGCCCAAATAGTGGTTTACCCCCACATATGCGGTATAAGCGTACTCAGGACAAATTGCACAATAACTTTTGGGGTCCTTTTACCCTTTGGAAAATAAAAATTGGGGGTGGAAAGATCATTTTAGTGGAAAAGATATGATTTTTTAATTTTACAGCTCTACGTTATAACCTTCTGTGAAGCCCTTGGGAGTTCAAAGCTCTCACCACACATCTAGATAAGTTCCTTGGGGGGTCTAGTTTCCAAAATGGGGTTACTTGTGGGGAGTTTCCACTGTTTAGGCACACAGGGGCTCTCCAAATACGACATGGCGTCCAATCTCAATTCCAGCCAAAAAGTCAAATGGCGCTGCTTCCCTTCCGAGCTCTGCCAAGCACCCAAATAGTGGTTTACCCCCACATATGGGGTATCAGCGTACTCAGGACTAATTGCACAATAACTTTTGTGGTCCTTTTATCCTTTGGAAAATAAAAATTGGGATGAAAAGATCATTTTTGTGGAAAAAATATGATTTTTTAATTTTACGGCTCTACGTTATAACCTTCTGTGAAGCCCTTGGGGTTCAAAGCTCTCACTACACATCTAGATAAGTTCCTTGGGGGTCTAGTTTCCAAAATGGGGTTACTTGTGGGGGGTTTCCACTGTTTAGGCACACAGGGGCTCTCCAAATGCGACATGGCGTCCAATCTCAATTCCAGCCAAAAAAGTCAAATGGCGCTGCTTCCCTTCCGAGCTCTGCCATGCACCCAAATAGTGGTTTACCCCCACATATGGGGTATCAGCGTACTCAGGACTAATTGCACAATAACTTTTGGGGTCCTTTTATCCTTTGGAAAATAAAAATTGGGATGAAAAGATAATTTTTGTGGAAAAAAATATGATTTTTTAATTTTACGGCTCTACGTTATAACCTTCTGTGAAGGCCTTGGGGGTTCAAAGCTCTCACTACACATTTAGATAAGTTACTTGGGGGGTCTAGTTTCCAAAATGGGGTCACTTGTGGGGGGTTTCCACTGTTTAGGCACACAGGTACTCTCCAAATGCGACATGGCATCCAATCTCAAATCCAGCCAAAAAAGTCAAATGGCGCTGCTTCCCTTCCGAGCTCTGCCATGCGCCCAAATAGTGGTTTACCCCCACACATGGGTATCGCTGTACTCAGGAGAAATTGTACAACAAATATTGTGGTTCATTTTCTACTGATACCCTTGACAAAAATTTTAAAAAATTGTGTCGAAAGAAAAATTTTGGGAAAAAAAGTTAAATGTTAATTTTTTCCTTCCACATTGCTTCAATTCTTGTGAAGTACCTAAAGGGTTAATAAACTTCTTGAATGTGGCTTTGAACACGTTGAGGGGTGCAGTTTTTAGAATGGTGTCACTTTTGGGTATTTTCTGTCATATTGACCCCTCAAATTCACTTCAAATGTGAGGTGGCCCCTAAAAAAAATGATTTTGTAAATTTTGTTGGAAAAATGAGAAATTGCTGGTCAACTTTTAACACTTATAACTTCCTAACAAAAAAAATTTTGGTTCCAAAATTGTGCTGATGTAAAGTAGACATGTGGGAAATGTTTTTATTAACTAATTTTTGTGACATATCTCTCTGATTTAATGGCATAAAAATTAAAAGTTTGAAAATTGCAAAATTTTCAAAATTTTTGCCATATTTCCATTTTTTTCATAAATAAACGCAAGTTATATTGAAGAAATTTTACCACTATCATGAAGTACAATATGTCTCGAGAAAACAATCTCAGAATCGCCAAGATCCGTTGAAGCGTTCCAGAGTTATAACCTCATAAAGAGACAGTGGTCAGAATTGTAAAAATTGGCCTGGTCTTTAACCTACAAAATGGCTTGGTCATTAAGGGGTTAAGTGATGAAAAAAAAAAAACAAGTTTGTTAAAAAAAATTGCACAATTTTCTGATATCCGTAGCATCTCTATATTTCATGATCTCGAGTTGGGTGAGGGCTTATTTTTTGTGTGCCGAGCTGACGTTTTTAAAGATACATTTAGTGCAGATACGATCTTTTGATTGCCCGTTATTGCATTTTAATGCAATGTTGCGGCGACCAAAAAAAATGTAATTTTGGTGTTTGACTTTTCTCTCATGCCGTTTAGTTATCGGGTTAATTCTTTTTTTCATTGATAGATCGGGCGATTCTCATCTTGGCGGTACCAAATATGTGTATAGTTGATTTTTTATTGTTTTATTTTGAATGGTGCAAAAGGGGGGTGATTTGAGCTTTTATTTCTTTTTATTTTTTTTAATATTTTGAATTTTTTTTTACTTTTGGCATGTTTCAATAGTCTCCATATGAGACTAGAAGCTGCCATAATCTGATTGGCTCTGCTACATACAGGCTATGATCAGATCACCTGTATGTAGCAGAATTACTGACTTGCTATGAGCTCCTACCAGTTCAGACTTGTTACCCATTAAGCACATCTGGGATGTCAATCGCCAGCAATTGTAAAGGGATCTGCCATCTTGATAAGTTGTGTGCCTAAGTGCATTTAGCATGGCAGCACATTCCACATATAACCATTAATATCCTCACTGATAGCAGTCAATGTGTGTGTATTTCTGAGTGAAGCTCATGCTCAATACTAAATAAATTGAGATGTTTTGAAAATGTAGCTTCCATTTTCACATAATTTGCATCATTTGATGTCTGCTGATCCTGTGATTTTAATGACTTCTAGACTTTTCCTTCTTCGTTTTGTAATTTCAATTTGAGTGTATAATGTATGTCAAGAATTTTAACATGTGCCTGTTAAGCATGATGAACATTTCAATTTGCAACCGTTGCTTAGGTCTGTTAAATGTATTTTATATAGAATGCACTCAGTGCTATGATCATTGTATAACATTATTTATGTTTGTTTTATTAAAGGAATGTGTGCTTTTTTTCATTCTCTAAGATCCAATGACAGCAACAGATGGAGAAAACATTTATGTTTCCATGTCTGATTTTCTTTCCATGCTAAACTACTGAGTTGAGTTAGAAGTCACAAAATAAGTCTATTGCCAAAACTAAAAAAAAAAAAAATTAAATAATAAAAATATTTTAACATGATTTTTGAAAGAACATCTGCAGTTTCACTCTGTAGCTTACTATTTTCTTAAATAGTACTATTGTGTTTCTTGCTGTAAACAGATTTTAACTAAATAAAAATTAAAAAAATGTTTTCTTTTCATTTTTGAAAATGTATTTAAGCCAGAATGCAAAAGTGTAAAAAAAAATGAATAACTAAAATTCTGAATTAATGAGTTAACTGATATTACTATTACAATACCACATAGACATTGCTATTTAAAAAATTATTCTGTTTTCCTGACATCCATGGTTTTTGTATTGACTATATAAATTTGACCAAGATAGTCAAGATAGTCAAGTTTAGGAAACTACCTCCTACCTTTAAAGATAACATTTTTAGTTATGAATAATTTCAATTGAGTAATGCTGAATTTAATATTGCTCAACTTTCGAAGTAAATTCATTTAGTTGAGGTTTGTTTTATTTCATTATGCAAAAGTTCTACAAATTCTAGGAATCAAATTGATTTTTTTACTCTCGTTCCCAAATCTTTAAATCTCCTCCCTCCAACAAAAATAAAAAAGATTGTGCCATTTATCTCACACCATATTGAATTTGAAGAAGTGGATTCATAGCGTATCCAAAACAGTATGCAAGCCTTTAGCTAATGCTGTCACTATTTTCATGCTTTTAGTGGAAAATTTGTCAGTTATTAACTTTCTCACTTAGGTTATAGAAAGAGTTCAATGGAATTTTGTCTTATTTCAACCTGAACTTACCTTTTCAGTCTTGGTGTCTAACACGGGGATTTTTTAAAAGAGCTTCTGCTTTCCCATTCTCCATCCATATTGAATTGGAATATCCAGATGCAACTAGTGCAAGACCCAACAAAAGGTAAACCTAATTTTACCCAATACACCAGATAGAATATCAAATGTACAGGTTAGAGGTCACTTTAGCATTAGTAATCACAATATAATAAGCTTTAATAAGTTTTTTTTAGCAAAATCTTTAGTGAAAGGGCAACATTTTTGATATGTGTTGATGCTATTAATTTCTAGATGAGTTACATTTTTCCAAAAAAAGGTAAAATGTTAAACTTTCAACTTCAAATTTGTGCTCTATGTTCTGTTGTGAAAAAGTATGGCTATAAGTAGAGCGAATCTGGCAAAATTTGAATTTGCCAGATCTTGAAGATGTTACTGGGAAATTCAATTCACAAATAAGTTGCTATGCATCAAATTAAAGTCCTTTATCATGCTCTGGTGCATTTCTAGAGTCTGAAGCATAAAAAACATGAGATGTAAAAAATAAAAGAAACACTTATACTCAAGACCTACCCTAGAGTGGACTCAGGACTGAGAATTCAGTGTCACAGAGAGCCAGATAGCTAGCAGGGAGCGGCACAATAGCTGGAAAGGTGAGTAATAGGCTAAAGGTTAACAAGGAAAAATTTGCAACAGACTGATCCCTGAGGCCAGAAGTGTGGCCTGGTGCTTACATTAGGCTGGGACATCTAGCCGCGCGTAGGCCTTGAGGATGCACAATGAACCCCGAGGCCTGCTTTTCGGTGCTAGCCTTGGGGACTGGATGGCGAGCAGGGAACAGCAAGAGCAGAGAGAGAGGTAAATGATCAGCAAAAGGTTAAAAAGAAAACATACTCACCTCACTTCTGTATCCAGCAATCTGGGCTGCTATGTGCCCTCAGTCCAGTCATCTCTGCCTCCATCACACTGCATTTCTGTCCTGTTGTTCATTAGGATTGTACAAAACATTAATGTCTGGAGAATTTATCCAGTGTTTTAGGGATTTATCTTCCTATTTCTTATTTTCCTCTTATTTTTAGCCATCTGTGATCTGCATAAATTGAATCCCAAGTTGTTTGATTACATCAGAAGATGCAAATCGATTCGCTCATTTCTAGCATTTTTCTAAGTCTGGAACTTCCATGCTACTATTTTTCTAGTTTTGTGAAATGACTGAATAGTTGTTATGGGAGCTACAACCTGCCTAAATAAATGAATATATTTCTTTCTGCAAGGACTGTAAAAGCTAAATGAGATGGAGACTGAAAATAATTTCTGAATGTGATGTATAATTATTGGCTAGCTTATCATTTTAAGTAAGGCTGTCTTGCCAACCTAAGAAAGTGGATTTGGCATATGATCTATGTGACCAAAAACATATACAGTTAAAACACATTTATTGCAAAGGCAGTCTTTAAAAAATTAAAAAGAATTTACTGAAAAATATACCTCAAAGGTATACACATACCAGGTACTGGCAAAAATGATAGTTACTTCATCAGTAAATGCATCAACTGCAAATGTCCACATTTACTTTTTTTATAAACTAGTGGGACTGACTTCAAATTAACATAGTTCCAAAATTTGCTTTGCTGTTTTTTTCTGTTAAGTTACTCTACAATATGCTGCTTAAAGTGACTTATTATATGATATACAATATATTGTATTTTTTTCAAGACAACACAGTTATTCAAGCTTCAGCAAATTAACATTATGCTTTGAAGGTAAATACATGCACTTAAGCAAAAAAACTTACCAAAGTTGGCCAATCTCTTTAAGAATAGACCTCTACGAGCGAGAGAGTATATACCCTTACTACTCAGGCCAAAATGTAATAACTAAGTAAAAGATCATTATTGCTGTAAATGCATTTTAATTAATACAAAATTAATATGCAGGGATTAATGCTATAATTCAGTGCTTTGCATAATTCATTTTGATTTCTCAAGTGATTGCTTCAGCATAAGGACTTTCCAAAATTACCAATTTTTTAATTTCAAATCACATCTTAGATATTACCCACTTTCTATAAATTTTACAAAATGCAACAGAAATCCATAGTAATGTTTCTTGATGCTCACTAAGTATTTTTGTAAATCAATTGAGCTGTACATTTTATGTTAAAGACACAGGTTTGGCAGGATTTCTCAGAGGGCATGAATTATTGATAAGAACTAGGCAGTCAGGCCAAGTGTTTCTGAATATATACTGTATTTCTGCAGAATCTCTGGTTTTCTTACAGAATTTAAGTCCTAAAATAAACTTGGTAACATAAGTCTTTAGCCAATGATACTATTAAAATATTCTAAAATATTTTGGCTTAGTACCTAGGAAATAATCTCTAATGGACAGAAGCGTTTCTGCCAAGAAATGGTCTGTCTGATAAGATTCACAAGAGCATTTTGTTCTTTATTCTCTAATTCAGTTCTAGACTGATAAAATGTTCATTGTTTCTATGTAGTCATCCGGGAAAGACACATGATATGCATAATAATAATAAAATAAAAATAAGAAGAATAGTAATACGAGGATAAGTTAAAAAATTTTCCGCACTCTGGCTGTACTAAAATTTCTGTTGGCCGCACTATCTAATCACCGCTTTCTGTATGAGAATGCAGTCTCTCACTGTTGTCAGGGCCGGTTTTAGGCAAAGTGAGGCCTTAGGCAAAAGTTTAAAATGGGGCCCGAAATGCTAAAATATTGCACATCACACAGAAGCATTTCTGTTGCATTTACGTTCGCTGTGTTCAGGCCGCTAAACAAGTGTGATCGACAATATTGAAGTCGTTCCAGGCTTGTTTTCGGCCTCTTTACATCAACTGAGAAAGCATGATGGGAACCGAACAATCACTATTAGGTCAATCTGTCCCCATATAGTATCATGTTATCAGCAGCACATCTACAGTTTACACCGGCGATGTGTTGCTGAGAACAATGATTTTTGTTCCGGCATAAACAATCCAATCACTTGATGAATATGCAGCATTGTGCTTGTTTAGTATAATACACCCCATAGTCCTCAATATATATCAATATATTATAATGCACACCACAGCCCTCCATATTGTAAAATGCACACCCCATAGTCCTTCATATAATATAATGTGCCCCATAGTCCTCCATATAGTATAATAAACTCCCCATAGTCCTCCATATACTGTAATACACTGCCCATAGTCCTCCATATAGTATAATACATTCCCTATAGTCCTCCATATAATAAAATACACTCCGTAGTCCTCCATATAGTATAATACACTCCTCATAGTGCTCCATATAGTATAATGCACCGCCATAGTCATCCATGTATAACAAATCACTTCCCATAGTATAATGCACCCCATAGTTCTCCATATAGCATAATGTATTCCCCATAGTCCTCGATACAGTATAATGCAGCCCACATATAGCATAATGCAGCCAACCCATAGAGCATAATGCAGCCACCCCAGAGTATAATGCAGCCCCACCATACAATATAATGTAACCCCCATAGAATATAATGCAGTCCCCCTCATAGTATAATGCAGCCCCTCCATAGAATATAATGCAGCCCCTTTATATAGTATAATGCAGCCCCCATAGAATATAATGTAGCCCCTTCATAGAGTATAGTGACCAATATAGTGATACAATATAATCTAGCCCCCATAGTATATAATGCAGTATAGTGATAAAGTATAGTGACCAATATAGTGATACAATACAATCTAGCCCCCATAGTAAATAATGCAGCCCCCATATAATACAATGTAGCCTCCTCATATAGTATAATGTAGCCCCTCATAGAGTATGATGAAATCATCCCATAGAATATAATAAATATAATACAGCCCACCATAGACTATAATATAGCCCACCTCCATATAGAATATAATGTAGCCCCCCATGGAATACAATACAGACCACCTCCCCATAGAATATAATGTACGTCCCATAGAATATAATACACCTCTAGGGGAAGGAGAGACAGGCACAAGAGGACACAAGGGGACTCCGAGGGCAGAGTAGATAGGGATGCACGGGGAGATGGGGCTGCAGGGGGAGACTTGGGAGCAGGGAAGAATGGAGCACAGGGATTATGAAGACAGGGTAGATGGGGCACACAGTGAGAAAGGGTCGCAAGGGGACAAGAGAGATGGGGGAACAAGGGGATGCAGGCGAACTTGAGAGCAGGGCAGATTGGTCACACGGGGACAAAAGAGCAGGGAATGCATGGGGTGCAGGAGGACTCTGGGCATAGGAGATGGGGAACATTGGGGAACCAGGGGAGGAGGGTTAGAATGCATACAGGGGCCCAGAGGAGCACAATGACCTGAACCTGGGGACCTACGAGGACATGGGGTAATAGGCAGGACAGGAGAGCAAGGGCAGGGCATGGAGGAAACGGTGCTGGTGTCACTGGGGCCGGGGACGCTGGGGGCCAAGGACGGCAACACACAAGCAGCAGACATACTTCACTGCCGCTGGTCCCGTACATCTCCATGTTCATCCCCAGATCCTCCAGATGGCTGAGCTGCTGCTGCATCCCCCTCCCGGGTGGTTCGGTCCACGTGCCCCTGCCAGCTCCTTAAGGGGGAGTGGAGAGGTGAGAATTCCCCTCTCTGGAGCCGCTTGTTCCTGGTCCCCGCTGCCGCCACAGGCTCCACCAATATGGCGGCCGCCGTCACTTGTGCAGATGCTGCACTGACCAGGCCCGGCACACAGTGGGTGTGCGATGAAGTGACATCATCGCCCACCCACAGTGTCAGAGGCAGAGGGGAATGATGGGAGAGGAAGAGTGATCTGACAGTATCTCCCCCATCATTGCTTTGAACTGTACCGACGTCCTCATAATGACGCCAGTATACTTCAATGCGGCAATGACGAGGGGAGTTGGTGCTGGTGTCAGGCGGGCCCCCCTTACCCACGGGCCCCATAGTGGCTGCGTGATGTGCCGCTATTAGCGGCACGCCACTGGCTGGGGGCCCCTCAGGGAGCAGGGACCCTAGGCTGCTGCCTGGTCTGCCTGCCCCTAATGCCAGCCCTGACTGTAGGGCAGGTCTGATGGTATTATGCCAGTTTATTTGTGACAACAATGCAAGAAACAGTGCTTGCCCATTTGTGATTTGCTTATAAAAAGTGCTGACATTTATAGGAGAATTTGTACAAGGTATGGTGGATATGGTTTGCCACGAAAAAGCGTATATGAATGGATCGAGAAGTTCAAGGAAAGTCACACAAGTGTCAGCAATCAAGGAGGAGATGGACCACAAGCATCACGGTGGCTTGGTGGTTAGCACTGCAGCCTTGCAATGCTGGAATCCTGGTTCAAATCTGACCAAGGACAACATCTGCAAGGAGTTTGTTCTCCCCGTGTTTGTGTGGGTTTCCTCCCAGATTCCAAAGACATATTGATAGAGAATTTAGATTGTGAGCCCCAATGGGAACAGCGGTGATAATGTGTGCAAACTGTAAAGCGCTGTGGAATATGTTTGCGCTATATAAAAATAAGGATTATTATTATCCATTCATGTCAACAACTAATGACAACTTTGAATGTGCAAGTGAACTGATTCTGATGGATAGACAAATGACACTAAGCAATCAACTCAATGAGAACTAAGATTCATGTCTGATGAAAAGGTGAAGACACTGGTGCATTTGTTTCTCACAGCTCAGCCTAAAATATTGTTTTACTGAGCAAATGGAAAAGTTTGTTAACAGATGGACCAATTGTATTGAAAAGCAGGAAGATTATATAAAAATGATGCATTTGTAGTGTTGAGCGATACTGCCCGATATCCCTAAATATCGGATCGGATTGGATCGGCCCGATACTCAAAAAGTATCGGGTATCGCCGATCCGATACGGAAACACAATGCAAGTCAATGGGACAGAAATATCGGAACTAAAAAAAACTCTTTCTTTCCTTGTAAACACTAGATATACACACATAGAATACATATATATATATATATATATATATATACATGTCATTGTGACACATATATATATATATATATTGTAAGCTTTCCGGGGGGTTTAGCTCTAGGATCGCTGTCTGGGTAGACAGAATGGCACGGAAACAGTTCATTCAGACAGCAGTTTGGTGAAAACTGGCCGCAACCAGTTTTATTAAAGTCCACAGCACACAGATAAAAACAAATCATAAACAGAAACCCTGGGCTTGTCTAGCCACTAAATTACACTTAGATAGATGGCCCTCTCTATCCGGGACCCAGACTCTACCAGTCTGTGCCCAAAACAACACATATCACATGTTACCAGTATGGAGTTTCACAGACACTCCTCTTTATGTCCGAAGGCAACTCCAATGTCCAGACTTGAGAGAGGTCACCTCCTATTCAGTCGCTATTCGCACGGATTCTCACTGCGACTACTCCTGTGTCCGGGGTACTTCCTGCACCCAGACTGAGATAGCTCACACTCTTAGAGACTGCTTCCTTGTGCCAGGACACCTCCCTGTGTCCGGGCTAAAGACAGCTCCCACACTCTTGGAGACACCTTCTGTGTCTGGACCCCTTGTCCAGACTGAATGAGCTCTCAGATTGTGTTTGCAGACACCTACTTCTGGCTTCCTAATCAACACCTGATTGGATTCAGGTCTGAGCTGCAAGCGTGTACTGAATGGCAGGTGTAGTGACCTTTCTTTACCACCAGGTTTACAAAGCCACACATTTCGCTCATACCAGTCAGCAAGGTACTTAGGTGAAATATACACCTCATTCACCACATATTCCTTCACTGTCTCACATATCCCTCCCTCTTCTCCAGACCGGAGGGCTGGTCATCCAGACCGGAGGGCTGGTCAATAATCCTAAAGAGACAGTGAACTCCGGACCAGTCATAGTCATCATTAGCTTCATCTTCAGTCTTGTCATCTATATCTTCACCTGAGCCATCCGCACTACCCTGTACCCTCCCGGGCCTATGCTCTCTGCGGACCTCAGGTGACCTGCACGGTTTCAGCTTGACCTTAGTGCCAGCCTCAGTCTCGTTATAGTGCCTCAACCGAGAAATACGACCAGGCACGTCAGAACACCTCTGCTGATTCTTCCTCAGAACCTCTCGTACCTCCTGTCCTTGGTGCACTGACCCTGTGTCCCCAGCTGTCCCAGAAGGTATAGGGGGTTTTCACTTTTCTCTAATTCCCCCTGAACCTTTTTTAGCACATCTACTTTTTTAAATATCAGTTGGTTCGTAAATTCTATTTCACAGAATTTAAGCTCCTCTTCTTGTACAGGCTCACTTTGCATAAGACGCAGAGCTCTTACTTCTTTCTCCAGGAGATCCACATCTTCTAACAAGTCAAGGCTCATCATCTTTTCTGCTTTCACCTCCTCGTATAATTGCGGCCTTTGCTCTCGCAATGAAGAGACTCCCTGTATCCTTCCTTTTACTTCATTGTCCTTTTCAAGAAGGTACTCATGGTTCTCATCACGCTCCTTCATCACAGTTTGAAATTTTTTCTGAGAAGCACTTAATTCCTCTGGTACCTGTGCAACCATTTTTTCTTGATCTTGCAAGGTACTGTATACACTTTCCCTGTCACTTCGTACTCTCTGTAGCAACTGCTGGCACCGCTCCCGTTCCCGGCGAAGAGATAACACATCCAGTTTACACTGTTGCAGCTGCTCGCGCAATGCAACAATATCAGTCTTCATGTCTTTGGTAGAGACCTCATGGAGACGCATCTTCTCCTGTAGCTGTTGGACGTCTTTTACTACTTCGGCCGTTTCTTCAGTCTTGTTCCTCACAGCTTCACTTGAGACATCAGCCTCTGGTGAGGCACCTGGCCTGGTGTCCACCACTTCCATGGCTTTCTCCACCTCTGCAGCGTCACCTTCAGAGTCCTTGGCCTGATGCAGATCCACACCATACATTGATAACTTCTCATTTTCAACAGCATCCACTTGTGCTGTGTTCAGTTTCAGAGTCCTGTCTTTCACCTTAGTCTTCGCCAGGGAACCGGCCAACTGTACAACACCTTCAGATGCCATCCTCCGTCCGACTGCAAGGTCAGCCTCAGCCTTCCTCTCAGGACTCTCAATCTCCTCTGCTACCATGCCTTCCTCACTTGCACTGGTTGCTTTATGGTCATCAGATAATTCACTATCACTATCTGACCCCGTTTTCTCAGCCACATCTGTCTCACTATCAGGGCTATACACTTCATTATCATTCACATCCTGCTCACTGTCAGGGTTATACAATTCATTTTCATTCATATCCTGCTTACTGTCAGGGTTATACAATTCATTTTCATTCACATCCTGCTTACTGTCAGGGTTATACAATTCATTTTCATTCACATCTTGATCTGGAACCTTAGTTAACATGTCATCCACAACATTAACTTCACCATCTGGTCCCTCAAGTATGTGACTCTGTGACAACCCCAGCACTATACTTTTATATAGCTCAGGTACTAGGAGCTGACTCACGACCTCTCCCTGGACTTCAGTGTCCCTATACAATAGGTTATTGTTCATGGCAGCATGAGGAAACCTCTCCTCAGAGCCAGGCTCTTGGGGAACCTCACTCAGAACAATTACATTTTCCTGTGCCGTTTTAAGAGTGGGGTCTCGCACCGGCTCACTCCCAAAATTGTCACAGGAGCCAGGCAGGTCAGGGACACTCGGTTCCCGAGAACCACCATCCTCGTCTCCCAACATCACCTGCAAAGAAATGTCATCTTTATCACGGTCATCATCAGTATCATGATCATCATTATCATTATCAATATTATCATGGTCATCATCATTATCACATAAGTTTAACGGCCCACTAGCACTGTGCTCCGCCCCTCGGGACTGCGCACCCTCAGTAGGAGCTTCATCACACTGTCCATCAGAAACACCCTTCCCCCAGAGATCCTTAGACCGGGGAAAGTCATTACCCAATATAACGGGGTGCACCAGGGTCTTCACTACCCCCACTTCACATGAAACCTCCCCGAGTTTGGGGACCAAGTCCACGGCAGTCTCTGGGTAGACTTTGGTGTCTCCATGGATGCACACCACACTCAGGTGCTTATCAGGGATGAAGTCCCTTTCAATCAGGCTGTCACATACGGAAGTCACTGGACTCTCTGAGTCCAAGAGGGCCTGTGCTGGGCAGTCACTTACAACCACCGGGGACCCCTGTGGTCCAGTCTCTTCGGCTGAGGTGGACACACACACAGGCTCTGCGCAGGGAGAGAGGGATCTGCCATCATCACAACACATAGGCTCCCCCTCTATTGGACAGTTGGCTGCAATTTCACGCCAGCTCCAACACTGTCCATCACACTCTCCCACCCACATGTCCCCTACAGCTGGAACGCTCTTACCGCGAGAGTTCAGCGTCCGGGAACTCCGAAGTGACGACCTCTCAGACGGCTGTACCTCAGGAGGACGTGCTTGGGTGTAGCGGTCCACTATCACCTTTTCAACTCCATAATCAGGCCTGCTGACTGCAGACTCCCAACTGTATCTCCAGTCACGAACTCCCCTGGCACGGGCTGTCACCGTAACACTCAGCCGGGTAAGAATCTCCGCTTTCAACTTGCCATAGTCTTGGCTGTCCTGCTCGCTCAGGTCAGCATATGCCACCTGGGGCACTCCAATCAGATAGGGTGCGACCATCATGGCCCATTCAGATAGGGGCAGATTCTCCTTCTCTGCCAGTCTCTCAAACCTAGTGAGATATACCTCCACATCATCACGAGGTGTCATCTTTTTCAAGGACCGTCTTACCGCCCTCTTTACAGCGGACAACGCAGGTACCTTCACAACACTACTTCTGGACGAGGTGCTGAGAGCTGCAATCTGCTCCAACACCCGGTTATTCTCCTGCTGCTGCTGCAGGAATTGCTGCCGGTGCTGCAGGCGCTGCTGCTCCATGCTCTGCTGCATGCTTCGCTGGGCCTGCACCAGGTACTCAATGAGCTCCTCCATACTGCCGGACTCATCTGTCTCAATCACAGCAGTCTTATGTTGCACATTAACTTGTGCCATTTGTTCAAACAGCGCCTCCATGCTGTCATCCATGCTGTCAGACTTCTCTGTCTTAACAACGGCAGTCTTCACTCAAGACATACACACTACACAGCTTTTTTTCCACAGAAAATTCAGCCTTGCTGTGCAACCACTTTTTTTTTTTTTTTTTTTTCTTTTGCAAAGTCTATTAGGGCTACTGTCTCTTTAAGACTGCTCCACAAACTTTTCTTTTGCTGCTGCACATTCCACAGTCATTTTCACAACAAGTTCAGCTTTGCTGTGCATACATTTTCTTTCTGCAGACCCTATCAGGGCCACTGTCTCTCCAAGACTGCTCCAAACAGACGTTTCTGCTGACACACACTTTTTTTTTTTTTTCTGTTGCTATTTCAATAGACTTCACCTTTAATGCTGTCTCTAAGCCTCTGTGCTGCATGCACACTCCAGCACTAACTGTATCAGGCCCTGCGCTGCCCCAGCATTCTCCGCCAATTGTAAGCTTTCCGGGGGGTTTAGCTCTAGGATCGCTGTCTGGGTAGACAGAATGGCACGGAAACAGTTCATTCAGACAGCAGTTTGGTGAAAACTGGCCGCAACCAGTTTTATTAAAGTCCACAGCACACAGATAAAACAAATCATAAACAGAAACCCTGGGCTTGTCTAGCCACTAAATTACACTTAGATAGATGGCCCTCTCTATCCGGGACCCAGACTCTACCAGTCTGTGCCCAAAACAACACATATCACATGTTACCAGTATGGAGTTTCACAGACACTCCTCTTTATGTCCGAAGGCAACTCCAATGTCCAGACTTGAGAGAGGTCACCTCCTATTCAGTCGCTATTCGCACGGATTCTCACTGCGACTACTCCTGTGTCCGGGGTACTTCCTGCACCCAGACTGAGATAGCTCACACTCTTAGAGACTGCTTCCTTGTGCCAGGACACCTCCCTGTGTCCGGGCTAAAGACAGCTCCCACACTCTTGGAGACACCTTCTGTGTCTGGACCCCTTGTCCAGACTGAATGAGCTCTCAGATTGTGTTTGCAGACACCTACTTCTGGCTTCCTAATCAACACCTGATTGGATTCAGGTCTGAGCTGCAAGCGTGTACTGAATGGCAGGTGTAGTGACCTTTCTTTACCACCAGGTTTACAAAGCCACACATTTCGCTCATACCAGTCAGCAAGGTACTTAGGTGAAATATACACCTCATTCACCACATATTCCTTCACTGTCTCACAATATATATATATATATATATATATATATATACACACATATTTATAGTTCATACACTTCTACATAGTAAATTAGCCTCTGATTCAATTGCCGGGCAATGCCGGCTTTTTTGAAATTACAGAAGCATCCGACATGAAATGACACATGGTTTACATAGATTTAACCATGTATTTTCATGTAAATTGATATATGGTTTTCAATAACAATTACATGAGTGTATGTGTGCAAAATTTGACACATTTAGGGGTTAATTAAAGATGTAAATTTGTTGTAAAAAAACACATTTTTTTACTACGAATTTACACCTTTAATTAACCCCTACATGTGTCAAATTTTGCACACATACACTCATGTAATTGTTAGTGAAAACCATATATCAAACTACATGAAAAGACATGGTTTACTCTATGTAAACCATGTGTCATTTCAAGTCGGGTTCTGTATTTTCACAAAAGCCGGCAATTGAATTAGCGGCTATTATACTATGTAGAAGTGTATGTACTATAAATATAAATATATATATATATATATATATATATATATGTGTGTCACAAATTCAATGACATGTATATATATATATGAGGTATAAAATTGTTGAAAAAAAATGCGTGGGCTCCCGCCCTATTTTCTCAACCAGACAGACAAAGCCAGCGAGTGGGGGCAGATAATAATAGCCTAGAGAGGGACCATTATTTTTGCCCCCCCCCTGGCTACTAACATCTGCCCCAGACACCCCAGAAAAGGCAAATCTATAATTAGATTCGCCCTTTCTGGCACTTTGCCCATCTATTCCCATTGCCCTGTAGCGGTGGCGAATGGGTTAATAAGGGGTTAAAGCCACCTTGCTATTGAAAGGTGAGTTTAAGCCAGGTTAATAATTGAGAGCTGTCAATTAGACAACTATCAATTATTAATCCTATTGTATGAAATAAAGATAAAACACACACTTTAATTAAAAATCATTTTAATGAAATAGAAACACAGTTTTTGACCATCTTTTATTTTACTGCCATTCCTTGCAAAGCCCTTGTTCACCTGTAATAAAAATAAAATAATAAAGCAACATTATTCTTACCTATCCGATGTTCAGTCAGGTCCCCCGATGTAATCCTTCTGAAAGGGTTAATGTTTACTGCAGAGACCGCAGCTAATGTTGACAGTCTCACAGTAAACCCCCGACTGAATCATCTCCTCTCCTGGCTGACAGGAGAGGAAGTGGTTAGCATAATTGATTGCTTCCCACTTTCACTTCAGGTCAGCCGATGACACCCACAGCATCAGTGACGTCAGAGAGAATCCCAGCTGACCTGAGTGCACTGATTAACAAAAATAGGGGATCCCCTCGAAAAAAAAATGGCGTGGGTCCCCCTATTTTTGTTAACCAGCCTGATAAAGCAGACTACTGAGGCCTGGTTTTTCAGGCTGTTAAGGAGCCAAATATCCATGGACCTTGCAAGCCTGATAATACCAGGCCACAGCAGTCTGCTTATCTTGGCTGGTTAACAAAAATAGGGGATCCCCTCGAAAAAAAATGGTGTGGGGTCCCCTCTATTTTTGTTAACCAGCCAGATGAAGCAGACTGCTGAGGCCTGGTTTTTTAGGCTGGTAAGGATCCAATATCCATGGACCTTGCAAGCCTGATAATACCAGGCCACAGCAGTCTGCTTAGCTTGGCTGGTTAACAAAAATAGGGGATCCCCTCGAAAAAAAAATGGCGTTGGGGTCCCCTATTTTTGTTAACCAGCCAAGTAAAAAGCAGACTGCTGCGGCCTGGTATTAAAAGACTGTCAAGGCCCATTGATTTTGGCCCTCAACAGCCTAAAAATACCAGGCTACAGTAGCCCCACAAATGGCGCATCCAAAGATGCACCAATTGTGGCACTTTACCCGACTCTTCCCACTTGCCCTGTAGCGGTGGCAAGCGGGGTAATAAGGGGTTAATGTCACCTTTGATTGATAGGTGACAATAAGCCCGGTAAATAATGGAGAGGAGTCAATAAGACACCGATCCATTATTAATCATAGTTTGTAAATTTAAAAAAAAAATACACAGCCAGAATAGTCTTTTAATGAAATAAAACACCACACAGTTTTCATTAATTTTATTTCACTCTCATTCCTGCGACGCCATCGTTCTCCTGTAAAAAAACAAAAATAATAAACCAACACAAATACTCCCTGTCCGACTCAGTCCAAAAAACCGAGTGTCCCACGACGAGTCCAGCTCTGCTACATCTGGATGACAGGCTGAGCCTGACATCCACATAGACCAGAGCTGCTTACCAGAGCTGCGTCCCCGGCGGTGATGTCATCCGGACTGGTTTACGGCCAGCTGTATTGAGAGTACAGCTGGCAGAGATTACCCAGTACCCGGCAGTCACTGCAGTTATCGCGAGATTCTGCACGTGACCGCCAGGGAGAGAGTAATCGCCAGCCTGAATGGACGGATGGACGTGACCGCCGGGGATCTTCTGCCAGGTAAGTGTTGCTGACACCTGACAGACCCGACCGACACTGACAGTGACAGTTTCGGGAAGTTCCTGTGTCACATACTTTGTTCTGTGACACAGGAACTCCCATAGACTTTGACGGAAAACTCCGATTCCGGTATCCGATATGACAAAAATATCGGAACTCAGAATCGGAATTCCGATACAGCAAATATCGGCCGATACCCGATATTTGCAGTATCGGAATGCTCAAAACTATGCATTTGTCTTTTCTGAAAGATTATTAAAATACATTCATCATCCAAAGTGTGGATGATTTTTGATTCACCCTAAGGGTATGTGCACACGTTGTGTTTTTAGATGCGTTTCTGCAGCGTCTTTGAACGCGCGGAAAAGCATCCAACCTGCAGCACAGTGCACAGCCAATGTAATTCTATGGGAAACGCAGGTTTGCTGTGCACATGCTGCGGAAAGAAACACGCTGATTTTCAGCGTTTTATTTTCCTCAGCATGTCAATTCTTTGTCCTGAACTGCAGCATTTCTACGCCATTGACTTGCTTTGAGTCAGGCACTTCTGCAGCAAAACCGCAGGTCCAAAAAAAATCTGTGGTTTTGCTGAGGGTGAAATGCTGCAGTTCGGTAGGAGGGAATTTTGTGGGCGGAGTGTGGGCAGTGACTGTGTGCTTGTATAGTATGTGGGAGGTGACTGTCTGTGGGTATGTGTGTGCAGGTGTGCGTGATCTGTGTATGTGCGGGGGTCTGCGGGCCTGTGTGTGTGTGTGTATGCAGGCATCGTCCGATGGGACTGCTAGTCCCATCCGGCTATGCCTGCTATAGTGACAGTGACTGACACATTAGCCAATGATGGGACAGAAGCAGTCCCATCATCTGGCTAATGTGTTGAATGTAAAAAAACAAAACAAACATACATTACATATACAGAACATTCAACATATAACATACAGAACATACAGTACATACATATAACATACAGAACATACATTACATATAACATACAGAACATACACATAACATACAACACATAACATAGAGTACATATTCACCAAACATAGAGTACATATTCACCAAACACCTAGTCTCCGATGCACTCATCTCCTGATAAAAATAAAATAATAAACCAACCTATACTTACTTTTCTGCTGTAGTCCAGTTATTAATGAGTGTCCCACGATGATCTCCCGTGTAGAACACTGACATCGGGTGATGTCAGTGCTCTACACGGCCTCCGCGATGCACTGACAGCGGAGCTAATCCTCCGTGGTGTGTATCGCTCCACAGCTGCCTGGAGAGAATGACGTCACTTCAGTTCATTCTCTCACCGACAATGCTGGGTGATAAAATTCCCACGCAGCATTGCCATAAAGTGAGAGAATGAACTCAGGTAACCTCAGTGATGCACTGCAGGAGCCATTGTCTCCTGTCAGTGCATCTCTTGGAGGCCCTATGGAGCAGTGACATCACCCGATGTCACTGTTCTATAGGGGAAATCATCGTGGGACACTCGTTATTAATTGGACTGCGTATGACAGGGAGTATACGGTTGTTTTATTTTTTTACTTTTTATTATAGGAGACCTAGGGCGTTGCTTGGATCTGGGCATGCAATACAAATATGAAAATCGTGTTGTGTTTTATTGCATTAAAATACTTTATTCTTGTGTGTGCATGTTTTTTTAACCCTTTCAAACTATGAGATTAATAATGGATTGGTCTCTTATTGACGCCTTTTCACTATTAACCGGGCTTAATGTCACCTTAAAACAGCAAGGTGACATTAACCCTTAATACCCCATATGCCCCGCTACACTGCAGGGGAAAGAAGTGCAGAAATTGGTGCATCGTATATATGTGCCTATTCTGGGGTGGCTGGGTGTTGGTATTTTTAGCCAGGGGGTGCGCCAATATCCATGGCCCCTTCCTAGGCTATGAATATCAGCCCACAGCTGTCTGCATAGCCTTTCTGGCTATAAATTATAGGGGGACCCCATGTGTGTCTTTAACTATTTATGTACAATTTTATCTATCTATTATCTATCTATCTATCTATCTATTATCTATCTATCTATCTATCTATCTATCTATCTATCATCATCATCATCATCTGTCTATCTGTCTATGTGTAATGGAGTGTGGGTTGGACAAATGTAAAAGAGGAGGTTGGAAAAGAAATGACATCACAAACCTTTTTTTGTTAAATAACATCTTTATTTAGCTTACCAAAATGCATACAAAAATGCATAAAAAACGCATGAAAAAACGCATCAAAAAAGCCCCTGCGTTTTCTGCCAAAAGGTCCTGTTTTTGTGCAGAAAATTCAGCAGTCAAATCTGCAACATGTGCGCGCACCCTACTAGCTTTTTGATGATAAATCATTTCTACCCAGATGTTGCAAATGATTTTTAAAAGATTTTTAGCAATAGAAAGAGGATGGGCAGCATGGTGGCTCAGAGTTTAGTACTGTAACCTTACAGTGCTGTGGTCCTGGATTCAAATACCACTGAGGACTAGTGATGAGCCACCCCCGTAGTGTTCGAGTTTGGTTCGGTTCGCCGAACAGCCGTGTGTTCGACGAACTGTTCGACAAACAGTTTGTCGAGCACCGTCGAACACCGTTAAAACCAATGGCAGGTAAACCAACACACACAGAAACACATAGAAAACACTTCAAAGGTGTTCAAAAGCTGACAAATTGCTCAGAAGACACAAGTAACACATGGAAAAGTGACAAGTACATATAGTCATGCGAAAAGAAAAGAGGTGGAGGAGTAAAAGGAGGGGGAGACACAGATATAGGCATGTCATGCCCTTCTAAAACCAAAAAAGTGCGAAGCCGACACGGCCAGTCCGTTCATGCCCGTGCGACCTGCGTGTCGCCGGGTTTATGCCAGACCTGCGGTGGACCCTGACGGCCAGCCCCCCTCTCCCAATACTGGTGCCTGTCCGCTGGTGGGTCGAGCGAGCCCCCCTGCGGTGGAGGCAGGTCTAATCTTTTTAATTTAAATTGTCTCTAATTTGAATGAGTACACTTTAAATACTTTTACAAGGATCTATTGGAGGGCAAGTCTCATGCCAGCAGCCGTGGTAATTCCAGTTCCAGTAGCGTCCAGTAAAGCTGTTGCAGTTAAAAAGCTTTTATAAGGATCGAGCTTGGCGGTACATCGCAAGGCATCCTACCGCCAGTCACAGCCCCTGTGCCTTGGGGTGCCTTTCCGATGCTCTTCACTGATTGTCCCGGGGGCCCGAAGCAAAAATTAAGTGTCCAAAGTACAGGTGGTGTAGCTTGCTTAACAGCTGGGTTAATCCACTGACTAGCAGACACTGCTACTAGGCCCAAAATTATTGTCTGGGCTAGATGCAGTTAAAAATTTGTAATTAGATCTACAGCCGGTGGCTAGTCTGCTGACTAACAGACACTGCTACTAGGCCCAAAATTATTGTCTGGGCTAGATGCAGTAAAAAATTTGTAATTAGATCTACAGCCGGTGGCTACTCTGCTGACTAACAGACACTGCTACTAGGCCCAAAATTATTGTCTGGGCTAGAAGCAGTTAAAAATTTGTAATTAGATCTACAGTTGGTCACTACTCCTCTGATTAGCAGACACTCAAGCTTTGGAGCAGACCTCTGATTCCCAGGCTATAGTATGAGTAAACAGCTCTTCACACTCATCCATCTGTGTTACCCCAAGCCATAGTGTATGTAGTTTCTTACAGTTAAAAGGGGTAATTGACGATGCCAACGTCACATAAAACACAGCAAGGGGACTCCTAAAAGTCTCCATTTTTTCCAAAAATTTGGGGGACAGACACCACTTAAGTAGCATCAATTGCCCCAGAGTTGCTTAAAACGGTTGGTGAGGTTATTTGAACAAATCCTCAAGCTTTTACTCTCCCCAAGATGACACAGGGGTAGAAAAGTCCTTTCAGATCCACGATTTGTTCATCTTTATGAACGTGAGTCTGTCGACATTCTCAGTGGACAGCCGCGTGCGCTTATCTGTCAGACTCAGCACACCACCAGCAGCGCTGAACACACGTTCAGAGAGAACAAAAATTATTAATTTGAAAGCTGGTGGAGCTTAGCATAGATGGCCTAATAGAATGAGTACCGCACAATGCTACAGGCCCAAAGTTATTTGCCAGGCAAGATGCAGCTAAAAATTCTTATTAATTTGAAAGCTGGTGGAACTTAGTAAAGATGGCCTAATAGAATGAGTACCACACACTGCTACAGGTCCCAAAATTATGGTCCAGGCAAGATGCAGCTAAAAATTCGTATTAATTTAAAAGCTGGTAGAGCTTAGTATAGATGGCTTAATAGAATGAGTACCACACACTGTTACAGGCCAAAAGTTATTTTCCATGCAAGATACAGCTAAAAATTCGTATTAATTTGAAAGCTGGTGGAGCTTAGTATAGATGGACTATTAGAATGAGTACCACACAATGCTACAGGCCCAAAATTATTTTCCGGCCTAGATGCAGCTAAAAATTATTAGTAATTTGAAAGCTTAAAACGGTTGGTGAGGTGATTTTACCAAATCCTCAAACTTTTACTCTACCCAGGATGACACAGGGGTAGAAAAGTCCTTGCGGATCCATGATTTGTTCATCTTTATGAACGTCAGTCTGTCTACATTCTCAATGGACAGCCGCGTGCGCTTATCTGTCAGCACACCACCAGCAGCGCTGAACACACGTTCAGAGAGAACGCTGGCTGTGGGGCATGACAAGATCTCCAAGGCGTGAGTGGCGATCTCCGGCCATTTATCCAGATTGGGAGCCTAAAAAGAGCAAGGGTCCAGGGACACAGTCATGGCTCCGACGTTCAGTTGGAGATACTCTTGTACCATCGTCTCTAGGCGTTGACTATGTGTCTGACTTCTTGTCTGCTGTGGCCTTGCAAAGGATGGGCTAAAAAACTGGTGAAAGGATTCCGCAAAATTGCTGTTAACACCAGCAGATACTGTGTTTCTGTTATGGTTTGAGTGCTGAAGGCTCGACAGTCCCACGGTTGGCAAGTTACAACTGTGAGATTCACTACGTGCATCACTGGTGTTTTGTGGAAAAGCACATGTAAGATTCTGCAACAGTCTCTGCTGATACTCCTGCATGCGTGAATCCCTTTCTATGGCAGGAATTATTTTGGCAAATTAACTTTTGTACTGGGGATCTAACAGTGTGGCTACTCAGTAGTCAGGATTATTTCGAATTCTGACAATTCGAGGGTCATGTTGCAGGTAGTGCAGCAAGAAGGCACTCATGTGTCTTGCGCATTCAGGAGCACCAAGTCCCTGTTGTGTTGGTGGCGAGGTACGAATCATGCTTCCTTCCTATGCCTTCTCCCCCCAACCTCGCACAGAAATGTGATCAAGGTCTCCCTCATCTGATGAGTCTTCCATGCCCATCACCAGTTCTTCCATGCCCATCGCCACTTCTTCCTGGGCTCCTGCACCTTCCTCACTAGTTTGGCTGCTACCATGCGCCCTGTTTAATCCCTCTCCCCCACCCTCCCATGCCAGCCGCCTTGGGGCTGCCGACCGTCTGGACCTTGCAGATGTTAGCCCTTCCGCATACAACTCCTCCTCCTCTACTTCCTCCACCTCCTCTTGTTCCACCACCTGACTCCGAATTCTGTTTAACATCTGCTCCAGCATTTAAATCACCTGAATAATCATGCTGATAATGGCATCGTCAGCACTAAACATCTTTGTGGCCATTTTAAAACTGTGCAGAAGGGTGCATAGGTCCCTGATCTGAGACCACTCCTCCAGCGTGATTTGCCCCACCTCTGGATCTCGTTGGCCCAGGCTATAATTCAGAACGTATTGCACCAGGGCTTGTCGGTGCTGCCACAGCCGCTGCAACACCTGCAGAGTTGAATTCCACCGTGTTGGCACATCGCATTTTAGCCGGTGAAGTGGCAGGCCCAACGACTTCTGTAGAGATGTAAATCACTGAGCTGCGGGATGCGAACAGCAGAAGTGAGCACACAGCGACCGTGCCCTCTGCAGAAGGCCATGTAGTCCAGGATAGTGGGCTAAAAATTGCTGGACAACCAGGTTCAACACATGGGCCATACAAGGCACGTGTTTGACATTGCCCCGGCGAAGGGTCGCACCTAGGTTTGCGACATTGTCGCACACGGCCTGCACTGGTTGCAGGTCCAGTGGAGACAACCATTCATGAAACTGGTTCTCCAGAGCTGACCACAACTCCTCAGCTGTGTGACTCACATTTCCCAGACATTTCAATGTAAAAACCGCCTGAATACGTTGAGCCCTTCTGCCAGCATAGCAAGGAGGTGTGCAGGATCCCTTCTGCGCAGTTAGAAAGCCCGTGGCATGACCAGACAGGCTTTGGGTGCAGGTGGAGGACCGAGAGGAGGTTGAGGAGGCAGAAGCAGTGGAGGAACTTGTAGATAAATAGGATAAAGAGGATTGATGCACAACTCGTGGGGATTGAAAGACTTGGACAGCAACCCCTTGTCCTGCTGTCACCATAGTTACCCAGTGCCCAGTCAGCGACATGTAACACCCTTGTCAATGCCTACTCATCCAAGTGTCTGTGGTGAAATGCACCCTGTCACACACTGAGTTTCTCAAAGAAGCAGTGATGTTGTGTGCGACATGCTGGTGGAGCGCATGCACACCTTTCTTTGAGAAGTAGTGCCGACGGACATAAGGTCTCGAAAATTATCTGTGTCCACAAGGCGGAAAGGCAGCATTTCTGTAGCCAAGAACTTGCAGATGGTGAAATTCAACCTCTTAGCTTTCTCATGGCTAGGAGGAAATGGTCTTTTACTTGTCCACATCTGAGGGACTGAGGGCTGGCTGTTGTACATAGACGGGGTTGAGTAGGGTGTCTGTGAGGAAGATGCAGGCGCAAAAGTTAGGTTGACTTGATCCAAAGGTGGTGCTCTCGATGTCGGAGAGCGCTCAACACCAGCTGGTGTTTCCAATTCCAAATGAACTGATGACCTGCCAATCAGACTGGCTTTTGCGGGTAAAGAGGTGCCAGGTTTGAATCTCAAAACAGGTCTGACTGCTGTCCCCCCAGTCACAGAGGATGAAGAGGTAGCGGTCGCGGATGAACAAGATGGGTCAGACGGTGGTAGGGCCGGCCCGCTAGGCCGCATTGTAGCACAGAGAGCTTGCCACTGCAACTTATGCTTCATATCCATGTGACGGTTCATGCATGAAGTACTCAAACTATGGATTTTTTGGCCTTTACTTAGCTTTTGGTCACAAATGTTACAGATAACACGAGTTGGGTCATTCTTATTGATGTTAAAAATGCCCAGGCTATGCAAGCCTTAGAACCCATGTGACCTGAAGAGCCACCTTGACTTGTGGTCAGAGGCAGAGTTGTGGTTGAGGATGCAGTTGGTGACGTGCTTCCAGTACTATGTCTCTGTCCAGGAAGGCACACCCTGACCTCGTCGTCACTCGAATCCTCCTCAACCTCCTCTGCTGACCTCATCGACTGTGTGACTGTGGGTTGACAGTAAGTGGGACCTGTAACCTCGTCATCATCACCCTGTGTGTTCTCACACCCGTCGTCCTCAGAGCCAATCACTTCCTGCCCTGACACAAAATTCAAGTTGTCGCTCAAATCAGGTATTTGACTCTCATCATCGTCTTCCTCATTGTCTCCACCAACAGGAGTTACAGTTTGGGAACGAGGGTCTACATTATGCTCAGAACCTTTTTCATCTGGTCCTGGATCAGACTCATAAACATTCTGGGTATCAGTGCAGATCATTTCCTCATCTGGATTCACAGAAGCTGTGGAGACGACCTCTGATTCCCAGGCTATAGTATGAGTAAAAAGCTCTGCAGACTCAACCATCTGTTCTACCCCATACTCAGACGGGCAGCTGGAGACTTGGGAGCTGTGAAAAAACAAGTGCGATTGGGGTGATACCTCTGAGGACTGGAGTTTATGTGTTGTTGAAGTTGAGGTGGAGGAGAGCCGACTTAAAGGAGCA